>OV656839.1:12092107-13342107 GCA_927399475.2 Acleris emargana
AACTCTGAGTTAGAACTGTTTTACTGGAGGATATTAGGAAAGGCTGGCGTAAAGCGCGAAGAAAATAATTGTAATTGTAATTGTCAAGAAACTGAAAACGCTGACGGTTGTGTTAAAAGCTTTTCAGTATAAATGACGCATTAAGATGTTCACGTTGGAATCACGAAAGCCTTCTAAAATAAACGAAGTATTGAAACTGAGGAATGTTTTATGAATTATAATAGTACATTATTGCCTAGGCAGTGAATCAGGCAATTGCGGGGCGAGTATTGGATTAAACGGACGAGCTTGCGAGTTTTAGAAAAAAAAAACTCAAGCTATTCCAGACACAGATAAAAAAGTTACGTTTTGAATAAAATATGGATGTATAAGACTTGTGCCCTCATTTTATTATGGCCGTTTTCACTTTTTAAAAAGTTACAAACTAGATAACAATGAAATTTGTATGCAACATTGCGGCTTGTGTAGCGAGCACGCAATGTAATTTTTTTTTAATTTGGGAACTGTCTGTAAACTATGTACTTCGCGTCTCAGTATGGAGTTAGTAATGTCAACCTTTCCGGTCATTTTTGAGAAATAGTACATTACTACAGACGCCGGGAAGTAGGTGGTTGCAGGCTTAGTTCATAATAGACGGCCGAGCGAAGCGAGGTCGGATAGTTACGAGGCTGGCAACCCCTTTTCACGGCGAGGTATGTATAGTGCTTTTCTCAAACATATGCAATGAAATTAAAAAAAAACATCACTCAAAAAACATTTGTGTAATAGGCATTAACGCGGACATTTTTGGTCTGAACCACACAGATACAAAAAAAAAACGATTTTCAGCTATTCAGCCTGTTCATAAAACCAGCTGTCATGGCCATATTAAAATTAAAAAAAAATTACTTCCCGGCCTAGGCCTTCAATTTGGTATGAAATTCCTTTACAGTTCTCGCGAGTTGTTCCGTCGGGAACGTGGCACTTTGAAGCCTAAAATAACTAACATAACGCCGACATTACATAGCATGTTTGAGAAAAATATTTTTGAAGGCTGGTATTACCATATACTTCTTGGACGGTGAGATAACACAAGTTATAGTTTGACGATCATTAGCTATCCCCTTTAGGCTCGATTGACAAAGGTGATATAGACGATCGAATTATTTAAATTCAAACCTTTATAGCAGGCAACAAGGTCCATATGTATCTTATGGACTAACATACATACTATTGTTAAACATAGTAATGATGTACGTTAGATATGTATTCTCAATGGCTATCATGTCTATATGGTTCATACCGTTTCTAACACTTTTAGTGCTAGCAATGCTACGAGTGCTACGCTGCTACGTAGCATTTTTCCGCTATGTAGCGAAAACTTGCTACGAACAGTGGACCCGACTATAGGGTCATTGGCACTGAATGTGCTAACTATTATGTATGTACTTTATTTGGCATGCACGCAGGTACGGCAAATTCCCTACTTCAAAAGTAGCTCAACTACTGACATTTATATTCAGTATCATCGCGAAGTAGATAATTTGATGCCATCACGCAAGAAAATCTCCGCCATTAGACAGCCGTAACATTACTCTGGTCTATCTGAAATAATTCGAGATGCCGTTAAACCGCCGCGTAACGCATTAAAGATATTTGAAGCCCGAAGATCCGGATAAAGGACTGGGCGATTAGGCCTCGATTGCCGAGGAAATCTGCCAATATCCCGAATAGGCCCTCAGGAATAACTCCCATAATCAAACGCGCCACTCGTATTTATTTTAATACCTTCATTCAATCCAAGCAACACCTGCGAAGGGAATTAAAGTTTAAATTACTTCTGAACTTTTCTTTAATTTGCCGGAGCATTTGCATAACGTGAAGTCTGAAAATACGGAAACTGAACTTTGATTAAGACAAAGGGAATATTTAAAAGAAAAGATCGAGGTCGCGTCTACTAAGAGGTCTTTCTTTAATTAAAATCTAGACATTTTTAACGAATTTTTGCTAGGAACTTCTTTAAACGGCGTAACGTCCAAGCTAGTTAGGTAAGTTGTAGAGGAAATATTAGTAGTGATTAAAGTAGTTAAAGCGTTTCACTTCGTACGTCGAAGCTTACGTTACGTTATTATGTTATTACTTCTTATATCTGGCTTGATTCAATATTACTCACAGACAAAAACACCAAATTTAAAATGCGAAGGTCTGTGCGACCCTTTTTTTTTTCTTCAAAGGAAAATGATTTAAACGTTTAAAACTTAAACTCAACTAGACACTTGTATCCTTATTAATTTAATATGGTTATCCTACGACACCCACAGTTTTTGGCGAATCATTTGAATCCATATTTATTGACATGGATCCGAAAGTTCAGAAACAAGAGTGGAATTTTCAATATTTGATCATACGAACATACCTTTAACGTTATCTATAGACCGATATCATTACCGTACTTTTGTCTATGGCGCGTCGTGTAAAAAAGGAAGAATGAGCTGGGCCGCTATTTCGACTTCGTATTAAACAATATCATTAGTATATTCAGGTGTCCATCATATAAAGACATACATGACTACATGTACATATGTTTAAACATCAAAAGCGCAACCAGTGACGCAATATTTAACAATAAATTGAAAAACATCTTGCTGGAGATGGCGTGTTACTCAATAGACATAAAAAAAACCCACAAATACAAATTATTATACATTAATTATAATTACAATAAAGACTTAAAAAAAATTATGAAATAATTTATATTTCAATGATTATTAATTGTATTACGATTATCATGACTAGAGTTAGGACATTTGGTGGAAAATCGTAGTTCTAGAATACATGGAGTCGCTATTTCCTATTAATTATAATAAAAACCACTTTGACTTTGACCTTCAGTATTTTAATATTTCAAAATTAATTTATTCATTAAACCGCTAAACCAATTTAAATGAAATTTGGTATGGAGGATATCTCTGTTGTGAAAGCGTTACAAACAATCAAATATTAGTAGGTATGGAAAATCCGAACCAAAAATGTATTTAGTTCGTTTATGTATGTATGTATGAAATATACTGAACTGAAGGTCAAAATTAAAGTGTCATCTATTATAATAATTAGGATAAAGCGACTCCGTGGATTCTAAAACCACGATATGCCACCAAAATTCTAACCCAAATCATGACGTGTAAAATGTACCATTTTATCAATAAATGCTTGAACCTTGAATGTTGAATTAAGGGCGGCGGTGATCACTTCACATCAGATGAAGACGCTTGCTCGACTGTCGTCTCTAGCAGTTAAAAAAATAAAATAAGGATGTAAGTGCAAATAGGTAATAAAGTTCAAGAAAACGCGTGCAGATTGCTAAATCGTTTGCCCCGACCCGAAGCCAACCGTGAGCTCGTTAGATCACCCGTGTTTCTCGCTCGTTAAAAACTTCCCCGGCTGAAACTTTCAACTTCTCCCGACACCTAACTAACGCCCGTACATGAAGCTGAAAAATGTAACAAGATTAAAGTGTTAAGAAATGTGGAGCGCGAAAAGTATTGCTGAGATATTACTGAGAACTCGCTGCATCGCAGCTTCGTTGACTTTGCAGTTTTAAATAATATTTTTTTAACGAATCGAGCACTGTTTTTTCCAAGGTCAGCGTTTGTTTCTTTGAGGTTAAAGCCAAGTGCAGCGAGGCAATGTAATATAACAGGTGTAAAATCCTAAGTGCATTTTTTTTGTCTAATAATGTAGCATTCCTTTAATGGTTGCAAACAAATTTTAAGTATTATAACATCAAAATATATTTAAAAAACTTTTTTTAAAGTAACTAGACGCTGTAGAATATTTTAAACAATTATACATTTACAATTGGGATTGGGTTTAAACCCGTACTGTATTATTAAGTTTTTGAAATATTTATCTATTTCGGACATTTCGACAAAAGTATATTTGACCTTTGTTTGACTTTTATATTATTATTTTTCATTTTCGTTTTTTGCTTGAACCCCTTCTAGGTGTATCTTACGGGTTAGGCAAAAACCGCTTGAAATAGTATTTTTTATTACATCATTAAAATCACTTTTTATCATTAGATACTATGTAATTAGAAAATGCCAACCCAAATTTAAAATAATCATGTCATCCATAAAGTAACTCTTAAAATATCAAACAAAACTACCCAAATACAAAATTAATGAAATTGGTCTCATAAAATTAACAATTCTTTCGAATTAGAATGTGAAAACCGTGAGTAATTTTTTTGGTCTATCCCAATTGTAGTGTAATTAGTATCTTCACAAGAAACCTTCTTAAAAAAAAAAAACGAAGCGGTAACGCATTTCTTCACGCAACCGTCAATCAGCTCAATCCACGCTTTTCGCGAAAATACGACGAATTATGAACAAACAACAAATATTAACCAGAACTGAACTAAATAAGCAGCTATGCAGTAACGCCGCTATAATTGGTTTTGTTATAGTTCAACCTAATTTATATATTTATTTAATTCAAGATATATTTATACAGCGTGACAAAATAATAAAAAATGAGGTACAACTTGAATTAAAGATAAATACATTACGAAAGATTGAGACATGAGACTGCCTGCTATCCATCGCCTCGCAAAACCTCAAGCATTAAAACCTTACACTCCTCTTAGTTCCCCTAGTCATCGTGCCTAACGAAAATATTGCCTTTTTTGTGAGAAAATTGTTTATTTAATCATTCACCAACGTATAAATATATGCCTTTTAAAACCCGTACTCAAACAAACATCAAATAAGTAAACCAAATAACCTTTTTGCATAAAAAATCACTCATCAACTGTCCTCTTATTTTCAGCAGCTAAAAGCGCTGGCACGGTTCGTTTAAAGCGTGTTAAACGCGGTGGGGTCCCAAATCCCCTTTCAGTTCGGGGGCATTTTGTTTGGAAGCTTTATCGCGGGGCCAATTGAAAACTAGACCCCGAGTTCATTGTTTTACGCAAGCTGGATCAGCTCCCTGCGCAGTGGCGATATGCGGCCAATACGTTACGTAACTTAAATATGCTCTAGTTCTTGCAAACCAACGGGTTATCAAGGTGGACACTGAATTAAAAACAAATATTAACATTCCATCTACCACAACAGCAGCGCATAAACAATTAGAAACTTAAATTAGTTAAGACTCACAATCTAAACAAACCACGTTTGTTTTCGGATTCAATTCATGTGCTATTTGTTCAGTTCAACTCTGGGATCATAAACAATTAACAATTATAGTCTGTTTTAATTAGCGAGTCTGTCTTCTTTAAACAATTGCCTTAATTTCGCCTTCAAGTAATGAACGCTTTCATCCCGATCCCGCTCGCGAGCGCTGTATTTTTTTTGTGGTATTCGTATATTTTATTCCTCATCTGACTTTAACGGTTCTTCATCAAATGCTGCTCCATCTCGTTAAATTAGGTTAAATTAGGTAAACTAGACTAGATTATTAGTTTTGTTTTCTTTTATCCCAATAAATATAATGCTGAAATTAAGACAATGTAAAAGGACCGCGACCTTACAGCGCCCAAGCCAAGCGAGCGGAGCGAGCATGCTGCGGCAGCGGCCGGCAAAACAAAACAAACAAACAAACAATTCAATTCTGAGTTGTGATTCTGAGTGTTTTATGGCCAATCAATATTATGATGTTTGAATTTTCATGGATACGATTTTAGTACACTTGATAATAGGGAAAATTAAATATATGGCAAACGTTTCGTATTGGCAATTAAAATTTTGGCAAATGACAATAATGGCAAATGGTCATTATGGCATGTGAACCGTTATGGAATATGAAATTATGGCATATGATGATAAGATGATTTCATATGAAATTCGGGGAAACGGCAGAGATCCTTTGATATGATTTAGGTAGCTGTACTTAACTGATGTCCTAAATCTATTTAATTACCTCCAAGCCAGTTTTTACAGAAATTTTGCGATCTTCTCACAGATGAGATTATTAGTTATCCCGGATCAAATTCACGTTGAGGTCGTTCAAAGCCTTTGTATTTCACGTTTAACGATTTATGAAACCAATTAAAATCGGCAATCAAATTTTATGCCACCGGATATTATAAAAGTAAATAATCCCATGCCCACAAACACAGACCCACAAATGAACCCGTCATTGGCTATTTTACATCGGGTGATATAATTGAAACTAAACACCCAAGAAGAAAATATTTAAAGCAAGTACTTAGCGTGCTAAAGGAATTAAAGATGAAGAAAAGTTGTGTGTTATATTATGTACTAGCTTCTACCCGCGACTTCATCCGCATACATTTTCACTATCGTTATTCCCTCGGAAAAAAATCTGGGATGAAAAATAGCCTATATCCATGGTATACTTAAGCTATGTTTATTTCAAATTTCGTCTTAATCCGTGCAGCCGTTGCAGCGTGAAAGTGTAAACATAAAAACGTACTTATACATAATTTCGCATTTATAATATTACTTAGTAGGATGTACCTTAACTTAAAAATATCCAACTTTTCAACCCTGTCAGGTTTGAGCGAAAATTAAAAATTGAAATAAATAAATATCAGGGGACAATCTCACACCAATTGACCTAGCCCCAAACTAAGCTCTAGGCTTTTACTATGGGTACTAGACAACGATGTAAAAACTATAGAGAAATATATACTTAAATACATAGTCATACAGAATTATCAAGAAGTTTTAAGACTTGTTGGTAATTCTTTAGCTCTGCCTACTCCACTCTGGGAATGAAGGCGTGAGTTTATGTATGTATGTATGTATACATAGTCAAAACATCCATGACTCAGGAACAAATATTCGCGCTCATCACACAAATATCTGCCCTTACCGGGATTTGAACCCAGGACCGCTAGCTTCGTAGGCAGGGTCACTACCAACTAGGCCAGCCCGTCGTCAAAAAAATATAAGTAATAACTTTGTCCGACACATAATTGAAAATGTTTGTGAAGTCTCTTACAATACATAAAGGATTTCCCTAGAGTTGTTGTTAAGCTCTCTGCACCATTATTTAGATTAGTCGTTCAAATAAAACTGAGAAAACTGGGGATAATAATAAAAAGTGGTTTTGTTATGAATTATGTCTGAACATTGTCTGATCATTATCGTCATTGATGTTTACAGATCGATTCATTAAATATTAAAAATAATGAATCCTTCTTAATTTTACAATTGATAATTTCAGACATTATAGCTAAGTGAATTTGGGTGAAATTCGGCTCACAGATTCATATCTAAAAACCTGGAAGGTAAGTTATCTTTCATCTTGGGAAATTTGATTGTTTGGGAGGGAATGACGACCACGATTTCACTCAGAAGAAATTGAGGGAAAAGCTAATTATTCATATGACATTCAAAAATATTTATTAAATTAATAAATACATTCTTAAACTACACAGGCGCAATTATCGTATTTGTAGATTACCGCGGATCTATCTTAAGTAACCTACTGCTTAGTAAGTATTGGTGTACGAGAACTAACACTCTCAAGAAAAGAAGTCAAGTCATACAGAAGAAGTTAACTTAGGTATGTAAGTTCTAATAACGCTGATGGACAAAGCACCGTGCTTATTAAGGTTCCAATTCAAAATTTAACAAAACGACTTTACTTATAGATTTAAGAATCAATTTATGTCACAAATTTCATGAAAATAGGTTGGTAGGTGCAGGAGGCTAGATAGGTTCACAAATATTTTACCAAATCATCATTTGGAAACTTTTTTGCGAAATGAAAGTTTGTTAAATGATACATTAGTCAAACGTACTTTTAATCAAATGAACGGAGTCCACTAAGATATTATGTAATTAGTACTTATTAAACAAGTCGCAGCTCCTGTCTCGTTTCAAACCCTGTGTTGTTTATTATATTTAACAAAAAAAATATTATAAAAAACGAAACAATCCAGAAACATATATTTTGTTATCTGTTCCATGTGTGTAAATTTAGCATGTGTTACAAAAGGTTACACAGGCTATCTTGAGTTTTACCCTTTTACATTTAAAGATCGCCCTTTATGTATGAGCCGTTCATATCTCGACGTTTCTAGTCACGTTAAAGTAATTCACGCGAGTGGTCGCCCTTGGGACTATTCTCTTGAGGAGCACATCGTCGACGAGTGTACCTTGACCCATGATCGCTTTTAAACTACGTGAGTCGTTTACGAACTCACGGTTCAAGTTATAATTGCCTTCAAGTAGATAGGCGAACGAACGATGAAGATAATAACACCACCGTATCTTAGTGAATCTCGGGCTGATTAGTATTCATGGCTGTACCATGTCGGGAATATAGAAGACTCCCATCAAGCACCTAATTCACTGCATAAAAACTCAATTTTAACTTTTGTTCTCTCCAAATGGTCTGCATAATAAATGGTTTCCGTCGTAATATATAGAACAAGAGTTCTTGTTAAGGTGGAAGTAGTGAGGTTAATTTAAATACAATCCTACTAGGAACTTTCATTGTGGTATAAGGAACCCTGACCCACCATAGAACTGTGTCACAGTGCCGTTATGACTCAAGTCGTAAGAAGGGCAAAATAAATTGATTTATAACGTCACTGTGACACCATTCTATTGTGGGTCAGGGTTCCATTGGGATGATCGTACATACTGCATGCATTAATTAAACGTACTAACGTTTAACTAATGCAAGCTTTTCATTGATATACTCGTAATAAGTCCCTGTCACTCATACATTGATGTGCCTAACGGGGTATATACAATGATACTTATCTGTAAGCTAAATATAATTTTGTATAACATTATGGAATGGCAATTAGGAAGTATTATGTAAGCCTTAAGATGGCCGGATAATTTAATTGTTGAAGCATGTCTATTAGTGCGTTTAGTTAAGCGAGATTGCTTTAATTATCGCCAACAGAAACACGTTAATCTACGTAAAAGAACGAGCAATCGACACGATAAACCTTTAAATTACGACTGCAAATTAACAGCCGTACGTTTTATCGGGTCCTATGTCAACGTAAGCGTTCAATTTGGCTCCAGTGGCACGTTTTAAAAACGTGTTAGCTGCTACGCTGTTTCATTCGTTTTGTCGAACAGGTTAAGGTGCAATTTGAATTGTAAATGGACCCCGACGGAGAAGCTGCATCGTCGACAAACAACCTTTGTGCCGGGGGACATTTGCATTGAGCGCGCGACTACTGAGACTTTCTTCCTAGTCCACGCCGAAGAGGTCTTTAAAAAAAAAAGTTTAATGGCAGTCAAAGGAAGACCCGTGTTAAGCCAGTTATTAGGACGCGCACAAGGAAATAAATTACGTTCACGCTGGAACATTATACATAATGGGTTTTTAAGATGATAATTGAATAACTATTTTGGTACCGGATGTCCGGATCGCCCTGCCTAAACACCCTTCCCTTCTCACTATTATTTCGTACTTTTTTTCTCTTTTGTCTTAATCACAGTTAGAAAAGCGGAAGTTTGGTAACTTTTACTTGTTTTCACATTTACATACATACAAAACTTTTGTAGGCACAGAAGATAATTTAATAACACTTATTTTTAAATAAAAATTTGTTTCCATACACATTTTAATATTTAAAGTGGCGATTAGCTAAGAAGTTTAAAACTCCACAAGTCTAAACCTCGAGCCAGCTGTTAATGACGTCTTGATTAAAGGGTTAACTTGTTACTGCAAGTACCTTGCACTGAACCTATAATTTTCATTTCATTGGTTGATTTAAAATGTCACAAGGTTAATTTTCCATGGAAGCAGGAATTACTTAGGGTTTAAATTATCATATTTAAGTAAATCATTTTATATTCCGTATGAATGTCAGTATGAAATAACCATAAATTGTTTGGATTTTTATATCAATCCTTTGTATTTCTAAATGAATCTAAATAATATTTATTTTATTGAAACAAGTATTCGTATCTATATGTCATGTTAACACAAAACAGTACCTTTTCTATTCCTATAATTGGTTCTCATCGTATAAAAACGGGCTCAATGGGCACGAATGAGGTTTTCCGATAAAAGCAGAGGTCAAATTAACACCCCAAGGAGTCACTAATAAAATCCCTTTCAAAGGCCGCAGATGGTATAATCTATCAAAGCCGAATGCCGACTGTAATTATATCGATAAGTCACTTGTGTGAGAATCGCTTACAATAATGATAGAATAAGAGGGTGCTAAAATATTTTTTTATAATGGCTGCACTAAAAAAAACTAGTTGTGATTTTGAGATGAATACAATACCTTCTATTGAACACCAACAGATCATAGCTTGAATATAGATCGATGGTTTGATTATCTTGAGAGATTGATTAATATCATAATTCATGATCATGATGGAGTGTTATCTTCGACGTTGTAGGTTGTAGGTCAGCTGGTCAATTTTATTGTGGTCTTAAGCCACTTTTTTGATATAATATCATTTAATCGACATCTTAGTCTAGTTGTGAAAAATGTGGTTAAGTTAGGTTAGGTTAGGTTAGGTTAGGTTAGGTTAGGTTAGGTTATCAACATATATTTATTGAGCTGTTGGTAATGCTGTAGCTCTGCGTACTCTACTCAGGGAATGAAGGCGTGAGTTTATGTATGTATGTATGTTATCGACTTATAATGATACATTATTTTGTATGTTCGCTTTAAAAACGATAAACGTAATATTTAAAGAAAAGTAGGAAAACAAGAACTGATACAAACGGATTTAATGAGTCAACGATACCTTGTTGGTATATTGGAAAGTTAGAACCATGATTAGGTAGTAGAGCTTTTTACAAAATACAGCAACTTTTGATTAGGTACGTCTTCTATACAGATATAGAACACGATATTAGTTTATTTCATTCGATTTGTAATTTTTCGTAAAACGATGTAGCTGTAAGAATTTAAAATAATAATTATAATATTTGTGTTTATAAAACCTTATTGCCTGTGTGTATTCTTTCATTGACAAATTGGTTAGTTTCAAAATCATTATAAAGTAGATCCTTAAAGCTTAGCGCCTGTCTTAAAGGTCAGCGCTGACAAAAGCCTCGCTTTATATTTTCATCACTACAAAACAACTTCATTTTAGCTCGAAGTAATCCCGAACTTTAGTGTTTTATCTGCCTAAAAATACTTAGCTTAGTCCTCCAGGTATTGTTCTCCTGAAGTTCTGCGAAGTTCCAGCTGCAAATAACTTTGTATCTCGTGATGAGACTCAATATGGATTTGAAAGTTTTTGTCTGAGTGAATCCATCGCTGCGAACCGTCCCGGCGGGCGCCAAGTCATTTCTCTCTGCCAATCACTCGTTTGCGGTAATTTATAGGGCCGAACCGATGTGTTGTAAGCATTTCTCTTGCCAACAATGTGGTGAGAAGGACGGACGCTAAGGATTTTAGATTGAGGCTGAGTATATAAATCACTATTTTAGATTCTAACGTAAAAACGTGATTTATTATTTTTTCACTTCTTATACTCTTAAAATGTTAATTTAGTCTCTGTACATCGGGAATAAAAATCTCTAGGGACTAAAGTATATTTTTTTTAATTTACTTTGGATTACAGCCAATCGCGGTGTTTGTGGATAAAGGATTATCGCCAATTTCAATGATACAGATAATTAGGGTATAAAAGAGCATTTTTTTTATTTAACCATATGGTGTATTTACAGAAATATTTCAAATAAACATAACTAATACACGGGTAAACATCTTAGCCTGATTGTGCAAAATGTGGTTACAGAATTATCATTTTTTAGGGTTCCGTACCAAAATGGTAAAATAAAACCCATATGGTGAGACTTCCTTGTCCGTCCGTCTGTTTGTATATCACAGTAGGTTTTCTCAGCAAATACAAATGCTATCAACTTGAAATTTGACAACTTTCTTCTGTTTTTGGTAAAAAAAAAAAGAAATTAATTTTATTAATAATTGAAAAGGAGTCTAGAATGGGAGGTTGAAAAATGAAAGTGGTTTGATTATAGCAAATGGGCTGTCATATGAAAGATTTTTTTTTATTTTTTCGTGTTTCCCTCCCCCTATTCCTGAAGTTTATAAAATAAAAAAAACTGAAAAAAATCTGACGTAATAATTACTTATATTTTAATTGGAAAAATAAAATGAAGTGTTTATTATACAAGTGATTGAGAAATAATGGGCCTTATCGCATAAAAAATAAAGCTCATAACTAAATGAGTATTTTCTTTTGTGGTCACCAATCATGTCATCTTAAATACGGAACCCTCGGTGCGCGAGTCCGACTCGCAGTTGACCTGTTTTTCTACAGTTATTGGTAATTCTATAGCTCTGCTTGCCCGACTCTGGGAATGAAGGCGTGAGGTTATGTATGTATGTGTATGTGTGAATATAACTAAATATCCACATTCAAGGTCCCATGCCATGTGATAGTGTCAGGTGTTAGTTTATCCAGATCTTCCGGGGCACCCGAGTAGGAGTGTAAAGGTCAGCGCTGTACGAAATGTAGAAAAATTTAGAACTGCTCCCTTAATGTGAAGATAGCATAATGCTATTAGTACTAAATAACATCGAAACCAATTCTAAAACGCCATCCGAACGTACACTAGAAAGCTTTAGGCCAATAGGTTTTTAAAAATGCTGCCGCACGATAAAACCTCATACCACCGACACGCCTCGTTTGTTTTATTTGCGTAACCAAGCTGTGCGATGCGCTACGTAGCACGTAGCAGAATTGAGTGAAAATCGGCTTAGGGCAGTAGAGTCATAGCTTCGATAGCGAATATTTAGGGCCGTATTAATAAACTCATCTTGACTGAGATGCCCGTCACAAGATGCGTCAAAGTAAACGTCAAGCCATAGAAAACTGTAATTTTTGACGCATCTTGAGACGGGGATTACAGTCACTGTTTAAGAATATTTTAAACATATAATATAGGGAAAATGAAGCCTTTCATGTGGCTACATTTTTTACTAAAATTGAAGGTGGCAACACTGATTTTTTCCTCTTCCGATTACAAGTTGGAAACAGCACATGTATATTTTAACTTGTTGAAGCTTATTAAAGTTTCAACCATTATAAACAACTGGTTTTTATTTAACATACAGTTGTAAGTGGTCCTTCGATAAAAATAAGTGAAGTGCAGTGATAATACAGTGTAATAACGGCGCAAATAGCAACAATTCCCGTCCCATAGTACGGGGTTGTTGATGGCGGCGGTGTGATTTTGAACCAAAATTCCATATATTTTGGCATCAAAACTTTACGACACGTCTCTTTTATCAGTGTACTCAGTAAATAACAAGATTTCCATAAAATCTTTCCAATTAAAGTTAATCGCAAGCCATGATTGCGGCATGTATTTGAGCCGAAATTCCATATATTTCGGCATCAAAGCTTTACGAAACACGGTTGTTAGTACCGTGAAAAATAAGATTTCCATAAAATCTTTCAATTAAAAGTGAATCTCAAGCAATGATGCGATTCCATGTGTTAAAAGATTGGTTTATGACTTTTAATTTTCAACGGTAACTACCTACTGCAAGTTTACCTAACTTAACTTGGTGTGTGAATGACTGCGTATGTGTGGTGTTTCCGGTCCACTGTATGTTGGCTAAATTGGAATCGCCGATAGTAAATTGTGCGCGGGTTATGATCATATCTTCACGTTGGCCATACTGCAGCGCTGTCAGCGTAACCGTCAAGTGCCAAGTAAACTTTCGAAGTATATTTTACAAGAAAATAGTGTAGATTAAAAAGTGCTTTACGTACGGTGAGTTTCAACAAATTTGATCATGGAGCTAGATTTGAAAAGGCTTCGACTCGCCCGAGGACAATTAAAAGGTACTGTAACTAGAATTGAAAATTTTGTCAGTGATCAAGTGAACATTTCATCCGCGAATAGTGATATGTTGGAAGCTCGTAAAGAAAAGTTAAAAAGCACATTTAAAGACTATGAACGTGTTCAATTAGACATTATGACAATTGACGATAAAGACGATGAAAATGTGGAACAAATGGAGGACAGATACTATTTAATTTTGTCCCAATTAACTACTCGCTTAAAGAACTTGAAAACTTCTGAGAGCCAAAGTTGTAGTAGCTCAGCATCTAAGCTCCCTAGTATTGACATACCAGTATTTACTGGTAAAGATTACACTAAGTACACTCCATTTATGGACTTGTTCATGGCTGTTATACACAAAAATACCTCACTCTCAGATGTTCAAAGGTTGTTTTATTTAAGAAAATTCTTAACTGATGAAGCTTTGTCTGTAATAATCAATCTACCGCTTGTAAATGATTCTTATGTAGAAGCTCTTGAACTGCTAAATAAGCGTTTTGACAATAAGGCAAGGCTAATTTCAAATCACATAAGTGTATTGTTAGATCTGCCAAATATGCAAAAAGGAACTGCAGCCTCTATAAGATCATTTGTATCGGGTGTGCAACAACAATTACATGCCTTGAAAAATTTACAGCAGCCTATTGATCAATGGGATATGCTGCTTATATCTATACTTACAAAAAAATTAGATCCGTATACAAATAGAGCTTATCAACTTGATAGGAATTCTGATGTTTTACCAACACTGTCTCAGTTCATAGATTTTTTAGAAAGACGAGCAATAGCACTTGAAGATAGTAGCATTGGCAATAATAGCATTGAATTTAAAGAATATAAAAAATATGTCCCAAAAGTGAGCAATGTTGTCACTACCAATGTCAGGGCATGTTTCTATTGTGGTGAAGCAGGTCATGCTATGTATGCCTGCCCAAAGTTTAGGATGGCTCCTATTGAAGACCGTCTCATCTTTGTTGATGGTAAAAAACTATGTCAAATATGTTTGAAAAAGCATGAAGGGAAGTGCAAATTTAATTTCTCATGCCAGACCTGTAAAGCAAAACATAATACTTTACTACATAGAGATGAAATTGATTCAGCAGTTACCAACCATTCTCAGACATCTGCCCCTAATGTTATATTACCTACAATAAAGGTAAAACTATTCAATAAAAAAGGTCAGGTAATATTTGTCAGGGCATTGTTGGACTGTGGAAGTCAAGCATCATTTGTAGCTGCATCTCTTGTAAAAAAGTTAAATTTGCACACAATAAGCCAAGATTTAAACATCATAGGAATTGGTAACAAAAATAATAAAATAAACACATTTGTAAATATTACTGTAAATTCTCCAGTTAACAATGTTGAAGTGCAAGTAAAGTGTTATGTTGTGGATTCTATAACATCCAATCTGCCACAACAACAAATCGATATATCCAAGATAAATTGGCCAAAAGGCATTTTATTAGCCGATAGTAATTTTTATGTGCCTGCTGAAATATCAATGCTTTTAGGTGCTGACATATATTTCAACATTCTATTAGAAGGCCAAATCAAAATTTGTAATGGGCCAGTATTGCAGAATACTTTGTTTGGATATACAATTGGGGGAGTTATACCCAATCAAAATAATGACTGTGAAAGTTTAGTAAACAATTTTGCAATTTGTAATAATAATAAATTAGAGGATGTAATGGAAAATTTCTGGCTTGCTGAAAGTATTCCTGAACAAAAGAGTAATGTTATTAATAAAGAATTTCAAAAAGCAGAAAAACATTTTCAAATGACTACTACTTTAGTAAACAACAAATTTCAAGTAGACATGCCTTTAGTTCAAGATATGAGTACATTACAACTTGGGGATTCTTTCTCAGTCGCTTTGCAGAGGTTTTTAACACTGGAAAAAAGGTTCAATAAAAATCCAGAATGTTTTGAACAGTATAAAAAGTTTATAGAAGAGTATATAGAGAGGGGGGAAGCCAAAATTGTGGATATTGGTGAATATGATATTAAAAATGGAGCTGTATATTTCTTGGCTCATCATGCAGTTTTTAATTTAGAAAGTGTAACAACAAAGCTGCGGGTAGTCTTTGACGGTAGTATGAAGTCCAAGTCAGGGGTTTCATTAAATGATATGATGTTAAATGGGCCCGTAGTACAGAGTGAACTGTTCGACATTTTACTTTTATGGAGAACTTTTATGTACACACTCAGCTGTGACATCACAAAAATGTTTAGGGCCATTAACTTGAACACAGTACAAACTCCACTTCAGAATATCCTTTGGCGGGACAACCCTAGTGTGCCCATCAGTTGTTTACAGCTCCAGACTATTACTTATGGGCTTAAAGCCTCCACATTTTTGGCAACAAGGTGTCTCATTGAGTTGGCACGTAGGAATAAAGCTATGTATCCATTAGCAGCTGAAGCTATGTTTCAGAGCACATTTGTGGACGATATAATTACAGGTTCAGATGAACAGAGTCAACTCATTGAGCTGAAAAAACAGCTGATAGGAATGTTAAGAAAGGGGGGATTCGTGCTCCATAAGTGGTGTTCTAACCTACCGCAAGCTCTTGATGACATACCCAGCGAGCATAAATATTTTGACAAACTAGAAATAAATAAAAATAATATTGTCAAAACATTAGGTCTAAGGTGTGATGTACTGAATGATCTGCTTACATTCACATCTCCAAAGTCAAATGACACTAAAATTCAGACAAAACGGAAAATTTTAAGCTTTATTGGTCAGATGTTTGACCCATTGGGTTTGGTAGGTCCAATTATAGTAGTTGCCAAATTGCATATGCAAAAGTTATGGGCAATGAAATTAAACTGGGATACTATACTACCCCAGGAACAACTTGACTCATGGAATGCCTTTATAGCAAGTTTAGAACTCATGGGAACCCTCACCATACCTAGATGTGTAAGCTCTCATACAAAAATTTCTATTGAGCTGGTAGGTTATGCAGATGCATCGATGAAGGCATACGGTTGCTGCCTCTATCTAAGAGTACTAAACTCTGATGAAACAGTAATTGTAAATCTATTGTGCTCTAAATCCCGCATTGCTCCCTTGAACAAAAGTATAACTATACCAAGGCTAGAGCTAAACGCTGCACTGCTACTTGCTCAGCTTGCTCACAGATCCTATCACATTTTGGAGACTAGATTTCCATTAAAGGTCTACTTATATAGTGATTCACAAATCACTCTATCTTGGATTAAGTCAAGTAATATAAAATCAAATCCCTATGTCTCAAATAGGGTCTCACAAATTAAAACTTTTACAAAAACATTTAAGTGGCTCTATGTTGTTACTTCTAAAAATCCAGCAGACTTACTTTCAAGAGGGTGTGATCCACAAAAATTGAAATCAACTCAACTCTGGTGGCATGGCCCAGAAGAGCTGTCTAAAATACAGTTTGAACATTTAGATTCAGGAGTTCAGTTTCCAATTGCTACTCCAATTGATACTGAGACTTTTAATGTCAACGTGTGTAAAGTCACTCAAGCTAATGAAGATCCTAATGATAGGATATTAAATGTTATTAACAAATTTTCTGACTTCTACAAACTTCAACGAGTTGTTGCATATATATTAAGGTTTTGTCATAACTGCAAAAACAAACAAGGAAAGTATTCAGGGTCTCTTGAACCAAAAGAGTTCAATGATTCTCTACTGACAATAATATCTAGTGTACAAAATGAATATTTCAGTCAAGAAATAAATGCACTTAAAAATAATGTTCCAATAAAATCAGGATTAGCTAGTTTGTATCCCTTCCTCGATAAGTACAATGTTATGAGAGTGGGGGGTAGACTTCAAAATGCATTAGACATGCCATATAGTAAAATTCATCCAGCCATATTGCCCAAACATTGTCATTTAACCACCATTGTTATTGGCAAAGAGCATATACGCCTCAAGCATGCTGGTGCAAAGGCAGTACTAGGTTCACTCTCAGAGAGATTTTGGATCATAAGTGGTATATGTCAAGTTAAGAATATTGTTAGCAAATGCGTAATTTGTGCAAAATTAAAATTAAAAGCTGCTCAACAGCTGATGGGTTCACTGCCAAAGGAGAGATTAGATGCAGTTAGAACTTTTCACGTAACAGGAGTGGATTTCTGCGGCCCATTTAATGTTAAAGCATCACGAATTAGAAAACCAATAATATGTAAAGGATACATTGCTGTCTTTGTTTGCTTCACAACAAAAGCTATACATTTAGAATTGGTCAGTGACCTCACCACTGAAGCATTTTTGGCTTGCCTCAAACGCTTTATATCTAGGCGAGGTATGCCTGTTAAAATTTTCTGTGACAATGCTAAGAACTTTAAAGGTGCTTCAAATGAGTTGAAAAGGCTTAATGATCTTTTTACATCTCAGTCTCATATAGATGCCGTTGAAAATTATTGTGTTCCAAATTATATCCATTTCAAATTTATCCCAAGTTATGCTCCCGAATTTGGTGGTCTATGGGAGGCTGGAGTGAAGAGTTTTAAATACCATTTTAAAAGAATTGTTGGTAACATTGCCTTGACATTTGAAGGGTTATATACTGTTATGACTGAAATTGAGGCAATTTTAAATTCTAGGCCTTTATTACCTTTAAATTCAGATATTTCTAGTTGTGAATACCTAACGCCTGGCCACTTTATCATAGGTACTTCTATGATAAGTTATCCTGAAATAGATTTGTCGGATAAGTGTATTGACCGATTAAGATTTTGGAATATGTTAACTAAAATAAAACAGGATTTCTGGAAGGTCTGGTCAAGGGATTACCTCACACAATTACAAAATAGACCTAAGTGGAAGCAGATACATCCTAATTTAAAAGAAGGTGATCTTGTCATTGTGCGTAGTGATAATACATCACCTTCAGTATGGCCCATGGCAAGAATTGTAAAGGCAATCCCTGGACCTGATGGTAGAGTTAGGGTAGTAGAGGTGAAAATTAATAACAAGATTTACACCAGATCATTTCGAAAAATTTGCCTATTGCCTATTCAAACTTAAAATGTCAAGCTTATATGCCTGTGTTTAGTGGAAAAATATATCCGATCCCAAGACTCTGTCGTAGGGCTAAGCACAGGTATATATAAATAAACATTAGGAATTAGGAAATAAATTTAATCACGTGCTTTTTATTGTGTTCAATATGTGAAACCTCACATTTATTTTCTCTATATTTGGTTTGTTTGCCCTAACTGTGGCTTATTGTGTAATATTTAAGGCCGGGGCCAGCTATGTTTAAGAATATTTTAAACATATAATATAGGGAAAATGAAGCCTTTCATGTGGCTACATTTTTTACTAAAATTGAAGGTGGCAACACTGATTTTTTCCTCTTCCGATTACAAGTTGGAAACAGCACATGTATATTTTAACTTGTTGAAGCTTATTAAAGTTTCAACCATTATAAACAACTGGTTTTTATTTAACAGTCACGTTCAGTTTATTCATACGGCCCTTAGTGATCCCAGACTAGATGCATTTGGCGAACATTATGTAAACGATTTTCGAAAACTTTCATGATGTATGAAATTGACAATTTATAGTTTTCATTAATTTGAATCGAAAATGTGACAACAATTTAGTTTATTGTGTATGCAATTTTATTACCATATAATGTATTGCGTTGATTGTTACAGTGTGCGAGGGGCGTAAAACGATCGATTTCGGGACTCGTGTCTTGCGACTAAATAAACCAGGGAATCTAATATCCGGGGAATGTCACCCGACGCGTCCGTCTTCCCGACCGGCTCTAAGGCCTTTTTCCTTTGTATAGAAACTAATCATCAATACATGAAATGAAATAACGCTTTTGAGTTATAACAGTTCTAGATGAAAATATTTATTTACGGCCGCCTCTTAATTTTAAGTAGTAGTAGTAGTAGTGGTACGACTTTGTGTAGATTGTAAACACTGCCTGCACTTGTAGTTCGGTGTATTTACTGAAATGCATCTGTTCGCCGCCCCTTAATATCGTTGCAAGTCGCAACAACAGGCCTCACCCGCATCCAGACCAGTAGGACAGCATATATAGAAAAGTAGTTTATCTGCAGTCCTTTAGGAGTTTCTCTTACCTATTGCCATTCAGGCGCTAGGGTTGCATGAATGCGCGTCGCTCTATACTTAATATACCCACGCAACCAAATGGACAACCCCAACTAAACCGGCTCGATCCGTCCTGTTCAGTTTGCTTGTTTGTTTGTTTGTTGTTTGGTTTTATGTTTCGTATCGTGTATTGTCAAGGCACAAACACATGCAAAGCGCGCGATATACCTACCCTTGTTTGAAGAAGAACTACTGTTTGTACTATGCCAGTAGCCAGAGCTACATTTAAATTCTACAAGTTTCTAAAACTTCACCACAGCCGTTCACAAATATGGAGGTTAGCTTAGGAGTTTATGGTTTCGTATGCGGTAAGGTTGAAGATTTTTGCAATATTTAAGTTATTCCATACAATAATATGTTAATGCTTTTAATATACTTGAGACTTAAAAATAAACTGTAAACGAACGTTAATATATTACGACAAACTACAAATTATTTACGCAGAATATTGCAGCAACCGAGCTACTTGTATACGGTACAAATACAGAAAATGATTTGCTTGCATGTAATATGAATAGCGTTGCTGAATATATTTCATGTTACGTTAAAGCACCACTGAAAAAGGACAGAATTACTTAATATGGCAATTTTTTCTATTCTAAGCCGATTGTAGCGTTTTAAAAATTGCATGTTTTTTTTCATAATTGCGCGTAGTGTTTTTTATTAAATGAAAAAAAGTTTATATTAAGTAGGTAAAATGTGTCGCATCTACGAATTTTCAGGGAACTGTATTCAGCTAATCTACTTATTTATTTAAGATGGCGGACGTCCGCGACTTTGTACACGTAGAATTAGTTTTCCGCTACACCTATTTCTTCCCATTTGTTTTCTATAAATACTCTCCTAGTGCACCCTTAGGGCACCCAAGAAATATTCCCATTAACATATGTTCAGTGTTTGCGCTGAGCGTTGTCTGCCAGTCACGGAAGATATTTATGTGTATTGATAAGTACTATTTGTTATTTGAGAAAGACGTTAATACGGCTCGTCCATTTTTCCTTATTTTGTTTTACCTGTGCCCATCGCTGTTTATTTATGTTACAAAAACCTCTTAGCACCAAAAGAGAGCGCTTCTGTAAAAATATCAAAGAGTCCCTTTAGGGGTTTTGCCTTTTTACTGTTGTAAAAAAGTTTGCGGCACTGCTACGAAAGTTGATGAAATCGGAGTGAAGTTCTACGCGGCGTAGCATGTGCTACGAACTTTGGATCCCCATAATTATCATTAACCAAAGTCCTATGACGCAACGAAAACATGCAAACAGCATCGTGAATTTTTATTTAAACAAAATGTCGGATTGAGTTTTCTCAAATCCCTTGGATATACTCTAATAATCTACAAAAGCGTTTCTCTACAAAATACGGTACATTTTTGTTTTGTTGTCGGAGAGAATCCTTGTTACTTTGCTAAAGTGACGGACGACGATCTGCGAAAGCCGTCCGAGGCACTAGAAAATTGTTCGAGCAAGATAGTTGCACAATGTTCCGCAGATGCACCTTATTGCACAAACGGCTTCAGGGACGATTTGCTGACACAATGTTGTATAAGATTGTCTTTTATCTTCAAGACAAAGTCAACGAACTTGAAAATTTAATAAACGTTTCTCATAACTTTGGCTAGGATCTTAAATTTATTGGATAAAAAGAAAACGTGGTAATTGTAAACCAGTCGTACATTCGTTTTATTATTTTTCTGTATTATTATTCCATGCAACAACCACGCCATTGTTAAGTAGTTGTGTTTTAGGCGTGTAACGATATTTAGCACGAAACTAAACTTTTTGAATAACCGACTTGATAAATAGAAATAAGCAGCCTGTGCATACTTAGATAAAATTATATGAATTTAATTTATCCCACACAAGGACTTCAAAATTGGACAATTTGCTAAAAAATAATATTATTGTAATATATTATATTAACGATATAAAATCATAATTATGTATAAAGGACAATGGGCAAAATGTCCCCACCCACCAACAGAAACGGAACATATCTCATTTGATAGATCTTGGCAACCTGATGATTTTTTACTATGACGACGATCGTCCTATGTATGGGGTTTTCTTGGAAAACCATTATCATATCGTATGGAATTGGTTTAAAATGAACATAAAATCCCATCGATTTAGCTACTAAAATAGTTATTTTGTCTTGTTTTCGGTCCTAATGAACATATGGACATGCATCCCGTGACTGTTGGACGGTGGGGACGGGGTCCATACAAAATTGCCCATCACCCTTTGTGCACTGATAAAAAAAAAACCTGTATAAGTATGAGAGTGACGGATGTTTTATCACGCGATTTTGTCACGCGATAAACGCAACCGTACTAGGCCGCAGGGAGCCTAGCCAAGATGCTAACTGTTTTTGTTTTCTATGGCTCAAAATGTATGAAATATCATTCCCGTGCGTTATTATCAGGGATCGGAAATTCGGATCGATATTTACCTATACTTTCGCGCCGGCTTTGTTGTTCAGTTGTATGGAGGTGGACTCAATCATATAATTCATAATAAAATTTCCGGGATTTCAAAATAATATATTACACCGGCATTAATTCATAATTATTTATTTATATTAACTGTTTGAAGTTATTTTCCATGTATATGTTTAACCAAATGTTATTTAATTTACATGTAATGTACGAATTTACAGGAGCAAAACAGAATGTTCTGAAATTAATCCTACATGTAAAGTAATTATTATATTAACGTTTTGTAGAATCCCAGAATCCCAGAGCTTAAATTATTAAAATAATATTTTTAAGAAGCCGACGCCATGTTTGCCTATCTTTTTCCGGGATTTTGCCAACTTTAGGTAAATATCGATCCGAATTTCCGATCCTTGGTTATTATAAACCACGTGGTCAACTGTAATCCAATACATTTTGAGCGTTAGAAAATAAATTTGTTAAAAGCGTTTGCATCTTGGTTAGGGCCCCACTTGGCCCCAGTATGGTCACGAACGTTAATTTGTGACCCATTCAACAAAAATATGCTTGAAGTCGTCAATGTCATTAGAGATGCCAAATCATTTGTAACTAACAGGAAACTCAACCTTGTTGTAGTATGACAGATAACCTTCGGACCTAAAGTGGGTACCAAATTTAAGTCTTTGACTGTACGTGAGTGAAGGTTGCTTTCTCCACATTTATCCACCGTAATTTTACTAACAACCACATTTATATCGAGAGGCCATTTGCCTTTTATCATTAAACTGAATCAGTTCTCATAGTACCCTAAAACTCAACAAACGTGGTTATTTTTAGTAATCCAATTTACAAATAAGTCGGACATTTGCGTGTCGAGCCACGCAATATTGGCGGGCTTGACATTGGCGATTGTCGCGGAGTCAAGGGCGCGGCGGTCCACACGCGAGCCTCCATTACGAATATTGAAACTTTAGTCGCTGCCCTGGCGCGCCGCACTGGCTATTGTGTATACAGCGAATCATCAAGTTCTAGTACACAACATCTGATCTGATCTGATCTGATTTAAAGTAAAACTAAAATCTGAGAATTATGTATCTCACGACCGGTTCAAACAATACAACAGTTTATTTAAAGACTATGATGTTTTTTATCCCCGATGGCCGATTCTGTGTCAGTCTGTGGCATGGTCGCTACCAAACGGGTGAACTGATTCGGATGTAGTTTAAAAAAAGGTTGTTTAATCGGAGTAGTGGTTCTTAGCCACAGTCTATTTTTTCTTACTTGAGCTAAGTAGTAAACAAACATCACTCGATCACATATCACGCCATTCCAAAAGAATCACTCAATATATGGTACCACAATAACTAAAAGTCATTACATTAAACACAAACAAATTCATTTCTACTAAATATTGCTTTAAATTATCCTTACAAGTAACATATTTTAATAAAATAATAATTTCCACAAAACTCTCTCTCACAGATTATCAAAACTGAATGTCAGTTTGGCATTTCATTTGTAGGGATGGGATGGGAAGAAGTGAATGAATGAATGATTAAGTAACGGTTTAACTGTGTGGAGGTTTTAATATACAATATTCCAAACATAAACGAATATAATTATCTTTTTAAACTAAATAGTTAGTGAGAGTTATTATTATGTGTATAGGTTGTCTATATGATATGACATGATGATGTATCTACGGATGACTGAATAAAATATTTATAATAAATCGTGTTGTGTTATTGAGTACATAATATCGTTATAAGTAGGTATCCACATGCAATTGTAGTCTGTCAAATTCACTATATCAATCATATTGAAGAACCCAACCCATATACATATTTCACTCATTTCATTGATTCACTAAATAAATTTACACATTCACTCCATTATTCCCATCCCTATGAAATGTCAAGCTTTAAAGATACGCCATATTTGTTTACTACTTAGCTCAATTAAGAAAAAATAGACTGTAGGTTTAATGGAAATCTTATGGGCAATGGTAGAGTTATCAGTTCTGAAAGTCTTCTTTCAGAACTGATAGCCGCCTTAACATCAGGAGTTTTAATTTTATTCTAAATATTTATGACATTGTGATGCGTAAATTAATTTTCTTTGTGTTATTTTTTAATACTTTATTACCTTGTAATGTAACTTACATTAAAGTATTATTGTATTTTATGATTGATAAATGACCTTCTGCTGGAGTTTATTGCGGCGCTTCTGCTCCACAATGATGACCTTGGCCGAAGCGATAGTAGATTCACTCCATATCACCGACGTATACAAGAGCCCTCATGTGGCCAATATACTGAATAAATATTTTGAATTTTGTATTAATGTCTGAAATTAGTCAAAAAATGTAATGGTCTAGACTAATAAGTATTATTGAATAGCTTAAACTTAACTGTGTGTTGTGAAGTGTGGTACTGTTAGCCAACGCGAGCACTGCGGCCGAGACCTCTGCCGCGGGCTTTTAGCGTTATTAACACTCTGTTTACCCTGCTCACTGCTCAGACTAACAGCTCCGGTTTTCACAGCTATACAACAGTTGTTTAAACGCTCGATATCCATTGAACTTGTAAATTTTTCTCATAGTTTGCGATTTCATGTTTAGTTTTCGCTGTTTTTTGCAAGATTAACTGAGATTTGTTTTTTTTTATTATGGTGTTCATATCCGGTTTACTAATGTATTGCAGTTTTTTTTGTCATATTTTGACATAGCAACCTTTTACTTCTTTTCGTTCAGTATTTATTTACTATTTATTATTTATTTATTTATTTATTTATTCATAAAATTTGCAACATAACAGTAACATAACCAAATCGTTACAAACACAGTCATTAATATTAACTTAAAATAATTTGCATTTATAAATATAAATGTACAAATTTAGTCATTTCATTATTATTAGGTATAAAAAAAATTAATTAATAACATTTAAATAAATATTATGTAAATAATAACAATGTCAATTTATTTATATTCCATTATCATAATGGCACACTAGTTTCTCTGGCATTCATCTCATACATTCTCTTACACTCATTCATCAGACACGCTATCCCACTCACGAACAAGTCACACTGTGGCGCTTGCGCGAGCACCGAGCCGAGCAGGTCGCGCGCGCGCTCCACCGGGCTCTGCCGGCGGTGCACCGTATGCCCCTCAGCAGGGGACAGCACGCACTGAGCGCGGGGACGAAGTCTGGATGTAGTGTATGCATTGGGTACAGATAGTCTTAGAAACACTTCCACAAGCGCTGTGCAGTCAATCTTATTCCTAATTATTCCTAGCGTAAATTTACTCAGCGCGAGAGACCTCCTAACTTCTAACGTTTGGTATCCTAATTGACCCTGAATGTACAAAGTAGGATACAGGTAGGGGTAGTACGCAAACATCTTCCTGTAAAGATTCCGTAAAAACTTCTTTTGGATCCTTTATTCTTTTAAACTTCGCGTTCTTTTCTAATTCAAAATCATACTTTGGAATTTGTATACTTACTTGATTGCATGATTCGATGATAAAAATATGAAAAGAATCGAATATTGATTTCGCTGAAAAATATTTTGCATAATGTTAAGTTCGCATAAAGTTCTAAGTTTATATACTTTTCTGGCACAGTTTCATTTCTGTTGGGGTCGCAGTTCAAACCTAACCAACTTTTCTGTTCGCAGAAAAATACATTATACCATATAAAAGTATTATGTAGGATTGTTAAGTATGGTTCATAAAATTACTTTAAACAAAAGTAATCTTCTGCTTAATAATCTGCTGCAAAATGGGTAGCGATTGTTATGCCAATTTTATCTACACCGTGTTTTTATTGATTTACGATAACTTCGGCATATTACTAGGTACATCCATAGAAACTAAGTGGTAGATGCAAAAAAAAAAAATCTCTATGGAGCAAAGTAACTAAATGAACTTAGCTCCATAGAGAAAAAAAATTTTTTTTTTGCAATATAAAAAAAAAGAATCTACCACTTAGTTTCTATGGATGTACCTAGTAATATGCCGAAGTTATCGTAAATCAATAAAAACACGGTGTATATGCAAAAATAACATTCGACTTAAATAAAGTGTTTCTGCAATATATTTGTTATGTGAAGTGTATTGACAATTCATATTATGCCAGATAAGGACCACACGTTTATGAAATCATCTTAATTGCGGTACATAAGTTAAGTTTACACGAAGATTTTTTTATCTCGTAGTTCCTAACCGTATTTATTATTTATGTTAATTTACAACAAGGTATAATATTTACCTAATCATGAAAATAAAGGGCCAATTTAGATTTGTACCCAATTTTGTAAACGTCAAACTCTATTCTCGCTATGCTAGATTATTTTACTACAAAAAAAAAAAATTGTTAAAAGTTTTCTCCGCACCAATTTCAAATTAAAAATCACACTGTACCGAAAACAGCGTCGTTGGAAGCAAACGGTGTAAATAAGGAGAATCCGCCCCGTTTTCGAGTAATTTTCCGATGAAAATTATGGGCACGTTGCGGATAAACACGCTGAAAGAGTGGCGGCGCGGCGAGCGCGGGCGCATAAATCATAATCACACTCGCATTAGCAGCCCGCATAGAGGGCGCTGCCGTCAGACACAGCACTCGCGAAGTATTACAGCTTGCTTGAGAAAATATTCGACGCTATGCTGTGTTGAAGTCATGATTATTTTTAATGGGATTGAGACGATTAAAAAACCGAGTAAAGGGGTAAGTTCGCGTTTATGCTTGTTTTTTTTTTCATATTGCTATGTATTTCTTTTTTATTCTTGTACAATAAAGAGTAAACATTCATATACGCATTTTATATTTATGAAAATAAGTAAATATAATAGAGTAATCGTTTATGAAAAAAGACACAACATTATTTGTAAGCTAATAAGCTGTAAGCCCGCGAAGCATCTATTTTAACTCATCGATCAATATTAAGTACGTCAATCCGTCATTCAACATAAAATATATTTCATCTGATTTGGTTTTAGTATTTTTAGATGGATGTATCATGTACCGAGCATAAAATTATGTTGAGATATTAACCAATCTACAGCGCATTGTGTCTAAACCTCAAAAACCACCAATAACAACTTCATGCATAAAAAGTGGATCCCTACAAATTAAACAGGAAGCAACTTTGAAGCGGCCGCCATAAATCTCGGTTATTGTGTGAATTTTGCCCTTCTTTCTCGTGCGGTTTATAATCTAAACATATTCAGAGCCATCATTCTTAGCTTCTGTACTAAAGGGGACCTGATCTTGTGTTCTTGGCACCGAATGGTTTAGGCCCGCAATATCAGTATTGTTGTAACATCGAAGCGTAACTTAGGATTTGCATTATAAGCAACCGTTTATGATTTCTTTATTACGAAACGTCATGTACAATATAACACCGTTATATGCGTAAATGGACTAATATGTAATACGGTAACGTGACTAATATTTCAATGTAAGCACCTTATTTATTATGACTTGTGTTTTGACCGAAAATCCTGGAAGTGGATGGAGATTTGTAACGACCTCTGCAGAAGTTATGATCTTAATATTTTATTGTGATGTAGACGTATCAAACACAGGATACTTATGTTTTTTTTTAATTCATCCAGTCTTATTTTTCAACAAGAATTTAAACAAGATTGTGATTGGTGAAATAGTGTGGCGTCTTGATTCCATACGAGCCCATAGAATAAGTAATGGTACAAGCACGATAAGTGCGTGCCTAGCAAGACGAAGATTCATCAACCAAGATGCTAGTTGAATCACTAAAGAAATGTCTGTTGTTACTATAAGATTTGTACCTATTATATTGTATAATATTTATTTTCTTGGTACTTTCTTATTTTTTAAAAATCCTAACCCCAACGGGCGCAAATCCGTTGTGATTACTGCATTTTGGTTTAAGTGTAGGTATTTTTATCAATAAAACTTACCCTAAAGATTCTAGTTAGGTACACGAGCTCTCATTCATGTTTTTATGAAATATTGTTAATATAACTATATAATCAAGATGGGAACTGTCAGATTTTGATCTCGATCACCAAATATATATTGTTAAAGGTAATACAGCTTGTTCAAATATTTATGAGCGCTCGATCTAAAGTGTAGGTGAATTATTTGAGGAACTCGGCCTTTATGAGTAATAGCTCAGATCACAATCGACATACGTCACGATGCTTGTGTGAGAGCCCTGTGGGACTGAACGCCATTCGCGATTGTCGTCTAGTCTGTCCCATCTATGCAGGCTCTGTGCAAAATAACAAACACTCGCATTTATAACATTTGTAGCAATCGACAAGTTGGGACGATTATGTGAAGCTCAAAATTTTCATACAAAATGCCATATGTTTCTCTCCCTTTAAATCTTGTACAATTTTTTCGATTTTTGAATATGCTGTAGATATGAAAAATTTGGTCTTTACGATTTCCTTTCCGAGAAAATATGTCTTGGAACGAAACAATGTACCAACTGAGATTTTCATACCAAATACAACACGTTTAAACTTGATTTAGGGGATGAGAAACTGATAAAGCCCGGAGCTAAATAGGCATGAATTTTGACAGCTACGCGATTGAAGACCTCACAATCCTCTTAAATATAATTATAATATATTTTTAACTTTTGTAGACGTGGCTTTCTCATGCCATTTATGCAAATTCTGGAACACCGTGTATTTGTACATGCACATGAGTGTGATGAACGGCTAAAGCTATTGAACAATATTACATTTGCTAATCCCCACATGTGGATTATCTCGAAACGCGTGCATCAATCATTGCGGAATACATCGCGCCCCGTCACGGGCACGCCGGGTGAAAGGATCCCATTTTCTCGGGCCGCTTACCTGGTGAAATCTGATGGATGTTGGTAAATCCAATGGAGTTTCTTCAAGAGTATTAGTAGGTGTTACTGAGATTTCAATGAGAATTTTACGACGACCTGAAATATATTTATCTTAAGATTTTCTCGATGGCGGTAAGAAAGACCAATTAATTATTATTGATGAACTGGGGGGTTATTATGACATAGCTATGCAATTCATTTTACAGTGAGCGTAAAGGACAGAGCTATACCAGTTATATAGCTCAATCCTTTTCTCTCACCTTAAACTAAACTGCATAGTTGTTATAATAACAGCCCTGGTATTGTTATTGTACTTACCTACGTATGTTTAGATAAACTTGCCTAAGCTATGAGTATATTTTTACCCCCTTATTCAAGTGCTTGACATCTAACAATAGGTGGATACTATTGTATACGAAATAACACCGCCCTTAATCATAACTGCACTATCTAAACCTATCATAAGTAAAGTATTAATTGTCCCTTTCTGTCCAATTCAAATGTCATTATGACTGATAAGGATAGTGTATATTTCAAACACACTTTGCGTGTTTATTAATAAGAGAGGGCTAATGTTTATAGTGACAATACATAATCTACATGAAGAAAGTACCTATCTTTTATTACAAAACAACGATATATTAAATAATAAAAATATGTTTTGTTAAGTTTTCCAATAAGTATGCAAATAATGTAGCTTTGTTACGTTAAAATGTAATGTCAAAATACAACTACAACATATTGGCGAGGAGAAATAATAGGCATTCATCATTAACGTATTGGAAACGACACCGCTAGAGCTAGAGCTGCTACAGCCCGTAGCAATTTGTATTTAAATCGGTAGCCTAGTCCAGCCTAATGGACACCGGCTTAGGGGCAGGCGCGAAATGGATCAACTCGCGTTACGGACAAACCCGACCGTCTCACTATAAACTGGCGGGTTCCCAGCGAATTATCTGCATGCCGGTTCCCGCCACAGGATTACTCCGTCTTTAGCTTAAGCATGATCTCCATATACCTAATTCACAAGTGTAATGTTCTCAATTATTTATTCGCAAATGCTATTTGTCCTTATGTAGGCGGATATTAAACACGCGCGAGCATTGTTGACGTCCCGCGCGCCGCCTCGCCCGCCGGCAATTATAGGATTGAATATTCATTCCGCTTTCACTCGCTTTCTATTCCGCACTTGATCCTTAAACTCGGAATTTAATACGTTGATTTTGTTAAGGTTAATTAGCACATTAGCAAACCAGATGTATAATTATCATGCGACGCAAATGCTCATACGCCTTTTATACTTACCCGTAGTAATTAACTGAAGTCATCTAATAGCAGAACTCAGAGTCGGTTACTGATGATTCTGTCGTTCCTTAGTGACGATGTTTCCTATACAAGTTTGAAAAAGGAACAAATGATTAGATTCTACAATGTTTGAGTACGGTGGTAAGTAGACATTTTTGGTGTGTATTGTTCCTAATATAATTCAAAATATTTTTTCAGTAAATCTTTTTTATTTTTAAAGTTATACCTAATCGACCGAATACGATGTGTCTTCGAGCTACAATGTGACACCTTATAAATATTAGGTACTTAGCACCAAAAGAAAATGTATTCGGTTGGGATTAACCTCGGCAAGCTCAATATCAGTAGCGGCCAGCTGAAAAATATGTAGATAGTCTTGCATAAGCAATAGGGTTGACATGAATAAGTGGGAACGGAGCCTTTTTCCCTTCGCGTTAGAATGTACCCGTAACACCTTGTGAAGGGGGTACCAGAATACAGTCGGCAGTTCCAAGCCGCTACATTATAATTGTTTCAAAGTTTGTAAAAATACACCTGATCATAATACATATCACACACAAGGAGATTTATAAGACAATCGTCGTGGGCGTGAGCAATGTGTTCGTTCAGCAGCATATTAATTAATTAATATATTTACTAATATTGAATTTAATTTTTACATAACTTTACATATTGTAACGTTAAAATGTCAATTTGGATTAGGTTTACCAAAACTGCAGCTTACGCAAATGTAAAGTGACGGACCGCTCAACAAGGGTTCTCTGAACTATCCGCCGAGTTTGACAGATCCCCGATACTTCGTAGTTACTTAGTAGCAAAAGTAATATCGTAATAAACTTGTTCAATAGTATTAGGTCATTGCCAGAGCCACAAGCCGCAAATGTTTCTACAAGCACGGCAGGTAAGTAGGCGGGAACGGGGCGGCGGGTTTGGAATTTCATTATTATTACGCCTCATTAACTTCAAGATTCATCGAGGACTTGACTAAACAGAAGTTCGCTCTTTGCAAGCGAAAACACTTACGCAATATAATTAAGTTTGCTTAATCAGGTTCTAAAACAAACATAGAGGTTTCAATTCTTCTTTTGTTACTAGGTTCTTTAATTTCTAAGAGCCAGTGATTTCGTAAAATTAACATTAGTTTGTCCAGATTAACAAAAACATAGAATAACGAGTCTTAAAGTCATTGACTGTTATAAAAGAAATAAAACTTTTTATAGCTCAATTATGACTTTACAAAATAGACATTACAAGCGTCTAGACTTCATCAACTCGCAAGTGCATTCTATGATCTGGCAGCTAATAAAAAGGCAAGCTGAAAATGAACTGTTTCTAATAGCGCAGTAAAGAATTTATCGGCCCTTTTGGCAACGGCTGGGGGTTAATGTAGAAGCTTTCTCTATTCCCTTGATATAAACCACTAATTTAAGTCACGTACAATATAAGTTTATAAAAGAAGTTTGGTCGAGGGAAGCCTCCTTGGTCTCGTAAGACTTTTTAACGGCTTAGACCCTGTTTTTTATATGTAACTCTTTGTCTTTTTTTCATCAAGATATTTCAGTGTTACTTGGCGAATGAAGATGAGACTAAATGATACTGAAAATAGACTATTATGCTAAAAACCTGTGCCACAAACTATACGGTTAAATAGCACCAATAATACCCTCTGAGTACAGAACAGAATTCCTGGAAGAGCGCATGACGCAATTTCTTCCGACCGCTTGAGGGGAAATTCTTGCAATCAGTCATTCAGGAGAGGCAGTGCCAGGAGAGTATCTAACCTTTTCTAATACATAATATATTGATATCACGTTAAGATGGTAAATAAAACAAAGCAACCTAATGGAATAGAGACTTTATTTTAACATGACATTTGTACTTTTGTATTAATTTAATGGACTTCGCTTCTCAGTCGAATGCAATCAGCGTTTAGTTTAGAGTGAGGTTTTCGATCTCATTTAAAAGTAATTACGAGAAAACCTTGATGTGCTCATCAGCTGTTGTAGTTTCGAGGACCACTATTCCGCTTTGTTAATCACTTGTCAAAAAAAATAATTGATAAGAGTATTATCGCGATTATCTCAACACTCAAATAAGTTAGAGCCAAGTAAGAAACATTTTCTCTTAGTTGACAAAAAATTAATACAATAATATTAGTTATATCAAGCAAAGCTGATAGTAACCACAGCGAGCATATCGCATTGCTAGATCAAAACAGTAGTAACTCAAAATACAACTGTATTTTATAATCAACTTTAATACAACTTCTATACACTTGGAACTAAACTAGCACGGATTTTGAGTTGATACTGTTATTGATTGCTGGCGATACGCCTGCTCGTGCTTGAATTGTATTTTTAAGGACTGTTTATATGCTAAGGATTTCAAGCTGAGCAAGAATCAATAATCAATAATATATAAACAAACTTTATCCGTAGTCAAAGTGTGGTGGGGCCACTTGATGTGACTATGAATCGGTTCAGGAGATTCAAGCATGCCGTAAGAAATGTATTATACTTATACTAAAGCCATCTCAGAAGTATGAGAATTATTCCATATCTAATAGATCCTTAATATTCCCATTCATCTGATAAGTCCTCGGATTACCCATAAATCGGATTGTGAATGCCCTTCATGCCCCTAGGTAGCTAGAAAATGGATTTATAAATATAGTGTGACTAAGAATAAAATAAATCTAAATGAAAATATTTAGTCACAACTTTGAACACATTTAGTCAATACGTACAGTCACGTTGACGTAATTCGTGGTTGGAAACTCTGTACTGGTTGCATAAAGTAAAGTATTCGCTTGGATAGCTAGATGATACTTACGCGGGGTCCGGAATCCGCTTCAATCCGCTTCAATCCGCTCCAAAAGAGGACGGTCTTCGAGTACCTACGTCGTAACGACGGACTTTAAAAATTGCATTAGCCGTCCCGTACCCGTATTATTTTTTCTCTAAAGTTTAAGCAAGAAAGAATTAAGTTGTTAATTAAAAAGTATCCTAAAAAAAGTGAAAATTATTTAAGATCTGTTGTAAACCATTTGTTACTAAGCAAATCTAGCAACATCCGACAGCAAGTAAACTGTAATTAGTAGTAACATTCGATGTTCAATAAAACCAAAAAAAGATGGAAGCAAGATGGCCTATTTCTTTCTGCAATCCCACACCCCATAGGTACACCCTCAGCGAGATCCGTGCCCATTGGCTGGTTATCCCTAAGCTTATTCTGCAGAGAATACCATTGTTAGTCGCCGTCCTGCCAATTTAAAATTTAACTATAAAGAACCTTCGACTGCATGAGGTTGTTTGCAGTATTAAGTTTAATAGTCAACTTCTTAAAATGAAATTTTCTAGTCTTTTCTGCTTCAATAAGCGAGAAGGCGACTAAGTAACGTGTTACTTAGTCGCCTTCTTGCTTTAGGCGGGGGTGGGTCCAAATCAACGTTAGTTTGCGACCGGTCGCCAGGTGATATGGGTCCGTCCCTATGTCAATCTACTTGTCCGGTAGTTGGTTTGGCTAACGGCCGAGGGTGGAGCTCACAGTTGCTATGATACCCTAGGCAAGACTGGTTGTGTTCCTTCCCGAGGTTGCTGCCTGTCAACTACTCGGTTTCCCCGGATTAAACGAGTAGAACAGAAACAACAGTCGCACTCCTGACCGTCCTGTTTTTCTCCCCTCCACGCCTCCTACATTTCCTATCCAATCAGCTGCAAGCGATGTTGTGGCATGTCGCAGCGGGCCTCCTATCCAACAGGAAAGGGATGGGGGGCGGTAAAATGCCACCCACGTGTTTGTGCCGTGCGCGGGGACCCGTACGGGTGGAGAACGAGATCCTGGTAGGCTGAGTTTGAAGAGGGTCGGAGTAGTTACCCTCGGAGAACAACACGCCACTTTGGCTCGGGATTCATCTCACACGGGAGGTTCTGGCTCAGCCAGTCAGAATCAATCGGCTGTCGCGTCTACAGTACTCTGGCCGCGGGCGAGCGTTCTGGGGTGATGAGGTCAGTAGCCGGCGGAGTACGGCCCCGAGTCGCTGTAGTGGTGACGGAGGGCTTGACATCGTGCGGGCTCACTTGACAGCTCACCCCGGAGCGCTATATCTGACTCGTATCCCTGATGGGTCAAACCATCCCCAGTAGGAGGGCTCCGAGGAGGGTGGGGAGCGAGTCGGACGAATATTTTTAGTTGTACTAGTATGGAACCTAAAACTAAAAAAAAAGATGAAAGAAAGGGAGAGGAAGAGGCAGAAGTGGGAGGGAAGCCGAGCACCAACAAGATGGTGCAAGGGGGACCCCCACAGATGCCAGAGTGTAAAGGAGCGGAAGGGGCAGAAGCAGGAGGGATGCCGAGCACCGACAAAAAGGTGCAAGGGGGACCCCTGCAGATGCCATGGAGTGAAATGGTGAATCTGTCCTTGGACGACGAGGAGCGTTTGCTGAACCCACCATCAACTTCGGAGGAGGGAACCGCCACGGCGGCAACCCCGACGGAGGGGGGCGAGTTCAGTAGACCACCTACCAAGGCACAGAAGAAGAAGGCCAGACAGGCCAGGAGAAACCAGCATAGGTTAGCGATGGCGGCGGGAGAAAACCATAGCCACATTCAGGCGAAGGGGAGGCCTCCGCCGCCAGGGAGGGCGCCGAAGTTGAAACGGCAAACAACTGACCCGGACGAAGGACCCTCGACACGACCTCCAGCTAAGAGACCAAACCGCGGTGACTCGCTCGCGAGCACCCGTGCGACCGCAAGGGAAACACGGGAGCTCGCAGTGGCGATCTGCCGCGTGGATGGTGTACCGCTGGATGAGTCGCTAGGGACCGAATTCCGGAGAATTGTTAGCCGTTTCATTACGGAGGCGATAAAGGAGCAGGGTGTTCGAGGGAGGCAGCTTCAGTTCGCCATGTCGGGATTGGTGTCAGAGGGATTTTTCCTTGTGACACCGTCCACGGCAGAGGCGAGGGAGTGGCTTCTCGAGAAGGACCTGGGGGAGCCTCAGGGGCATAGGCTGCAGGCCCGGATGTTAAGCAGCACCCGGGTCAATATATGGATCCCAGGCCCGCCGGAGGAGCTCCTGGAGGATCCGCTCCTCTACCTGAGAGCCCAAAACTGGGACAGGGAGGGGGAGCTGAAACTCCAGGAGTGGACGCAGATGAGGCGGGAGAACCTGGCCACGGGCATCCGGGTATGCTACTCGGTGCCCAAGAGCGTAGGGGATGCGTGGGGTGCGGAGGCCAACCAATGGCTATTTTTCCAAGCCACACGCATCAGGGCGCGCTTGGTCAGGGCTCAGCCTCAGAGGAAAGGAGAGGTGGAGACAGAGACCCCGGTGGGGAGGGGGAGCTGTAGCTGCAAGTGCAGCTGTGGCAACCCAGCGCTGCAACTCGGAAACCAGGCAGAGGCAGCCCCGGTCGATGACCATCCACCACGGAGGGAAACCGAGGGGGGCTCCTCAGCCTAGGGAAACGGGGGGCAGCTACACTACACATAAACACAACCAGCAATGGACAACACAGGCAAACAACCAGCACTACACAACAACACACACAACACAAACTACAAAAAAATAAGAATATGTCAAGTAAACCTTCAGCATTGTAAGGACGCAATGTCGGAACTATGTCAATACATAGTAAGGGAAAAGATTGATATAGTCCTGATGCAAGAACCATATGTATGGAAAAACCAGGTCACAGGCCTGGGAAGCCTGGGGGGTGACCTACACTTCGAAAGAAATGGTGAGTTACTCCCTAGGGCATGCATGTATGTAAGTAGAGATTTAAGAAATATGGGATGCCTCATGACCATATGTTTCAGAGACCTAGTCGTGGTAGAAATCAACCTCGTGACAAGGAGTGGAGAGAGAATCAAAGCAGCGATGGCAACATGCTACATCCCAGGTGAAAGCAACGCGCCAACTAGAGAATTGGAGGAAACGATTATAAGATATAAAGGTAAGAAAACACCCATTCTTGTAGGCTGCGATGCAAACTCACATCATGAGGTGTGGGGGAGCACCGACACCAACAAGAAGGGGGAAGCACTACTAGAATTTATTGTAAGTAATGACCTGGACATACATAACACAGGGACAACCCCAACCTTTGTAACCAGGGCTAGAGAGGAGGTAACAATTACCTCAGGGGAGATAGGCAAACATGTAAGAGACTGGAGGGTGGACCGGGAGGACAGTATGTCGGACCACAGAAGACTACTGTACGGCCTGGACTACTACACGGAAAGAACGAAAATAAGAAACCCTAGGAAAACGGATTGGGAGCAATATAACGACATACTGAGTAAATGGACACCGAGCCATAGAAGACCAGAAACGAGTGAGGAACTGGACAGAGCTGCAGAAGATCTGAACAAGGCCATATTAAAAGCCTACCTATCGGCGTGTCCGGAAAAAACGAGCAACGGAGACAAAGGACAGCCGTGGTGGAATAAAGAGATACAGAAACTGAGGAAGAGATCTCGTAAAGCGCTAAGATCAGCTCTGAAAAGGAACAATGATCAGTGCTGGCACGAGTACAGAAGCATTAGGAACAAATATACTAATACTAGAGAAAAACTGAGAGCACAGGGATGAAAAACATTCACGGGAGAGATACAACGCTACACAGAGGCAGCGAGATTAGTAAGGGTACTGTCGAACGAGAGAACCTGCCAACTGGGTAGCCTGATAGTAGGATCGACCGAACTGACGGACCCCAAAGAAGTACTGCAGCACATGGTAAAAATACACTTTCCCGATTGCAGGGAGGACAACTTACATGAGGCTGCAGTAGAAAATAATAACGAGATAAGGGAAGCAGGGGAAACGATGAACCTCAAGATAAGTGATGAAGTGGGGGAATGGGCTATAAACTCCTTCGCCCCCTACAAAGCGGCAGGACCAGATGGGGTGCTACCCGCACTACTACAAAAGGGGTTGAAATACATCTGGAACCATCTGAAAGAAATTTATGAAAGAAGTCTGGTGCTAGGCCACATCCCGAAAATCTGGAGCGAGGTAAAGGTAATATTTCTACCTAAACCAGGCAAGAAAAACTACAAGGACGCTAAATCCTTCAGAAGCATAAGCCTCTCATCATTCGTATTGAAGGCATTGGAGAAGATCATAGATATACAGATAAGGACAAGCATGCAAGGTGGTAGACTACCCTTACACGGGCATCAACACGCCTACATGGAAGGTAAATCAACAGAGACAGCTCTGCACAACCTGACTACAAGGATAGAAAGAGCATTAGAAGACAAGGAGTTGGCACTGGGATGCTTCTTCGACGTAGAGGGAGCATTCGACAGAGCGACTTTTGGTGCAATAAAGAAATGTCTACGGAGGGATGACATAGACCCCGCAGTTAGGAGATGGATAATGGCCATGTTAACAGAGAGAGCGATCACAGCACAACTGGGGGGAGACTCAATAAGGATAAAGACGAGCCGTGGATTCCCACAAGGAGGCTGTCTGTCACCACTCTTATGGTGTCTCCTACTAGACTCGCTCATAAGAGAAACTAACTCAAGAGGGATACACATGCAAGCGTATTCGGATGACGGGGTACTCTTAGTGAGGGGAAAAGTCCTCAGTGTAACGAGAGAAGTCATGACAAGAGGGATAAAACAGGTACTAAATTGGTGTCAGAACAGGGGACTAGACCTGAACCCGACCAAGACGAAAATAGTACTCTTCACCAACAAAAGAAAGCTGCCCGTCCTAACACCAATCAAAATCAAAGGTGAAGAGATAGAAACACTCAAGGAAATAAAATACCTTGGAGTAGTACTAGACAGCAAACTGCTATACAGGACACATGTAAAGGAGCAATGCAGAAGAGCTACTATAGCCCTGTGGCAATGCAGGAAAGCCATAGGAAGGAGATGGGGACTAAGACCAAGGTTAACGCAATGGATATACAGAGCGGTGGTCCTACCCAGACTCCTATATGGAGCCATCGTGTGGTGGCACAGAGCAAAGATAAAAGATATAGACAAAGAACTAACAAAAGTTCAAAGACTAGCATGTCTGATGACAACCGGGGCAATGAGAACAGCACCTACACAAGCCCTGGAGATCATGCTAGGACTGAACCCGGTGCACATAGAGGTGGAGAAGAGAGCCACAGAACAGTGGTATAGATTAAAAGCGAGCAGGGAGTGGATCGGGTCCGAGATGGACAAGAGACACGCAAGCATACAGAAAGAGTCAATGTCAAACATGGATATGCTCATGGTAAACAATGACCTAATCAAGAAAAGGAAGAGGTTCGATAAGAAATACAGAATCCACATAGGAGAGAGAGACAGCTGGGAGAGAGAAATACCAGAACCCAAAGTGACATGCTTCACAGACGGTTCATGGAAATCCTCAACCAAAAGAGCGGGAGCGGGCATATATAGCCAAGAATCAGATGAGCACACGACGATACCACTAGGGGGCTCCACCAGTGTGTTTCAGGCAGAAGTCTTTGCCATCATGAAGTGTGCCCTGAGCCTCAAGGAAAAAAGCAATGTAACGGGAAGTCACGTTATAATATACTCAGATAGCCAAGCGGCACTCAAAGCACTAGGCAATCCGGTGATCAAATTATCTCTAGTGCAAGAGTGTAGGAATGAACTGAACACTCTAGGCACCACATCCCATGTAACACTGGCGTGGGTGCCAGGACACAGTGGAGCAGTAGGAAACGAGAAGGCAGACGAACTAGCCAGAGCAGGTGCGGACCAACAGTACCTAGGCCCGGAACCGGTATTACCGATATCGGAGATGGTAACCAAAGGAGTTATCGCCAGAAGAATGGAAAAGAAGACAAATGAGGCATGGGGGATGACGCAAGGGTGCAGACAATCCAAACTCATGATAGGAAGGGTTAATAAAAACAGAACAAGGTATCTTCTAAACCTGGGTAAGTATAATCTAAGCATACTAACAGGAATTCTGACTGGACACTGTGTAACAGACCATTCTAACTCAATATCTAATGTTAATTACTATTCAAAAATATGTAATAACTCTGAGTTCATTATCTTGGTCTCTACGGCACCCATTATAACCCCCCGCCCCTGGCTTACTTGCCTTACTAACTTATTAACGCGTCTTTAACTTCTTCTGGTCCACGCGGAACCAATTATAATAACCCTAAGCTAAAATTTTATGTTTACCAAATAGTACCTAATTCCTACTGCATCTTTCTACCTAATCTAATAACTTAGTCACCATAAGTAACATTCTTAGTCTATAACGCTTCCTATTCCTAACAACCTATTTTAAAAGTAAATTAGTTTTGGCACGTGATCGTCAAGTAGTCTAATAGAACCCAATAGTTGTGAACCTATAGTAGTAACCCTAGAATTCTTTAAGTCTTTGTTTTAAATCCTAGCCATACTAATACTCCCTAGAAATATTGATACTTAAATATTAACAAATAGACTAGATAAATATTAATAAATAACTAACTTAATACGAGGGTGCATTGAAAAGTTCTGAGCCTAAGGTTGAATATAATAAAAAAAAAAAAAAAAAAAATGGCAGGTCAAAGTGCCATATTTAGTCGCCATTATGCACTATCTTTTGTTTTTTTCCTGTCACAATTTTACATTTTATGCTGGAACTGCTACATAAGGTTACTGATTTTTCAAGTAATGGATAAAATTGAGCACCGTTCTGTCAAAAATATTTGCAAAAAAAGGGGTTAACACCAAAAAAAATATTTGAAGATATGAATCAAACATTAGGGCAATCTGCTCCATCGTATGCTACCATAAAAAGATGGGTAGCTGGTTTCAAACGTGGCCGGGAGACTGTTCAAGACGAGCCTAGGAGTGGGCGGCCGTTGACGGCTACTACGGATGAAAATGTCAATAAAATATTAGATGCGATAATGAAGGATAGGCGATTGAAGATTGTGGAGATAGCGGAAGCAATGGGTATTTCTTATGAGCGGGCACAGAACATCATCACCGATGTTCTTGGATTTTCTAAGGTGTCAACCAGGTGGGTGCCTAGACTGCTTTCAGTCGAGAACAAACGAGTACGTGTTACAATTTCCCAAGATTGTTTATGTATGTTTCAACGTGACTCCGACGATTTTTTCAATCGTTTTATAACTATGGACGAGACATGGGTCCACCACAGTACACCAGAATCGAAAGAACAATCCAGGCAATGGAAAAGACCAGATTCACCACCACCCAAAAAAGCCAAGGTCATTTTGTCAGCTAATAAGGTAATGGCCTCAGTTTTCTGGGATTGCAGGGGGGTTATCATGAATATCATGATAGACTATCTCGAAAAGGGCAAAGCAATAAATTCGGACTACTATTGTGCTCTTTTACGTCGTCTGCGTGAGGAAATTAAAATAAAGAGACCTGGAATGCTGTCGAAAAAAGTACTGTTTCACCAAGACAACGCTCGCGTTCACACTTCGGCGAAATCAATGGCACAAATATATGATTGTGGATTTGTAGTGCTGCCGCATCCCCTTTACTCGCCGGATCTAGCTCCTTCCGATTATCATCTCTTCCCAAACCTCAAAAAACACTTGGGAGGACAAATATTTTCGACAAATATGGAGGTACAAGAAGCAGTAGACTCATATTTTAACGACCTCAGCGATTCTTTTTTTTTTGATGGGATAATGAAGTTGGAGGCGAGGTGGACTAAGTGCATTGACCTTCATGGAGAATATGTCGAAAAATAAAATTGTTATAAAAAGTGAGCCCGTTATTTTTTTTACCAGGCTCAGAACTTTTCAATCCACCCTCGTACTATCCTATCCACTTGAAATTCAACCTACCTACTAAGTGAATAGTTTTTAAAGATAAAGTTATTATGTACCTAAAGTATATTTTATGAATCCTAAGTCTAGGTTAAAGCAAATCTAAGAATTTAAAAGTTTTGTTGTGGCCCCCATAGGGAAGGAGAGCTCCTCCGTACGCTCTGGGATTGCTATCCCTAGACCTTAGTCTACCTCAATAGTCATCTTCCAAAGACAGGTCAGACTCCTTGCCAATATGTTCAATTAGTCAGTCAGTCGTACAGTAAGAGAAGATTTGGGTCAAGATATTAATTGAGTGTTTAAAAACTCAATTATACAGTAGATTATTTATCCTTCAATAAAGCGATAGTTATAATATGGTATTTTTATATCATATAACATTGTGACTCAAGATTGATATTGCTTGGTTCACCTTTAAGTCCATATTTGACTTGAGTTTTATATAACTAAATGAGATGTTCAATTTCACCAAGTAACCATGTTTATCTTTTATAGTAAAACAGTGGGATACAGAAGTCATTTTGTCTTCTAGCTAGATTGAGTCCTCATGTTAGTAAAATCTATTATGAAAAGTAAACAGACAAATCTCACTATAGTCACTTTATCATTTATTGATATATTTGTATTATGTTTTATAAAATATTCATTTTATAAAAGGATTTAACTATCTCTGTAAGCTAATTATTGATATTCTAGATTTGCTTTATTTCCATAAAATTCTCTCCATAAAAACCTAATTATTTATTGGTATATTTGTATTATAACATATTTATTCTGAAAAAGGACTTATTTCTGTTAGCTAACTATTGATGTTCTAGATTTTGTTATGATTAATATTTTTCTTACTAATTTCAAAATTATGTTAGTTCTCTCAAAAATATATTATATATTAATTTATTATTCAATTATTTATATATTTTTAGATTTAAATTTATTAAATAAACTGAAGATTTTTGAAGTTACCTTTTAATTTCCAAGTTTTCTATCAATTATAATATTGATATTTTATCGCATATTTTACAGATGAAACTATGTAAAAATCATAGTTTAGTTAGAACCCTAAACACCCTAAGATCCCTATAGTCCCTATACCAATGAAGTTACCCTATCTCTACTTATAAGGCCTACTCTAAGTACTACAACCTATGGGCTTACCTCTCCCAGTAATTAGCTAAGTCCCTAGGTAAACTATAAAGTTCAGCTGAGTCGGCTGATAAAGGCAACCTAACACTCGTGTAATTGTCTCCCCCCACACTTATAGACCGTAGTCCTAAAGACAGTGTGAGTAAGACGCCCTATTATGTGGTTAGTTTATTATACATAATATATAGTGTTATCGGAACCCATCCTCAAATCCAAAGGGACGTCTACGAGTGACCCGCGACTCGTGCTAACTTGTAGCCTCGTATCTTTCCCTAAGGCTGGCATTGAGAATAAGTAGGCAATTCTACAGATGTCTATGTAGGTAAAGAGATCATCTGGGCTTGCCCAAGGCTCTTTTAGACTCTAATAGTTCCAAATCAGAGGCTCCGTTAGGCTTCCTCGGACTTGTCAGACACTTACTAGTGGTAGCCTGATCACTGCTCTGGTACATTTAATGCTAATCTAGCTTAACTTGACTGATAATTCCCCACCAAAATAAATAATTACTTTTATAACCCAAAAAGATAAAACAAAGTACCAGACACAAATGATAACCAACCCAAGGTTTCTGAAAAGTACACTGAAAGATTGATTAGTTAGTCAAGCAATATAACACAAACAAACAAAAGTATCCTCGACAATTGCTAAACACAGGCTATATACCTAAACCAGGATTTGCAATGACGAGAGAGAATAAAACACAACCAAATAAAATCTCACCAAGCCACAAGTATAAACTAATACGTATAGGTATAAGTAAATAAAATGTATAACTGCCTCCTTCCTTCTAAATGACCTGTAACAGAAATAAAATTAATACATCCTAAATATAAACAAAAGTTAGATACCACTAGTTCCTGAACAAAATTTCTTGTCTTCTAAAACCCCTTTGTAATATTTAGATTTTAATTTTAAATATTTAATTTAATTTCCCAACTCGCAATTTAATTATCTAAAACATAATTATAAAAGTTTAAAATATTATGCCGCGAACTCCAAACAAAATATATTAAGTACTAAAAATCAACCCCGCGCGCAGCACTTCCGTACGTGACAACCGACTAATGACAAAAGACCCCGTTTCCCGCTCTTCCGCGCTTATATAGCAAGCAACCTACTCATCGTCGGCTCCGGAGTCTCCGTCGTCTCCGGCCTCATTGGCGGTACCGCCTTCCTACAGAGCGGACATATGGCACTTTTTTGCAGCCATCTTTAAAGTTGGATTTTGTATGCAAATATTTTTATAATTTGTTGTAAGTTTCATTTGATCAATTTTAACATATTCGTTATTATTTAATACTATTTTAACAAAGGAATAATGACTCTTTAAACTCTATACTAATTTATGTTTACACATTGAATATTAAACAACGAAATTCATTATCAAAATTAAACCTGGGATCGAACCCGGGACCGCCTGCTACACTGACTGAGCTTATAACAATTAATTAATTTATGCTAATTTAGGCGTACTTTTTCGAATCAAATCGGAGAAATACTGGGAAAGGGCCGAATCTTAAGTACCCGAAACCGACGTGCGTGCATGACTCGATGTATGAATGTTGAAGAAGCGAAAGAAATTTGTCAAGATCGTAGCAAGTGGAAAGAAGTGGTCTCTGCCTACCCCTCTGGGAAACAGGCGTGATTTAATGTATGTATGTATGTATGCTAATTTATACTTTTGTTTATATGTTTAACTTTCCCTTATCTTTAAATATGACAATATTATGGTTTTATAAGGATTTTCTACTTTCTTGTTCTTTTGCTAAACTAAAATTTCCTATAGATTCTTAATTTTAATTAATTTCAACCCAATTGATCAGTGATGTTTGTTTTAACCTATATTATATTTAATTATCTATAATTACTATAATGAAATATTTGTTTTTCAATAATTAACTGGACAGACATCGTTTGTACCGTTACAACTGTCCGCTCAACAGACATCTGACGGTAATAGGTATTAAACAGAACCCTCAATGCCCACACTGTGGCAAAGAGGAAACTAGTCAACACGTCCTAGCCGAGTGTGTCATGTACTCGTCACTGAGATACCACACATTCGGAGAGGACGTTTTGTCCACAGAAGATCTCAAAAGTATCAACCTACGGGACGCGCTGTTGTTCTGTAGGAAGACAGGAAGATGGGATCGATGCTGGATGGGGGCGCCGCCGGGCCAGTAACCTGAGGCACGACTGAGGGGAATAGGGCAGAATGAACGGTTAACCGAATCGACTGCCCGCCTGCTTCGGCTGGGCGTCCCCACTTATCATCATCATCATCATCAAGTAACGTGTTAACAATATTTGTTAGTTTAAAATTAGGTTACTTTTCCTTTATTAAGTAACGGTAATTAAAAATTATTTTTTAAATTGTAAAATGCTGTACAACTTTAAAACTTGTTGATAAGTCAGTAACCAAACCACATTTAGCACAAATAGGCTAAGATGTTTACCAGCGTATTAGTGACAGGTTGCAAGCCCATCGCCTAATAGTACTACAAGCCTATATTCCCTTAGTCGCCTCTTACGACATCCACGGGAAGACATGGAGTGGCACTATTCTAACCCGGCAACGACAGTTAAGATATATAAAACGTCTTTGAAAACGAAGTTAAAGGGTGCGGTGAGGTATTTCAGGGGCTGAGCGCTGACGTTGAGGGGACCACCGGTCCACCCTATTTCGAAATTCTCCACCACCTTAGCTACGAACGTGTCAATTTTCAGCTCAGCGATGCGGCGTGCTGGAACATCAATGATGTTCGTAACCAAAACTAAATACCATCACGGCTCCAATTATTAAGTTATCATAAAACATTTTAATAGAAAGTTATTGACAACATTTTGCTGTGATTTATTTATGATATTGATAACGTTCAATGGTGGTTTAAGACATGATAAATCTGTTTATCATTAATATATCCGCATCAAACTATCTGTTGTTGTTTTTTTATTTCTAATTTTTATGGCACGAGTTTATAAAAGAAACGATGTGAACTGTTATTTTTAGATTTCAATTCTTGCTAATTTACTTGATTTAAATAGGTACTTATAGTTTCGTCATGTACAGCAAATTTATATTGTATTTTTATGACGAAATAAAAAAATCTTTATCAGGAAAAAAAACAACTAGCAGAATAAGAAAGTCCATATATAGTATACGTCACCTGTGTTCCCCTGGCTTTGAATAAAGGTATCAACTCCTCAAATGCTACTTCTTTTGTTTTACGACTTTGAAAAAAAAATGTTCAGTAAGTTATCCGCAATTAAACTTTTCTAGTAAAATCAGTGAATTCAACTTTAGGTTACTATCACTCGTGTTTCATGATACTGAAACGGTACTTGAACCTATCTTTTGATGTAACGGGTGTAACGACAACGGACATCGTGCATTGACAATACTTACTGTGACGCAAAACGCTAAGGATATAAACTGGACAGCCTTTCGATAGCCAGTCTTCAGACGTCACATAAACAAATGAAGGTCAATGTAGACGCAGTATTTTGGAAGTCATTCATCTTTAGCATCAATCATGTGGCCATTCACAAACCCCAATAAGGTCGTTATCCTGTGACATCACCCGTCTAGCTTGGACCCAGGAATTGGCGAAGACGAGACGTTCATTCATACTTACGATGTAGTTTGGAATGTTCCGTCTAGGAAGCTTTGTAGTTCAGTTGTAGAGGTGAAAGGATGTGAAGGTCCATGACAGAAATATGCTGTGGATAGAAAACAGAAAAAAAATACAATGCAATATGCCACTCCTTGTGAGCAAAACGAAGCGCGATCCTTACAAAGACTCTTAAGAATAACAAATTGCTTCGATTTTTTTCAGCTACAAGAATAGGTATAAGAAGTTATAAAACAAAAATTTTAGCCTTCTCATAAAATGTAGCCAGTGCTAGTTTTATATCCATTTTGTTCATAACGGAAGCTGTAGGCGTCATGAATGGGCGGTATCTTGAATGAAAGTACTTAACAGACATCTGAATGCCAAAGTTTAGCGGCCTAGTGGAAGTCCATCAATAGTGTGGGTGTCTAAGGCTCATTTCTTAAGTATTTATCTCTTACGATCATACTTGTATTCAGAACAGGTCATTTCGTATGAGAAAAAATTTAGCATGCTCCATCGTGTTAATCTTCATACATAATCCCGTATTAAAAACGATTACAAACCTTTTACAAGCTATTGTTATTCACGTAAAACCAACTACAGTAACATAATTATTATTGTTCAATGAAACTCGAGTCTACTATTTTATGACAGGCCACTCCTTCGGCCAAATTAGGTAAAGTAAACGGCATGTTGACTCAAGTTAATTAATTACACGATCACAGCGCCTGCTATGTTATTCTCCAGCCACAGGGTCAAATTCCGGTCTATTTTACTCATTAAATAACAGTCGAGTATTTTTACCGCGTACTTTTAATTATTACATTACGCAACATTTTAAGAGGGTTATTATCACCAGTCTCTTGATCAGGGAAAATTGTACCCTGTGCTAGAGATTTTGGCGGGTCGCTTCTCTGAATACCCTTACCCAAGCTAAAGAACTTTTAAACTGACAGACGTGAAAAAGAAATCTACAGTGACTATAGACATAGACTAAATACTGGATAAATATTAATTTGATATTGGATTTATTTGGTGGTGTGGACCTTATGAAGGGTACGTCCTGATCACTTCCACCATCCTTATACCTTGACCTCCCGCCTGGCAGCGTGTTGCATGGTTTTGTTTTGGTGTAGGGCGTAGTACTAGTATAACCTGAAAATCGGCCTAATATAAAAAAAAAGTTGAGGTTTACATTACTATATTCTCGTTAAAAATTATACGCATTTATTAAAATTTCTTGACTAAATATTTAACGTATACGACGAACATTGATTTTTTGTACAATTTTCTGCCAAGAACGACCAACAAGACAGAATCTGAGTTATTTATTACGATCATTTCAAATTCAGCCTGGTTTTTACCTAAAGTCGGGGTAAATTTCTAGTGACCCCGAGTTAACATAGATAGAGACGTACATAATCAAATTAAAAAAAGATAAGGCGTCTAACATATTATGTTAATATTTCCATCACTGCACTTTATTGTGCGTAAGTATCTACTTAGGTTTTATTTTACAAAATCTAAAGAAAAATTTCAAAACGTATTCTAGGTAGGATCTTTAATTTTTAAACCCCTTAAGGATTTGCTTCTCTCTTGATTTTGTCATTCTACCGTTTCTTCTATAAATAAAGTATAGAATTGAGATTAAATACTCTATTAAAGTACGAGTTATGTACAGTCTGTGAACACTTAGATGGTGTTTAGGGTTTCTACTTCTTTCTCACTCGCTCTTAATAAGAGCAAGTGAGAAACAAGTACAAACCCGAGGCAACGTCTAAAAGCTATCTCACTGTAAGTACGTCGAGAGGTGTAATCATGAACTCAAATAATATTCCATTGTTAAAGAATACCGAATACAAATAGCAAAAGAATTGTAGTAACAACAAAGAACTCACGAAACTAAGCCTACTTATAAAGAAACACCGGGCAATTTTATTTCAAATAATATTTTGTTCGGTTTCCTCGTAATACTGCCGAAAAATCTGTACGTGGGAAGTTGGGCGGTCAAATCTTAAATTAATGCGGCCTGCCGCGGCTTGAAATAAAACAACCGAATATGTGAACCAAACCCGCTCACCAGGGAACAGTAAAACAGTAACTGGGCCTGTCTCCTCCCACACCATAAATACTTTGTATTAGCCTAATAAATAATATCACACCAATTGACCTAGTACCAAACTAACGCCTTGGGTTGTACTAGACAACGATATAAATATACTTACATACATACATACATACCTTCACGCCTTCATTCCCATAGTGGGGTAGGCAGAGCTACAAAATGATCAACAACTCTAAAAACTAGTTGATAACTCTGTAACCACAATTTGCATAATAAGGCTAAGATGTTTAACAGGTATATTAGTGACAGGTAGCAAGCCCATCGCCTAACAGTACTACAAGCCTTTATTCCCTTAGTCGCCTCTTACGACTTCCACGGGAAGACATGGAGTGGCACAATTCTAAGCCAGCAACCACACGGCTACTTATATAGATAAATATATACTTAAATACATAAAATATCCAAGACTCTGAAACAAATACATGCGCTCATCATACAAATATCTGCCCTTACCGGGATTTGAACCTAGGACCTCTAGCTTTGTAGGCAGGGACACTACCAACTAAGCGAACACGTCGTCGAGTCGTCGTAATGTATAAGTAGCTGTGATAATATGATGTAAGAGCTCTTGATACTTGTAAGTATTAACTAGATTGGCTCGTTTAAAATTATTTTGCTTCACCACCAGTCTGTACCAGGACCAGCCCCGAGCCGGCGCATGACCTAGGATATTTTCTCGTATTATCACGTGCCAGAAAAGGAATAAAAATAAAGGTACTTTATAGTATAATCATCTTAAGAATATTAGGCAAGCGCCTATGCTGAGTATAATAGTAGTGTTCGTTGTGTAGCACTCAATCGTTACAGGAGAAATAATACTTTGGAATTGGAAGTTAAGGCAGTGAAGTCTAGCCTCACCTTCTTAGCGGGTTATATTATATTTTATACTACCGACTCGCTCTCACTTCACTCCAACCTTTTTTTTGGTTTTTTTTTTTTTTTTTTTTTTTTCGGAGAGGAAATGCATTACGCATTGTCCCCCCAGGCTAGGGCAGCCATAATGGGGGGGTATGACGGACTCTCAACCACCTCAGTCTCCTGCGAGAGCTGAGGTGGAAGCATACCGTCTAAAACCTCTCCGGTGTTAACCTCCAAAGGCTGTTAACGGGGGCACCGTGGGCTGATGACTATGCCACCACTGGGTGCCCCCCAGCCGCCCCAGCCTATTGCTGGGGCATCTGCGCCAAAGGAGGGAGGGTTCGGTTAACACCCCGAACCCTCCCCCAGACGTGTAGGACCATATTGTGGGACCCTATCCCCACGGTCCTACTAGGGGTTCAGGCGGGCAGCAAACTGCCTCCGCCTTCGCCCCACACGTCTACGCCGGAGCGGGTGCGCGTCTACGTCCTCCTCGCGCCCCCGCTCCGCCGCCTCCTTCTGCGAGATAATGCTCTCGCAGAAGGAGACGACCGCCAACCACGATCTCTCGCTGCTCAGCATGGCCGACACCACGATGTGCAGCGAGAGATCGGAGAGCCCTGTGTCCGCAACCAGAGTGCGGCGCTCCGGATCCCACTTCGAGCACGCCTCTAGTGTGTGCTGGGCCGTGTTGTCCGGGTCGCCGCACTCATGGCAAACCGGACTGGGCTCTCTCCTAATCTTGTGCAGGTAATGACCGAAGCAACCATGCCCGGTCATCACCTGCACAAGACGGTACGTGGCGGTACCGTACCTCCTATCCAACCAGCGGTCGAGCGACGGGAGGAGTGCCCCTATGGTGTAAACTCCATAGGGGGAGTCCTCCAGGTCGCTCTTCCACCGGTCTCTCAGGCGCCGCTCCGTCATTCGACGGGCCCCTTCCATCCGCTCCGAGTCCGGGCGCTCTCCTCTCGCCCGGAACCCGGCCCTCCTCCGGTATGTCTCGGCCTGCACCTGAGCATCCAGCTCCCACGGCGGGGTGCAGGCCAGGACACACGCGGCCGCATGTGCCACCGTCGTATAGGCCCTCACTATTCGGAGGGCCACCACCCTTTGGGGCCTCCTTAGAAGCGCTTTATTCTTGGCCGACAACGTGTCGGCCCAGATCGGCGCTCCGTACAGCGCCATGCTACGCACGACGCCTGCAAACAGGCGTCGGCATGGCGCTTGAGGCCCTCCCACGTTCGGCAACATGCGACCCAGAGCCGAAGCGGCGCCTACCACCCGGGGAGCAAGTTGGCGGAAATGCTCCCCAAAATCCCACCTCCGGTCCAGGATGAGGCCAAGGTATTTTATGTTGGCCTTCACCTGGACCGCTTCCCCCGCCACAGGGATGGTCGTCCCAATACGGGGACGCCATCTCCTCCCCCCGAAGACAATAGCGTCTGTCTTCGGGAGGGACACCTCCAGACCCAGCTGTCGGATGCGGCCGACAACCAGGTCTGCCGCCAACGACGCCCTTCGGAGGGCCTCCTCCAGCTCACGTCCCCGCACGGCCACCATGGTATCGTCGGCATAACAAAGGGTGGCCATGCGGGGAAGGAGCGCTCCGCGGATCACCCAGTCGTAGCCGATGTTCCACAGCAGGGGGCCTAACTCGGACCCCTGGGGAACACCGCACGACATCGGGTGGGCGATCCGCAGACCTCCAAGATCGTAGAGCACTACCCTGTCGGTCAGGTAGTGCTCTACAATCCGCCGCAGATACCCGGGCACCCTGTGGTAGCGGAGGGCCTCAGTGATGACTGGGAAGGGCAGGGAGCCAAATGCGTTGGCGATGTCTAACGACACCGCCACGACTCCCTCACCCCTCTCCTCCGCGTGCCCACAGTAGTCCCGGAGGGACGATAACGCGTCCATAGTGGACCGTCCCTCACGGAACCCGTACTGCCGGTCCGAGATGTTGGGCCCCACGTCCTCCAGATGTTTGACGATGCGACGGGACAAGATGCGCTCAAGCATCTTGCCCGTCTCATCTAGGAGGACGATGGGGCGGTGACCGGCAGGGGTATCTATCGGCCTACCCTCCTTCCGAAGGAGGACGAGGCGCCCCTCCTTCCGAAGGAGGACGAGGCGCCCCTCCTTCCAGCACCTCGGGAAGCGCCCCTCTTTGATGCAATCATCAAAGAGGGTCCGCATGCGGTCCCCGAGGTGCTCCGCCACAATGTGAAGGACTCTCCCCGGTACCCCATCCGGTCCTGGCGCCTTCCTGCAGGACCGGAGACGATCGACAACGCTCTCCATTTCGTCGACCGTCACGGGAGGGGGATCAACCTGATCGACCTCCTCAACCGTGGGGCCCACAATGCCGGGCGGATGAAAAGCCGGCGTGGGCGGGAAGAGTCCCTCCACAATCCTCGTGAGGAGTTCTGGCTCAAGGGAGTCCATGGGGGGTGCGCAACGCATTTTGTTGCGCACGATTCGGTAGGGCCGCCCCCAAGGCTCCCTATCCAACGTGGCCATGAACTCCTCACGCGCCTCGTCCTTCCTGCGAGCTATCTCCACAGAGAGCGCGTCCTTCGCTGACGTCAGCTCTCTGTGGAGATGCTCTTCCTCCTCTCTCAGGTATCGCCTCAGCCTGCAGTGGGTGTAGGCACGGCGGGCGGCGTCACTGGTGGTTCGCAGGGCCGCAATCTCCTGCGACCACCAGTACACCTGCCTCTTAGCGGGCAGCCTACGGGCCCGGGGCATGGCCGCGTCGCACACCGACGTAAGTGCGACGCGGAATCTGGCTGCCCGCTCCTCCACTCCCCGGTCGAGGCGGGCCAGGGTCCACCTTGGGAAAGCCCCTCCACGTCCTCGTCCTCCCCCACCCCGCCCTCTTGGGCTGGGCGGCGGTGCCCTCGGCGAGGTGCTGACCCTCATCCGGATGTAGCAATGGTCGGAGAGGGTCTCTACCTCTTCCAGGACGCGCCAGTCCGTGATTCGTGCGGCGATAGCAGGGGTCGCGAACGAGATGTCCACGACCGACCCCCCATTTCGCCGCACACACGTATTGGCGTCGCCCCGGTTTAGCACCTCTAGCCCCACTGCCGCCACCCAGTCCTCGAGGGCCACCCCTCTCGGGTCCGTGATGGGGGAACCCCATGCCGCGCTCTTCGCATTGAGGTCCCCCATCACCACCAATGGCGCCGGCGCCGCACCTCCGACGACTCTCCCCAGCCCCACCAGGAAGGCTTCGAATTCCCGCAGCGGCCTATTCGGGGAGAAGTATACTGCCACCAGGACAGTATCTCCCCACTTGGCCACTGCAAAACCCGAACCCCTGGCCATTCCCGATAGGGGGGGGAGGTCACCCGTCGCCGGCACCACGATGGCAACCGAGCCATCCGTCGCCCCGACCCAGTTGGGCTGGGGGGGGACGAAGTACGGCTCGGCCACCACCAAAACGCCAATGCCCCACTCCGCCATGACCTGCATGAGCAGATCTTGTGCGCGGGCGGAGTGGTTGGCGTTCGCCTGAAGGACCTCTAAATGCCGGTGTGCTGGCATTTAGAGGTCCATGCGCTCCTCCTGGGCCGGTCGCTCATCCACACGACTGCTGGCGGATGGCCCCGGGGTCGTCCCTTGCCCAGCCTCATTGGTGGCTTGCCCGGCGGGGGGGGGGCGCTGGCTTGCTGGCCTTACCCCTGGTGTGTGGCGGGGCACACCTCCATCCCCCCATCACGTGGTCCACCGGGCGCTTCGCGCTGTGGCACACGGCGCAGTGAGGTGCGGCCTGGCAGTCAGCCCTCCTGTGGCCCTGTCCGCTGCACCGGTGGCACAGCGTGGAGCGATCCACCGTTGAGGGGCAGAGGGCCCCGCTGTGTCCGATGCCTTGGCATCGGAAACACCGCATGGGTCTCTGCCCCAGTGCCACTACGCTGGCGGACGACCACCCCACCAGTAGTCGTCCTGCAGCCGCCAGCTTGTTCGCCGCGTGTACGGGACACTGGGCGACGACCACTCCGGATCCGTCGTAACGGACCCGGATGGCTCCTACTTTTATCTGGGTGGGGGAGCACCCAGTCTTAGCCGCCATGGCCTCCGCAATTTCCTCCGGGGAGATGGTCTCATCGAGACCACCTACCCGGACTTCCGCCATTTTGACGGGTCGGTAAACGTTGGCCACATCGCCAACTAACCCGTCAAGTTTTGCGCAAAGCGCGTCTGCTGCTGCAGCACCGTTCTCGCCCGGGACCTCTATGAGGCGGGCCCCAGTCTGCGTTTTGCGGACCCGCACATGCTCGAGGCCAACCTCCGCCAGTGAGAAAGACTTCATGGCCTTGGCCATGACACTGGCGTAGGTGGCCTCGCTGCCCTCCTTCACGGCGACCACTATGGCAGCTGTCGAGGGGGCGGGCAGTCTCCTAGGGCCCGGGGCGGGCTTTTTGCCCTTGGCCGCTTTGGGTTGAGGGGCAACCTTCCGCTTTCTCTTCCCCCTCTTCACCGCGTTTGACCAGGACATCTGCGTAGGAGGCAGTGCCTCCTGCATCGCTGGTACCGCCGGGGCAAACTCGCGGATTGGAGGGGGACGGGGGGCGACGTGTGGCCTTCTCGCCTTGGCCAGGCGAGCAGGACGGGCCGGCTTAGCGGGAGGATCCGCTTTGGCTGGTGGAGCCACCTATGCCGGATGAACCGACGTAGGGGGCTGAGCCGACCTCGCAGGAAGAGCTGACTTGGCGGGGGGGGGGAGGTGGCCTGGTGGAAGCCTGCTTCTCCGTCTTCCTCCAGTCCGCCGCCAGAGGGGGGCGGACAATAGGACCAGCGGGGAGAAGGGCCCGGACTTCCCCTATCCGGACATTCACCATCTCCCCGATGGACAAGAAGAGGTCCCTTTTAAGGTCCTCTCGGAGCTCGAGCATGGCCTGCCCCAGAGCGTGTGGCAGGCCGTCCTCGGTGGCAGGGCCCTGCGAGGGCTGCTTCTTGCGCTCGCTAAAAGCAGTCCTCAGGGCTTTGAGCTCTTTCCGCATGAGGGCGACCTCCTCCCTCATGCGTTTATTATCAGCTTGCAGGGCCCTGATCTCTTCGCTCTCGCCTCCCTCCCTTCCATCGAGGACGTCTGCAGCCGCAAAGATATCGTTGCATGCAATATTCATGCGGCTCCAGACGTCCCCCTTCAAGTTGCCGCACTTTTTAGCTTCCGCCATCACCTGCCGTGCGGCATCCCGGACGATGGAGACATATCCTCCGTCGTCGCAGTTTTCCTCCAGAGGGCTGCGGTCTCGAGGGACCGACGAGCTCCTCCTTGCTTGAGCCCTTTTAAGGGCCTTCCTCCCACGACTCTGAGGCGGTGAAGAGTTACGGTTGACGCGGTACTTAACGACCGCGTCCGCCTCCGCCTCAACGTGCTGGAACTCGTGGAACCTCAGTACGGTTCCTCCTGCGCTGGGACCCGAGTAACTACCCTTAGTAACAGGGTTCTTGCCCCTCCTTGCGGTGTTAACTTTCGGCTTAATTGCCGGCCCGGTTAACACCTCGTCCTCTCCGGCATGTGGCCTCTTTACGGGTCCGGTGACATGAACCGATGGAATAGATGAGTCGGAGGCATATTCTGCCTCCAAGATCATCTCCTCCACCATCTCTGTCTCCTTCAGCCTTGCCTTTTCGTGCATCCGTTCGGTTTCATCGGTGTCAAGTAAGAATTTGCGTGGGTCGTGTTTACGGAGCGAGATTTGCCCCCCCCAGAATACGAGGGGCAGCCCGCGTCCGAAGACGCGGGGAGGGATTCTCCGGATAAACCGGTACCCTCCTGGGGTAATAAATTATTTATCTCCGCCATACGAGCTAGTTTAAGCCTAGCCCTGGCTGTTTGCGGTCTACCTACCACATTCTCCCTGCAGACGCCGCGCACCTACCGTCTACAGGGGGCGCACTTTTGGGGAGTATTTGGTTCCCCGGGCCCGCGCTGGCCCAGTGAGTGGATATACCGCCACTGGCTCGGTAAACCCCACAACTTGACCGACAGAAGCCAAAGCAAACCGCCGGTCACGACCTCCAAGGTCCATCCTCCTAATCGTCCTCTGAAAACAGAGGACGCAGTTGCACTCCACTGGGTACTCTCCGAGGAGAGTACCCGGGAGCAACTTCCTCCACAGATGCGCACTTTTGGGGAGAATTTAGTTCCCCGGGTCCGCGCTGGCCCAGACAGTGGATATACCGCCACTGGTTCGGTACCCGCCCCCCCCCCCCCCCCCTTGCCGGGGAAAAGGAAGAAAGTCTCAGCCGATGCCCAGGGTGCACCAGCCCAGATGCTGCGTTCTCTCCGGATCGAGATCAAGAGAGACTGCAACACCCAGGCCAACGTGGAGGAATCCGGCCTGCACCCCCACTTCACTCCAACCTAACCTAACCTACCGAGCGAAACAATTGCACTAGCCAGTTTTTTTAAAGCAATCGGCCAGTGACCAACTAACTGTCAGTTGCCAGTGTGTGATAGAAATAGCCAGCCGACTATACAAGTATGCGTAATCGAATATACATTGATGTTCGTTCGTAAGCATCACTGTTGTTATATAATGTTATTAAAAGGTTCAATATATATAAAATTTATATTTCAACGGTTCGATACCCTATTAAGAGATGTTTTTGTTTAAAAACCATGAATGCAGTATTCATTATTTTCAAAAAAAAAAGTATCCCCTTGGTGTATAATTTGCCATTTCTAATATCTAAAGTCAGGATCAATAGAAATTTCAAAAGATGCGAAAATATCAGCACTGTTTGACACATAACCTCAATATTTCTGCAAAGGAGATTTGATTAAAAAAAAACGTATAGTTTATAGTTATTTAATCTTAAACTGAATGTAAGCGTGTACCTACTACATCAATAAAAATACCTCACACGATGTCCAAAAGTACGTGATTATGGTGTTATAATGGTAAATAGATCCGTTTGGTTTTGTTTACATCTTTTATCATTTATATTGACACCGACTTTAAGGCAGTGTAGAAGGATGGTTCGAGTAGGAGTAGTTTCACAATTTAAAATATTTATTCGGTAAATTGGCTCATTTACACGTTGGTAATATAGAGCTTACTAGAGCTTCGGACAAGACGATCATTGCGGAGAAGAAGAGCCGCAAGAAAGTCCAACATAAATTTCAGTTCAACACACGATGCAGTTCAAGTTGTTGTGGCTGGCGAGACCGCTAGCGACAGGTTTCCCCGTGGCCTGATTCGAGACCGTTATCTCGCGCTCGTCTACACAAAGTTCTCTGACGCAGAAGCTATCGAACTAAAAGGATTGCACTTAGCAACCTGATGATAAGTGCAACCCCCAACCGTTCTGTTTTCGCTATGCGAATAAGGGCGAGACGAAGACAAATAAATGATGTGATATTTTATAAGTGTAAAGTATTTTTAATATTTTTCGTGGTATCATAAAATACTCAATAGTATTGTAAATCTGAAATCAAAGAATGAAACTTATCGTACGTAGGATGCTACTTGTGGGCCCGAATATTGTTTGAACTGAGGGGTTATTATGACATAACTATGCAGTTCAGTTTACGCTGACAGAAAAGGACAGAGCTATATAATAGTTATAGGTCTGTTCTTTACGTTCGCCTTTAAGTGAACTGCATAGCTATGTCATAATAACTCCCCTGATTTATAAATGTATGGTATTTATTGTATGAGATCTAATGTCACTCAGACCAATGGTGGCAAAAAAAGATGGCTTGGTTTAACCAGCATAGTTTCATTTATTGATTGTGATGCCTTATAAAACATTCACGCTTTTTTTGCGCATGGTGCGGAACCCTATGTGAATGTTTATCCAAATCGGGCATGTTTTATTCCTAAAACACTAGTCCTCGGCCAAAAAGGTACGAGTATCGGCCTGTCGTTAAAAGACCTTCGTAGGGTTGAGATTGATTGCGCACTTAACCTACCAAATGCTCCGGATTCACCCGACAAATTATACTGTATTTTCGGGTTAATCTCGAGAAAGTCTTAGATCCCTTTTAATTAATCGATAAGTCAGTGCGCAATAAAAGGTACTTAATACTGGGAAAGGCAAGAGATAAAGCGTTGGGATTTTTTCAGAGGAAACCATAAGTAGACATCTTACCATGGCTTTCGACCGTTTTCTGCTTGTCACCATTACACTTTTTACAAATCATAAATAGATTGATAATAGTATCTCTTCGACTAAAGTACAAGTACCTAGTTAGACGAAATTCATTAAAAAAAAGGAAAAAAAATAATTCTTAATTAAATGGTGACTGCAGTTGATACGAGCATACAACTTGTACAATGTTGGGAAGTCAGACTGCCAGAGGAATCACAAAAAAAAAATCTAACTTGTGACATTAAGAAGTTTACTATTACAATTGCCTCACCAAATTATAATAATACCACTTACATTAAAATATAAAGTACAAGTTTGGTGAGATGGTCTTATAAAATACTATTTACAATAATAAAAAAATGAAAAATTACACCCTGTATGCAATACATTAAACGTCTTTGAAAACAAAGTTAAAGGGTCCCGTGATGTAGTTCAGGGAGTTAGGGCTGATGTTGAGGGGACCACCGGTCCACCCTATTTCGAAATTCTCCACCACCTTAGCTATGAAGGTCTCCATTTCCAGCTCAGCGATGCGGCGTCCTGGAACAACAGAGCTTCTGAAACTAGGAGTAAAGACAAAATAAGGTCTAAAGTCCTTGACAACATTTTGGTATAGGTAATTGACGTAAGTTTATCAAATTGATAAGATTTCATTGTGTTTCAAATACGGAGATAATTATGTACTTATAAATTAATAGATTGTTAACAATATATGTTTGTTCGTTTGGTGATAACTTGTGTGTTATTGGTCCGATCTTTATTAAATGATAACTACCCTTATCCGAGAAGAAACGGTTTATATTGTTATTTTATTTCCTTGATTTACGATTATGAAATACAAATATTTTTGGAATGTGAGGAAAATTCATATTGTTTTTTGGTAATATAGAAAATAAATTGAAATCGATTAAAGATGGATAAGAAAGTAACCTATCCATATAAACAATGCTTTGCTAGATCTTTACCTATACACATCCTGACTCCGTATCCGAATGGGTTGCTGGCAAAGGGATGGGCATTCCCATGGTAAAGCGGGTCGTTTTTTTCGGCTATCCACCGCTCAGGGATGTAATCGTCGGGGTTAGGGTAGTACTCCTCCATATTTGCCATTAACTGATGGGCGAATATTACATACATCTGGAAACATTCACCACAACTTATCAGTTGTATTCTCAAACTTTTTTCAATATAAAAATCGGAATAATAGTAAAATTAAGAACAGTTGGGCTAGTTAAGAAACGAAAACAGAATAAACTGTAAAATAATAAGTATTGGTAAAATTATATAATAATTATATTAATTATAAAATAATAAAACAAGATTTTATCTTGTGCTCTGCTCTGTAACAATGCAGATAGACAATTCGATGAAACTTAATTCTTACATCTTTCGGAATCTGATACCCATTCACATTGTAGTCCTTGGTGGCAGCCCGCAAGTTACCGGTGACCACTGGCAGCATTCTCATAGACTCTTTGATGCAGGCCCTAAGGTAAGGTCTTTGCTTTTTAATGACTTCTTCTCTTAGTTTTTTCTGTTTTTCGGGGTTTTTGGCGAGCAGATAAAACGTTGCTAAAGCTGTATTTGCCGCCTGAAACGTTTTACAATAATTTTGTGCTATTAAAAATTCACCTGAATCGGGTTAATAAGCGTGTTGGAAACTGAAAAAGTGAGGCTTTTTGACTTACAGTATCCACTCCTGCTATCAACAGATCACTCGCCATTATGAGTGCCACTTCCACGTCAATTTCTAGCAACTTTTGCAAAATTGGTTTCTCAGAGTCAGAATTACTACCGTTATTTTTGGTAGATTCTATATCTGCTATCGCTTTGTCTATAAAATGTTTCGCCAAGCTACAAAAAAACATTGAATTTTAATTTTATTACGTTTAATGAGTGCAGTTTACAAATACCATCGGGTTTTCTACCTTTCTTGTTGTTTATAAACTTCCATGGCTTTCCTAAAGTTTGGCGTTGAGAAATATCTCCAAGGGCTTGCTCCAAAATCAACTTTTTCTGATATGGAGAAAAAATCATGGACGTTTTGTATAAGTTTTCTAGCAGGTGCATCTTCAGGTAGATTAGGATCGAAGCAATTAAGACGTGAACCAAACGCAACCACACCAACTGACTCCAGCGCCCATAAGTTCATTTCCACGTCTAACTTTTTCTTAATCATATTGTTTTCATCGCGGATTGACTTCATACTGTCGAAGAACATTTAATATTTAGATTGAAGATTTACCTTGATAACCTTCAAGTAACGTTTATTAATTAACCTTTCGATTAACTCAATAGAGACGTACATACAAATATACATTACATTACGATACATTGGCAACCCCAAAAACGTTTAAAAAGTTAAGCTTGACTAAACTCGAGTTGGAGATGACAACATGGCTCGCAAGTCTCGCAACATACCCAGACGGGGACCCAGGCAGCAACCGAGAAGAGTAAAAGAAGGCGTTTGTCCAACAAAAAAGTTACGCAAGAAAGGCTTATTAGTATATTGGTAACTTTATTTATTTATTTATTTATTTATTTAAACTTCTTTGCACTAAATACAATAATGTACAAATGGCGGACTTAATGCCCAATGGCATTCTCTACCAGTCAACCAGTAGGCGAAACAGAAAAAGATGATCGGTGCGAAGAAAAAAGCGTAAAAAAAAACTGTTAAAATAAAATATATACTAGATACGGGTATATAAGATATAAATATACGTAAATACATAATATAAATATAATAATACATATAAAATATATAAATAAACAGATATGGCGATGTGTGTTACTTTACCGCACCACCATATCGTCTGCGACTTCAGCAAGAACATTTTGGTACAATTTGATTGTTTTTGGCTGGAGCATTATGTGATTCACTTTTGACCGAAACTCTTTCCACTTTTCGCCATGCCTGAAATAATGGAACCTTTTAAGCATTATCTTTAGACCCAAAAGGCACCGTGGGTACCCTACTTGATCGAGTACCAGCAGATCACAGTTACTGTGTGAAAAAAAGAGACAAGGCGGAACGTAGCAGGTTCTGTTCAATCATTAAAAAATATATCTCAGAAGACTTCATGGGGTACCGACATTGCAATCTGTTTATGCAATAATTTTCCCTCAGTAACCATACTCAATACTCAATACTCAATCATTTATTGCATTCCACAAAGCTTACAAGATATTAGGTAGACTTAAGTTTTAGTGCTATATAATAAAAAACTTAATTGTGGACCCTGTTGGGCACCGCAAAATTGGTGAGGAGAGGACGACTGAGCTCAGTCCGATGGTTCCCTCCGGGCCCATTTTAAAATGTGGTCATTTTTCTGCAATTATTAAAACAAAGTACAGCACTAACTCGGATAAAAGTCCTGTTTGTCGTTGAGGATCAAAGGTCTTGTTATGACGCTTTCGATAATATTCCAGTGAATGAAAGTCTGGACGTATTGGCCACGTATTCTCGCTTCGAAGTATCTGAAATATATCATGGCTTTTTAGATATTTTAATGAGTTGTCCAAACAAGTATTGCTGGTAAAATTATTTAACTTTTGCGTTTGTTACATTTTTTAGTATGGATAGAAATACTTACATGTTCTGCTGCATTTGCATCAAATAACATTACCATATCCGGCGAACCTAAAGTGCCCTCTAGTCTCACGATTGGCCCGTATTTTTTTAACATTATCTCATATAATTTTATTCCTTTATATCCATAAAATTGTCCTAAAATAAAATAATTTGGATGTATTTCTATAATAGCTATTCTAGTAAAGCAGCATGGTGAGGTGTTCTTTTTAGAAGCGAACACTTCTGTCCATCGAGTTATCTCGCTCAGGCTTACGTAGGTGGGTCTTAGTTTAGTTAAGTATACACTTACGAATACTTGTATTCGAGATTATTTTTAAGAGGATTGTGAACCTGTCAAAATATTTCTATTTTAATTTAGCTCCGGGCCATAACGTTTCTCATCCCCAAAATCAAGTCGGATTTACTCGATTTTTGAATATGTTCTAGTTTCTAAGAAAAATTAAGCCAGGTGAGAGAACCGTTAAATAGCATTTTGTATGCAAATTTTAAGCTTTAATTTTTTTACAATCCCCTTAATGTTGCTTACCCCTCGGTAAAAAATTAAGCAAAGGCCCTATAATTGGCAGGCTTTTAGGTCCAGGGATTTCTTTAAATGATTTAAGATTCTGAGTAGTTTCATCGTTGACCGGTGAAGCGTTAACTGCGACAGTCCTAAAAATAAATAAAAAACATTTGATCATTATACGTATTCTCTACTAGCGACATACCCTCGCTTAGCTTCAATTTATGTGAGTTTTCTGTAGCACCTGTATATGAACTAGAACTTATTATAAATAAAAATCTCCCGTGAAAATTACCTAACTGATGGTGAAAACCGCATGAAAATCCTTCCATTCGTTTTTGATATCATCGCGTAAACAAACATACAGATAGGCAGATGCGCCGGGGGACTTTGTTTTGTAATAGGTATTGATTTATAATGGTTTTTACACCTATTTGGTATCGTCTTGTTTTTAACCTGGCCGCACTGTCAATTTTCAGGATGGTCTACAGAACTTGGCACCCATCTCACGTTTTTTTTCGGTTAAGTCGACCACCATACCATAATTAATTATGATAATATTGAACTTGGCTCACATTTTCACATTTATGTTTTGAATGGGATATCATTACTTTTTTCAAATAAATTTTGCTCTTATAATTTGAAAGGCGTTTAGTTTTACCTATTAATATCAAGTAAATGAAATAAAACAAATGTTATATAATTCACTGTTTTCGGTTTTATTCGTTTGCATATACACTATTAATAGCTAGCTGGATGCCAAAATATAAACTTCCAAGGTCATCTGAAAATGAGTTAAGATTTTGATGTAAATATACGTCAGTCAATCAGTCATAAAAACAACGATGTTTGGACGTTAATATCCATGTAACTTTATAAACCGTATTTATAAAATTTGGAGTACTAGTTTACCTAGGGGGTCTTAATATAAAAACTACATTTGGTGTGATTATGTTTAATAGTTTTTGAGTGATGAAGGGTTCAAAAGTGGCTCCAATTGGTTCGTGTAATATTAAACACGGGAGCGGCTCGCCAGTTCTCTTTTCATAGCTTGAATTTGCCTTGACAAAAGAGACACGCAACGCCGCGCTCTTAAATTGTAAAGATTAATTAACAATTGTTGGTAATTCTGTAGCTCTGCCTACCCCACTCTGGGAATGAAGGCGTGAAGGTATGTATGTATGTAATTAACAATTAAATTAAGGTTGATGATGTTAACATTCGTTGAATTTTATCCACGTAGGTTATTGTGAAATTTAAGTCATACCTCAATTTAATAATGTTTCTGTCAGAAAAAACACTGAAATGAACATTATATTTCTAACCTGTCGAATCGAACACTCTTTGACCAATATCGTATTCATTACCATTTTAAAGTAGTTTTAAAAATGAATGAACACACAACCAACCTTATTACAAAAACAAAAGCTATTGGTTTCCTTTAAATTGACTCACCTCGCAATGTTTTTGTTTACCGCTGTCAAAGTAAAACTGCTTCGAAACCGCAGTGCTTGCATCTTGATGATAACTCTTAATGGTTGTTGTTATATTATATTTACACGGCGACTCTGCGAATCACAAATGTGATAAACTAAATCACAAAAGAAACAAACATATACAACAAAGAATAAATTCTGACAAAACTACGCTATCACTAAACCACGTACTACGACAACGAGTTTGTTATGAACGTTTTTAGACTAACCTTGATGCGTAATCGACGTAATCGGTGATACGTTGTTGAGGTATTATTTTTATTCACGGGATATTAACGTTTACGCATTACCACTAAGAGTTCAGAATCGGTTACAGCCTGTACAATCATTCTGAACTCTAAGTGCTATCGCATAGATATTATATCCTGCATATAAAAATGACTTCTCAATAATCAAAATACACTCTCGGTCAAATAATACGGGTCAGAGTGCGTTTTTCATACAAACGAGGCTATTTCGAAGCCTTGGTTCCTGGACACAGGCATGTTTTGAGTGAGGTTTAATGGTGGATACTCCCAGGTTAAACAGTGGAGGTCAAAAGTGCTTAAGATACCTAACAGATCGCACAATCAATTAACACCACAGCGAGAGAGCATGGGTCAGCATTTGGATTTCCTTACATTTTATTGCCATTTTATATGTTTTTCTGAACATGCACAATTCCGGCGTTAACCGCAGATTCAATCCGTTGGGTATCTTAGGCAATCTGGAAGTCCTGTATCGATGCTCGGGGTGTCCATCATCAGATTTCACTAAAAGCATCTCCTGGCGAGGAACCAAGGCTTCCAAATAGCCTCTTTAGTATGAAAAACGCATTCTGACCCGTATTATTTGACCGCGAGTGTAGCCTTTGTACAAACAGCCACACACTTAACTGCCCATTAAAGACAGAAGTGAGAAAATGTAGAAAGAGATAAATATAGATTTTACATAAGAATCTCATGTGCACGACAGAGACAGTTTCTCTCTGTTTATCTTCATTGGTCAGTCAGCTGTGCCGGCGATTGTACATCAATTTGAAAATACTAGGTGTTATATTCGACAATGTCAAGGGGTTTCTATAAGGTAGTTTTGTCACTTTTTTTCAGCAAAGATTTTTCAGCAAAGGGAGGGAAGAAATAGACAAAACAATGCAAAACAGCACACCCGTTTTTGACGACATTGTTCTGACAATGTTAAATACTTACAACTTTATTGGTGTGAAATAAATCCGACAATATTTTTCGCTTATTGCTTATAAGCGATAAGCATTTCCTTAGGTACTGTTTGGTTTACTTCAGGTAAGTCATATTAAATCCCGAGTTTTAATAACAATAAGTCACTCAACAACATCCGAATTGACTTTTAGTCTTCCTTATGTAACATTTTATTTTCCACTAGATATTATTGATAATAAATCTCTATAAGGTGCGCTTGTCGACTGATTTATAGCCAAGCAGTTATTCGAAAAGGTGAACCTTCATAAATTACAAGCTGGGTGAGGCTTTCTTCCTCTAGGAGTTACAATAGGGTTTCTTTTGTAGCCTTATGGCCCCTTTTTTACACTTATTTTATTTGTGGTAAACTCTTTAAGTGCGGTAAGTACTTGTATTGTAAAAAAATATTCGTATTTTTAGGGTTCCGTAGACAAAGTAGGAACCCTTATAGTTTCGCCATGTCCGTCCGTCCGTCCATCCGTCCGCAGCCTAGCTCAGAGACTCTTTATTTCTAGAATGCTGTAATTTGGCGTGAATATACTTATTAGTCACGCCATCAAAGTGGTAAAATAAAAAGCGTCTCGAAAATGTATTTTTGATAGAAATTCATATATCTATAATATGTTATTGGATCTCGTAAATTTGGGTTTAATGACCTTTTTACTAAAAAAAACATAGCAGCAGATTGGTGCCTGTTTAAAGTCGTACGGCAATTGTATGTTTCACCGTGATTGAATGGTACAGTCAACGTCAAAAGTAAGTGATCAAAATTAACATTTCAAAACATGTTCAAGCATGAGGCCCCAGATAAAACAGATTATAACAAAGCGTCATTTTTAACTGAATATTTAATCAGTCAAAAGAAAATGATCATAAAAGATGCCATAACTGTCTCTTTACAGAACATTTCAAAAAATAATAATTATTTATTTTACCTAAGTGTCAAGACTGTCAAGTGTCCAACAAGATAAAGTAAAAATTACAAAATCTCGAAATGAAAACTAGGGTAATCACGGCAGTAAAAAAGGATTTATTCTAAATGTTGCAAAAAAAAAACAAAGCGAAGTAGTAGGAACTTATTTCAACCCTTGACGGAAATGAGAGGTGTTATAGTTGTTTCGCGTGTTTGTCTTACGAGTATAACCGACGTTAACCGAACGTCTGACTAGTATTCCGAAGTGGTCTTGAGAAGACATGAAGGCCCAAACATTCATATTCACTTACATGTGATACTTTGGTAGTATTGCTGACTATTGCTATTTTTGAAAATCAGTTTAATTTGGAACACTCAGTAATGACTTTAACTGTTTGAATGGCATGTCACTTACTTATGACACATTACGAGCTAATTTACTTATGCTAAACTACAATAATCAGAGACATCTGTCTTAATTTATTGTATGTACTATTTTGAGACCCTATTTCATCAGTTTCTTTTGCTGTTGACTGTACGAGTATTAAAACAGTAGGTACCTTTACGAGCAGGAACTTTTACCTTCGATCGAATAAGTAACGCTAGCGTATCGTCATAGAGAAAATGCGTATGGCCATTGGCTAAAGCGCCCCGTGTCGGTATTTAGTACTAAAATTTAATAGCAAGTTGACATTGATGTTGACTTTTGTATTATCATCAAAAATCTAAATTAAAATATTTAGTCGTTTAATTGTATCAAGTAGTAAAGGTAAATAATGTATAAAAACACAAGCCACGTGTTGTGTGTTTCACGGGTTCGTTCTACCAATAGGTTTTGAACACGGTTTCGATAAATAAATGCGATTCGAAAACGTGGCTTATGTTTAAAAAGTTCTTGCTCGAGGTACACGTTAAAATATCTTTATCTTGAGATGTTTAAGTACTTATTTCCAATACGACATGCAATTTCTAAAATCATTCGATATAAAGAGGCTGTCACGCGGTACAGGGTGTGATAATTCCCCCCAGCTATATATGTGGCGCCGCATTCCTACCCCCGCCTTGCAATAATATTGGACATGCCAGTCTTTGCGGACACCTAGCTATGTCCTCGGAACTGGGCTAAGGTCTATTAGTTGGTTTTAATAGACCGATATTTTTACCTAACTGACCCAGAAGGAGGTTAATGTTTTTCACGCGGTATGTATGTATGTGTGTAGGTACGTGTAATTTTGAAGAGTGAGGTGGCGTTAGATTCGTATTGGTTGTGGGAGTGACATAGGCTATAATGTTAAAATGAAAGTAATGAGGATAAAAATAATAATGTCATGAAATTAATAACATTATGTTGACAACAATATCAAAAAATGTAGTCGGTTTTTCTTAAAGCATGCTTTCCATTAACTATTAACGGTCAGTTCATCCTCTCTTTACACACTATAAAACCAAGTCGCATTTCGGGTCAGTCTATCTGTCTGTATATCCGCTAACTCCTCCTAAACCACGCGTTGTTATGTACAAAACATTTTGGTTTATCTATGTATACAGTGTGTGACATCCATACGAACATATATTTTGACAACAGTTAATATGCATCCTAATTATCATAAAAACAAGTGTTTTGTTAACATAAGTTGTACTTTTTTTTTCATACTAACTAATTTGCCACGCAATGTATCAGACATAGCTCAATTATCCCTCAATTAACTTGCAATTAACTTAGACTTAATGTTATACATTGCTGCTCGTTGTACCCTTTAAAAATGAATTACACTAAATGTAATTTAGCTAATAACTTAACTCCTTCTTTAAACGGCTAACAACACTTAAAGCTATCTTTACGTAAAATATATGTTCTTATGGATGTCACACACGGTATACCTATGTTCAACAACACTCACCTTAACCGAGGCGAAGCTATTTGTCAATGCAATAAAACAAAAAAGATCTTTTAGCGCTGTTTACTATTTAACTTGGAAATTGACAGAATTATTAACACTCAATGGGCCTATATTCTTCAAAGTGAAATAAACTGAACTGAACTTAAAAAATATCTTTACTCGATAGAGTCCAATAAAAACAACAACAAAGATAGTCCAAACAGATTGCTACGAGAAACTAACAAAAAAATTAACATTTATTCAACTACGAAGGATTACACGAATTTGGCTTGGCTTGGTTAAACAGAACAGAAATCAGAAAGCATCGTGCGGTGACGTGAAACGTTCTTAAGGGTGTTTACAGTGGCGTAATTGAAGCTCCCGTGAGTTATTCGAATAATGATTATCCATGTGTATTACACGAACGTGATATAGTCTCACACGTCGCACATGTGTTAAGTTGTAAACAAAATTAATTGTAAGGTGTGGCAGTTGGGCCTGTTATTAATTGCATGTTTCCCCGTGACTGTAAACTATACTAATATAACAGAGATCGTATAATGGGAAGCAGCGGCGCCATTAATTTATTGGTTTAATTAACCTTTCGGGTTTCAAGGAAGGTTAGAACCTTAATTCAATTTCCATCTTATAATAACTTAAGATAACATTGCATGTAGGCGTTCATAAGTGTAAATGTTTCAAGATGTTCAAGTAAGTATAAACTAATTTAACGCATGAATCAAACTTAAGCAATAAATGCCTGATGAAAATAATTGACGACAGAGTAAACTATGACCAGGAGTTTGTTTTATATAACCAATTCATTATTTTCTAGTAATCTAGTTGATACCTACTTTTTGTATCATTGCGTGGAACGTGGAATATCTTCCGACATATCCGCAATCACATATGAAAAGGCGGTCCAAAACGCCGCGCAGTCGATTACATCTGTCATATTAAGAATATTCAGCGTGTCGCCCTCGCTGTGATGAAACCAATAATACCGCTCATTGTCATTCAGTAGAGAGGCGCCGGGCACGCCCTTATTCACTATTAATACTATATCTGACCCAGGGGAGTCAGTGTCCTCAAGTCGGTCGATGGGTGAGAACAGTTTTAACACTTCTGCTACCAAACAACGAGCTTCCTTAGTCCCAGCCACCGTCAATCCCCGCGGCTTAAATGTTCCCTCATCGGACTCCATTATAAAATTTATATTCTTAAGCTCACTTTCATGTTTTTTCAAGTATGCTTGCGCTCCAATCAAGCCCGGCTCTTCAGCCGTCCACAAGATGGCTCGAAGCGTCCGTCTCGGTTTCAAATTCAAGTGTTTTAAAGCCACTGGCGCCAGCCAACTGATTATCATGCCGCCACCGTCATCCATAGCACCTTGTCCTACGTCCCAACTATCTATATGTCCGGAAACAATTACCATTTTCTCAGGGTTTTCTTTCCCTTTTGCGTCTATGATGGTATTTCGTGACTTTTTCATGTCAAAAGTGCTAAACATTTGGATTTTTAAGATAATCTTTTCTCCTTGACTTTGTAACCTGTGCATCAAATCAGCATCTTCGTGTGTGATTGCTGCTGTAGGTATTTTGGTTACATTACTGTCGTAGTATTGGGCTCCGGTGTGGGGGGAATAAATAGAGAAAGGAGTGATTGATCGCACTAATGATGCAACAGCGCCTTTCTTAGCAGCTCTTGAGGCACCTTGAGATCTGTAAGGCACGGTTTCCCCATAGCTTATAAACGGCACGTCGTACACAACAATTTTGCCTCTAACATCCGCGTCATTTTTTAGATTAAGTTCTTGGAAACTGTTGACAACAATTGCTTCTGCCGTGATTCCTTCTTTTGGAGTGCTCACGCTGGTACCAAGTCCAATAACCGCTATATTCTTGGAGCGTGGTTGAATCATAGATACGGACTCGTGGCCACGTACCCAATGCGGAACCTGAAATATTTTTAAGATCAGATAAAGCACTTATTTGTAATCACATGATAAAGTATGGTTAGATGATCTGGTTATGATTATCTTAAAACTATGCATATTTACGTCAACTTCCTCGGTAGTGATATCTGTGACTCCATTCGATCTTGTCAGATTTAACATATAGTCAATAGCGCGTTCCAAATTATCAGTTCCTGACAGACGGGCACCAAATTTATCCAAAAATCCCGAAAATCTAAAATAATAAATCGTTGATACAGTGGATTTGTGCCATTCGGTAAGCTATAAAGGTAGACGATCGCCTTTGTTTTTGTTATCATGAAAATGTATACACATGAAGTAAACGAATATTAAAAATCAACTATAATATACTAAGGCGACTAAGGGAATGAAGGCTTGTAGTACTATTAGGCGATGGGCTTGCTACCTGTCACTAATATACACTGTTAAACATCTTAGCCTTATTGTGCAAATTGTGGTTACAGAGTTATCAACAAGTTTTTAGAGTTGTTGGTAATTCTGTAGCTCTGCCTACCCCACTCTGGGAATAAAGACGTGAAGGTATGTATGTATGTAACTATAATATACATTGACGAATTTCAATTGAATTCTCTGCAAATGGAGTCCAAAAGTTATTTATCGTATAGGTAAACGTCAAATCTCTTTGAAAAAAGCTACTCGTATCGTTGTATTTATTAGAATAAGAATGAATGGCATAAACATAAAAAAAATAAAAAAATAAACATTATAACGATTGACTTACTGCTCAAAAGTTCTTTTTCCTAACCCATTATTTTTTATCTCATTCATGATCATTTGGGTTACGTTCTTATATGAAGCTATATTTTTTACCACTTCAGGATCCAAGTTACATTCACTTTCAGCATATCTAGTTATAATAACACTCGCTTCAGTATAAATAATGTTCAAACAGAGAGGAATTATAAGCGATATTAATTTCATTTCGGTCAACGATTGGGCACAGTTAGGCCTGAACTAGATGTAGCGCAGACCGGGCGTCGTTATCGCCGTTCGACGAACCGATCCAGAGGTCAAACTTAATGGAGATTAGAGAGTAATTACGCTTTTAACTGTTATCGACTCCACTGTTTTATTTATTACATTTTTAATAACTGTTCGTTCAAATAAATAACATATTAGGTATAAACATTTCAAATTGTTATGATTCTTTTTGAAAATTATTGTTTTCATATAAATTTTCAGACAACTTTGAAGATTTGAATGACCAACTGAGAAAGATGTCCCGTTAATTGGGAAAGACCAAAAAAAAACTCACGTTTTATACATTCTAACTAGAAAGAATAGGTATTATTTGGATAAATAGTTTTCATTTCATATCTTTATTTATTTAGCACACATTTTATGGATAACATGATTATCGTAAATTTGGGTTGGAATTTTCTAACAAATTACAACAATTATATGATATTTAATGATAAAAAGTGATTGTAATAATGTATTAAAACATACTATTTCAAGCTGTTTTTGCCTAACCCGTAAGATACACCTAGGAGAAAATCAAACAAAGGTTAAATATACTTTTGTCGAAATATCTAAAATACATAGATTAATATTTTAAAACTTAATAATGCAGTACGACTTTTAAACCTTTCCTCGAAATGGTTTTCGAATGAGAGTAATTGTAAAAATATGAACAATCCCAATGGTTGATGTACCTAATTTATGTTAACATTATTGGATGCCCGTAACCGCGCGAGCGCGAATCGTAACACGCGAACAATCCTAATTATGTTAACATTATTGGATGCCCGTAACCGCGCGAGCGCGAATCGTAACACGCGAACAATCCTAATTATGTTAACATTATTGGATGCCCGTAACCGCGCGAGCGCGAATCGTAACACGCGAACAATCCTAATTATGTTAACATTATTGGATGCCCGTAACCGCGCGAGCGCGAATCGTAACACGCGAACAATCCTAATTATCAAAGTTCGAGCAAAACGGGAGTTAATTAGGTACACAGGTATCCATTTTAGATTGAACAGAGCTCGCTATTGTAAACTTATTTCATAAAATGTATGGAGATTTATTACATGCTTCGCGAACCCGAGAATTAAGCGATAAATCATCCGCAGTGTCTCTCATATACATAAATAATGTATAATATGGAGAACAGCCTTGTAGGTACTCTTCGTTCATAAGTATTGGAATTTAGATGGCGGTCCGCGCGTGCGGCACACTCCTCCAAGTACTATCGGAGTCGAAATCAAAGAAATCCCGTAGAATAAGGAGAACACGTGTGCTCCACACATACATTACTTGGTGCGCGATTCCAATTCGGGTCACGTTCTATCAAATTTTCGTCACACCGTTCAGTATGGGGACGTGACGACATTACAAAAATCAGTATCAAATTGAATATTTACTTAGTATTTTGTTCAATTTACTATTTCTATTCAGAGGCAAAGGTTAGTTTCGAGACTCGATTCGACGTGCCGAGCGTTAGTTAAAAAATGTTTAGAGGCGCTATTAGCTTTATAAGTTTATAGGGTTCTCGCTTCTATACTTTGAATAGAATAGAATAGTTCGTTAGTATTTTGTGAAGGATAACAAAAATAATTGATAGCCTTAGTAATAAAACCCAAAATAAGCCTTCTGTAAAATATAATAAACATCGTTTAAATTTGGATTCTAACGAAGTTACTAATCTTATAGGAAATTGCCTGCTTTTTTGGGTTAAACAATATATTTAACATCATCATCATATATATAACATCATCAATATAATCATAACATCATCAATATAATCATCATCATCATCATGTCAGCCGAAAGACTTCCACTGCTGGCTAGACATAGGCCAGGCTAGGCTTTACTATCATAATAGGTAGGTATTATATTCCGAGGACTTCTATAAATCAATGATAAACGTTCGTTGGGTGAAGCTAATACCTAATTTGGATTTAATTTATACGTAAAACTGGTTGAACCAGAAATTTGGAAAAAAACAACGGGTCAAGAGTATATTGGTCCATGCTGTATGGGGTTCTTTAGGAAAGCAGGTATGTTTGGTGCTATCTTCTATATTTGGACATTTTAGTCACCATAACTAAAAATCAATAAAGTGTTTTGTTCGTGATAGTATTTACTTAGCTTTATTTTTAGACCTCTTATCCAGTTGTTAGTGTTGGCCAAATATTCTTCAACATTCGTTTAACCTCCAAAGTTCCGATACAGGTATGAAAAAATTATAATATATATGAAAATATAAAAAGGATTTAAACAAGGAACGACGACGAAACGTTGGCTAATTTGGTAGTGACCTGCCTACGACGCTAGCGGTCCTGGGTTTAAAACCCGGGAAGGGCAGATATTTGTGTGATGAGCGCAAATATTTGTTCCTGAGTCATGGATGTTTTCTATGTATTTAAGTATACATTTCTCTATTTAAGTATTTATATCGTTGTCTAGTACCCATAGTACAAGCCTAGAGCTTAGTTTGGGATTAGGTCAATCGGTGTGACATTGTCCCCTGATATTTATTTATTTTTTATTTATTTTATATATCTGTGAAGAGCGCGAATATTTGTTCCCGAGTCATGGATGTTTTCTCTATATTTAAGTATAGATTTCTCTATACAATTATTTATATCGTTGTCTAGTAGCCATAATACAAACCTAGAGGTTAGTTTGGGGCTAGGTTAATTGGTGTGAAATTGTCCCCCGATATTTATTTATTTATTATTGTTCTTTTCGTACGGTAAAGTATTTACTTAGCTACACATACACACATACATACTCTTAATGGAAATGCATCTCTGTTATATTATATGCCCTGTTGTGTTAGGTAGATTTATACTCATACAGCTCGTTATCAGGTTAAAAGGCGTATTATATCAATTTGAAATTAAAATACATTTTCTTGTTGAACTGAGTAAGTGAGTACAGAATTATACTTTTTAATGGTATAGATTAGTCAATCGAGCACACAGGCCACCTGATGGTAAGTAGTATCTGAGACCTATACATAAAAGAAGTAAAAATAAATAAATTTGATTAAAACAGGTAATAGAAACGCGTTGAAGGAAAAACTATACTGCGCTGATTTTGAATAAATGGCACAGGGGCAAGGAGATGACGACAGTAGCTAGTTTATTTTCATCAAAAGTGGTGTTGTACGGAACCTTAATTATGCAAAACCGACTCGCTCTTGACCAGCAAATTTTTAAACTATTTCGAAAGTGGCCCTGCCGCTTTTAAGATGTTATAAATTAAGTCATAGTTTACAAACTTGAAGCACTATCTGCAGGTAGTTCGTACTACGAGTATGTAAATCACCAGGATCATTGGCCTTTCATTAGTTTTATATGGTCGGAAAATACGAATGATGTCAAAGAATATTATTGATTTTTATTTAAAGTATTTGTTAAGTGCTCCGTGTTAAGAGTAACCTGGTACTGAACGTAAATGGAAAAGTTTTTTCCGGACAGAAATATTAAGCATAAAGTAAGGTATGAAACCTTTCAGTATATTAATCATACTGGGACAAGGATAATATGATTAGGAAGCGTCGAAAAAATCTAAAAATCGGGAAAGTGTATAAACGATATGAAGTCAGTTGGAAGTGTCGTTTGATTAAATACCCGATGGGTCTTCAACCGGTCCCTTACTGGTTGAATGCGTCGCTTGGAGCTTGGAGCATCAAATACGCCGAGCGAATTGATGCGTTGAGCGATATTCATGGCACTTATTTTGGGAATGGTTTCGTTGTTACATTGGATACACGCTTACTGTCGACTTCTTCGACTTCTTACAGCAGCTAGTGCGATGTCATCGGACGATTGTTATTAGTTATGCCTATCATGTTATACGCAGCAATGGCAAGCACGCCTGATCTTGCTCAACGAAGCAAAAAACACATAATTTGTAAAAAAGTGTAGCAACAAAGGTTATGTCTGAGAGCACCCAGTTTTGGGCGTTTGTCTCATAGAATCGCGTATGTATTAGTGACCTTATTTCTTAAGATGGGGGGTTACATTTGCTTAGACTATCAAATTGCGCATGCGTCCCTTTTATTTAGAAGGGCATTCGCCTTAGTGGATAATGAACTATGGGATGCGATATAGTGTCAATGAGTGGGATCCTTTGAGATATCAAATCTTCAAACGAGCTATACAGTAACAAGTACTGATTGGCTATGAAATCTCAAGAAACCTCGCACACTTGTCCACGTCGAATCGTCCGAATTTGCCGAACCTGGCAAGTGTGCGAGCTTTCATAAGATTTCACATACAAAATTCCAAAATTCGTTCCGTGCGACTTGTTAGGCGCGTTCGGCTCGGACAAGTCACCGAGTCGGGAGCAGTCGGGGTAGTCGGGTAGTATCACACACTACAACTTTTCTAAACATATTCTATACGTCCCGCGTAAAATGTATAATGTATTCATCAAAATCCTTGACATTGGTGGTCTGACCAATTTATTCCTTAATTACATTACTTAGGATAGTGTTAATAATTTCAAGTGGAAAAGTTTTCAAGGTAAAGGAAACGTAGCGCGAAGTAATTATGTCGTTAATTGGACTTTCAGGTAAATTATAGCTATTCACTTATCAACTAAAATTAATTGAAGCAACATGAAGCACCCTTAGAGATGTCCCTAATTAATTCAATTACTTATAAGACACACTCGCTTAACCAAACAATTTTACGGGCAGTTACATTTAAACAATGTTACTTGGTCTATTGTTCGAATTGTTTATCGCAAGTTAAATATAGATTACTCTACACTAGGTAATATAGATTACTCTTTCTGCTAAATCACCATCGACCAGAGGAGTTTAAAAATAAGCAAACTTATTGTTAGAGAAATATCTCACTTTACGATCATTTTTCTTGCACAGCTCTGGTGGAAAGCCAAGTTAACCGTTTAAATGATTACTTGAACGCCAGTCAAGATACTTTTCGTTGACATTCTAATATGATACAAGTATACTTGTTTGTAGTGATAGCATAAAACACCATTATTCCCTGTTTATCATCTTATCTCGAGTATGTACACTTGACCCGTTTATCGTAATGAAAGTATTAGTACTTATTACGTGTCCCGAACACTGATGTAAATAGATTATACATACATATTTTTAACTTTTGAATGTGTTAGTTACTTTATGAGTTGTTAGGATTTGAATTATACACACATTCAATTGTACACCTTTGGCTCCCTTTGTTGAAATAAGCTTTAAATTGTGATTCTGAAATTTGATATCTTATCCTTATAAAACCGGGCAAGAGCATGTCGGACCATGATCAGTGTAGGGTTCCGAAGCCGGTTGCTACAAACAAATTAGACCTCGCGACAAACTTAACTTTGCCGTTGGATAACAGTTAACCCCTATTTTATTATTATTATTGTTATAGGTATGTGTAGTTTTCGGTAGGTATAAACATTTTTACTCAAGAACTACCGAAGTCTACTTAGTAGTGATAGTTTTCCTATTAAATTCATTATAACTATGTGCTTTCATTTAAGATATATTTTACCATACCATCGAGGATCGAACACACATATATCTCATTGGCATGTTATAAAATATAATAGGTTATTTTGATTAAGTATGTAAATTAAAATAATTAATAGTCTAGGGCCGAAATAATTGCGATTACCTATTGTGAATGAGCATCTTGATTCCAAACGAGCCTAACAAGACGTTAGATAAATCAACTAAGATGTCAGTTGAGTCACTAAAGAACTCACTTGTTGAACATAATATCATCATCATCTGACATGACTGACATGATTGTCAGCCGAAAGACGTCAACTGCTGGACATAGGCCTCCCCCAAGGCCCCCAAAAATAATATATATTATCATAATTATTTTATTAAAAAAATGATCACTAATCGAATATCTCTTTTGGTCCGATCTCATCTCATTTGAGTGTAAGCTCTAGGCTTACCTATATTATGGGTAGGTACTAGACAACAATAAACGTACTTATATGTACAGAAGACTACATAGAACATCCAAGACTCAGGAATACATACTCGCACTCATCACATAAACATTTGCCCATCGCGGGAATCGAACCAGGCACCGGTCACTATTACTACCTAAACGCGTCGTCACATTATTTATGAAGTTGTTAAGACTAGGACTCGGAACCAGTTTCAAGATGGCGGTTAATATCGTTATTAATTGCTGACAGGAATGGTTTAAAAAACGAAATTATTTAAGTTACCGGTAAATAGGAAGCCCGAAATTGAAGAAGTGCTATAAACATGTAGGTATTGGCATGCCTCGCCGACCTTGATCTTGAGTGACATTACGTAACGTAAATCACTAAAATCGGAGCAACTGTGTTAAAGAGATAGCATACGTCGCTCTATCTATATATACTGCAGTTTCAAGTTCAAATCAAAAGGTTAATTTCGCTCAACAGAACGAAATTTGTGAAAAAAAAACGGATTTTCAATAAACCGGTAACCTAAACCCAAACTATAATCGATTAAAGTAGGGTCATTGATAGAAAACGGTTGCAATATTTACCGATTTCCGAGCACAGGTTAAGGTAACGTTTTAAAGTCTAATAACTTGTTCTAAGCTCGGTTTGTGTGGCACTTGAGCATCACACGAGCGCGGGAACAGATTGCGCGGCGTCGCCGGATGTGCACTATTCCACGCCATTCCACGCTATTCAGAGCTATTCACATATTCACTCGTTGCCTTTGAATGTTCCAATCAACTTTAAATGCGACTATTGTGTCGCACGTCGGATATAAAGGCAGTTTACCATGAAATGCTTTTTTGTTTGTTTGTTTTGTTTTCCACGCCTGTCAACGGTTTTGTTTGGTTTGTTTTCCACTTCTATCATGTGTAACAATATCACCGTTATCAAATATCATCAACCACATTACATTACTTGTACATGTTATGGATGTTTTTTTACATTATAATATTTTTCAAACTTATGATTTCAGATGAAAGACGTCTACCGCTCCATGTCCATAGGCCTGGTTGCATTCGTCGGTTTCCCACAGCCTTAGCCACGTCTTCCACCTTGTTGAAGGTCTACCTTTGCTGCGTCTTCTGGTACCCGGACGCCACTCAAGAATTCTTTGACCCAATCAGCTATCTGTTCTGCGAGCGAATCCATAACTATAGCCTTACATAACTACCCATTGATACCTAAAATCAATGGGTACCTACTAGCTCTTTCTAAAATATAACTATGTTTAACTATAGTCGACTTAGATCTTAACCTTAATAAATGAGAATAATGTTGCTTCGTCGTTTCATTATGTATTACTGCTACCTAATAAAACTTAATACCTCAAGTAACAATCGGAAATAAAATAAGCAGTTTTATTTGCGTCGTCGTAGTAATAGGCTAATAGCCAATGTTTGAATAAATAGCCACTTAAGAATCGTGTTGTGACATGTGTCAGTTGACCGGTGGTAATGTACGCACGATGTGGGCCTTGTCACGGCCACAGTCCTGCATCTAGCATCACTCGGAGTCCGGCTCGACCCTAGACCGCACGCGCCATGAGCAGATAAGCCAACAATCATGTTTACAGTACTAACAAAGTGTTTACTAATAGCGCTTATCGCTCAAGTGAACAGTGCTTCTAGAAAAAAGAAAAGCTATGTCGAACTCAAGTCGTGTGACAACGCCGCCATCGCCGAAGAAATTGCTTCCTACGAGACTGTTGTTCAGGACATCATCGACTACGTAACCAAGGGCCCATTCAAAGGGAAGACCTACGAGGAGTGAGTATTGTTAACAGCAAATCGAATAAGTTAAACGGCTTCCTATTCCGATATCAAATAGCCGTAGCGCTCTGATTTGATACAATATACAATTTCTTTGATCATCAAATCTGGCTTCGCAATAATTGGTTATCGAACTCGCTCTACAGTACAATTCAGTACCTATATTAGAGTTAATACTTTTTATGAAATCAAAGAAAATAAAAAAGTTAAAATACAATTTGTAAATAACTTACAGCGTAAACAACAGGTGGTGTTATCAATTTAAAAGTACTACAACTACTTACTAGCTAAAGATAATATAAATGGGCGACGTTTATTTTAACAATAACATTAAAGTAAAGACAATTAGAATCTTTTGGGTCGGAAAACGAACTGTTTCGTTTACATGACTTAACATAATAACGTCTGACGCTGTTTCAAAGTTAAAGTAAGTTTTTGCTAGGCTTACTGTGTGTAGTTTGTGGCTGGTCAGTGGCAGATTTCTAATAAAACGTTAGTTAACAAAGGTACAGTCAGCCACTTATTTGATAATGCACCAAGTCCAGCCGTTGGATTATGATCGCCCTTATCGTGGTGGATAAAGCATCTATCACTCTCGCACTTAACTAGATAGTGGTTAGAATGTGACAGTTGTTTTATCCACGTTTATCCACATCGGCAAACAAGACTTTAATAGGTCCGCTGTAGTCGCTAATATGGGGCTCAGGGTAAGTCGATCGGCAGAAGATGGTAATCCTGGATAACCCTAAGCAGTAGGTAGTTCTTCAGCCCATCCCTTCGTGAGCTTATTGTGAACGCGACGATAATAGCATGCAGTCCGTACTGTGCAACAATTATTTCATTATCCTTTGAAATGCCTAAATCGTTTCAAAACCAGCACTGATGTTGGGCTCAGGGCATTATAACACTGGCAATTTGCGAGTGTGTTTTAAGCGAGGCGATTGGTCAACGCACCCACCTCGTGTACGTAGCGAGATCGCCACGTGAGCGCAACGTATTCGTCGCGTGTGCGTAACTTATTCCAGCGATCAATCCATATGGATTCACGAATGTATAACATGGCGTCCGCATCACAGTGTCGCTGCGAGCTGGCTGTGTAGGACTGTGTAGGAGATTGGTTGGTTGCTTGAATCAGTTCCGGTATGAGCTCGTTGCAAACATTCTCTGTTATCCTCGCTTGTAACACGTCCATGAATTGTTAGTATAACGTAAAATTTTACGCCTATGAGGCCAAAAGACAGCATCTTAATCTAAAAAGCAATGTAGAAACGGTTTTCTCACAATGAGCCGCCATGTGGCCTAGCAAGGTATCATTCGACACGAAAAGCGCCTTAAGCAATTTGTATCTAATATCTTTTGAGTGGCTGGCGATGGCGGGGAGATGCAGACGAAGATGACAGCTGCTGATTCCTTTGCGTCGCGATAAGATTAGGCGCTCTACAAAAGGGTTTTCGCTTATCGTAACATCTCAATATTGAAAACGCGTTTACAAAATGGGTTTCTATACTCCGGTATTGCTAACCCTTCTCATTATTATCACAAGCGAAGCAAAAGTTTTGCCAAAAGAAAATGTTTGCGAGTCATTATTAGGCGAAGAATTGATAAAAGAAATTGCTTCGTATGAAAATGTTAGAGATGAAATATTCAATTATGTGATTCGCGGTGACTTCAAGGGAAAAACTTACGACGAGTAAGTAGATAATTAATTGTGTTTGTCGCTTCAGATAATGTTCCAGATTCTTAGTTTAATAAACGAGGCAATCATTTTCTTATTCATATATGGAGTATTTAGCCCTTGTTCTTCGTACATAACTGAGTTACATTACTAGCTATGTATAAAGAAAAAAAAATCATCGTACAAAACCTGGTAATGTGCCAAGAAATCCTTGATCTTCGTACATAACTGAGTTACATTACTAGCTATGTACAAAGAAATCGTATTCTTTGTACAAAACCGGGTTATGTACCAAGAAGCTTCGGTTCCTTGCACATTGTCAGTTATGTATAAAAGGTAAGTATTATTCCTACATGACCTGGTTTTGTCCACTTACTTTGTACTTCTCCAACAACAAAAACTAATAAACTTTTTGTTACTTACATTGTCTCAATTATTTAAAAAATACAATGACTTTCAAAATGTCATAATGACAATAAGTCAAATTAATTTGGAAGTTCTCGATTAATTAATACAGACCAAGATAATTAAAAACACCAGCAAAATGTCTGATGTCTGCATTGGAAACAACTATATCGGGATAATGAGGACGCCTGAAGTCGAAGGCATGAGCATATTTCCCGGGTGTCTCCGAAACAAATAAATATAGTAAAATAAATATCCGAAGTCGTTTCCGTCATGTAGGAAGAATACTTACCTTTTATACATAACTGACATTGTGCAAGGAACCGAAGCTTCTTGGTACATAACCCGGTTTTGTACAAAGAATACGATTTCTTTGTACATAGCTAGTAATGTAACTCAGTTATGTACGAAGATCAAGGATTTCTTGGCACATTACCAGGTTTTGTACGATGAATTTTTTTTCTTTATACATAGCTAGTAATGTAACTCAGTTATGTACGAAGAACAAGGGGTATTTAGTAGGATTATGGTTAAATCTAAAAGGTAAATCTTATTCAATGTTAATATTAACGCTTTAAAACTTTCCTTTTCTGTTTCAGACTTTCAAAATTTGTTGACACCTTCGGAGCCCGACCTTCTGGCACAGAAGTTCTAGAAAAATCCATTGACTACATGATACAGCTGACGCGCGAAGAAAACTTGAATGATATCGTCACTGAGGAATTGGAGGTAAAACGGCTAAGAAAATTTAAACATAATACGAGTAACTAACAATAAAATATTTTATAAACGATGAACCGCCTCCAAAAAGAGGTAAAAACTCAATGTGTTCAAAGCATTTAACTTTTACTACATGATTTTTATAAAGTTTTATATATTGTGATGTCAAAGCACACACATCGCAAAGGACAAGCACGTCGCAAGAGCCTTTTGTATAAAATACGAAAACCATTTAATTTAGTTCGAGCAGTTTCTGTAAACTTTATTGTGTACACATTCTATTTTTCTTATCTTCCTCAATCACCCAGTGGTTAGCTGGAAGAGATCTCTTAAAGGGATAAGTTCACCTATGTACATTCCAATTCTATAAATATTGTATTTGAATTTCTGTGTTTTGTACAATAAAGTATTTACATATAATACACACACACAAACACAGCATCTCTATTTTTTGTCGTTTAAAAACCTGTTTTTTTTACCTAGGTATTGTTATTATTACATTTCCAGGTGCCCCATTGGACTCGAGGAGAGGAAAATATAACTATGTTAGAACCAAGAGTGAAGAACATCGCTCTGCTGGGCTTGGGGCGCAGTGTGAGCACTCCGCCAGAAGGCATCACCGCTGAGGTTATTGTGTTCAATGACTTCGAAGAATTCGACAATGCCACAGAAGAAGAAGTAAGCGGAAAAATTGTTTTATTTGATCCAGAGTTCACTACGTATGGGGAAACGGTCGTGTACAGATCACAAAGCGCTTCCAAATCTGCTTCCAAAGGAGCTGTGGCGTCGCTTGTGCGTTCTATTACGCCATTTTCAATTAATACCCCTCACACTGGATCACAAACTTACGCGGATGGTGTGAGGAAAATTCCAACAGCAGCAATTTCTCTTGAAGATGCTGATTTAATCAGAAGACTTGTGGATCGAGACGAAAAAGTTAAACTGAATATTAAAATGTCATCCAGTTTTGATACTAAAACTTCTAGGAACACGATTATAGACCTCAAGGGAACCAGTACTCCTGAGAAATTGGTTATAGTATCTGGGCATATCGATAGCTGGGATGTTGGCCAGGGTGCTATGGATGATGGCGGTGGTTTATTTATCAGCTGGGCTGCTCCTGTGATTCTTAAAAGACTAAGATTGAGAGCGAAGAGAACTGTTAGGTCAATTTTCTGGACCGCTGAAGAACTAGGCCTTGTAGGGGCTAGAGCGTATGAAGAAAGACACAGGAATGATAGTGGCAATATTAATTTTATCATGGAGTCCGATGAAGGCACATTCTCTCCCCTAGGTTTGGCAGTGGCCGGTAGCCAAAAAGCAAGGTGTATTATAGGAGAAATTCTAAAACTATTTCAATCTATCGGTGCATCAGAATTAGTTGAAGATGACAGTCCCGGTTCAGATATTGCCGTTATCGTTAAAAACGGTATTCCAGGGGCCGGTCTCCATAATGCAAACAAAAAATATTTTTGGTTCCACCACACTGAAGGAGACACTATGAACGTGGAGAATCCAGAAGAGTTGGATTTATGTGCTGCTTTCTGGACTGCAGTTGCGTACATTATAGCCGATATATCTGTAGATATCCCCCGATAAATTTATCAGGTTAATATCAAATTGTTGCATAACTTTTGTGAGTTATTATTATAAATGTATCATCAGTTAATAAAGTATTCATATTATGAGAGGAGAGTAGATGAGTTCTTCTTAAATTCTAATTTAATTACTAAGATAATCATCATATTAGCCTTCTCACATTTATAACTGACTAAAATCCATATTTAGAAAGGTTTGACTCTCAAGGTCCGATCTACATCTAATATCCTAGTAGTAGGATAAAAATATTCCGTAAGTGACATCCGAGAAATGCGAAATTTCCTCTACCGAAGCGATCACCTTCCGATAAGGCCCTAAAATATGTTATCGGTTACTGCTTTTACGATAGGAAAAAAAGAGAACTATCTAAGCAGATAAGTATAAAAATCATATATATTTTTTCCACTGGTTTCAGACATTTAGAAATATTTTTAGGAAAATAAGGTACTTTTTTGATAATAAGTAGATTGAATGTTATTTTACAAGCGTAAACAAATTCAATAATACATATACTTGCATACATAATCTCACGCCTTCGTTCCCAGAGCGGGGTTGGCAGAGCAACAGAATTACCTATAATAAAAATGAAAAAAAAACAAAATAAAACGAATGAATGTTATCGAAGATTATACATTGTTTTTTTTTGTTTTCGGAACAATTGATTCTGTAAGCGAAATAAAGCTATTAAAATATTCAATTTACCATAGAATTCGAATTGCAGATTTAAAATGTTTTGTTTAGCTGGATACTTAAATAAGTGTGTTAAAAGATGCCATTAGGCATTAAGTTCACATTTTGTACTCTAATTTGTATTTTTGTGCAATAAAGATTAAATAAATAAATGATTGTTGTGATTATTTTGTACCGTTTTTAGTATTCTGAGGTTGTCTGGACCAATAAGCTCATCTGAGGTCTGCTTTAACAATATTTATATTAAATGGAAGCATCTTCGTTCGTTTCTTGTTAAGATATTGATTGTTGCAAATAAATGTAAAACTCATAGAATAATATGGAAATATTAGTTTTTTAGCAGTCTCAACGAAGTGTGCTAGAATAGTAGTTCGGGCACTCGTTCTGTTCTGGGTAAAACCCAAAATAAATGTACATAGAGACGCTATTTAAATGTCACTTAAATGATATCTAACTTATAATTTCGTTACAAATATGTATGTGTGTTAATCGACAGTTTCGTTATGGTGACAAAACTCTTCTTTATCTGGACATTTATTTTGGTTTACGAGTATTATATACTTATGGCTTTGGATTTTTTTCAAGGTCATATGCAAATCTTCATTGTAAATCACCCTTAGGATCTGTCGAACGTTTTTTTTGTTTTAGAGGAGTATAAGGAAAATATCGTGCATAATGAAATGTGGAATAAAAGAAGATGTCGTGACTAAGATTGAAAAGGGCATGCTTCGATGGTTCGGTCATTTTGGAAAGGATGGATGAAAGAAGATTGACGAAAGAGATATATATACAGATCGAAAGTGAGTGGAAGGGTCGAAAGGGGCCGCCCTAGGCGTACTTTTTCGAATCAAATCGGAGAAATACTGGAAAAGGGCCGAATCTTAAGCAAACGAAACCGACGTGCGTGCATGACTAGATGTATGAATTTGGAAGAAGCGAAAGAAAATTTTCAAGATCGTAGCAAGTGGAAAGAAGTGGTCTCTGCCTACCCCTCTGGGAAACAGGCGTGATTCAATGTATGTATGTATGTATGTATGTTTCCATATACTCGTACCTGCAAAGAACTTGACGGGCCTTCGAGGATATTATGAGCCTGACCCTTTCTTCTCACAGTAGTATACATGTACCACAGTACTGAGTAGTGACACTGTATATAGAATACCTAATGGCATAATTATAATGAACGACGCAATGACAGGTACAAAACCCCGATTCAGATTTTTCTTTTTACCGTCATAAGATATTTTGATACCAGATTTGAGGTTATTTTCCTTGAGTGTAGTAATAACGGTAGCAAAGATGTTTCATGAACTGAAGGGAATCGTGATTCCCAAATCGAAGGAGATATAAACAGAAAAGTGATTTTTTTTTTTGTTTTTCTTTATTTTTGTTTCAATAAAGGACTTACTGTAAGGGTAATGTTCCGTGTTTTATAATGTTTTTTTAATAGGTACTACTTTGTTTAGTCTAAGTACTATATGTCTTTCAGATCTAAGTTAAATTTTAAAACTTTAACGATGCGTGGTAATGGACATGACTTATTGTTTGACCGCCAAGTGTTACGTCCTCGGCAAAGTGACAACAAAATGCTTTCTTTTCTTAAAAATTCTGTGAGAGAGCTCCTGGTTCACGTTTTTGAAATGTTTCAGAAAATCTTGTACAATTTTAAAAGAAACTCTTGTTCTGAATAAAGAAAACTACACTGTAAAATTCTGTTATCTAATTCGTCCGTCGCTCAATGGACCGTTTTTCGCATCAGCTTGTGCTTGTTTTTTTACTATTTTTCCTGTTTCTGTGTGAAAGATAAAGGGAGGCAGGGAACGGCTCTCTTGCGCTCCCAAATAAAATATAACGAGGCGCTATCGGGACTCATCTATGCGGTTCATCGGAGCAGACCTGCCTTTAATAAAAAGGCGCATACGTCCTTAAGTATATATAGCATTTGCAATCATAAGTTGGGTACGGACTGTTACATTTAATTTGGCTCTTAAAGAGCTGATACGACGCTTTGTATTAGGAGGACAGAGCGGATGGGTTGACCTTATGCCGGTTGGTTAAATCGCTACAAAAACGTACAATTATGCAGAAAAGTCGTATTTTGTATTAAGTCTTAATAAATTTAAGGGTCAAGTACATAAATATGTATTATAATTTAGTGAATTATAATGGTAAGTCATGTTTAGATTTATGTTAGATGAATAAATCATGATATTATTTTTATGGCTTGGAGGTGGTAGGTAAATTTTTCAAACAGGCCACGCGATGGTAAGTGACCTCTCTCTGGGGCAAAACCCTACGGACTAAGATGGAGTCCATCAAAGCTACTCATTTCACAGATACCGAAAGATAACAGAATCAAATCTACTATTTGGTGAGGATAGCGCTAAAAGCGTTTGACTATCAAGAGTCCTTGCACAATATCGGATTTATTATGAACAGCAGTGGTTGTGGTATGAGATGAAAACGGATGATATAATTATACACAGGATTTTTTTTTATGGTTTATTTCGCACACTTAATTAAAACAGTTTTTGTTTTAGTGACATGACATTACAGCAATGTAGCATAGCAACCGAGAACCCTTATTTTTTCACTGGTGCAATTCAACCTTATTATATGAATGGTGTGTGTGGTTAACGTAAACATTTTCCAGTATTTTTACATACATACATACATAAACTCACGCCTTCATTCCCAGAGTGGAGTAGGCAGAGCTACAGAATTACCAAGCACTCTTAGATAAGTTGTTGATAATTCTGTAACCACGTTTTGCACAATCAGGCTAAGATGTTTACCAGTGTATTAGTGACAGGTTGCAAGCCCATCGCCTAAGAGTACCAGAAGCCTTTATTATTCCCTTAGTCGCCTCTTACGACATCCACGAGAAGACATGGAGTGGCACTATTCTAACCCGGCAACCACACAGGTAATTAAAGTATTCTTAAAAGTTCTTATTAAACTACCAGTAGTAGTTTACATCTGTATAAATGTATTAACTAACAGTCGATTAACATTGATTCACATTTAAAATCGTTTGGTTAAATTGGTACTAAACATGTTTGTTTGATTGTTTAATTGATTCTAGGTAAGTGTAATTTAAACCTTTTTCACTTCTCATGCTCTTAAAATGTTACTTTAGTATCTGCATATCGGGATTAATGCTCCTTATTAATCTCTAGCGACTAAAGGATTTTTTGTATTTACTTCGGAAACCCCTAGACATTCAATCAAGGTGTTTTTGAATGGAGGAATATTGCCATTTTTAGTGTATAGACAATTTTTAGGGCATGAAAATAATCTCAAAATGACATCTGCACAAAAATAAAAAATAAAAAGATTTAATTTCGTGAAACACGATTAATGATTACAAATATGACTCTTTTAAATTATATTAAGGATGATTTTATTATGCATAGTCCAATTAGTTTTGAAATAGTTTTCAAGTTTCAATGTGTTGGCAAAATATGCTAGCATTTAAAGCGTCAAAAAGAAAGAAAAGAATAAACCATGTTTTTTTTAAGGAACTTTGAAATCAATATTGTAATTTTGTATAGAACGTCGTTTTTTTTCCTCGCATTCAATGTGAAAAGTAGCGTGTTTAACGCGAGACTAAACAAGCAAAATGACACTCGAGCTATAAATATTTCGCGTGGCTAAATATTTCGTGTCATTATGGCTTGTTTTAGTCCCTTGTTAAACAATCTACTATAAACGGTTAACATTATGAACCTGGTTAGCAGTATGGCAGTGACCTAACTATTTAATTATTATCATCTAAAGAAAAAGGCGATAAAGTTTTGTACGATAATTATTACATATGTGAGAAAGATCATTCAGGCCTCATTCTACATTGTTTTCATCGTATTGTTTTTAATTTTATATACTTTTTAACATTTTAACGTATACAGTACGATAAAAGTAGTGATAGGGACAATGTTAAAGAAGGTCTCAGTCCCTGACAAAAAAGGCGTAGTTTGCTATTGATTGACATCTAGTTACCCATCTGGCGCGGGCATCATTTTGCTGTTTACCAAGCCACTAGACCGAACACGAATATAACCGACAGCTTCTCGGGCGTTGTATTATTATCAAGAAAATAAAGTGGGAATTGTTCGGGCAATGTATTATGCGAGGTCAATAAATTACCCGGTGATTGATTGGGTTCTTCGCGATAAATATCGGTACAGTCGTCTAATAAATAGCAGCACACTTTCGTATCTTGTCACTTAACGCGCTTTACAGATTATGACAGCAGTTCAAATGTGATGTTACAGTGACATAGTAGTGTATAGTGCGCTGTTAGGTACTTATAGTGCCGACGGTGACTACTCCTGCATTCTTACATATCGTACCTCCAGAACAATAGTAACCTAATTCAGAATTTTTTATTTTGATATAGGTCTCTATAATAATAAATTTATGACTTGAAGTTTGAAAGCTGAAATTTTGAATTAGGTCACTATTGTTCTTAAAGTGCGATATAATAAAGCTACACTTCCCTCTGTTCATTAAAACATGAGTTTCTTTTAAAATTTGAAATATATTGAATCATTTTAGTGTAATATCTCGGTTCAAAAGTGGTAAAAAGCCGTGGTCAAGATGCATTCAAAATATTATTATTATAATCAATATTATAATAGGATTGAAGTTCTTGAGCTGTGCGTTGATGTCAATTCTTTACTTTTGGTCAGTTTTTGAAAGTCGTTTTTATGTTAGCTTCAAGCATTTTGTCTGTGGCCACAAAGTTCCCATTGAACTCCAAGTGAAATCCACTAATGAATAAAAATAATAAACCAAATAAAAACTTGCTTTTTCACAATGCAATTAGAGCAAAAATATTTTACCCATGTTTATGTACCCTTGCATTTCTAGAAAATATTGAAATTTTAGATAAGAAAAAAACTAAGAGAATTTTAAGCATTCTCTACTAGAAACTACTTATTATTATCTGCACTTGAAACGACCGTATGCAGAAGGAGTTCAATTTTCCATTTCCCGCAAATTGCTCGTGACCCCAAATGATGCCATAATTCAATTTCTTAGCGATTTTATTAAGGAAAAATCAAAAATAAAATGGAGCTTCAAATTGCTGGTAGCGAGGCTACAGCGTAATGATTGTCATTATTTGTTACCAGAATGTTGAAATTCAATTCCGCGGTATAAAGTCTTCGTTAGAAGCAAATATAACATAAATAACCTGCATTAAACTATACTTACGTCATTTGTACAAATAATGAACACAATTTTGAAACAATTTTGTTGTTTTTGGAGTTAAGATAAAAATTAAATAAGATAAAAAAAAACATTAAGTGTTCCAGGGTTGATTGTAAAAGTAAGCCAAGTAGATTAGTCTACGTGCGGATATCCGCCGAGGGGGAAAATGCGCTGACTCAATTAAAACATCCGGAAAAATCAGGTAACTATTACGAATATACTATTTTCAAATGTAAAATCAAAATGAATTAGTCAATTAAGTTATAAGTAGATTTTCAAGCAATAAAACCGTGTGTTTTATTGCGAACAATATCAAGTTGTTCTCCACAATTCCTTGTTCCATTTTATTTCTGAAAGTTCCAGAGCGTCCAACGAGGTCCTAGATGCCCGTTAACGGACGCTCTACTCTCATTTTATGGAAGGAAACACGGTTTTATTCAATTTGCAACGATAATATTATGAAACAGCGGCCATGAAGTGGAAATGTTCTGCCGCAGGCGCGGTTGACAGATGACTTGATTGACACCACAATTTACGTTCTGCAAAGGAATCTGGGACTTTTCTTTGTCGAGAAAAGAGTTCGGGTGTAGTTAACGAGGTACTTGTGCCTGCTCCGGTACGGCTGGTAATAGATTTTGTATTGAACGTACTAATTTCAAAGGAGATTTGTTGTAAAGAAGTCTCTTTACATGAGCCTTGTTGATATTTCGTTTAATTCGCATAATAGATTTATGTTCTTAACCGCTAAAAATATCCCTGGATTTCATCGTCAGAGTTGCTATTGTCAGCAAAATTAAAAAATCATGATCATTTTAAAGTTATACTATTTACTAATTTCATGCAACCGCCGAAACTTAATCTTTCTGAACTTATTCTTCTGAAGTTTTTAGGAACCTGCGGAAGACGCGACCGGATGACTCCGAAATTATTATAAACTTTGCGTGAATTTGTCCTGCTTGAGAGTTTTGTGCTTACATTAAGAAGAACAACATTATAATTCGTTTACTTTTTATGAACTTATCTTTATATCATAAGGAGAATGTAAATTAGGTCTTCTCTTGTTTCGAGAAAGAATCGTCTTTTAGGGTCGGCTATTTACCTCGAATCAACTAAATCCCCGAGGGTGGAAATGACCTTTACTAAAACAAAAGTAATGGGATTCAACGCTAGCCGCAGACTTTGCAGAAGGATAAACTGAGTTAAGGCCTAAGGGTAAGTTGGGTCATTCATTTTGAATGAGGGAATGGTGTTTTGCTGTTTCAAGTTAAAACAAGATAAGTGCGAAAAACTTTTCAAATCTAGAATGAAAAGGTTCTTGGCGCGAGTTTTTCGGTGAGATTAAAAAAGGCTAAAGTTAAATGGCAATCCCAATCGGATTAATAAATTTCACTCCTAATTTTAGACAGGAAGGTCCAATTTCCGATAGCGCTCGCCTGGGAGCGCTTCTTTTGTCCGGGTGATAGGGAGTCCGCCGGGTGCTGCGCTCTGATAATGCACTGTGTAGGTAGGTATTCTGTTAGAAAGCATCGTCGCTCACATTTCCCTTGATTTCGTAGACCATTATAACTTGACTTGACCTCGTAAACATTAATCTCACTGACAGGTCAAGTTAGGCTGGCCTTTGGCTGTTTATCGATGAAGTTGAGGCATCACACAGGGTAAGTAATACGAGATATAAGAACTGATAATATAACACTCATAATATATACGCTCACTTTGTATAAACACGTTTAGTATAACGTTCACTGGATATAATGAACGGAAGATATAATTTCAAAATATCTATTTCCATACAGTATAACGTTATTAATATATAATATCAATTTATATAACTATTATAAAACGTATAACGTTCATAACACCTAAGATTTAAAAGATATATTAATCAAATTATCTAACATCAAAAAACATAATACACGTATAATATAAATACATGCATATGTTATTTGAAATTAAATTCTATTTTCAGTATTAAGTGGCCTTCTTTATTAACAATCAACCTTACCTTACTAACTTTACTGGCAGCAGTCTGAGTTTTCTGGGCAAAAAAAAATAACCTCGAAGGCCTAGGCTGGAGCTTTGCTCCCGCCTAGGCCTTCTAACCTAACCTAACCGAGTCGGTTCTGCCCAGAGAAGTCTTGCTCGCTCGCTTCGCTCGCTCACATTTATATCATACGATATTATATCTTGTAACACTTATACTAAAAGATAATATGTATTATGATCGCTATATGTCATGTATGTTATACGAACTGAAATTAGTCATTGTGAGTGTTATGTTAAAAAATATTATATAAAATGAATATTATATGACTTGACCGTTATTCCTTATAAAAATATTGATTTTATTATTATAGCTAACGTTCATTATATCTCGTAAACGTTAGTAACATGAAAATAGTTATTATGTAGTTATATCTCGTGGGACGCACCCATCACACATGCTCGTTTCATCTAAATATTTTGACCTGTGAAGCGATAACAAAAAAGGTGAACCAAAGGATAAGAAGGCTGAGTGAGCGGTTGTTATCCATTGTTATCATAGAATAGTTGCTAAATATTTACACTGTTCCAGAAATGTTACTTTATGTTTTTGTTAAATTTAATTACTGCCTAAATTATTGAACGGTGAATGTTTGTCTATAAATCATAAGATACCTACTTCTAGGTATTTGTGACTGTAAAGCCTTATCCCTATTACCCTGAGAAAGTATATTCAAAGGCTCCCACAGACCAACAGTTGGACAAATATCTGCGTCCCCCTCGGACCGTCAATCTGACTGTTGTCTGTGGGAGTTTTAAGGGTTTTCTTAAGCCCCTTCGGGTAGCACAAAAGTATTCTATAATGTTCAGATGATTACCTCGCCTATCTGGTTTAACCTCATCAGTTACTCGAGTGTGTTTCATCAATAAACATCTGTAAGACGCAAATTAATAATGCATGAGTAGTGGTCCAAACTAGGTCAGCACATTATTCCGGACATTAGTCCTAGCTCTCCCGACCGCGGCATGCATTGTCATGCAGTCAGTGTAATGGCTTTGCATTATTCAGCTATCAAGGATAACTACGAGTAGGTTGATATAATGTTGTGGTTAAGTAATTATTGACCCTCTTCTCATTAGCTTTTGATGGGTATAACGAGTAGTTTACCGGCAAGCGGCAAAAAATCTGATTATTTTAATATTCTATATGATAAAATTTAAAAGAAGAAAAACGGTGACTGGATTATTTTAATTTTTTTGTCCACTATTGGTATTGGTATGAGAGCTACGGTTACGAGTACACAGATAAAGGAAATATATATTTACTTGAAATTGTATAAGACAAAGTTCCTCTCCATGTCTGACTGTCTTTCTGTCTGTCTATATATCCGCTAACTCTTCCTGAACTTCACTTTGATTTTGATGCGGTTTTCACCATCACTTTCATATTTTTTCACGGAAAGTTTTAATGTAAATATACCTATAATAAATTCTGGGTTATATGTAGGTGTTACGGAAAACTCACTAAAACCGAAGTGAAGCGAGGGTGGGTCGCGAGTTACTTATATTTTCAGTATAATCCTAAATAATTATTATGACAACCAAATAACATGACAATGGCTTTCAGCCAAGTATACAAAAGGCGAACTTAATGCCACCGCCGGGCTAAAAGGTCATTGTATTTTTCACACAAGCTTAATTCACACTACAGTGATTAAGGACTTACGAAATTTTATCCAGAATAACTGTGACCTTACAAAATAGCAAAGTAAAGTTTGATCACTTTCTGCCTTGCATTTGCATTAGTGTGTACATAGATGACATTTCAATCTTACACTAGAACCGTGGCAGTGTGTGCGTGTCGGCTTTACCACTCCAAGTACAAATACCGCACCCCTTGAGTGATTTCATATGTACGCGTTAGCTTCTAATGTAGGGTGGCCAATATGTGACCATGACTCTCGGATTTTTCTGCCAAATGAAAATGTTTTATTCTTGTTATAGGTACCTACTTACTAGTATTATACCGTTTTCGCAGCACTGTTATTCACTCGATTAAATAATTTTGTATTCTATACAGGGTAATTTTTAATAGGTGCACAAATTTTAATATTTGCTTCGCTATTGTTAATCAATAAAATATGATGTGTTATTTTAAAATCAAGGGGAATACGATAACGTGTGTGGAAAACACCTTGGGCCACAGTATAGGTAATTTCCAAGATAATTGTGTCATTAAAGCTACTGCCCAAATAAATTAAATGCCCTCATAACTTTCTGCGTTCTCATTTGAAACCTTACTTGTTAGATTAACAATTAAAAATACCAGCTATAATATTACAAACAATGCGCGATGCAAATAAGTTTAGTATTAAGCTGGATAATTAAGAATGACACAATTCATGTGCATCCTTCTGAGTGCCCTATAAACATGCGAGTTTCCTGACTTAACTATATGATTTCATCCTGGAAGCGACGCAAGCGTGGCTTTCATCAAATAGGTAAATGTTTACCGTTCCACTTAGCAATTTATAAGTTTTCTCTAACATCAAGATATTGGCGGGTTGTTTACTTTACCTGATTTTAATAACGCTGGCAGATTATTTTTTAGGTTTGCTAACAATGTTTGAATGATGAGATAAAATATTTTCAGACACTAAATTATAGTTATTTCCATAGGCGAGTAAATAACAAAATTTCATCAATAAACGAAGCCTGGTATTTCGGAACTTTAAACAGAGATTTCTTCGACTCCTTTTATTTTTATATGAGCTACAATAGATTTGTTAATAGATAGCAATAATATATCATTATATAAAAGAGTAGGCGCCAAGACGTCAAATTTTATTGTATTCTTTCACATAAGATGTAAATAAATTTAATGTAAATGTAAAGTATGATAAAAAATGTACCCAAAAATGATATTTTTCACAAACTTATCATAGATTATTGAAATTTTATACGAAATATTTTTAAAACAATTTCTAGCAGCGTAAAATACATAAATGTATAAGTAGTAAAGGTAGGACAGTCTGTACTATTCGTGATACTGTTCCTTCCTAGCGCCTTAACATCGTTTTATCACCGCCGCGACACTCGTCATCGACAGGATATTCATTCCCATTTCCTTGGGCTTACTTGGTTTTCCGCGCTTCTCTTTGCAGCTGTTATAACAAAGGTTTCTTGTAAGATAAGAATTTAGGATGAACTTCTTGCTGACATATTTCTACTACCAAAAACCTTTTACGAAACCGGTAATAGCTGTAATGCATAAGCGGCGCTCTGCTTCTACCTGTGGTGGTAGACCGTCAGCCTGTTTGCCATCGCCATTGCTTTCGGAAAAAAAAACACTTGCTTTAGTAGGTATCTAAACAAAAATCAGTGTGTGTGTTGAGTGGCTTCCGCGGACCGGGAGACGAGCTGTAGGTAGGCCTCCAACAAGATGGAGTGACGACCTTGTAAGGATCGCGGGAACGCGGTTGATGCGAAAAGCACAGGACCGGTCTGAGTGGAGAGCCTTGGGGGAGGCCTATGTCCAGCAGTGGACGTTTTTTGGCTGACATGAATGAATGGATGAAACAAAAATCTGTACAGATGCTTTACAGGGAGCATAAAATACGCCGGTGACGTCTAGACTCTCGAATAAATGGGCTCCAATAAATTGTACATAAGCTCAAAACGGATTACACGGCGAAATTGTAATTTCCTCGAGTGCAGATGCCCCGATACATCCATAACCATAAATTAAAACGTGAGCTCCCACGTGGTAGGATTTCTATTTCCATTTATCTTGAATTTCTTCTCGTATTGCTAAGTTCCTAAAAGAATTCCGTCTCTATATCTGAACATATCATTTATTAGAAACCAATTTTCAGTAATACCTAGATAAGTATATTTTATTACCTATTTATGTATTTATGTATTTTATTAAAGCAGATATTAATACTTTTTAATATCTGATTTTCAGATGTTATTTTCTGCTATTTTGTAAATTTACCTATACTCTTGCATTGTCCTTGCTTACTCTACTCCAAGGTTAAATGGAAAAGATTCCATATGGAATAAATTGTGTGGTTGCCGGGTTAGAATAGTGCCACTCCATGTCTTCCCGTGGATGTCGTAAGAAGCGACTAAGGGAATAAAGGCTTTCAGTACTGTTAGGCGATGGGCTTGTAACCTGTCACTAATACACTGGTAGACATCTAAGCCTAGTTGTGCAAAATGTGGTTACAGAATTATCAACAAGTTGTTAGAGTTGTTGGTAATTCTGTAGCTCTGCCTACCCCACTCTGGGAATACAGGCGTGAAGGTATGTATGTATGGAATAAATTCGCCTATGTGCATTATCTATAGTGAAGCAAAAATGTTTATGTAATTGTTTATGTGCAATAAAGAGTTTACATACATAAGCTTGAAACATAGTAATTAAGTTTTAAACTTTTAACAGTTAGGTACACACTTCTTTTTTGCAAGTTTTGTATAATGCTAGCAAAGCGACCAACTACGGTCGATCTCCGCGTCTTTACAGAATTTTCTTTAGCTAACAGCGAGATTTCAAGTTAAAAGTTTTATTAGCTTCTTAGTTCCGAAGTTTTCATATTGAGTAAGCAGATGCTTGCTTATATTGTCCTTACTGAATATTACTAGGTTTGCGCGCGACTCCATCCGCGTAGAAGTCGTTTATCGCTAGTCCCTTATGTAGTATTCTAGACTATAATCCATCTCTGTGCCAAATTTCATCCAGATCTGTTCAGTCCTTTTGGCGTGATTGAGTAACAAACATCCAAGAGATAGGATTAATGTACTTTACATGGACTACAGCACTAGGCAGATAAGCAGTGTAATTCTAATTTTAATTTTAATTAATGGCTTTCACTCCTGTTAAGGTGTATTTCGCCAATTTCGAGTTATTTATAGACACTCCCATGGACTTAGACAAATAAGTCCATGGATATCACACGCGAAGACAATTGTTCGGGCACGTGCACATGGGCTTAGCGCGAGTTTATAATTTTAACACTAATTCTTTAACAAAAACTTTAATACGAACTACCTATTTCTTTTATAAATGCAAAGTCATGGGACACTGCCAAATGTAAAAGTGTCAAAAAAAGAAATGCTCAAAAACCGCGTTAAAACGTGTGTTTTGGATACGTCACACTGCAAAGAATAACCTGGGAATGTTTCATTTCATTATCACGATAAAATCAAGTATCTAATGGGAGAAATTAAGCAAAATCTGTCAAAATCTATGCTCGAAAACACAATTTCTATTAAGATTATAAAAGTTGGTATTAACGGTATTATTATCTAAATAGTAATCTTTCTTTTCTGTTTCGCCGCTTCTTTAGTTTTCACAAGATTTGTTCGCGCAGAAAAAGAAAGGGTAAGTTTTGTTACATTAACGGGGGAGACGTGTTGAGTGAAATTCGTTTGCGGCGGTGTCCCTCTATTCTATTACGAAAACATTGGTTAAACCTTCTGAATTCTGATACCTATATTTTCATTGGATTATTTTGAAATGGAGGATGCCCGCAACTTCGTACGCGTGGAATTAGTTTCGCGCCACTATTCTAACCCCTAAGGGGATGAATTTCCAAAAATGACTTATTTGTGCACCCGAAGGATATCCAAGAAATATTCCATCCAAATTTAGTCCCTAAGTACAGCGGTCTTAGCTGTGAGTTGATATGTCAGTCAGTTTTTGTTTTATATATTTGGGTGAATTTCAACAAGCGTCAAATTATCCTAATTTAGGTGGTATTTTTTATTTCGTCAGTAGGGTTCACAATTTTAAGTGTAAGGGACGTCATTAGTCATAATTAAAACAGTGTTAAAATGGCCCTTCATTAAACCAAGTCGTTTTAAGATATATCGAATTTACTAATTATATACCACCAAAATTGCTATTATCCACCAAAATTACTTTTCAAAGAAAAACACACGATCAATAATGACATATCGGGATAGTTAAAATAATAATCGTTAGGGAATCTTCTTGTTATTTTTTAAAACCAACAACGTATTTTTTTTAATATAATAAATAGTTATTGTTTGGTGTTTATATAATTTTGGTGGAACAAGGAATTTTGTCAATTTTGGTGTCTTAGGAAAAGCCACCAAAATTGTATCACCAAAATTAAAACTTGTACTTTTTTATTTTATTTAACGTGAATATATTAGTTTTATACAAATTTAACTTCATATAGTTAAAAAACACCATTAACATACTCAAAATAATTTAAACACAATTGTTTTTTTTTGCAAAATAACAAGTTATCTAAGTTATCACAATTATAAAAATGTATTTTGTACCACCAAAATATGAATCTTATGTACTTAGAGGGAAGATGCAGCAAGACGGTATAAATCTTTCACCATCTAATCTATCGCTGGAACTGAACGAACGACTGACGCCATATTTGTTTGTTTAATCACTTTTCGTTCGATCATAAAATAAATTTTAATATTCACCACCAAAATTGACTATTTCGCAAGGACAGTTTTATTTACACTGTTCCCAGTTTCTTTTTATTTGCAAATGCAATAATTGTAATATATTATAATTCCTTAACCAATAGGGAATAGAGGTAACTAAAATATCAATCTAGTTGAGGCTTAATAACTTTGTACCACGGTATATCAGTGTATGCGACAAGTACTGGACACGACACCAAAATTGATTTTGGACTGTTTTTTTTTTAACGATAAACATGATAAGTTATTAACAATTTTAACTTTGGCTCAACATGGTACTTTGTGTAAGATTTTCTAGAAAATAAATAGTTTTCCAATAAATGTACTTTACACCCCAATTATCACGTCCGCCGCTAAAAAATGTGGTTGGGATAATTACCCATATATAAAAATAGATAGACTTTACTAAAAATCTGTAGTAGGAGTGTTTGCATTAGTAAACAAGTTCAACAGAAAGCTTTAAAACCCGGTGGCATGACTTTTAATTTATCATGTTCACATATTATTGGGTTTTCAATACGCCATTTGTGTACTCTGAGGGATCGCAGAGTATTTAATAATAATTTCTACTTAAAGCCTCTACCGGTTCCAGAGAAAAACGCGATCCTGGCTTTGCATCTGTCCTTTTAAGGTATGGAATAATAAAAAAAAAACAAATCAAATTAGTAATACATTGCAGGCGATTCTCAAATATTCCAATATCTTTTTCCGGCTCCGGAATGTAGTCCAATTTATCGTAATTGGATACACAAATTGCCCTTAGCGCCTCTCGAAAAAATGTGGAATGAAAAGCATCAAATAAACGGATATAATTTAAAAATAATAATCTTCCGATGGTTCCGAACGATCCTTAAGTTAATTCACTTTTAGTTCTAAAAACGTTTTAAAGGATCATTGAATAAAAAAAATATGATTAGTTATGCTACTACGCAAATATCTTAATCTTCCCCTGGAGGACGTGTGAGACAAAGTAAAAAGAGAGTTTGGGTGAGTGAGGAGTGAATTAAATCTGGAATGCGTTGTTCAGTTTTTTTTAATATTTAGTCCTTTACAGGTTTAAAAAAAACGGTATTATGTAGAGACAAGGGCCTCTCTCTTTTTTTCTCGGTAAAACCATATAAGTAGCTTTTGTCATTTTATCGTATTGTTAACTTTACGATAATAGCCCTTATTTACTTGACAGCAATAAAAATACGATATCATGTTAAAGGCATTATTGGTTTAACCCAGAAGATAGGCTGTTTGTTTAGTCACTATTTTCATACAGGGTCTTGTTTTTTTTTAAACGTGCTATTGGATTTGATTTAAAAAAGCGGCAAATGGCTTTTGATAGGAATTAAAGGTAACAAGCAAACAAAGGAATATAATCAATTATTCAATAAGGAAAGCATTTCTAGAGTGCCGTTGGAACATAATTGATTGTGCCAGGGAGATGTGTACTTCAAACGGTAGAATTAAGGTTGGGTTTAGCACTAGCAAATGATTATCCGCGTCTGAAGTCAAACTTAAGTACCTTGCTTTTAGATAATGCATAAGGCGCTGAAGTGTTTTTGTTTTAAATACACCGGGGAATTTGAGACGATCGATTACATGAATATGAAGCGATGAAGCTGAAGTTTACCCGATCAATGAGTTCGACCTCTTTTCGAAACAATTAAACATATGAGCCTACATGCGATATTGCATAAAAATATCGTTTCCAATAATTTCCTATATCGCCCATACCTTCAATATGAAAAGATTAAAGGAGCGTAGCTGTATTCTTTTGAAAAATAGAGATCGATATTAACGTTACCATAGCTCTTATTGACAGTACCTAAAGGTGGCCAATGGAAAAACAATATGATTGCAGTCAGCTAAATCAAAGCATAATTAGAGGTTCTAGCCATCATGCATACGAGTACCTATAACAATTACTTAGACCTTTACCATTATGAAATCACAATAATCAAAATAAATGTGTAAATAATCTTTGAGTTTGTGATTTCAAATTTATAACGAATTCATGACACGTACAACAATAAAATAAAATAAATAAATAAATAAATATCAGGGGACAACGTTACACCAATTGACCTAGTCCCAAACTAAGCTCTAGGCTTGTACTATGGGTACTAGACAATGATATAAATACTTATATAGAGAAATAGATACTTAAATACATAGAAAACATCCATGACTCGTAAACAAATATTCGCGCTCACACACAAATATCCGCCCCTACCGGGATTTGAACCCAGGACCGCTAACTTCATAGGCAGGGTCACTACCAACTAGGCCAGCGCGTCGTTAAAAACAAACATCACTTTTGTAAAAATAGTGTTGTTGTAATTATTGATCATGATTGATTATTAACTTTTACCTATTATTTTTAGTTAAGTTGTATGAAAGTTCTGTTAATCTGAGTTGTAACTTATATTACAACTCAACCTTTTTACACACACTATACGCATGTTTAATCATGTCTTAAATGTCCCAAAACTAATAATATTTTAAGACATAAAACATAAATACTGATTTGCCAACGGCAAAACTATGTTATGAACCCCAAAACATTGTCTAGGGACAAAATCAAGAAAAGAAAAAGAGAATTCGTTTGTATACAAATACGATATGCGGGCAACGGCGGAAGTCGCTTTTGTTTGCGCATTCACTTATTGTGATATTATGTTGCTTAGATGGCTAGATCAAGGGTATTTTGGCCAAGGCAAACAATTTTTAGTTTGCATTCCTTGCGAATACCTGTATATTTCAAAACATAGGCTTTATTGTGTTTTTTTAAGATAAAAAAACGAATAATCACATTTTTCTTTGTAATAGTAGGTAAAGATTTAACGATACTGCCATACTCAGAGATATTTTAGAGACAATGAACACGTTCCTTTTTCAAACGTATGTTAAATCACCACTAAGGAATGACTTACTCGTGACCTGACTATGTGTGTGGCCGCTACTTTTTATAGGTAACAATAGACAACCGTAGCTAGTTCGAACTGCAATTTGAAAATCGAACTGAATTTCAGTTACGTGTTGTGGCATATCGGTTTGCCCGCTAGTAGCGACTGTAGCGCGCTGGCCATTACCCAACTCAGTCACCGCGTGTCCTCGTCGGTGCTCAGACGTCGCTCGCCGCTTACCGTAGCCGCAGAACTACGCATATGTGATAGTCGAAACTAAACCGAAACTTTTTCGTCTAGCATGCCATGTGACTTGAGGATTTTTGAGGACTTTTCACAAAGGGCCAAAGGTACCCAAACTTTGTTGTTTTGTTGTTTTAAGCCCGAATTGTACCAGGTTCGCGTGAAGTTGTGATATAACATTCTTATAACGTAGTATAAACATAGTAAATTACGTTTTTTGCACATGATTTTAATATGCAATAGTAGGTTTATTTGTTTATAACAAGTTCAGGGAACATTACTTTGTTCCCGTAAGACGCGTATTAGGTAAATGTCATTTTAAAACTGATATCATAAACTACTACAATTACTAGTCCGTATTAAACGATTTTAATTATGAAAATAGAACCTTTATTCCATATCACTAATTAACGATTCAACCACAAAGCACGAGTGATTCGTACGCTGCCTCACTCAAACATTATTTATTGAACGATGATTTCCATTTGCTGTGGTGGTTATAGCGGGAAAATATCATCTCCTCTACAGTTTGACCCTTTATTTAAATCTTTACAAATAAATATTTAAAACAGACTATCTCAGACAGATTTGAAATTTGATGTCATCAAAAGTTGAGCCAAGATTTTTCTGTAATTTTTTTGTACAGTTAGTTGTTAAGTACGAGGCGATCCCATTGACACCTTCAGACTTAATCATGAGATAAATTCGAAGAAGCCATAGTCTTCCATTATCATCGGATTTAAATTATATATTCCAAATTTCACCCCATCGCAATAGAGGAATCTTGTTAAGTAAGTAACATTCATGTATAAGTATAACAACATTAAAAGCTTATTTGAGTGGAGACATTTGACAGTTATAGAATAAAAAATTCATGTGTACGTACCTTTATTAATATGAAAATAAATACTTTATTGACCAGTACCAAAATGCGTACTTAATTTTTCAAATTTTCTTAAGAACTAATCAATGATTTTATCTGTTTGATAGACACATACATAAGTATAACTATTACCTTCTCTTAACTTATCACACGGCTGTAACTATAGTTTTTATTTTAAATTTCAAACAGGGATATAAAGGGACATACAGGGATTTTATGTGTAATAAGCTTCAGATAGACAAGTTTTATGTAAGTATGTTATATAGAGTAACGAGCGCATTCGTTTAAAAAAAACTTTACCTTAAAGACAGTTTAACGAATATTAATAATGTATTTGTATAACCAACATTTCTCCTCTCAACGAAATTGCCATTAAACGCAATTTTATCATAGACATCATGAAAAGCTACTAAAAGGTAATGTAAGTTTAAAAATTCGATGATAAATCGTAATGTTGACATCATTCAATATTTATACAGAAGCGATTCAAGAAAAGTTGTTACGGTGTTGTATATTTAGCTGAACAAAAAAAAGAGTTCTTAATCAGAGGCTGTTTAACGATGCTATCGGACAACTTTATAGCACTTGAGGTTTCATTGGGGCCCAACGTGGCTATTATTATGCAAAATCACCGCAGATGGTTTTATTAGAAATTTGCCCCAGCAGCGGCCGGCGCTTAAATTACTTTTTCGCCTCCTTAATAAATAATATCATATCACATACTTAGGTTAAGAGATAATGTTGTAGACTAGAGTTGGCTATTGTTTTGTGTGGGTGTCACTACTAACATTCCAAAGTAAGCAAATATTTTTAAGTTTATATATTTTTAAGTTTATTTAATTTTTTGGTAAGGTTTAGTTAATTGGTAAAAGTAGTAAATTATATAGATCTATTCAAAATACACATAATGTTGTTCTGCTCAAGTGCATCGGAACCGAGACCTGGGCGTACTTTTATTACTCGTACCATAAATTTAATATTTATACTTATCTTATCTTATCTTACTTATCTTATCTTGTGCAAATTGTGGTTACAGAGTTATCAACAAGTTTTTAGAGTTGTTGGTAATTCTGTAGCTCTGCCTACCCCACTCTGCGAATGAAGGCGTGAAGGTATGTATGTATGTAATGTATCTTATATATTTCCACTCCGATGTTATTTAATGCATTAAATTGTATATACGTATGTGTATTAAGCGGTAGCTAAGCCTAGTCTGTAGTCTGAAGGACTCTCTTACTTAAATAAAACGTAAATTAACGATTTGCATTTGCAATTATAGCACATCATTTAATAAGCTAATGTTATGAATGACTACCAAATAAAAAACGAGGCAAGAGCATGTCAGACCATAATGATAATGATAAGTAAAAAATATGTTTTCCTTGGCTTTATATACGGGGGGGTTACTTTTTTTTCAACGTATTGTATTATTGGTCTAAATGCGCGGTATAATATAATGTGTACAAGATTTCAGGTCTGTGACTTTCCTAGTTTATGAGAAAAAGTGAGTGTGACATACAGACAGACAGCCAAGCATTTTTTATTCATGATTACAATACTATATTGTTAATTTAAGTAGAATAACCTTACCATTTCTTGTTAAATTTCCGTCACATCGTCCCAATAGACTACGTTAATGGCTGTAATGTACGGACAGATGGACATGACGAAATTATAAGGGTTCTGTATTTGCTATTGAGTTACCGGCGGTAACGGAAAAAGGAAGTCTGGGTTCTGTGTATGTATGTATGTAAACTCTTTATTGTAGTAAGGCGAACTTATCCCTTTAAGGGATAGGGGTTGTTATGGAAGTGCGAAACGGAAGATTGTACAAGAATCTTAATAAAACTTAGAGCCTTGGTTTGAGTACTAGCTTCGATTCTTGTTATTCTCTCAGAGGCTTTTTAACTTTTCGGTATGAAAAGTTGCCTGTTAATCCAGGGTTATTTAAAATATATTTTCATTTCTCCAAATCCGTCCAGCCGTTGCAGCGTGAAGCAGTAACAAACTAACACACACACACTTTGAAATTTATAATATTAGTAGGACTAGTTAAAAATGTTTTAAGCACCGTGTGGGCCCGTCCCTTAACACGTGTTTTGGCATTAAAGCGGATGTATTTTTTACTTAAAGAGCAAACGCGGCACCAAAGAGGCCAGTTTTGTCGCGTCGCTAATTAGAAGCTCGCGCAAGGTATGTAAATGCACACGTAACCTATCTATGTCTGAAGTTCTTACATCAGATTTCGATTAAATAAAAACGGTTTTTTTTTTTTTTTTTTATATCATAAGAAGGCAAACGAGCACACAGGCCACCTGATGGTAAGTGGAAACTGTGACCCATAGACATTCGCATTCACAAGACCGCAATCCTGAGACTGCAAATGCGTTGCCAACCCTGAGGACGAAGATGGAATGCCTCTATGCTAGTAATTTCACCGGCTGTCTTATCCCCAAACCGGAACACAACAATGCGAACACTGCTGCTTGGCGGTAGGTTAATGGATAAGATGGTGGTACCAACCCGGACGGACCCTGCACAAGGTCCTCCCACAAGTAGTAAGTTTACGCGATTAGGTCCCGTTTTAGAGTTTTTACAGTATGTGTGAACGTCGCGAAAGTTTAAAACAAACAATAATCAATTAGCCAGTAATTTTAAAACCCAAGTTACGATATGCATTATTCAATTTATTTTGATAAATGGATTTATTTTCTTTTTCGCCTACAGTAGAAAATACCACTCGACATCAAATACGCCATTTGTCCTTTACCGTTTGCAATAAAGTATAAATAAATACACTAATTCCATTATACAACAGAATGTTAAAGTCCATATTTTCAAAAAGTCACAGTGACATTATAAAACAATTTGTTTATCATTTATTACTACTTGAATTATAACGTCACAGTGACACAGTTCTATAGTCGGTAAGGGTTCCATTGGGCTGATAGTACCTATGTGTGGTTTAAAAAATTAGGTGAGGAGATGGAGTGGTAGGTTGAATGGCGACCATGACGCGTTTTGACATGGTTTGGCACTACGCGGCACTGCGGTGGTATACTTTTTGTCAAAAATAAAACAAATTATGTTCTGAAATGCGGGATAATGATAACGGAGCTCTTGGATGCTGATGGAAAAAATGCTTAGGTTCTCATGGAAGTACAAACATTAGGTATTTAAAAAAAGAGACCATATTATAGCAGACTATTAAAAATATTTTGGAACTGAAATGTGTCCCTAACGATACTTCGGACGAACTATAAAGAAAAACCAAAAAATAGTATTTCGATTTTGGGTTCACATTTTTACATTTTCGAGATAGGTTTCTGTGTACATTTGAAATATAAGTGGACGCCTCTTTCTATACTGAATTATTAATGGGACATAAATGCAAAGTAGTAGTGTTTATTGATAATGGCGGTTAGATAAATTCCTTCTCTTACTTCCCCTCTCACCACCGACATCATGTTATTCATATGCGACGCGTTTACAAAAGCAATAGACTTTAAGTAATCAAAAGTGAATCTGTATTATAGGTTTAAATGGCAAACCTGTCTAACTAGACGATCAGTCAAAACCAAATTTTCATGTTTCCTCTAAAGCTGAAAAGTAAGAGCGATGTGTCAATTAGCAACGTTTGATTATACAAACGAATTACGAAATGTTCAATTTGGACACTGATTAAATTATCTAATACAAAATTCTCGACGACTTCTATAAAGGTATGTTTCTCGCTTTTATTTCATTATATCATAGAGTGCTTAAAACTCCTGTGATATAAGTTCGTAAAAGGATAAACTTTGCAAACATGTGAAGGGTTTCGAGGAAAATTACCCACTGAGAAGTATTTCAATATTTTACGAACAAAATGCGAGAAAGGGCGCTGGAGATAGAAAGCCTTTATGAAATCTTTTCCATGAGTGGATGCTTAGAAGGGACAGTCACTTGAGAAAACGATTCATTCTGGGGAATTCTTTTAGAAAAGACCATTTTAAGGAGCTAAAATAAGTACGCGACAAATGTACTTATAATTTTGGACTCGCACTCAAGAAGAACATAAGCTTTCAGATGCTTATTTTGACTAAAACTGATATATTTCTATTGAAATTGTATTATTATGCACATTGTTAGAATAAAAAATATTTGATTGTAAGTTTCTTACTAGGTTGTGCATTATGTATGCAAGAATGGTCCAAAAGCGTCGTACAAATATACATAATATGCATATATTTATACCGAATTAAACAATTACTTGATAATCCACCAAATTTATTAACTCGAACGAATATCCATTAAACGTTTATTATATTTATTACAAAGTTACCATCACTAAATCCATTTGTACGGCTTAAACATAAACCTATTGTAAAATACTTAATCGACTTCTACTACAAACTTCTACGGTGACTTAGCCATTAATGTCAAAGTAATATTTTTTCAAGGTAAAACTGATTTCTCTTGATAAGAATTTATTTGTCTTATCTCTGTTACTTACACAGTACGGATCCTCCACATATGTACGGAACCACATATGTATTCCAAACTAACCGTATCAAAACTGTCAATATAATTATAGACAATATTGTAACGTAAACTCGCGTGAGGTGTTAGTTTGCCTGTTTGATCTTATGTTGATGATCGTACCATCCAAATAGGCGCTTTATTGTCACTGATTTGCTCTTCCTTCTGTATATATATGCCAATCCACTAGAGAAATAAACATATGTTTGGAATTACCTAGCGATGCTCGGTAGAAAATGTTTCAAAGCGTGGTGACTTTATCATTTATTTATTTTATTAATTAACATTATAGTTACTTAAGTTATGGTTAGTTCGGTAAATGCAACAATTACCCTATCCTTTAATTAATTTGAATTTGAATTTTCCTATGCATAGGTAGGTTTTGCCATCTGTACGAACAATAAAAAATATGTATGTATACGAATTAAGTAAATGGATAAAGGTGCAGTCGAGGTCACAGATATTATATTTACATGTTTGCACCTTACTTGAATAAAATAAGATAGAAAATCTCAAACATATTATTGACATTGATCATACATGGACCGTGAACTTCTAGAACAGTTCTTAAACCAAATATTTGATTCGGAAAGAGCAAAACCTAAAATTCTGCCAAATCTTCGGCATTTACCGAATAGCATTTTTAAATTATCAAATAAATCAGTTTTAAATCTTTGAAAAATCGTAAGATACGCATAATCGTTATTCAGTTTAGAACACAAACTTTAGTCATAAGTAATAGTTGATATACAGGGTTATTAGTAAGTTGACCTATTCCTCTCTAGGGGTTATGGGGGAGATCATTTGCAATCATTTCGTTCCCATAATACCCTACGCTAAAGTTAATATTTTTTTCTGTTATTGTGTCATTTATGTTGGGTTTATCCAACATAAATGATAAAAAAACATGTTTTTTTTTACTTTTTGGTCTTGCATTTTTAAACGAGTACAGATAATCCTTTTTTTAGTATTGCATAAGAACAGCAATTTTACCTTGTACAATGCTATTAGAAAAATGTTTTAAAGACCTAATTTTTTTTTGTAAATTTTTGAAGATGATATTAGCAAAAAATTTAATTTAAATTATCGCAGAAATGGTTCACTTTTGCATAGGGTATTATGGGACCAAAATGATTGAAAATGACCTCTCACATAACCCCTAGAGGGGAATAGGTCGACTTACCAATAACCCTGTATAAAGATCCACACCACTGCTACAGACATTCATTCATCCGTTCATTTAAGACACTTTTCAGGAAACAGTTTAACATGAAGTCAAATTTCATAAACTAGGCAGTCTGGCACTAGATATACACCTTCAGCTCGCAGAAATGGGAAGCGAAGCTAAATTAAAGAACAACATTGCACCGCTCTTCACTTTGGATTGTTATTGCAGATGACTTTCTGTTACCATGATAATGAATTACGTATTTGTCTTTGACTTGTGGTAAATTAGTTTCTCGTTCCCTTTCCAATTTGTAGTTAACTGGTGCTGTAAATTTTGATGCACGTGAGTAATTCATTAACCATCTATGCATGTCATATGAAATATGTGACTTTTTGATTTAATAAATTAACTAATTCAAAAGTATATAGTATATTTTTATACTACTTATATACTTTTGAATTAGTTAATTAACCTTGATTTTTTAACAAATTGATCTGTTTCTTTAGAAATATTGAAATTAAGCAATATTTAGTATTTTTAACCTCATGCATTTTTTGTAATCGTGGTGTTCAATTCATATGAAGTAATAAAATAATACATACATACATACATAAACTCACGCCTTCATTCCCAGAGTGGGGTAGGCAGAGCTAAAGAATTGCCAACAAGTCTTAAAACTTCTTGATAATTCTGTAACCACATTTTGCACAAGTAGGCTAAGATATTTCCCAGTGTATTAGTGACAGGTGGCAAGCCCATCGCCTAACAGTACTACAAGCCTTTATTCCCTTAGTCGCCTCTTACGACATCCACGGGAAGACATGGAGTGGCACTATTCTAAGTCGGCAACCACACGGAATTAAAATATATAATAATAAAAGATAAAAAATCACAGTAATAAAAATTCTACTAGGGTCCATGTTGACTAGCCTAAATTTTAATACAGTTAGTTTGTTATTTTTTAAATACTGTAAATAGTTTCCTGTTTGCTGGCCATCTCCGATTATTTAATAGAGGTAATTTCATATTTTTTTACTAAAAACAGATGCGGGCAAACAAGTTGTACAATTATCCCAAATTTCGAGTTGATAACATTTATAGTTGCTGAGAAAACCTGCTATGACATATAGACAGACAGCCAACGAAGTCTCACCATAAGAAAATGAAAATGTTTATTGCATAAATGAAACCTTACAAGAATTAGAAGCAATACAGTGGGTCCTGTGCTAGGGATCCCTGTGTTACAGGACCCGATTCCGTATCAAGAACAGTTTAATTTGTACAGGGTTCCTTTTTTAGTATTTTGGTACAGAACCCTAAAAAACTGTTCATCAGATTCAACAGATTCCCATCTCTACAGATTCGCAATTCTACAGATTCCGAATTCTAGAGATTCGCAAATCTACAGGTTCCTAACTTTACATATTCTTAGGAATATACTGTAGTACATACAGATAAATACACACGTAAAAGAAATAATAAATTTCACAGAGTCGTACGTAAGTTAGGTTAGGTTCCTAGAAATAGGAGCTCCGGGAGGAGCTCCGTTGACTCTGTCAAATTAGATTTTGTAATGTTTTCTCACTCTATGGACACAGAATGAGCTTCCGCCGGAACCGACCAATTAGGAACGGTTGACTAGGCCTAGGTCTTCTGTAGAAATGGGAATCTGTAAAATTGGGAATCCGTAGAATTGGGAATTTGTAGACATGCGAATCTGTAAAATTGGCAAGCTGTAGACATGCGAATCAAGGAAAATATTCAGTCGAAATAATAATCGGAAAAAATATCTCGATGATCTTTTGAATGATGCTTTATAATATTCGTATTAGAACACCGGTCACAGGCGATTGGGAGCAATTTGAAGGGATTTATACGAGGTGCCCGCGGGAGCCTGGGCCCTCCAGCCGATCGACCCTCAAGTCCGGTGTGGATTTACATTCGTTCGTTTGACAACGACCCAGTTCAAACAGAGTTATTAAAAAGCCAGCCTTGATGAATGTGGGGTTCCGTTTAATACCACGGGTCAGAGCAGCTAAAGTAAAGATTCGAACAAAGTTTGACTGAGAGTCGGCATATATTTTAATCCACTTTTTAGATCCTTTGACTTTGTTCTTTTTCATTATTCTCGTCAAATGTATCCTTCGTAGACAGGTTTTGGGGTTCTTACAAATGTCGTTTATTCAGATATCACTCTTTAACCTCTCTTAAATCTAACGTAATGCATCTAATATCAATTAAATTTTCTACATCCATTTTATTAAAATAGCAAAGAGAATTACAGACAGGCAAACACTTTTTTTGCCTCCCACTGGCTTTATTGGTAACTTTGACCATGACCTATCTATTGTGGTAACCTATATAGGTTCATTGCAAGTATAAGTTCAGAAATTGGCATATACTCCGTTCTGTAGAGTTTTTGGTTGCTTCTACTTTGGATCGGGGTCGCTACCATCATCTTAATCAATAACTTGCCACGAAGCAGTAGTGTTCGTGTTGTTCTGTTTCGGAGTCACGGTAATAAACCCTGTAAAATGTCTAGCATAGAAACGTCGTTGTCTATAGATCGCCTTAGAACACATTGGTGGCCTGCTCGGTGCCTTCTAGATGCATTTCTGTTTTCTCCATCTCCTGGCAGAACTTGCTCATAGCGTCCTGTTTTATATCCAAAACAGACACTTGCTTGACTTTCAATGGTTCCTTCCTCCTTTATTATGGAATAAGACATAAATGATAGTGTAATGACATGGTATGTTGCAACTGACACTTGATTAACCTTTAGTTGTATATTGCAGAACTGTATATATTGATGCTGTCCCTTTTTTAGATGAAGTCGTGGACTGCGAGCGAGCAGGACACGACGTTGCCCTGCTGTCGCACGCTACACGTCAAGCATGCGGCTTACGCAAGTGCCCTATACACTTTGGTGAGTTACTCTATAGAACTTTGTCATCCATCACACATGCACAGAGGCAAATGTTCACCAAATAGTTTTAATCTGTGGTAAGGCTTAGCTGTATTCCAACCTTAATGGACAGACTATGAGAAATTTAATAGTTCTAAGATAATTATGAGAAAACTTTAGTAAAATTATAAAGGGATTTTATTTAGGGGTTAGTTTGCCTCAGAGTTGGGTTACTTTTTATACAATATTCCGGTCGTTTACAATCCAATTGCCTAATCCTCAAGAAGGGTTCAATCGGCTTATGCAAATATACTTGTCCAAGTATCGTGCTTGTTCAGCTCTTACACATTTTGCTATTGTGTGCAGGATTTCTTATTTTATTACAATATTGGAAACCCGCTGGCTACTTAGGGGATAGTGGATTGAAAGGGTCCAAAAACAATTTTATGAATATTTAGGGTTCCATAACCAAGACCCTTGAAGTTCTACTTCGGCAAACTGGAGTAATAATATCCTGTTGAAGAATTATATTTAGATCCATCTCACTTTCGAGTCATATCTAACTACAATTTGTTTTCAAGAGTCATTCCGAAATGAATAAGTATAACTTTTTGAAACGTATGGTGTAACCAAGTATAACTTAAAACCATATCGATTACGCTACCTATAAATTAAGGACAAAGATAAACGCTACGATAACACCATTATTTTGGTCAGGAGTTAAAAGTTTACTTTAGCCCGTGTTCTCGCGATATCTAACAGTTAAGAAACAACAATCCGCAGTTAAAACTTATTTAGATGAACCCCCTTACTTATAAACGTGGAATAAGCTTGGAATAGTTTATGACATGTTTTGTCACTTTCTGTCAGATGCAAATGTCACAATTACAGATAAAGACAAAGCTTGGCATAAACTATTCCAAGCTTATTCAATGTTTATAAGTAAGGGGGTAAGACAATAGTTAAACGACGCTTCAATCATGTAGCCAACACAAAAAAGAGTATCCAGTCCAATTTCCACGATTTTTGAATATAGTACTTGTTATGAAAGACTGGATTTGTACGTGCCCAGTTTATTAATTTTTATTTGTTTCTTTCTAAGTTTTTTTTCTTGGTAAGGAAAACGTACAGACTTAGTTATTGATGATATCTACAAAAAATAAAAATCGTAAATTCGGACAAGAAGATTTGAGGGGAGAGTAACGTATCGTATTTAGTAGCTTCACAATACTCTGAAGACCTCAATTTGTTTTTTTTTGTTATTTCACTGTTTATTGATATTTCTGTAGCTCTGCCTACCCCACTCTGGGAATGAAGGCGTGAAAGTATGTATGTATGTATGTATATGTATTCTCTGAAATCGAATGAATTTATCTACAATTTAAGTGGATAGGTTCATAACTTTTCCTACTCCTGTACTTTTATCTGTCATTTATATAGTCACGAACACTAATATAAGAATATAGATAATATGTCCGCAGAACATTCCGTAGAAAAGTCTATCTAGTCTATTCCCCTTAACAGCACTTGTGCTTTTTTGAGCCAAAACGATATGCCTAGCTGCCAAAGCTTACACCTAGGTTAATTTGACCAATCAAAATACTTCACCAAATTAAACCACCAATCACAATACACATTGACTGTCAATCGGAACGTTAGGTTCTTTTTGGTATGTAAACTCTTTTACTAATTTAACTCTTTAAAAAAGACATTTTATTTGGTATCAACCAACCAGAACGCAGCTATATTAAAATCGACCAATCAGGTAAAAGAATTCATTTCTCAAATCATTAGGTGTTTTTTAGTCCCTATTTCACAAGTTAAATCGATTGTGCAACTTTAAAAAAAAATATGAAACCTGGCAAGTGCACATCAATTTAAAAACAAAGTTAACCATAGACACATATTTTGTTGTTTTCGAATGTTTCCCGCTCGTTTGTTGTTCTGTGCTTCGTTCGTTCGTATTCTAACCTAGGTATATTGAAGAGTAAAAATCTATAAATAAAATTTTGTTAATTTAATTTTGCATTTTATTTGAAACCTAGTCGTAGAAAAAGTATTGTATGCAACGGTGTATAACTAAGTCAAAAACCACACCACTCGTCTTTTTTAACCTCTCTTATACAACTGTTGCATAAACTACTATATCGAAACCTACTAATGTTCAGGCTTAAAATTTTCATCTTCCTTAACTTCATATCCGTAATATACAATTTTTTTAAAACGCTCTATCTGTTTAATTTATCTTTTTCATGTATTTAACTTTAAAAATAAGCCAAATAACTTTGCATCCTATATTTTTCCCCTTAGGGATAAATTTTCTAAAATCGGCTTATTTTTATTTGTATTTTTAAGTCCAAGTATTATTAACTTCCTTGTTTGTAACAGACGATCTAATAATACCTCTCGTTCAAATTTCTAGCAACTTTCTGCGGCTTATTGATATTTAGCGCCTTGAAATCCAACCACAGCGTTCAGTCCTTTGTGTTTATCAAATCCCTTCCTTATCCGGTTTGAGAGCTGTTCAGGTTGGAAGTAAGCCACTAAGTTGAACGGAGCGTTTTCTTATTCATCAACCAACTTTTTTTTTTTTTTTTTTTTTTTTTTTTTTTTTTTTTTTTTTTTTTTTTTTTTTTTTTTTTTTTAGACCTGCTATCAGTCGCTTAGACTATGATCAGGTGGGTTGTAGTTTATGGGGGGTTTGGCGAGTTAGGGCCCCTGCCCCAGCTTGCCTCAGTCAGCGAGCACATTGGCTCTCTTTAGTCTCTTAACTGGATTTGGCTGTAGCAGCGCGTGGGATAGAGGGTTTGGATGAGTGGTCAATCGGACTTTATAGTTCGTTGAGTAACGCTTTGCTTCTTCTTCTACTGTTGACATTTCTAGGTAATTGTGTATTTCTGTGTTGCGAGCGTACCAGGGCGCACCAGATATTACTCTCAGGATGTTATTTTGAGCTCGTTGTATGCATAGAATGTTACTCTTGCTGGCCGATGACCACAACTGAATGCCGTAAGTCCAGATAGGTTTGATGACAGAGCAGTATACCCTCAGTTTATTGCTAAGGGATAAAGTGGACTGTCTTCCAAGAAGCCAAAGTAGATTTTTGAACCTAAAGTTGATCTCGTCGCGCTTCTTTTTTATGTGGTCCTTCCAAGTCATCCTTCGGTCCAGATGGAAGCCCAGATACTTAACACAATCAGTTTGAGGGAGAGTGTCAACGCCTAGGTTGACAGGGGGGCAAGTTTCACGTCTGAGTGTAAAGGTTATATGGTGGGACTTCGAGGCACTTGCTCTTATGCGCCACTTGGTTAGCCATGCGTTGGTATCGTTAAGTTGCACTTGCAATAATCTGCTGGCCTCTGCTTGGTTTCGGCTACAGACAAGGAAAGCCGCATCATCGGCGAAGGTTGCCACAGCAATGTTTGAGGATTGGGGTAAGTCACAGGTGAAGATGTTGTAGAGCACCGGACCGAGCACTGATCCTTGGGGTACACCTGCACGACAACAGAAGAGAGAAGATCTTGCATCTCGAAGTTTGACTTGGAACATTCTGTCCCTGAGGTAAGCGGCCATTAGAATGTAGAATGAGTGAGGCAGTACTTTTTTTATTTTGCACAGTAACCCTTTATGCCAAACCCGATCGAACGCTTGTTGCACGTCTAAAAAAGCCGCCGAGCAGTACTCCTTCCTCTCAAGAGATTGCCTTATAATGTGGTAGACTCTGTGTACTTGTTCGACAGTTGAGTGCTGCTTGCGGAATCCAAACTGGTGGTCAGGTATGATGTCGTCGTTGTTTAGGTGCAAGCTTAGTCTTGAAAGGACTATCTTTTCCCACAATTTCGATAGTACCGGTGTCAGGCTGATAGGGCGGTATGACGAGGCCTCGGTGGGTGGTTTAGCTGGCTTGTGGATTAAGACGACCTGTGATATTTTCCACAGCGCTGGAACATGAGATATCCTAAGCGTTGCATTGATAAGAATGGTCAGAAATACAATGCCCTTCTTGGGGAGCTCTTTTAATAATCTTGGAGTGATCAGATCAAAGCCTGGAGCTTTATTTGAGCCCATTAGGCGTATTTCTTTAGCCAATTCACGAGGAGAAGTAGGGCGCAAGGGGAGGCACATCTGGAGGTCCTGGTTAAGTACTTGTTCTATTTCCGGATCTTCAGGCGTTTCTGTACTATTTGGTTGGAAGACATTTGCAAGATGGTTGGCAAAGGCCTCAGATTTTTCTTGGTCAGTTCGAGCCCAGGAGTTTCCGGATCTAATAGGGGGAGAGCATTGTTGTGGTTGCGGAAGGTTTTTAGTAGCTTTCCAAAGGTTGTAGGTCCCATGTGCGTTTGGAGACATCTTCTCTAGATTCCGTTTTACGGATTCATTTAAGGAGTCGGCGAGGACGATTTTGAGTTCTTTTATAGCTCGGTTTAGCCGTGTTTTGTCTGCACGACTGTGAGAGAGCTGCCAAACTCTACGAAGGCGACGTTTTTCAGCAATTTTATCCCGTATTGAAAGTGGTATCGGGGCATTATGTGACGATTCCTTTAGCTCTGGAGTACTGGTCCAAGCCGCCACCTGGATCAGGTTTGTTATGTACAGGCACGCATCCTCCACTTCGTCATTGGTCCGAAGTGGGAGTTGGAGGTTTATATTTCCATCAATGTACTCTCTAAAGTAATTCCAGTCCGTTTTAGAATTATGCAGCCGGTCAGTGCGAGTCCCGCGAGGAATGGCTGTTGAGCTAAGAAGAAGTAACACTGGTGTGTGGTCAGAGGATCCGTCGAGGCTCGAATTTATGAAAGAGTTTTGAGTGCAAATGCTTTTCGTGATAAAAAAGTCTAGGAGGTCAGGGGTTTTGTGGTTATCTGTGGGCCAATAGGTAGGCTCACCCGTCGACATAGTAAGAAGGTGGTTGGCATCAACGCTTTTTTTGAGTTCCCGTCCCCTGGTAACTGTAAGTCTGGATCCCCAGTGAGTGTGTTTGGCATTCCAGTCACCACCAGCTATGAATCGGTTGCCCAAGGATTCAAAGAATTCAGTGAACCTTTCTTCTTTTATAGTGTGGCGCGGGGGGCAGTATACAGCCGAGAGGACGAGAGGTCCAGAGCGTTCTTCAACCCTCACAGTTGTAGCTTGGAGATAGGCGGTCGAGAATGATTCCAATAGGCAATGCTTTACGCTATTCTTGATAATTATTGCAGACCCAGCATTAGCTCCCCCACCAGGGTGAGACGTCAGGTACACAGAACATCCTGGAATAAGTATTCTACTTCTTGACGTGGTGTGTGATTCAGAGATAAGACAGACATCGAGCTTGTTAGATTTGATGAACATTTCAAGTACGCTTGCGTTGGGTGCAAGACCATTTATGTTCCATGTAGCTATATGCAGGGAAGTCATTTTGCAAGTTTAGAGACGAGGGTTGTTAGTAGGCCCACCAGGGAGCCTATTTGTTGTAGTAAAAGATCCATTTTCTCGCTTTGTTTTAATAAAATATCTTCTAATTTGCAGAACGATTGTTCTCTAGGTTTTTCACTGGCGGCTTCGGCATAAGTCTTGGAAGCCGTGTTGTGATTTATTGTTGAGGAGTTGGTTGGATTCAGGGAGTTAGCCGACGGAGCCGGTGTAGTTGATGCGAGCAGTCTTGTTCTTGGGGTAGAGTTTTTGTGCCTACGAGCCAGGATCTCTTTGTAAATTTCGCAGCCTTTATAGTTGGCCGGATGGTCACACGAGCACAAAGCGCATTTAGCTGGTGTAGATTTGTCTTTCTTTTTGCACTCCGAGGTTTTGTGGCCATTACCGCATTTCACGCATCTGTAGGGCCTCATGCAATTATTCTTTGAGTGACCATATTCTTGGCATCGATGGCACTGCACAATGCTTTTTGATTTACGAGGATCCTCTATCTTAACCTTTTGATGAAATATATATTTGATATTTTTGATCGCCGGATTGTTTACGCTAGGTTCGACATTAACAAAGAAAGTTGAAGTGGGCTTTTTTTCAGCTCCGTAGCGAGCATTTATTATTTCACCTTTGACTTTATTGTTAGTTGCGTTGACAGCATCGACAATCGCTTCATGTGGAGTGCTGTGGTGCAGGTCTTTTATGACAAAGCGATAACATTTTTGGTCCTTTGGGGTGAATGTATGACCTATGAGACCATTAACTCTAATTACAGTTATCACCTTTTTGTATCCATCAGCAGAATTCACAAGGACGTGGAGAAGGTATTTGTTAATTATTTTGAATTTGAACTCCTCTTTGCTGCAAGCAGTTTCAAGTAGCTTTGATAATTCATTAACATCCTCTATACCGGTGAGAGCGATAGGTGGGGGTTTGCTGGCTTTGGGGGTTTCGGTGCAGCCTGATTCATCCGCTGTGTCTAAGGGTAGGTTACTGAAGCGGTTTTCGGTAGAAGTTCCCCCAACCTGGGGTGGTGAATCGCACATTTTCCTCTTCTTGCTGCTAGGAGATGGTACACGTTGCCATGGAGGAGGATCAGGGTACTGGTGGTCATTTTCCTGTTTACTTTCCTCTGGCGAGATATTAATATAATTTAGTGGCACAGAACTTTCAGGTTGGTTATGTTGGTGAGTTTTTCCTAGGTCGGAAAGGGAGGTTGATCTTTGCCTGATGAATAGGCTTGGATGAAAAACTTGTTGCGTTAGCAGTTTCTGTTGAGGTTGTGTTTTGTTAGGGGTATTACTCATTTTTGTTCCCACGAGAAGGGACGATATAAGTCACTTACAGGGTGACGCCCTTTCCTGTAAGAAGGCATTATTCAACGATGGGAGCCAGGACCATCGAGGTTGATCAACCAACTTCAAACAGTTCCAATTCCCTTAATTTTTTAGGCCAGGAGTTTGGAAGATGCTGGGGCCAATTCGGGTTTTGTTCTCTAATTTTAAATATCTGTAAACCTACATTTATAAATGTCTCTATTCTCGTTAGACTAGAATCGAGTTTGACATGGCAAGAGAGCAAACACAAACCGAATTAGATCCATTACTTATTATGTCAAATGTGTTTTTTGAAGTACACAGTTTCTCTGCTTATAGGTAAAACTTCAAGATAATTAAATATGCAGGAATTAATGTTGAGAAACATAGTGGTTTTATCACATGTTTTCTCTGCTTGAAGTAAAACTTCAGGATAATTAGGCAGGAATGAATGTTGAGAAACATCGTTATTTCATAACACATTTTCTCTGCTTGTATGTAAAACTTCAAATGGAAATGGAATTCGTAATTTAGGTATTTTAACGACAAAAATAAAAAATGTCTTTGGATAAAAATATTCTTAAAATATTTCGAAATTTTACAATCGCAATACATTGTAAATTTGCAAAATTATGAAAGATATTTTTTATCGTTGTACATGTTTGTTCTGTGATTTTTTTACGAGTTGTAGGTACGTGTGTCACTATTCACTCGCGATGTGAATTTAAGTTTATCAGTTCTTTAAATTTTCTATCACTAGTTTAGTATCTATTTTTATTAAGTGACCTTTCTATTATCGTTTGACGTATTGATATGGTTACGTCGAATTCCACCTACAATTTACAAGTATCATCCAGGCTCAACCTCAAAGTGGCTCCCTCCGCAAGTCAACCGCAGCTTTGCAGTGGCCAATCAAATCTTACAAACCAGAGTGCTGGTTTGTAAGATTTCCTATGAAATAATTTCCGAGCGACACCATCATCGCATTCGGGAGTTATTTCATAGTCATCGATACAAGATCTCTTTGACTTTGATTGAAACCATGTTGTTATTTTATTTAAGTAGTGTTGTTGCGGTCAACTGCTTGGTAAGTCGCATTGAGGTCAAGCAAGGAATGATACTTGTTAACCCCTCAGCTGTTGCCTGGCAGAAAGCCAGTTCCTGGTATGCGACGAAAAGTAATTATGGCTTTTACCACAATTACTCAAAGACTATATTTGAGGTACCTACTTGCAGCTTTCTTGCCACTGGAATGGTTTATCAGATGATTAAACGTTTAACAGATAATTATTTTGTTTCGCATTTTCTTAAATTGTTTTGTAAAATCAGACATCATGGTTTCATAACCACAAAGTCAAGAAGATAAGTTTGTGAGTCATTGTGGGAATTTGATAGGATACCTAGCAAGTTAAAGTTTTTTTTCAGTTAATTGGGTAATAAAGATCAGGGATTATTTACACGTTGGTTATACATATTTACTGAACCTATCCATCATCGCCAAAAAGAAGTTAAACCTGAATCTTGAAACACGATCAGTCGTCACATTTTTACAACCATCTAACCTTTAATCTAAAACTTGATTTTCATGTATTGTAAGTGATTGATTTCATCTTTAATACAGCCTTACATTGATTGCAAAAACAACCTTGACATGCAGAGAGAGTTAACTTCCATCATTAATGCTCACAATAGTTACGGCCTCAACTACCGCTAACTAGTGTGAAATTATTGAAGTCACCCATGCGTGTATTCCAATTGCTCCTGTGAAATTACTTTGCTGTACGTTCCCTTTGATAAAATCTATGTAGGCATTACTCATCGGCGGAGGCGGCGCGCTCGAGCCCAAAATTTGAAATTTCCGGAGTATTTACCCGTGCGACATTGGAACTCGCTAGGAAATTCCTAGCACCTTTAAATTCGGTGTTAAATACGCGCTTTTCTCCAAAAACGAGTTGAATATTGAAATTGCCCGCCATGACTGCCATACTCCCCGTGATGATAAAAGGTTATTAATTTCAAGGAACCCTCAACAAACATAATTTTTGGTTTAAATATCATCGTTATTTTAATAACACTTCAATTGCCAAGTACCTCCAATATAAGGGACGAGAAAAATGCTGTTTAGCCATTTAACGAAAAGGTATTATTAAATTGGCATATCTTTACAAACTGCAAATGTGACGAATTATGTCAAAATAACCTTATAATTGGGATAGACAAAAAAAATAACTCATGATTTTTACATTCTAATTCGAAAGAATAGATAATTTTAAGAGACGTATGTCATTTATTTTGTATTTGACCCAATAGTTTTGTTTTAATAGCTTTATTTACTAAGCAGGCATTTTATGGATGACATGATTATTTTAAATTTGCGTTGGCATTTTCTAATTAAAAATCAATTAAATCGTATCTGATGATAAAAAGTGATTGTAATAGTGTATTAAAACATACTGTTTCAAACGGTTTTCGCCTAACCCGTAAGATACAACTAAGAGGCCTACAAGCCGAATTCGAAAGTCAAACAAAGGTTAAATATAATATCCGAAAAAGACAAATATTTTAAAAACTTAATAATGCAGAACGGCTTAAAAACCCGGTTTCTCAAAATGGTTTTCGAATTAGAGTGATTGTAAAATTATGAACAATCTCAATTGCTTAATCTGCCCTCTTGTGGTGACTAACGTTTTCTTGGAAATTAAATAAGTTCAGCAAACTACTGAATTGAAAGATAAACATCTATTCTAAATTGAGTTGTTTGAGCCGATCTATCCTTGGCCTGACCACCGACGGTCTACAAGCCCCGAGCCGCCCCCGCCGCCACCAAGACCGAGACTTTAGGTAATTTAGGAATTCCCTCGTTAACCAATTCCAGGAACGTGGATAACAAATAGCTTTAGATACGACAGTTGAACGTCGACGATAGCCCCCGCGGCTCGCTTGATTGCACTGCCTTAATTAATATATCTCCGTAACATTATACCTTCATCGAAGGTCTACGCAGTCTGACATTAATCTTAGTGTTATGTTACGATATATTACGGTGCGCGTGTATCTTGTTATAGTATAGTACATAATGTCAATTAAAATGTTATATATGAACACCGAAGTTTAATGACAATAAAGTAGGTTTAAACTCTCACTAATATTTTTGATGATGAAACTTTTTCCGGAAAATGTCAATGTTTATGTACTTGATGAAACCTGGGATAACAGTAGATGTTATTTGTATTGGTCTTGGCTTTTTCTTTTAACTGTTAAGATCTACCCGTCAAATATATGTCTTATACATATAGCGACAGAGAAAAGGAACCGATGTTGAATTTGGCAATATTAATTTCCCAGTAGGTACCGTATTTTAAGATCAGCATAAATCAAAATAAGAAAGCCCTGAATGTTTTATACTTTAAAGTGTTGTTGTTTTTAAACGATGAAATATCAAGAATTCTAGAGCAAAGCTCTACTATTCTTTTGTAGCATTTAAACTTTCTGAACACCATCTTTCAGTGCAAAGTATTTCTACAAAGTTTCCGCGTTTCACGCGGGCAAAGAAGTATTTCTTTTCCACGTTTATTTTCTGATATTTCACTTAGTATTTAAAATGCTACCATTCATTTATTTTTAATTTTATGAATCGTACAATACGATTTTACGTCCAGGATTTTGGTAAATAAAATCGTATTATCAGTTATTATTTATTTTAGTCACGTTAGACTTAACTTTGTTTTTCTTTCTTGTTTTACAAACTATTTAACTGATAAAAGGTATCTAAGTAAGTTATTAGGTAAAGTGTTTCTAGATATTTCGAATATATTTAATCCTGTTCCACGTATATTAACTATAAGTGCTTGTGGCATTTCATTGTGCGGCAGCGACTGAGGCCGCCGAATACTTTTCGGTCCAGCTTCCACTTTTAATTTACGTGACAAGAGGCCGTTTTATTTACGTTTGTCACAAACCTTAATGAGAAAGTATATTGTCAAAGACGAATCAAGAACACTTGTTAAAAAACGAGAGCTTTCTTTCGTTGATTAGATCTTTAAGAATTCTCCACAGCTCTGATGTAACAATGGAGTGGTGATGTCGGCCCCTTCAAATTATTTAGACTTTCAAATAAGAGCTTTCATTACGACTGCCGTTAACAAACAACTTATGAACATTTGAAGTAATACAATTATTTTCTTCAAACATTTAAAGCGTATAATAAATATCAAAAAATTAAGATATTTTTCCTGTCAGTCGAATAATTTCCATCTCATGCTGCAACTTCTTTAATAATATATATATTTTTTTTTTATTCGCTTTTATTTGTAAACAGTTTTCTAGTTCTTCCCTTTTGAAAACTATTACTGTGTACGGGTATACTGAATAAACAGTCAAAATCATGGCGAAAAGTAATATACTGCGGGGTCGATGGTATATAGCTAGAACCTAACTTCAACCTTAGCGTTGACTAATTCCGCGGTCTTTACACTTGATACTTAAGCTGGGCATTCACGACCGCTCCAAAAAGCCGAATAGAGCAGTGTCGCGCCAAAATCAACCCATGAGTGTCAAAACTGTAGCGTTTAAAAGTACCTAGCGCGGTCCGTTGGATTCCAAATGGACGGAAAGTCAGCGCGACGCGCCAATGCACAATCTGAATGGAATTACCGTGAATGTCGAAAATATTCATCGTTGGATCACGCCACGCCACCGCGCCAAGCCAAAGGCGTCGTCATGAATGCGTACTCCGGCTGCCACTTTGTAATTAGTTTTCTCTGAGATTTCGCACCGTTGAGAACGTGAAGAAGCGGAAACTAGCGCGCCTGTCAAAATATTACGCCCATCCAGTTGTATACTCTCCATCTGTCGCCGAGACAAACCACGCGTCCGTGAATGCCCAGCTTTAGGCGTATAATTATTGGTATTATGCTTGCATCTGCTCAATTTATGAGAACACCGTTTTTGACTTAAAAAACGTTTAGCCATAATACATATTACAATTTCATAACAGACTTTCTTAAAACGTAACTTTTACCCTATACTTTACTATACGCGACAAATTCAGGTCCTCCTTTTCCTTGTTTTTTTTTGCTTGAAGTCAGGTAAAAAAAAAACAAGCAAGATGATTCAAAACCCTAGGCACCTGCGAGTTTAAGATGCGAATATAGATTGTGTAACGTTTCGAATTCATATCGTACAAATGAATGCAGATCAAATCGAATTTATAGAATTGTTTACACGAAGCAATATCAGCTACAAATATGTGTAAAGCAGTCTGCATTGATTGTAACTTCTGGATTGCAGTAAGTATTCCAGTTTAAATATCTTTTTTTAGCGTGGCCACCAAAAAGGAACACATATTCAAACTGTCGCAACTCAAAACCTCACCCGTTTAAAATGAGACCTAAATTACAGATTATAATCTAAATTGGCCAGTAAAGCCTCCGTAATGAAATTTTGGTGCAGATAAGTATCTCATTACTCAAAGTGGACCGTTAAATAAGCCTTATGAAAATCGTCAGCCTACATTTTTGCTGGTGCCCCTCTCGACATTCCAAATATGTTATCAGTTTTACCCCAGCCCTTTCCGGTTTAACCTTCCAATTATTTTAATTTATAGTCATTATGAATTACTGTTATTTTACATTCACCAAGTTTTAATAACAACTCATAATTATTTCGCTATCTTTTTAATTTATTCAATTACATCGCAATATTCGAAACACAGTACAGATTTTAATTATTATGCTAATAAAAAGTTGCCTTAGTTATTATTTAGACTTCATTGTAAATTAGTAAAATTTGTGGCGTAACAATTTCGAAATTTCCATGTGATTGAATAATAATTGGGTTCGAGCTGTTTTCATGCATTAATTTGCCTGTCAACTAGCGATTTTCAGTTTGACAGCGTTATAGTTTAGTCTGCTACTAAAAAGTAGTTAGGTTCCCACAGGAACTTTATTGGAGTGTAAACTCGGTGTATTTATTCGCAAGTCAATATTCATATCATTTAAATTGGTTGAAAGCATAATGAACTATATGTCATCAACATAATTGCTGAATTAGGTTCTCTACTGCCAGCATATAATTGGACATTGTAGGTAGAGTCATATACGAAATAAATAAATAAATGTACTAGAGTACTTTAGATCAGTAATACTCGTATCAGTAGTCCACTCCTCCGACACTGTCATCGAGATTTTGGTTTGAGCCTAACTATATCCGGGATATTGATAGCGACTTATAGCGGCTTTAATCTAGTGCATCGGTTTACTTGAGCATTCGGGTCAACAAGCACCAAACATAAATATTTAGACTGGCATTAGTGGACTTATATTTTTTTGTTTTTTAACTATCGGTTACAAATGGACATTCAGTGTGTTACTTTATCAATTGTTTATATCGTCCAAATGTACAGGGTTGGGCAGATTAAGTGTCCTAGTTGTGTATGGCTTTTTTACTTAAATATAACTAAACCTCTTATTCACTTCGTTTTTTTTTTGTTGACAATTTAACCTTCTTTATGATTTCTACACGTCAGCTTGATATATTTTGTTTTTATATTGTTTTCAACAATGGACGCGAAACGCCAGCTCGTGTGCGATTTGTACCAGAGAAAATACCGACCGTGTGAGATATTGAAGACTGAAACATTTAAATATCAATATGAGGTTTATATCGCGGACCGTCAAGCGATTCAAAGAAACGGGATCTTCACAAATCAGGCCCAAACCTGGGAGAAAGCCATCTGTTCGCACCAAAAACATCATTAAAAATATTCGTGAGCGTATTAGACGAAATCCAGCTCGAAGTGCAAGCAAACTTGCTAAAGATATGAAAATATCCCGTCGAACCATGAGTCGTATTTTAAAATATGATCTTGGGCTAAAGGCCTACAAAAAACAAAAAATTCATGGCTTAACAGATGCCCAGAAAAAAGCTAGAGTGAAAAAATGTAGGGAATTGCTAGCTTGGCACGACGGCGATGATATTATTTTTTCCGATGAAAAGATGTTCCAGTTACAAGACAGTCACAACCAACAAAACGATCGTGTCTATGGTGCTTCATTGAAGGATATTCCTGTGGACAAATTAGCCGTACAACGGTTCCAGAGTGCATCAGCTGTCATGGTACGGGGTGCGATATCGCCTAGAGGCCAGTTACCGCTGCTGTTTATTGATCGAGGTGTCAAAATTAACCAAGACTATTACATCCAGAACGTGTTACAGGGTCATTTGCTAGAAAATGCTCAAAAATAATATGGAAACGACTATTACTGCTTCCAACAAGATAGTGCCCCATCTCACAAAGCTAAACGCACTCAAGACTGGTGTAGAACAAATTTTACAGATTTTATACCTTGGTAAGAATGGCCTGCATCATCGCCGGATTTGAATGCTTTGGACTTTTCGATATGGGGTTACATGCTGAGCAAGATTGGGAGCACACAGGGCATGAATCTAAACTCATTCAAGCATCGCTTAGTCAAGATATGGGATGAAATACCAGACGAGGTAGTGCGTGCCGCGTGCAATGCATTCTATGGAAGAATGCGTCAAGTTATTAAAGCTGATGGCGAGCGATTTGAACTTATGAATTAGTTTTTTTAAGTATAGAGTACGCTAAAAATAAAAACGTGATAAATTTTAAAATTTTCTGTCTTGTTTTAATTTTATGGCTCTTTTTAACTAGGACACTTAATCTGCCCAACCCTGTAGTTTCATTGAAAATTATTTATTGAGCACACCAAGTACAGATTCCCTACATAAAAAATCCAAATTTTGACTTCTATTAGCTATGTTCTTTTCTCCCAAATTAGTAATGAGTAAGGAGCGAGAGGGATAGTTTCGAAGTTCTAAATTTAGTAACCTATCTGACCACAATCGTGCAACTGCGCCCGCAGCATCCGCTCGGTTGGCTCGGGTGTTCTTGAGTTTGTTCGAAACTAGTTCCCTCTGCAAGTCTTGGATCGGGATCAAAGATTCTCATGAACGCTTGGCTTTGCCCCGCCCTTTTCGTGTCAATTTTATGACTATATTAGGATTAAGACATAAAATTGGACAATGCGTCCTCTTTTACGAGTTATTTATTGCTCAAACGGGGCACTGGTCCATTTTCGTATGCTATGGAAAGTGGTGTTTTTTTAACTTTTTGGGTTATTTATGCTCCCATCGTTCTTATACCGCTGATATTTTAAGCAAGGAGAGGTTAATTAATTTTGTGACTGACTCAATTATACGGCTGAATTTACCAACATTTTCATTAGCGTTTTACATACACAAATACAAGGTAAATTCGATTTGAACACAATGCTCCAGGATAGGTTGGTCGTGTAATTTATTACAAAGGTATTTTCTTAGTAAGGCTCTACCGAGGTGACTTGTAATGATGTGGCCAATTTACTGAAGAAATGATCTGAATTTCGTCCTTGATTGTAAGTGGCAATTTTTAGATTAGGAGTACATTTTCCTAAGTTCCTGATTGTTATTAACATTGTACACTTGCATTATAACCAATTACTCCACATATTGATTCACGCGCCAAAGATTTCGGGCCATGTTATTTGGAGAACTGTAATCTCATAAGACACTGAATTAAAGCCGTGTCAGCGGTTTACTCAGCCGAATTTATTCCACATGCATACCCTTTGCTCGTTCGCGTCCCAGCACAGGTAAGAAAAATGGCTTGTATTAAGTCCTCGATAAATTGTAGTTGAAAAAGATAATATAATTCCAAATTTGAAATTTGAAACCCACCTTAGTACCTAGGTACCATAGATTCGAGGGCATAAGCAAAGCAACAAATTAAAATATACTCGTATGTATATTACACCGTATTTTCATCTACTGCGTTGTGATAAATTGTAAGATATCCAAATAATGTACGGATATTTTTATCCCAGTTCACTTTTGGTACCTCTTAACTTTAAAAGGCTAATTTTCAGGTTTATAATCTTGATTATCACATTAGGTGAGGTAGACGTGAGCCGAATAATGTTAGGTGTAAGGTACTCGTTGAAGGGTGGTATTAATCTAATTAAGTACTTGTTGTATAAAGCTCAACTAACGACGTTAAGAGTGTGTGAATTACCAACTCATAATTGACTTGAAAGGGTTGCGACATGTGGTCGAAGGTAGTTTGAGCTGGTTTAAACTGGCCCCCGTTCCCTCCCTGAGAAATAGAACTCGTCGGTGATACTGCAAAACCGCGTAACTAACAAATTTATGGTAGAGCAAAATAAACCTTACCGTGTTATTAAAAAGGTTCATTTTTGCTCCTTATTTAAAATGTTATTTACTCGGTTTTGCAGTTTCACTGACGAAATAGTTGTACAACATTCTTTTCATTTTTTAACAAATGAAATCTTTCACTTTTCTTAGCTTTGATCGTATTTGCTTTGACAAGAATAGTTAATAAGATTCGATATTATTTTTACCAATGCGACGTTTTTTTAGGATTATCTTAGTAGTAGTGAATACTACTAGTAAAAATAATATCGAACCCTGGCTACAAAACTAGAGTCCCGGGGTCGGACCCCGGTAAGGGGAAATATTTGTGGGTTGAGAATGAATTAATGTTGGTCTCTAAGTGCGAATGCTTAAGTTCACGTCACACATTATTTTAAAATGGGTATTAGACCATTTTTTGGTTTTATTTCACTGCAGATAGTACATATCACGCATACAAACTTAAACTACTAACTAATTCATCATGTAACCAGTAAATCATCAATGTTACATTCATAACCGTTGCAACGTTTGCGAATGTCTCTTCAAACAGAAACGAGTATGGCTTACCCTGCTTAGCAGCACGTGACTGGTCAATGCCCGGTTGACCTAATAAAGTTGTTTCTAAACTTAATTATTAATAAACCTTGTATGCTTTACTAGCATGTACGAGTATACTCACAATTACCTAAGAATTTATTAGTAAATTTCAAACTAAAAGTCAATGCAGGAAGCCGATTACTGTGAGCTCAAGTTTCGCATTAGTTCATCTGGTCTCACAGCACTATCAAGAAGGGTAGAAACACAAATATTTTTTATTACGTTAGAGTTTTTTCAGACTTCGATTTGATTTCAAAAAATATTACGAAAAACAACAAAATAAATTAACGGTCACAAGCTTGCGGGCAACCTCTAACTCCACTTCAACATCCTGAGATAATACCTAAAATAACTAGGTACAATCCAAGAGCTGTATTCCACTGCCTTCCTAGTAATGGTAATGTTTAAAATACAACAACAATATAGGAAAAGGCAATGTAAAATAGAGGTCCTGTTCCAAGGGTCTTATCAGGGGGGTTATTATGACATAACTATGCAGTTCAGTTAAAGGTGAGAGAAAATGACGGAGCTATATAACTACCATAGCTCTGTCCTTTTCCCTCACCGTAAAATGAACTGCATAGCTATGTCATAATAACCCCCCAGGTCTTAAACGTGGCCGTAGTTTTTTATTATAATTAAACCTCGCTAGTCGGTCAATCCTGTTTGTGTCTCACAGGTACTAAAACCATGTTAGGTAAACAGTCTAATGTGGATATATTTGTTGCAGAATATATCAATACTGGTCGTGCTGTTGTATAGCTGGAGGATCGGAGTCAACGCCAAGCGATACAAGGAATTGGACGATGTTTATTATGGCAAGTACAACTATCGTTATTATAGTATAAATATAGTGTCATGTATTCCTAATATCAAATAGCTCAAGTCTATATGAGTTATTTAATATCATACACGGAAATCAAAATGTGCGTTTTTTGCGAAGCTTAACTTGGATATACTTATGATAATTTCTTTAAATACTTTTAAATTCTTCAACACTTATGTATTTCAGAGGACAACGCATTATTCAAAGAGACAGAACATTCTGTCTTTGTCTGGCTAATGAGAAACGCCATAATTAGTAAATTAATGAGGAAGAAGCGTAATGAATAATGTCGGTAACAATGACCACCCATTCATATTATTGGCCGTTCCTGTCCGTACCAGTCATTTAATTGTATTGATTGGATGATAAAGTATCGCTATTAACTCCCTATTATACGTGATAAAATATGAAATTTCATCATAACATTACGTAATACACGTAATATATTTACGTAATGATATTATGATCAAAGATGTGAATATGATACGTTTATAGTCGCGTATTTCGTTGATTAAGCAGACAAATAGGTACCTATTGTAACTGTTATTAAATAAACGTCGAGGATACTAAGGCAGTTTGGTTTATTCAATAAAAAAGTTTTTGCGAATTCCAACAGGACCTGTCACGCAAAAAGCCCTTTGCCTTTTTCAAGTCAACGTCGCTGTAGATTTGTGGGGAGTCTCTAAAATAAAAAAGGTAATTGTGACAGCACAATTTGTGTATTTTCCCAGCTCTCGCAATTACCAGCCGCATTGATCGATGGCCGACAAAAGAACTCAATTGGCCGGCTGCTGAAATATTTCCACCAACCTTTAATCAAGGGAGAAGTGATTAATTCGCCGTTTTGTTTACACTTGACGTAGGACCGATGGCTGATATAAATCTGAAATGCCCTGCGAGTCATTATTATTATTTATGCGTGGATTAAAAAAAACAAAGCGTTTTTTTAAAGTTATGAGCGTAATTTGAGTAATCATAATAATTTATTTGTATTTATGTTTATATTTTAGCTCGCAATTTTGAACAAAATCTTCATTGCTATTTTGATAATCGATAAGCCTAAACTAAAAACTTGCCTAATAACCAGTCAAGTGGAAGTCAGATTCGAGCACCGGGAGTTTCATACCATCACACAATAAGAATACGATAGTATAGGGAGCCATTCCTCACTTCCATACTAATATTATAAATGTGAAAGTAATTTAGTCGGTTTGTTACGTTTTTATTAAACCACTATACCGATTTCGATTGAACGACGAGGAAGGACATAAAATGATGGAACCAGTAATGAACAAGGACCAATGATGGACACTTGATTCTATGTTACAGAAGATAAGGGTTAATTGTTTATTCTGAGACATTCATTTTGTAACCTTATGGTCTTTGAATTAAGAGTCAAGTGTCCATTATTGGTGTCTTCAGCTAAAAGTGCCCAACATTGGTGCCATCCCCCTTAGTAGACATTTACGCGGACGGAGTCGCGGGTAACAGCTAGTAGACACATAAACACGAGACGAACATATGAATACGATAGTAACCGTAGATGATTCGGTAAAAAAATATTATGTTCAACTGGTAAAGTTAAGCGACTACAAGACCATCCCATTAAAGGATGGGTGATCGTTTCACCTCATATCTGCAAGATGGAATGGAGTACGATTAAAAAATTGCAGACATCCCAAAACTTAAATTCGAAATTTATAATGAAGCATCAATTATTGATGTTTTCGAATTACGATCTTTTTAAGTGTATCGAACAAAAATATGTTTACCACCACCACACCCGTCCCCAAACCTACCATTCCCATTACCATTTGTTCCGCGGCCGCCAATAGATAGGTGCTTTCTTTATAGCGAGAAACCATTTTGCTCGAGTAAAAAATGAGCAGGTATTAAGCAAGGGAAAGGGCGATTACGGAGTAATGAATTCTGTATAAAGGCCTCGCTTTGCGCTGTTTAGCTCATTATCGGGCTTATTTCTCTTTTATTTTCGTTCGAAGCGTATCATGGTTTCTTAGGTTATATTTATACCGTTTTTGCGGATGAAAACGGCTATTTTCTAGTAAAATTTGTTGAATATTTACGCCTTTTATGCTCGGTTGAGGTTTTGAAACCAAGCCCTTTTATGTAAATTTTAATGAGTCTTCTAATTATTCGTTGTAATTATAAAATTATTTTTTTTCATGTTTCATAGTGTAACATTATCTTTATTAAATATTTTACTAGCACAAAATATTTTGCAATCTTATATTGTTTAGCATAGTTAAAAACAGTAACAGTAAAGTAAAATAATGAATCGTAAAGAAAAAATCAAACCTCACTTTTCAATGTTTCTCTTTGAGCTGAGGCGGTGCTAATCTGAGGCCGCGGCGTTGTGCGATAACCATAAAACACGATTTTTCTAGAAAATTATAGTAAAATCCGCCGTCGCTTCCTGTTGGTCCCAATGGAAAACTTGCGGACTTCTTTCTTAGTGTGTATCGCATTAAAAACTTTTTCTCTCTTTCTTTCTTTTTAATTATTACCGTTTCGTTGTTATTCACCAGAACCTTTAATTTAACAGCAACACGTTATCATTGTGTTTAAACGGGCCTGAATGAGCGAAATTGCCGCCTAAACAACTGAGCTGAGTGAGATTGGGAATTTTCTGATTAATCTTCATTCAGAAAATCCCCGCGGGCGCGGCTGGAATTGTTTAATAAATAGGCTCTTCGGATAAATAGAGGCGTTATAGTTTAATTAATAGACTGTTTTAGATAAAGCCTATAATTATCATCACGATTAGCGAACATTTCAATTATATGTAATGAACTAATAACTGTACTTAAAGCTTTTCTACTCGAGAGTATGACCTGTGTACCTTAACTCGAAACCCTTGAATAACAAGTAAAAAAAAATACACTTTTCATAACGGACTTTATTGCCGACTAAATTACTACAACTGATTTAAAACTTACCATCGAATGAGTCCAAGCTCGATGGGTCTACTATGAGCCTTTGAGGAGATCCTATGGCCACCTTTTGTCTCCATCATCATAAAAACTTGGTGGTTCCAATTTATTGTATGTCATCGGAATTGTATGAGTATGCAACATTTTAAGTCAAGCCGACGACAATCAGATTCTAAGGTTTTATTATGTTGTGTGTTAAAAATCAGACTATTTAGTTTAAGGTGAGAAAAAGAGACGCCGAGTAACTGCCATAGCTCTGTAACACTCATCCTAAATTGAATTGCTAAGCCTTGTCATGGTAACCCCCGCTCGGGATAACAATGATTTAATGACTGAAAACTACCTCCTAAGTTTTAAAACACCTTCACCTTCCATTTTCTGAATTTCGCACGAGATATATCCGATATCAGTACCATTTAGTAATGGCAAATAAAAAAATGGTCATACTCGTAAAAAGTTCACGAACGAAAACACAGCTAATCATTTTTAAATTTCTTCCTGTTGCCAAACGGTTAAACTTTGTCAATTTAAAATTGAGACAATTGCGGCAGCTGCTGGAACACTAAGGCTATTATGATTATTATGCCTAAACTTCGTTCTACCAGCAGTAAGTGCGACTGAAACCACAATTTATGAGGTAAAACTTGAAACACATTTTGTGTGGTTTTAGACACCGAGAAGCTGATAAATGTGCTATACGACATGAATAATGATGTGTGAAAACGCCGTGCAGGTTGATCGTGGAAAGATTGTATATTATTATAGTGAGTAACATATTGTTTTTATATTTAACTATACACTCAGGACCGTAGGAAATCTCGCTTATTTGAACGATATACAATCTTTCCTTGCAACCGGATAAAAAATGAGGTCACGTCGACAATGCCTTGTAATATTATACGATCAAAAAATTCATGAAGGGACCTTTACCATTTTACCTCCTCGGTAGGAAACTAATGGACTCCTGTACATATACTACCCATGCTTATAATGGTGCTCTTGTTCTGCCATGACTCTCAAATTTAGATTAGATTTTTCGAATGTATACGAAAGAGCACAGCGTCTTTCATAATTACAAAACAAAGTTCTAAACATGGGGATTCGCACAAGTAGTAATGTAGTTAAAGTAAATCTTATAATAAAATTGATGATCTTAGATACCGTTAGAACTGATTATATTTGCTTCTCCATAGGTGTATTTTGTACTTACCTCACTTTCCGTTTAGTAGAATATTCACTTTAAACTAAGACGCAGCAATTTTTATGTAAAAGTTAACATAAATAATTTTAAATCGTGTGGTCAAAGTGAATAGTGAAAAGCTTGATGCTATGCTGAGCTAGATGTTCAAAAGGGAGTGATAGAAAATAGTTTGTAAATAAGTGCTCAGTTTTCATAGCTTTGTAGATAAGTACTTAAATTGTACACTGTACCTGGGCCTAATTATTTGCAAATATGGTAAAATCGACTTTATCTGAAAATAGCGCTAGGTAGTCAAAACGGCCTCAATTTAATATTATTTTAGCCTACGTCGCTTCTATAAGTACCTATTCTAGTAGTAATGTTGAAGTTATAGTAGGTACTTCTTTTACTGTCAATTGAATAGCAGCTATCGTTACGTCAACAATATGATTACGAAATAGAAGCAAGATGAGTTATAATAAAGTTTATGCCTTTAAATAAACTACCGATATGCCTTCTTGTAAGAAATAATCTTAGAAGATTTCTATAAAATCAAGAATGCTCTAACGGATAACAGTCACCAGGTAACAAACGACTTCCTTCCACCTACGCTCCGTGTTCCGCAGTAAGAATAAATAAAGTTCTTAGTTATTCAAAACCTCTTACACAAGCTGTTTTAAATTTCAAGACGTGGCTAGGATCGAAATACGCTTACCCACCGTCTTACCTCAGTATGTGCATCAGCTAACTTTATAGCAACTCTTACGAGTACACTTTAAAGGTCTTTGTTGCTATCAAAGGCACGTACACTGCGGGCTGTAGTAAAAACAGGATTATGGATGAAATACAGACGTCGTTATGAATGACGAATAACTTTACCGCAGGAATTTATTGCTAAGCTACTCGAAATTGCATATTTTTTGCTTCAGATTGTTATTGTTGTATAATTGAAATGGAGGCAAAAATTTAGAGAGATTTTTCTGGAAGTTTCGTTAACGTCGTGCCTCACCCGAGGCGTCTCATATATCACAGGCTTATGAAAATGAGACGAGAGGGTGATGTATTGGAATGAATTTAAGGCTTGGTATAATTAATTTGCGGCGAACGAGCCGAGTCGAAGGATAATTTGATCTAATAATGGGTCTAGAATCTTGGATTAATAAGCCAAGCGTTGTTAAGTACAAACAATAGGAATTGCTTTATTGTAATGTAAGGGCATTATAATAGTACAGTCAACAGCATAAATAAGTGATCATTTATGTACCTTGTCGCTTTCAATCGTTTCACTATTTTGTATAGCATTTCAAACATAACGTTAAAGTGACAAGGTACATAAATGATCACTTATTTATACTGTTGACTGTACCTAAATAAAAAAGAAGATAGATACGATGTAGATATGTCCTCTGCAAACTGTTTAAATTTAGTCTGCTAGTGGCATCAGTAACATATAAGACGTAAATCCAAAATTTGTTAGGAATTATATTCATCTCAACTAAAAAAAATATAAATGGTAGGTGCGTATGTATGTATGAATGTGGATATGGGAATAGGTATGTCTCTTTCCATTCTGTTTCTTTGTTACCTCTTTGGCTATATTTTGATGTTGCTGTTACTGTAGCGGTAGTATAATTTAAAGCGCGGGGTGTAAGAGCCTGTTTATTAAAAAATTGCGTTTACAAAGACGCTTTTATTGCAAGAACACATTAGTTGCAGACAGATCTTAGTGTTATAGGCTTATGTTCTACCTATTTTAGGCATGCAATATTGAAGACAATACTATATTTATTCACTATTATAATATTAGTCATTCGAAGAAAAAAGATTGTACACTAATTATGAATTTAATCACAACACTATCACGTTTATGTATGAATAAATACAATCTTCATATAGGGCTGTGACCGTCATATACAAAAAAAGAATAGGAACCTAATTGTAAATTTATCAGAAATTTATTTATTAGGTTAATTATGTCGATGGTTGAAAAACTCATAAAACGAGTAAAAAAAATTCAAGAAACCCGTTGTTAATAATTTGTTAAATTGCCCTGAATCATCAACCTGTAACTCAACGTTGAAGATACATCGCCGTGGCAAGGTGTTAGTGCAACGTTTCTAGAGCAGGTACTGCTTAATTTTCTCAAAGCTTGTGTTTGCTTTGACCTACACCTAAACCTATGAAGTTTTCCACATATTTCAGAAATGTCAAATTTCCTACTACAAAATCGGATCGATACCAATGCCTAGAAATTTCCTACTTTGTACTTGTTCAACGTTCTTGTTTTTATAATTTACGTTCAAAGTACAGATGCGGCCTTTGTAGGTTATGGAATGCATAACATAAGTTTTATCAACATTTATTTTTAAATTGTTATTATTTAACCAGTCAATTACCTTTGCTAAAGTTCTGCCAATTTCCTTATTTAGGTTGTCTATGTTATCAGAGTTAATAATAACGTAGCATCGGCAAACATTATGCAATTGTAGCTAAAGTGGTCAGGTAAATCGTTAATGTACAATAGGAAGAGTAAGGGGCCTAAAATTCTCCCCTGAGGTACCCCGTAGCGGTTATATTTACATACTGATGTTGTCAGTTCACTTTTCGTAATATTACGTATTTCTGTACATTGTTGGCGGTCCGATAGATAACTAGGGATCCGATCGTAGGCATTGCCCCTGATACCATATCTCTCTAATGTATGCAATAGTATTGAGTGATCGAAAAAATCACAGGCTTTGCTTAAGAAAATTGAGGCCACGTGTATTTTTTTGTTCATGTATTCTGTTATCGTTTTAATAAGATTGGAACACGCCAACGTAGTCGAGTTAGCCTTTCAAAAGCCATATTGATGTTCGCTTAGAATGGTATTAAAAGTAAGAAACGACAAGCGGTTGTACATTGCTTTTTCAAAAATCTTTGATATTTTTGGTATGAGGGCTATAAAGTCGATAGCTATTCATGCATCATGCCTTATCCCCTTTTTAAACAGAGGTTTAACAATTGACTATTTCAAAATTCAATGGATTAATAAATGTTGTGTTAGGATTTAATGAAATACATTTCCTGTAAATAATGTCAAAATGAGTGTGGGCTGAATTATTCACTGTATTAATAAAAAAGTCATTTAGAAGTTCAGCTATGTCAGTAGGATCAAAGTATTTAATTTTCTCATTTTCAATATAATTTATATTATTAAATTTAGATTCAGTTGGAGATATTGTAGTCCTACCGACCAATTAAAGTATTTTTCATTCAGTTTCAAGTTTTAGCTCCTCAGTCCTGATGCTACACAGGCATTTAACAAAAACAACCGGGTTTCTGGAGTTTGCTTTTTGTTCTTATTTCTTTCATTTTATATTTTACTCGCTGTTACCGTCCGCGCAGATAAATAAAATATAGCCTATTTTACTAAGGGATAGTTTAGCATTCTAATGGTTAAATATTTTTTGAAAGCGGTGCATTCGTTTTTGAGTTTATTCAATACAAACATACAAAAATACAATTTAATTTAATTTACGCAACATTTTAAGCAAGACAAGAGCAGATTTGAGCCGTGGATTTGTGGATTCATACCTTTTTATGATATCAAGGGCCAGACTCCTTGACTTTTAAACTAAATCAATCTAAATCAAATTTATGGCTCTTTTTTGTAGGATATCCGGATTCCTGTTCTCTCCGCGTTTAATAAAAAGTCACGTGATGTTATTGTTATGTAAATGAGGCTGCTACCTAAGTAGGATGTAATACGCAAAAACCGAATTGAATGTTGGATTTGAAATACTACTGACAACGCTTAGCTTTACTTTACCTGCCGAAATAGAAATGCATTTTATCACGTTTAAACCTCTAAATAGTTTTGTAGAAAATTCGGCAAACAATCCATGTCCTGAATTAGAATATTGGATACTTTTATTTTTTATTATATGAGTTCTATGGGGACAGAGTCACGAGTAGGAGCTAGTACTTTTTAAAGTATGACCAGACAATCCGTCTCCGCAGGCAATTCCCGCCTGCCCCGACAACTCCTCCCATTATCTCGGAAACTTCGAGATTTACAGCCGAAGCCCCGAGAAATGCAGCAACACTAGCCATATTGCAACTCGAGTGCGGTATTACCGGCTCATAATTTCACATAAACATGTCCTCTTCTCCGCTTGTGCAGGTTATGAGTTCAAAATTAATACATGTACTTTGAGTTTAGAATTAATATTCTTCCCCGTCCAAAATTAATAATGCGAAGTGTTTATCAACGTGCCTTTGGCATGAGCAACGAATAAATTTTCAATTAAAAGGTGATTTACAGCCTTGAAGCATTTAAGTCGTTAACGTAAATTCAGGATTACGTTCTCTTAAAAGTATCTTTATTAAGAAGCCAAATCCTCAAACAAGTATTATTGGAATCAAATACAATTCAAAATAATAATTTGTAGGCTTTTGATGTTTTGCTTGAAATATTTTGAATAACTTCGTGAACTGTTGGAAATCAAACTACCAAATCGAAAGGTTTTGATATCCTCATATAGCCCAAAATGTAGGGGATGACAGTTGACTACGGTTTATCGTAATGCACGGGAATGTCATCCCATACATTTTGAGCTACAGAAAAGATGCAACTTGGCTTGGCCCCCTCTTTCGTTTGTTCCTCCACCTATGTTACAGCTTGTATGTACAGTCAAATCTTTACATTTACATTACGCCGATAAAAAAGTAAAAATGTTTTGAATTAAAAAATATTTCAGGTATAGGTCCTATGAAAAGCAAACGTAATACATTTTTTTATGTTATAATACCGTTGTAGTATAACGAGAAATTATAAGATAGCCCTTAACAAACCAATATGTAAACAATTTAATTGTAATAACAAATTTTTGATTGGGGGACCGTTTTGATTTTGAACTCTAAAAGTGGGATTTATTTATTTATTTATTCAATTAATTGCATAACATAGGTACTCGTATGTCAAGTACACAATACAAATTAAATACATATTTCACTTGTCAGGCATCACAACTTAAAAGAGAGGTAGATAAATTCGTATGAAACCTACAATAAAATAAATGTGTTAATTATGATATTTCTTCTTATCTTTTAAATATTCATCGGCGGCGTTATAAAATTTCTTTATAAGAATTTTTTTTAGACTTCTGCGGAATACTTTAATATCCCTTGATTTTTTTATTAATTGAGGTAATTTATTATTGATTTTTATCGACATGGGATAGAGCCCAGTGCTATATAAGGTTAAATTAGATTTAGAGTTGATGTTTATAGATTAGATTTAATGAATTCTTCAGGATTCCACTACGCACAGTTGAGAGCTGAATAAGGATTGCATTGGAAACTTATCGAAGTAACGGGTGTCAGCGAGTGGGCGGGTACACTAAGAATTCTCATTATCGGCCAGCCTCCCTCGGAATCTGAAGCAATATACTCTCACTGTTTATTTTCAACGACATTGTTTTAGTTTAAAGGAAATACCGCGTTCAATTCAACCATTTTGTTACTCGATGCTGCTCGGAATTTCTATTAGAAGTTTCTGACGCTGTACTAGAATTAGAGTTTAGTTTGAGTGTGCGTTATTGACGAAATAACTAAGGTTTTTTTCGTGTGTAATTCGTTAATGATTTATTTATTATAGAGAGGTACTAGAAGATAAGTGAGAAATGATCTCTTACAATCGCACTTATCTTTGAACCGTTCAAATCGCCGGACCAGTAGCTTTAGTGTTAAAAAAAAATTACAATGTTTTTTTGGAAATTTTCAATGTTGACAACTGAAACGTTAAATGTGAATTGTCAATGGTAAATTGAGGAATCACAAAGTTATCTCACAATTACTCTTATTCTTTTTCTTTTCACTTGGGCCTTGTTGTCCGAAATAAAAGGTTCATATTATATTCTATTAGGCACTAAAATATATTACTTTACGCTCCGAATCCTCGAGATGATGGATTATCGGTTTAAACCTTAGCAACTTTCTACTAAAGTGGCATTTCAGACTTGCAATTAGCGAGTGTTTTCTACAGACGTCGATTATTTGCTTCACGGCTGGGCCGTCTCATTCATGAAACATATCGTCAGGTAACTTGATCCACCTTCAACAAGCTGGTTTTAAGCTCAAAAAAGATATCACAACTAGACATGCGCTTGTTAATCGCCAGTGTAATGGTGCTTTTAGTTGCATCTTTTCAGATAAACTGCGTCATAGAAGAGTTAAATTACCTACTTGGACACTTACTAAATTAATTCAACTAACTACTTATGTTGAAGAAACTTACCAAGGTTGGCACTCCCGTATTCATAGAAAGCATGTTTAGGTGATTTCAGGGACCTTGCTTGGAGTGAGACACAGTTGAATTTTTAACTAAATAGGTGAGCGTGTCACACTTGTGTCTAGGTCCTGCATGTACTAACAGTCAAGGCCTGCTTTATATACAACATCCGCGGACCCTTAAGTTAGTGAAGTTAATAGATATACATTTTTTTTAAACTTTTTTTTCGTCTTTATTGCACTAAATAATAATGTTAATGTACAAAATGCGAAATTAATGTCGTAAGGCATTCTCTTATTTTTGCACAATTATTTATCCAAGTATGTGTGATTGTGTGTGTCAAAAGTCAGGGTCACTAGAAATAACAAAAGATTAAAAATAAAAACGGACATGTTTACCATTATTACACCATAATCACGTACTTTTGGACATCGCGTGAGATATATTTAATGATGTACACGCTTGATTGTTATTTTTACATTCTGTTTAAGATTAAATAACTATTAACTATGCGTTTTTTAAATCGAAGCTCGTTTGCATAAATATTGAGGTTATGTGTCAAACAGTGCTGATTTGTTTACATCTTTTATCGTTTCTTTTGATCCCGACTTTACTTTAGAAAGTGTCATCGCTGACAAAAAAAACACAGTATTAGAAGAAATCCGTTCTTAATAAGTTTGTACGTTAGGTATGTACAAGAATAAATGTAGTCGCAGCAAATACTCTTGGGGCAATCGACGTGATCGACTTTGCCTAGATTTGTTCTTCCTCTTCAGAATCGATTTCGTTGCGAGTAGGTAGTTATTCAGCCAAATGAAGTTGGAAAGGCGTCTTTTTTTTTAAATCGTGCTCTAGAATACACCGTTTTTTTTTGTTTTTTTTAGTAGTCTTATTAAGACTATTGGAGGTGTTTTGTAACTCGTTTTTATAAGCTTCACTTCGAAGCCGGTGACAATACAATACCTATATTATGATGATGGAGATAAAAGGTGGCCATATAGTAGTAACTCCTCAATAGCTAATATAAGGTCCGTCAAGTTAGGGATTGTTTTGACATGTCTTTATTCTTTCTTATGTTTAATATTAGAAGCGGGCAAGTTAGCAAGCTAGTGATAAAGACGTGTCAGATTTGTACTCAATGTTGGTCAATATAAATTAAGTAAGTAAACTCTTTATTGCACCACAAGAAATCGTTTCATAAAAATTACTTAAATGATAATAAGTTATGTACTTACAAAGGTGAAAGGTGAGATGAATGAGGTATATGGGATCTCATCCAGATAGCCTTGGAATGACTGTACCCAATAAAAAACCGATTAATTTAACGCAGCTGCAGCATTAACAACCATACTTTAATTAAAAACATTTCATTTCAAATCATTGGATCGCATCTTGAGAACACACTGAAAATATAACAACTATTGAATAGATAAAAAAGAGTTCATAGTTGATAGAACCATTCCGATTAAGCCAGATTTCTTTTAAAAAACTGCGTCCAAATCGGTCGATCTGTTTGGGAACCACGATACAACAGACTCACACACACACATAGACAGAGGCTTTGATACACAGATACACAAATAGACGTTAAATTTATAACACAAGACTTTTTTACCGGGCCACAAAAAAGTTTAAAAAGAAATCACAACTAACGGACCATTATGACTGTCTTGGTGGGCGTGTATTGTTACCGTTTTCCTCAAATGTTACATAAAACCTAAACGTATTGCTCACGCATTTTTTAACCGCTCGTACACATTCATTGTCGAAAGGGGCATTACTTTAAATATGAAGGGGTACGGTTAATTAATTATTTCTAGAGGCCGAGGCTTTACCTGTTGCTTACCTGAAACAGAAGAAAGTTCACGCATTTGAGAATGCCGAATGGGTGGTCCGTATCAAATAAAATGTTGCTTGAATAATATAGATGGAATTATATTTGTGCTTTAATATTTTCGTCTCAGTTGTTATGTTCATACCCATGTTATTTTCATACATGACGTAATAGAATTATGATTATATTTTATAAAGTGCTTTGTAGTACGTTGAAATTTGTCTGTCATATAAATCAGTAAATTTATGTAAATGCATTTAAGTAAAATACTTAAATACTTCACAGGTAACAATCAACAAATTATGAACTTTATGCTTTGCTTTTCATTTGTCTTACTTTTTGAAAGAGAAGCTAAAACAGAAGATAAAATATAAAGCGTGGCAATAAATTGAGAGCGGAATCTCGTTCATGTTTTTGTAAATCGCTTAACAATGGAGTGATCGCTTCTGAAATCTGGAGCACTCTCCATCAGACGGAAGTAACGCCCATGACGTGCTCCAATAAAAAAGTACGACGAAAAACAAATGGCGACTAAAGGTCAGCGCACAATACATCAATACATTCTTTATATATTAATACAACTGTTTCGACTAAAACTTATCGTCTTGAATTTAGTACAGTGGGGTTATTATGACATGGCTATGCAGTTCATTTTACGGTGAGCGTTAAGGACAGCGCTATACTAGTTATATAGCTTTGTCCTTTTCTCTGAGCGTAAACCCCCAAGATGCCGCACTGAACGAGAAGGAGATTGTAATTGCGCTGTCCTTTTCATTTCATTGAGTTTGCCAGGTTTTGACACTTAATATAAATACAACCCCAGTCCTATCACGTACAGAGAATCTTCAAAACACAAGAGACCGGTGAAGTTCATTGTCTAAGCGGTTTCATGATCGTCGGGTACTAAACCAATACGCCTTTTGTCAGCGAGTTGACAACGACGCATTGTCCAATGAAACTATGCGGCTGGTTTTTAAAGGCAGCTCTTTGATGCTACACTGAAAGTTGGTGTGAAGTCGATTTGGCCTTTATTGCACGGTTCTAATCGGTATTGATGTAGTCTGCATTTTTGTTTCTGTTTTTGTTGCATCATGTGAGGTTAAATCGCAGACAACAAACTTACGTATAATGTTTTTAATTAAAGAAGTGCCGCCCCACTGTTTAACTTTACCTACATACATTGATCAACCGTGCGTAATTTGAATTACGGGAGGCGCCTCGCACATCCAAACACATGTTAGCAAATAGTTGGTTCAAACTGACGACATCAGACGTCTAACACCGACGTCAACACCGTCCAAACGATATTTTTTATATATAAAAGTACCCATTCGCAAAACGTAAACATTGTTACTCCATCCATCACATACGTGAAGCATCCTTTAATGGTAGGTATAATGGAGAAAGAGGGGCTACGGGAGGTAAATGTACAGGAGTCACTTTATACGTCCCACAATTTACAAGACGTAAAATGTATCGACGTTAATAAATGGAATTTATTCTCCACGGTCGGTACCGAGTCCAAATTAGGCGGAGCGGAACCGTTCTGTCAATCTTACAAAATGGAAAATAATTTCGTTTGCATGCCGATACTCTCCGCTATTGATAAAAAGAACGGACTGATTGATAAATGTTTAAAATGGAACAGGTCAAAAATATCTGTTATTGACTCTTTGTTATGGTTATATCTTACTGTATCTTAACACTTTCGTTGCCAAGAGCTCTGATTTTCGTACAAAATGGACTCGCCTAGCGGGTTGGTGGTAGTGATGGGCGGCTCGTAAGTTTCAAAAGAGAAACTTTCACTTAAATTTCTGCAATATTCTGAAAGTTTCAAAAGTGAAACTTTCAAATAAATTTTCATACAATAGATATTCTGAAAGTTACTAAATTGAAATCATTCAATTTCTGAAAATTACTAAAGTTTTGTAAGTAACGGAAACTTTCATAAAATTTAAATGAAATTTACATGTGTCAGAATCATTTTCATCTAATTATGTAACTTTCAGAAGCTGTAATTTACGCAGTTAAGGAAAGTTTTGTAATGTTTCAGAAATCGCCCATCACTAGTTGGTGGCAGTTAAAGTGTTAACATAGTATAAACAAAGTCACTTTCCGCCTGTCGAACTATCTGTACATCAGCTAACTCCTTCTTAACCGCACAACGGATTTTGATACGTTTTTCACCATCAGTCAGATGTTAGTAGCGTTAGTAGTCTACCCACCCCACTGGTGTTAGTAGTTTTAAGTGTCTATTTTGTATAATTAACCCTTCAAGTGGCAAGCAGCCGTATAACGGCTGCTGTCAAAAAACAATTAATACTTTATGACATTAACTCAAAATTCAAATTTAAACTAACTATATTTTTCTTGCCACCTGAAGGGTTAAACCACGTTAAAACATAATATGTGTTTACGGACTACGCGGTATTACTAAAATGGGTATGAGTCACAGTTTCCACTTACCATCGGGTGGCCTGTGTGCTCGTTTGCCTTCCTATGCAATAAAAAAAAAAAAAAAAAAAAAAAATTAGTTCCGTTTTTCCATTCTGACAACATATTAAAAGATGCAAGATGTTTTAAACTACTTTGTTTGTTTCAGGTGTACAGATAGCATATTGCGCAATAATAGGAACCCAAATGTTCATGATTATGCTGAGCATAATCTTATTCTATGGGATTTATAAAGTAAGTAAATTTGTACGCCATCTTTATTCTAATATTACTGGTATTTAGAATTCCCACACAATTTCAGGACCTGGGCCTCTATTCAACACGGTATAAACAATATCGTGTTTGAGCTGTCATCGTATTGTCACCGTTTTGATAGTTCTTATTTACTTGACAGTAATGGCGGCTGACGTCATAACAATACCGTAACAGGTTTACTACGATATCGTTTTTACCGCCTAGAATACCGGCCCAGGATAACTATTTTGAGTAAATCTTTATCAAAAAAATCACGAGATTCACAAACTTTTATAACTTGGTAAAAAGGTTTAGTAAGTATTGTAGGTAAAATTCAGTCATGTAGTATCTTTGTTTTGATTTTGGTTTTAAATGTGAATTATATTCTGTATAAAGATGATTAAGAACAATAATACGACAAAAAAATGTTCTCTTTTTATCTTATCTGATATCTCAAAAAGTATCTCTCTGCAAAATATATTGTCAGTGCCATTATTTGACGCAGTCTTTGCAAAATTGTAAATCGGTTAGAGTCTGTATGTTATGTCTCTTACCTTCTATTCCTTTTTTGAAAATCGAAGATTACGAAAAAACAATAATATTAAAGGTATGGTTAGATGAAAAATTACATTCTTGCAAAGATTTCCAAGTACTTGCTTGCTCTTAGGACTGGGAGAATACTTGTTTACTAGGGCCCAAGAAGCAACAACTGACTTAATATTTACTTAGATCCAGAAAAGATTGATATGGATCCCGCATTAGCCTACTAAGTAACTGTAGCAAGTAAACAACCACTTTAGCCTGACCCCTCCCGATTCTTCCATGCTCTGACAATTACACGCATACCTACAAAATACACGTTCCCGTGGTCATTGGTGTACTGTACAAGACTTTCGAACTACGAGCATCTTTTATGTATGAATGTTGCCTTATAAATTAGGGTTTGCTTAAATTTCGGGGTTACTTTTAACCAGATTTGTATTTGCGTATAATAATCCAATAGATAGCTATTAGACTAATACTAACTTGGAAAAAGGTACACTTAAACATTTTGCTGGTTGCTTCGAACATTATTAATGTCTACTTACGCCTTAACTTGTTTTAACAATTCACGAAGCAACACCGTGCTTGGCAGCAGGCAGGTTTTTGTTTAAATTTAATTGCGTTTTAACCGTCTTTGATACTTAATCTTAAAGTTTAATTAATTGAACGGTGAACAGTGTGCTTATATTGAATGTAATTGCAGGAGAATGTGGCGTTTCTGGTGCCGTGGGTGGTCGGCTGCATGACCTTCATGGCACTGGAGTCGATGGCCATGGTCTACTCCAACATCCTTAGAGACCACGTCAACAGGGTACGTTAACAGTTAACGTTTTTTTAACATTATGATTGTTTTGACTTACTAGAAGACACTTGCGGCTTCGTCTGCGTAGAATCTGTGTTCAGCTTCTCCCTTCATTTCACCTCGTTGGGAATCAATTTTTGAAATTTAGACTCTCCTGGTCAAGCTGTTTAGGCTCGGCGTTGTATGACAGACAGTCATTCACGGAAGACTTTTATATAGGAACACCATTTTTTACAAGTAATTCAATTGCTACACGTAGGTTAGGTTAGGTTTGATTTATAAGCGATATCAAAAAATTAAGGGCCTTTTTCACAATCGACGAGTAAATTTATCTGCCATTTAAAGTTAGCTATCTCCTTTTCTATTTACAAGAGTAACAAAGATAGAAGACTAAATATATCTGTCAAATATGCTATACTTGCCGATTGTGAAACGGGCGGTAAGTCATCTATTTGGAATTATGACTCTTTGGAGCTATGTGGTGTACCTTTTTTATATATCTACTAGCGGACCCGACAGACGTTGTCCTGCATGATATCTGCTATGCAGGACAACGCCATCTGCCAGGTTTATTTGTGAATCTAAACCATCCTCGAATCCACTTGAACACACACAAAAAAAATCATTCAAATCGGTTCAGCCGTTTACGAGGAGTTCACTGTCAACACACGGACAGAAGAATTATATATATAAAGATACATGAAATAGCAACCTATTATTCATCAAAACACCTTTCGATGAACGTATCATTAGTATCATTACGCAGAAATTTCATTTCATCGAATGGCAATTGTGTTGATGTTTAAAATATCCTGGAAAGATCACGGTTTTAGCAGAAATAGCGTTCGAAGAATCAAGGAAATTCCGAACCGATGAAATGAAATTCGATAAAATGATGGGTTACTAATGCATATGGTTCTGCTTTGTTCAGTTGGCCTGGCCGCAGCGTGACGCCCTTGAATGGATAAAACAGTATTTGCATTGAGAATTCTTCAAAAACACTAAAGTTTAAACTAGTGAAATGGCAATGAGGTTTTATCTAAGGCGATCAAAGTTGGGCGACATGTAACCGAGACATGCAATGCAACTCATGCAATTGTAGCACTCTGATTTGGTAGAGTTGTTGAATTTTTGATGTATAGCCGGTAAACAGCGCTGCACTTGCGAATGCATTGGGGCTTTATTCAACTCGGTCGGGAAGTAAAAGCACATTATCTTCGTCATAAACAAAATATATTGATTCATTTTTAAACCGGCCGCCATTAATAAATATATGTCAAGGCAATATGGTATCCAGAGCTCCTGTGCACATGTTAAAGGAAAGATACCAGAATGATATTTGGATGTGGTAATGATACTACTTAACAAACCGAGTAAATAAAAATTAATAAAAAGTTCTTTGCACAATCCGGGTACATATCAAATGTACACCTATTACGGCGCTCGCATGCGATGGATATGAAAAATATAACTTTTTTATATATTAGCGTGGCAAACGAGCTCGCGGGTCACGTTAAGGGCATTGACAAGGGTGTAATAACTCCAAAATACGAATGTCAATGTAAATATGATGAATTTAAAATGTCCATGTTTACCACGATAAGCACCCTCAAAATGGAAATTACAGAGACGGCATAAAAACGAAAAGCTTTTCGATGTTTCGGCCTACATTTCCGCCAAAGGGCCGGTAACAAAAGTGCCGGTGTTCCGGCAATACTGAATACATGCAACAATCTGAACATTGTTGGCAGCAAACAAGGTTACGTCTGTTGAGCGGCCTCATTGTGCCGCTGCACTCGCCCGAACAGACATAATTGATTCAGGCTCGAACTTCGCTGCGGGACTCTAGAATGCGCGCTTTGCTGATAATTTGTTAAAGGTCGCGAGAGTCCAATCCGGGATCAAGGCTCTAAAACGGTTTTGATTTTATTATTCAGGTATTTGTCGCGCAGTGGTTTATTGCACTGAAATATTTACATTTAAGAATGAGAATAAGAAATGCCACTCACGAAGAAAATTTACAAGTAGACAGAATTTATAGAAGTGACAAAAGGAGCGGGTCCAGCGTGTGCTGCGAGCGCGGGCGCAGCCGCGTCTACGCAGCGCCGGTTTTCAGCTCACATCTTCACACACATACAAAAAAAAAGTACTTATATAAAGCCATCTGAGTAAAGTTTTTTTTCTCAGGTAGATAGAGGATTAGCTGTCTTAATTTGATTTAAGTCCGTTAAAGTCATGTTATAGTAAAACACTATGATGATAAGCATCACTGACTGTCGAATATAACATTAATTCAACGAGTGCATAGACGGATAGAAGAGATTTCCAATACCGTTTTAAGTGCCTGTTCGCTGTAATTCACCCTGATCTTCATACTTTTTCTTCTTGGGTCGCTTATTTTTAAAATTCAGATTTGAAGCGTTTGTATCACTTTATTGCATAGACTAATTTAAATGCATTCTTTTCTAGACGGGACGGTGAAATAACGTTTTATAATAAGTAGGTAAGCGAGTTATATGAACTATGAGAGATTCAAACGAGTTTCGGTGTAATTAATTCAGTATTAATAACTATTAACGTGTAACTATTTAAACTTGAAACTTAATAGTCTGGCTGGATATGAGATTGCGATCATATTTTAGATTTGAGTATTAATAATTTTATTAAAATTACCTTCATATGTGCATTTTATATGACAAAACTTTGCGTGAAAATTTAAATTTAATGCTTTTGCGGTTTTATGAAATATTCACTATAGCACTGCACTATTGTTCATGTATAACTAAATTAGTAGTAGACGCGAAGCTACCTATGAGTAGTAAATTTAATAGGTACTATATTATACTTTTATGCCATCGTAAAACTTTTAACATCTTTATTTTAATACAAATATCAAAGTGATTATGAAGTCGAGGTCCAAGCCACTGAGCCGAGCTTATAAACGGCCTTGTTGTAAAGGTTGGCGGGAACCAACTCTTCTATAGGAGTTCAACACTTAAGCATCCATTGTTTGTTGGAAATAAGTAGGTTTGAAGTTACGGGCTTGATAATGATGTCAACGGCGGAGAATTTATAGAATACCTAAAGGTTGGGGCGACGGAAAGTACTCAATCAGTTTAAAGTATGTATAGTATACATTACGCACCTTTCACGCAGCGCTGGTAACAGTTAGTTTCAATCATCCTAGACTCCTCCTCCTGCTTATCTTTACGATTATCTCAATAATTTGGTCCTTGTACTTTTGATATGGTCTAGTACACTAGCGTAGAGTTGGACTTGTATAACATCATACTATCCCTAAAACGGTAAGCCTAGTTGCTAGTGACCTGGCTCTGAGTTCGATACCTCTATGTATTTAAGTATGCATTGCTCCAGAAAGTATTTTAGGGACAATAATAGTTACAATAAAGTGCAAGAATATTGAAAAATATTATGTATAAATATGTGTATCGTTGTCTATTATCCATAGTACAAGCCTATAAGAACTTGGTTTGGGACTAGGTAAGAAACACCGTTTTAATCGCCTTAGGGCAGTCTAACTGAAGTTGGTGGCTATTTACTCGGATAAAACATAGGATTAATATTATTTATGGGGTTTTATTATTTAAAATGATTATGTATGGAAAAACTTTACACTTTTTTGTTTAAAATTATAATATCAACAACCGTCCACACATCCAGTCGTCTGAAATAAGTTTTAATTACAAGTTTACGTTACCTAAAACTGTCTAATAAATGCATTTTACAGTGCGTTGCACAAGATGGGTCATGCCTTAGTGTAATAAAACATTCGTTTCTAAGTGACAGTATTCGTGCGTAAACACCCAGAGCTATTCAAAAGAGCGAATGAAGCATGTAGTATAAAAACATGACACGGAAATAGGCTCATACCATTACCAAAAACTACACTAACGATGAAAAATTGTTACAGCATGTGTATCAAAATTTACAACCGCATCCCTCAAGAGATTACTAGCTTCCGTTTAAGCCATTTAAAATGAAACTGTACAAATGGCTAAATGAAAAAAATATTTATAATTTAAATGTATTATGTCTAAGGTAATTTAATAAAATAAAAAAAAACTACACATAATATTTAAAATTTGCATGCTAGTCCAGCGAAAAATGTATTGTTCGGGTCCAAATATTTAACACCTTATTGTACCATTTTCGAAGCAAATAAAGATTATGTTTATGATCAAATGAATTGGATAATGAATTACTGGTAGCCGAATTCAATGCCGAAATCCATTTTGCTCCTGGCTGGTGGAATATCAAATGCTGGAACTCAAAAATGGCATTCAAAGAATGTGGGTGGGTGTCATGTCCGTATAAAGGTTGGCGCAGGCATTACCGCTTGGCACCGGATCAGCTCAAAGTTAGATCTTAAAATGTGAGCTTTGATTTGTGTTAGTACGGTGCATTTTAACCCCTTACGCAAAAAAGAGGGGTGTTATAAGTTTGACGTGTTTGTGTGTGTGTGTGTGTGTGTGTGTGTTTGTGTGTGTGTGTGTGTGTGTGTGTGTGTGTGTGTGTGTGTGTGTGCGTGTGTATGTGTCTGTCTGTGGCACCGTAGCTCTTAAACAGATGAACCGATTTGGATGAGGTATTTTTTTGAAAGCAGGTTTTAAAGCGGTGGTTCTTAGACATGTTTTATCAAAATCGATATAAGTAAAATATAAAAAACTTATCTTGTATGGGAACCTCCTTTATTGTTTAACTTTTTTTGTTCAATAATAAATCTGCCGTAATATTTAACACATATTATGACGAAACAACATCCCGCTTTCTATTACGGTTCAAAAGATACAACTCTTTTAAGTTAGGACGGAGGGACGGAGGGACAGCGTAGGCATATTAACCGGTACAGTCAGCGTCAAAAGTAACTGGTCACTTCAAGCTACTTTTGTACCTTATCGCATTAACACATTAGACAATCTTGTTTGACATTGCTTATGTGACAGTAAAGCGACAAGGTATTTAAGTGATCAGTTTCTTTTGACGCTAACTGTACCTGTCGGGCTTTTTTCCGTTACGGAACCCTATAAATGAAAAAATGCTGCATTAACTTTTATTAAGCATTCTTCGGTGCTGAGAATCTACATTATATTATATAAGATTTAAAAATACAAAACCTTAATTTTAGGCAACGAGGCCCATATTTACAAATGATATGAATAGCTTATGCGGTGATGCCTGAAGGGAGGCTGATTTTATTATGATATGTTAAACGCCGAGGGCCCAACAACATTTCCACAAGGATACAAGTCATTACGTCTCTTTCTAACTCACATTGAAGAAAGGGAAACCTTGAGAGAAGGTGAATATAATTTATCCATGTCTAGGCCTGCTGTTGAAAGAAGTGAGAGGTTTAATAGAAGCTACGAGTATCATCACAAAAACCTCAAAAGTAACCTCTAGCCATTTTTCCATTATAATTTTGTCATTACGTTTCGGTGACTTGTTTTTTTTTAAACTAAAAAGTGTTTATAAAAAAGTACAACATTACCACCAAGCAACCATCAGTTTGACGCTGATGTTTGCTTGTTGGTAATGTTATTTGTTTCTGAGCTTTGTACTTTTAAGTACGCTTACTTAATAATCTAAATTTGAATAAATTAATAAATGGTTTGAATAACTAAGGAAAAATATAATATAGAAGCTTTAACCATCATTTGAATAAGAATTACCATAACATCAACAATCTGCTAACGATAAAGAAGCAAGATGAGCTAAAACAATGTAGATTACAGGTACTGTATTGATATTTATTTTTAAATATATTTCTTGTCACATGCCATATTTACCTAGTGTCATATGTGCGATTGAAAATGCAAAATAATGTGTCATAGTGCAAAATGTGGTTACAGAATTATCAAGAAGTTTTAAGACTTGTTGGTAATTCTTTAGCTCTGCCTACCCCACTCTGGGAATGAAGGCGTGAGTTTATGTATGTATGTATGTATGTATATGTGCGATTGTTTATACACCGTTGTTTTGAAGAATAAAAAGACACTCGTCGATTCCCTAAGAGCTACACCAGAGAACCAAGGCTTCAAAATAGCCTCGTTTGTATGAAAAACGCACTCTGACCCGTATTATTTGACTGAGAGTGTAGTATCGTTTGATAAGTTCAAAACTCTATACCTCAAAAAGCACAGCGAACATGATTTCTCCGGGGCAAGGCGGCTCCCTCGAGACACCATCTACATTATAAATCCAATCCGTTACGTTTCCCGTACCGCATCTGCGAAATTAAATCGACGGATGCACTTGAAACTTTGAATCGAATAACGCTACAAACAGCTGATGGCATGGACATGAATAAATTATATTAGAGTTTGCAGCTTTTATCCAGTCTGTACTGTGTAAAATCAAGTCCAATAAAAGTAGGTCACGATACGTACACATTGGCGCACATATCTACATATTTCATTGGTGTCGAGTGTAGCAATGCTACCGTCCTTTCAGCTGTTCCACTTAACAAAAGACAAATTGTCTGCATTTACATAGACATGCCCGTTTGCCCACGCCCACTAGAACAGCGGGTTGCTATAAATCTCAAATAAAATAAGGGTAATAAGAATTGAATTCGATGTCTCAAGGCAGCGAATGGATGCCACATCTTGTTCCTGCGTTGAGATAAAAAGAGGAATGGGGTGGCGGGTTTATATTAAAACGTCTTTCAATATATTTTAGCGGGTGACAGACAATGCGTGATTAAAAATCCGTATTTTCTAGATTGATATGGGTACAGTGAAACCACAGTTCACACTTTGTAGTCTACTTCTGTCTCACTCTCTCTTATACGGATAAGTGCCAGATAGAGTAGGACAGCAATAGATAGTGAATTACTATTAACAGTCTGGTTTTACTGTAAGTACAGTGCAATAACTCTTGGAAAGATCTTCGGGTTTGTATTTCTCTCACTCGCTCTCATACGCTCTAATCCTAGTCTGACCGACATTACTCGAACCCAAGACAATTTAGAACAGCTATTGCACGATTGGGTGCAGTGCAGTGGTAAATCAATGAATTAGAACAAAGTTGACACAATTATCAAGTTCAGTTCAGCTATCTCAAAATGTATGGAAATTTCAAGATCAAACTCAGCAAACTCGAGATCTTTTTCATGCAGGTGGCCGTAAATGTGTAAAATAGCGGTTCATATCCACATTTGATACAAAGACGAAAAATAATAATCTTTAATAATTAAAATGGTTCTCTAATGTAGTCGCTTATAATTTAAAAATTGGTAGAATTATCTGAAAAAATTGTATTTAATAAAAACATGTATTCATTTTAAAATGTAGTAAGTACTACTTGTACCTACTTACTACAATTTTACCTTGATGCCCAATGTCAACTAGAAAAATCAATAACAATGTTTTTTTTGTGATTAAAGCTCATTCATATGATTGAAATAACGCTGATAGCGGTAATCGCGCTCTTTGAATGGAGCAGAACTGTTATTACGACCTCACATTGTAGTTCAAGGTCAGGTAACCGTCAATCAATACGTCCTCTCAAGGCGGGCGATAATAACACGCCGCGGGTTCACACGCGCCCGGCTCCTTGGACACCTGTAATTATTGCGTTTGTGTTGTTAAATATTAAAACAACTAACTGTTTCGAGATTTATACTGAATTTATATTTTGTAAAGTAACGTGGCCTTTTAAAGTTTAGGGAAAGTGTGTTGTTGCAACGTTGTGCCGTGTAATACAATAATGCATTAAAACTTCATTCTGACATAAATTTATGTAAAGGTACTTAAAAATATTTCATATTGTTATATTATACTTGTAGTTCTTTGTTCTCTGTCATTTATTATTCTTGCGTATACATGTGGTTGTTTTCTGGTTCTCTTGATGTAGCGCGGCGCGTCTGCCTGCGTTGGCTGTTATTTCTGCTGTTTAAATACTTTCTCAAAAATGACCGGAAAAGTTGACATTACTAACTCCATACTGAGACGCGAAGTACATAGTTTACAGACAGTTCCCAAATTATAAAAAAATTACATTGCGTGCTCGCTACACAAGCCCGCAATGTTGCATACAAAATTCATTGTTATCTAGTTTGTAACTTTTTAAAAAGTGAAAACGGCCATAATAAAATTAGGGCGCAAGTGTTATTCATCCATATTTTATTCGAAACGTAACTTTTTTATCTGTGTCTGGAATAGCTTGAGTTTTTTTTTCTAAAAAAGGCTTGCGTTTCTCCTTGTTATAAAAATAATGGCGGTAAAGAGTGAGGTTATTTCACGTGAAGTTTGTGTTTATATGCGATTTTTTTCTTGCGATTTTTGAGAAAAGCACTATATATGCCTCGGCAGGAATCGCAATTGCGGGCCTCGTATTTTTAAACGGACTCGCAAGCTCGTCCGTTTAAACCAATTCTCGGCCCGCAATTGCCTGCTTCACTGCCTAGGCAATAATGTACTATTATCTATCGGTGAGAACCTTTAATTGGCTTTTTGTTACGTAATTTAATTTCCAATTTGTTTTGTAAGCTGTTGGATCTCCAATAAAAATATATAAAAAAATACTTTTGTGACGTAGATACTTTCCGAGAACAAGTAACCGTGACATACGATTTTGAACAAACAGGCAGCTGGACGTGGCAAAATTATAAAGGTCAGAGCACACATATCAACTTGGAAAGGGATCGTCACCCTATCAACTCGAGCCGTTCAGTATCATTTGTATGAAACTCCCTACTGCAACGTTGACTAATCGGAATCGTAACGTAGTCGCCTCACCTAGTAGTGGAAAGGCGAGGCGGTGACGATCCCTTTCCGAGTTGATATGTGTGCTGTGACCTTAAGGGTTCGCTTACTTTGATAAAATAACCCTTTAAATTATTTCCATTGTTTTATCGAAGTTTGAACCATAAATTGTTAGCGATTGATGTCATGTACAATGTACATTATAAAAAAACCAAGAATTAGGTTCTGAATTTTATAGGTTTTTAGATAAAAACGTGTTACAATCAAATTTTAGAATTTATCATAACGTATTCGTGTTTTTTTTCCTTTTTACAACCGAGTAAAAACGGGGCTTTTAGTGTACGATATTTAGTATCAAACACCTACATTTGTAAGCTTGTACGCCATCTTAGGTGGTCACGTTTCTGAAGACGGCACTTCGCACGCTGTAGCACGTGTAGCACGCGTAGCTCCGCTACGAGCTACAACGTAGACGGTCTACGAGTGCCTTTTGATGGACGTTACCTTGTAAGGCCCCGTGGCGCTAATGTAGCACGTTTGTCGAAGCTATTTAGAAAGGATTAATTTAAAGAAATTTGTATGAAACGGATTTTATTATTACAAAACCGTTTGCTTAGATAACACGTCTTAAAAATATTGGGTCTTATTTTAGTTTTTTTGCAGCTATCGCGCTGTAAAAGAATATTGTACCCGGTCTAGAATATTTTAATTTTATTATTTCCTAACTAAAGTAAAAAAAATAAGTATTGAGGGTCAATCTCACATAAATTGACCTATTCCTTAACATACTTATAGAGAAATAAACACTTATTTATATACATAGACATCACCCAAGACTCAGAAACAAATACTTGCGCTCATCATGAAAATATTTGCTGGCTTTGACCGGGAATCGAACCCGGTACCACAAGCATCGTAGTCAGGATCCCACCCTTAATGATCGTAACTTTAGCAATTGAACCTTGCGTCATTGACTGTTTGTTTATTATATTACTAACTAAAAATTTCAAAATACAATAGAGTTTCACAGTAAACGACAATAATATGACGCACAAATAACGCCGACTACTACGACGTTCAAGATTAATTTCAATTACCTGTCAAAACTATCTTTACCAGCTGCTTCAAGCAACTGATACTGACAACGGATATTTTTTTGAAGTTTATTTCAAAGGATATAAAAATATTTTACTGATACTCTTCTTTGTTGCAGGAATTCGACGCAATGTGCAAGGCGGAGATATCATTTTTAATACCAAGAATACTTTTAAACGTAAGTACAATAGATTTTAACCTAACATTTTTATCAGTGTAAGATTGATTAAAAAGATGCTAAGCGGCGCAAACCCTCGCCTTGTTTTTAGCCAGTCATGAATAACAATATTTTTTCCGTTTTTGCGGCGAACAAAAGATAAAAGTTCAAAGCAAATAAAAAACTTGTTCATTAGTGAAGGGTGGTTAGTTAAGCGAGTTGAAACGCTAATAAGGATGACCTAAGTTTACTGGAAAGATTATTAATGGGCTAATCTAGGCAAGTATTTTTCATTTGAGACTTTTTTTAGGTGCTTTTTCATTAGAAACCTTTTAAAGCGGCATTTTTCGTAAGCCATTAGGGAGGGCGGATCACCGATTAAACAAATGTACGGCTTTTATTTTTGATTTATTTTATTTACTAACTATACTCTCACTTACTGGACATAAGCGAAATTACTATACTCGTAAATCAGTCATGAACAAAAAATAAAAAGAAAGTGCCATTTGATCGTATTGAGGATACAGTAAGGAACTTTATTAGGGCTAGAGGCCTCTAAATGGAAAAAAACATATTGTCTTTGACCTATTTTCATATTGTTTTTAACTCGGCCAACATTACTGTCAAGTAAATAAGAGCTATCAAAACGTTGACAATACCAATCAGGGTCAAAAGCAATATTAAATTAAATTAAAAACATTCATTATCAGATAATTAAAATCAATATTTTGTTAGTAACAATTAATATTGATTAACGTCGAAGATTAGAAGCTCTGTACATGTCACAAATACTTACTACTGGTCAACTTACTTCGAAAAAAATATTAGTTATTTTCATGAGGGTATTATGTTCGATTTGTAATTTAAATGTAAGTAAGTATTTAATGTGTTGCATCGCATTGTATCTCTACAAGCCGCGCTGCGCCAGCGACGGTAGTTAAAAGAGCGCCAATAATGTATCTACATAGTACCTACTTAACTACGAATTAAAGTAGAATTTTGTTATTTGTTAAGTTAGATTGACCGGTCAAAATTTTAACGATTTTAAGAAATCAAGTACGTACATACGCGCCCCCTTTCGTATGCCGTCCCGCCTCCCACTGGAGGCGCACCTCCCCGCTTTAGGAATCTCTGCTGTATTCTGTCTTCCCATAACAATGGTATTTCATCTGACATGTTGTCTGCAGTGCGTCTGCATCGGCTGCGTGTTGCGGCTGTACCACCTGCTCCGCTCCGGGGTGACCTGGAAGGGCTCGGCCGCCATCGAGCTGTGACTGTTGAAGGGCGACCCGCCCCTGGGCTCCCCCGCCCCACCCTGCGAGTCCACCCTGCTGCTGGGCGGCGCGGAGAGCGACACTGATGCGAGCCTGCACTCGCTCTGATTTCGACGATTACTTAGTGTGATCACTTCCGACGCCCAACAAGGATAAACAAAACTGATCGTTTCGAGAAAAATGAATGAAAATCTGGTGCTCAATTCCACTGGGGAAAACTATTTCTGTTGACATGCTAGCGTATTGGTTTTTAACTCGGTGGCCATTACTGTCACGTAAATAAGAGCTGTCGTAACGTTAACAATACGATAACATGTTAAAAGTAATATGGATTCACCGAGCAGAATAGAGCCCTGTGTTGCCCGTATTATGATGTATTTATTTGTTTTGTTTTTAGGATCTTGGTGTCTTTTCGGTAATTTGTTTGAGTTGGCCGTAGGGCTTTCAAGATTGTTCCAAGTTGAGTTTTTCTCAAGAGTTGCAATTTAATTAACGTCACTATACATTAATGCTGCTCATTAATCTCATACAATTTTAAACGATCACCGGCATGAGATGTTATTAATTATTTTTTAATTAAAGTAAATTGAAATCTTGAGCACAGGATGAACGGCGATGAACAAAATTAAGATTGTCTTTTTCGGTTTTTCCTGATTTATTTTTGAAAACGGGATTATCCTAGTATTGTAAACCGGTTTATTTAACGCCCCAAAATAACAACAGTTTTTTTATCCATGTTAGGCAGTCAAACAAGTACAATAAATTGTTCTATAAAATGTTGCGAAAAAAAATAGATAAACGTTATTGTCAAAGCGAAACGAAAATCAAAGCTCTGTTTGTATAAACAAGTAAAGAGAGCATCAAAACAAAACCGGACGTAGGTTCGCCGCTACGTAGGAGTATATCTATCTGTAAATATTCTTCGTCTATCTGTAAAAAATGTTCGTTGCTAAATTGTATATAAAATAGTGTTTGTTATAGTAAAGCTATTATTAAAACGTAGTCGCTTGCCGCTTGTAAATACAGATGGGCAATTTACGTGGAAATGTTAAACTTAGCATTGTTTTGTTACGATAATATATGTAATTGAAAGATGTTATTTCACCGTGTTATAAAATTACAGAAAACAAACAGATAGAGTTTTGTGTAAAGTATTACGAATTAAAAGACATGTAATAAACGTATATTATTATGATGATGTTGTATTTATTATATTTGTCCATGTTTTAAACACCCTGATTAAAGGATAACATTTTAATTATTTTAACAGTCTATAGCGATGTCATTAAGTAAGTACCGAGCGGCCTACAGGAAATGAAGGCCTCTTTCCTACACAATAAAACCTTATTTCCTTTCACATATTATCCATATTATGACAGTCCATAATTGGGTTATTTGCATACACCGGATTGACGGGGGCTAAAATGTACCAGTGCTAGTGATTCATTAAATATTGACTAAGTTTATCGACACCTTTTTTCATGACATATTTATCTTACATTTCTTGCAAAAGTAATTCGTACCTTTATCTTCTATATCTGAATGAACAACTTTCCATGAAGATAAACGATCTTTTTTCTTTCTAGGCATTTTAAACCAACTTAAAAAAACAAAGAGGTTCTCAATTCGGCGGAATGCTAAACAATGTAGTTGTACTGAATAAATTTCTTATTCCATGTAATTTCAATGGTTGTCAAAAGTGACTCGAGTCCAGAGTCAATGTCAGATACCGGTTGTTTATAGTTGTGATAAGTAAAAATAAAAGGGATTTGTACATCATCATCATCATCATGTCAGCCAAAAGACGTCCACTGCTGGACATAGGCCTCCCCCAAGGCTCTCCACTCAGACCAGTCTTGTGCTTTTCGCATCCACCGCGTTCCCGCGATCCTTACAAGGTCGTCACTCCATCTTGTTGGAGGCATTTGTACATAATTAAAAGGTATTCAAAATTGCCCATTACTTACAATAATGATGATTAAAAATTGCTTTTATCGATGTCGATAAACTTAGTCGACATTTAATGAATCACTAGAACTGGTAAAAATTTTCCCTCGTCAATCCGGTGTTTGGTTATTTGTAGTAACTACTTCGGCCATTTGCAACGTTAAAAGATGGCGGACGTGTAATTTGGTTTAGACTTTATTTTTTGGGTAATTAGGTGTTCAAAGTTCTTTTCTGATAGTAATTTGTACTTTTTATGCCTTTTTGTCGCACAGTGATTGAAGACTTGGACTTATTTCATGTATCTGGCATCTTTCCTCTCGTTTCAAGTGGACTCGCAGTGGTGCAGAGGTTAAAACTATCTTGATCTCTGACCTACAAATCACCGTACAACGTTGCCCCTAATCTTCCTAGAGAAGATTGGATTGTGTTTTATTGCTATATTGATTTATACTTATATATACTTGACACTGGCGAAATCACTTCACGTGGAAACGCCATAATATCCCTGCGGTAGTAGCTGTTCAAGTCGCCGCGGGGGCAAAGAAAGAAAGAAGAAGAAGTAACTACGTCAGTTATACTGTCAACTGCCAACTTGCATCGTGGAATGCAATAAACGTTTCAGTATTTGCGTATCGTATTGTCAACGTTGCGATAAGTCTTATTTACAGGTCAATGGCGGCTGAGTTAAAAAAAACACGTCCAAATAAATATTGTTTTACCTACTAGAATACAGCTAAGGTAAAGTATTAAGTCAAAAGCAAATCAACTAGAACAAAAATACTAGCAAATGTTCGAAGCTTTTAGGTTTATTCGGGGTGCAGAAATCAAAGCTGCGTAAAGCGTCGTCTACACTACCAAAGCTGTGCAATACGTGTTTCACCCACTACGATTTACTGGGCACTTGTGCCTCTATTGAAATTGGTTCACGGGATATAAAAGACGGAACTCAAGCGAAATATGCTATAATATGTTAAATATAAACATTTTGCTCACTATGCGAAACAGGCGTAGATAAAAAAAGTTATAGTATGGCATGCCATTCTTAAATTTATTTCTAACTATATATCTAAACAAGAATAAGTATCATATTAAAGTAAATCAAGTGCAAAAATATTTATCGAAAGAATCCTCTCATAAATATGTTACGAAGTTCTTTATTACACCGGAATAAGGTGCATTAGGACATATTATTGAGTAAGAATAAAAGTTAAAAGATGTTTATTCAGAAGATGTTTTGTATTTTGACACTTGACCATACGTAAAATATTTGTATAGAATAATAAAATATAAAATAATTCTACGTTTGTGACGGGCTTAAGCTTGGTTTTAGATCACACATTCCACTATTAAACAGGGGTTCCGTAAACCTTCAACTGTATCGTTTAGGGTAGTGCGTGGAATTACATCCTGTTTATAGCAGAATAGTAAATTGCCTCTGAGTACTTTAATGGAGAAGTTTCCTTTGGAGATCCCGAGCTGGCCCACTAAATGGGTGGCTATTGAAACTGACGGATTATTCCCACCTGTTACCACCAATGTGTTACCACTAGTAACAGCTGGGATTTTTTTCCCACCTGTTACCACTAAAGTACTCGGTGGTAACAAGTGGGAATATTTTTCCCATTTGTTACCACTAAAATATTTGGTGATAACTACACTTAAAACATTTGGTGGTAACAGCTGGGATTTTTTATTCCAAGTAGTTACCAGTGGTAACAGGTGGGAAAAAATCCCAGCTGTTACCAGTGGTAACAAATTGGTGGTAACAGATGGGAATAACCCAAACTGACAAGTAATAATAATACAATTTAAATTACAAATCCCAGCGAATCAGTAAACTACTTACTGTATTCATTCATACGCGCGGTTACGTATGAATTGAAAGATGAGAATAACCAACTGCATGCAAACATAAAGGACCTTAACTTCAGGGTGGCACAATCGGAACAACAAGCACGAGAAAATAATGTCGAAATCCAATGTTTGCCTGAGCACGGAAATGAGAACTTGGTCTCTACAGTTATTCAACTTGGCAACATAGTGTCTTGTCCGATCGAGGAAAAGGACATTTTATCTTGTTCTCGAGTGTCCAAAAATAATCGCACCTCTACAAGACCCCGCTCCGTCATCGTCAAGCTACCGTCGCCTCGGGCTCGCGACAGCTTGCTTGCTGCCTTCATGACTTTTAATAAAGCTAATCCATCTGACAAGCTTAACTCATCGCATGTTGGTATTGCTACTGTATAGAAACAGCAAATATACGTCGTTGAACACTTGTCACCGAGGAACAGGGCACTCCAGGCACAAGCTCGAGCTTTGAAGAGGGAGCAGGGTTACAAGCATTTGTGGACCCGCAATGGAAGAATTTTAATGAGGAAGGATGATGCGTCGACCGCCATTTGGATCAAAGATTTTGAGTTTTTAGCCGCACTTAGGGAGTAATCGCAAGTACCTCTTACCGTTGTTTCTCTTTATTAGTGTTATCTTTGAAGAACTTTAAAAAACTTGAACTTTTTGTTACGTATTTAGTTATTGAGTAAAAATGACTCAACTTAGCATTTACTATCAAAATGCTAGAAGTATAAGAGGCAAACTGCACGAATTATACTTATCATCTCTTAATATTAGTTATGACATTATTATAATTACTGAAACTTGGCTGAATGGAAGTGTTTTTGATGCTGAAATACTGAATGATAATTATGTAATCTATCGTAGAGATAGAAGTAGCTCTGGTAGTTCCAAGTCTGAGGGCGGTGGGGTGTTAATTAGGGAATGCAAATCGGTTAACCGGTTAACCGGTTAATCGGTTAACCGGTTAATCGGTTAACCGTCCATTTTGAGGTTCGGTTAATAACCGGTTTTTGAGAAAAAAACCGGTTTTTAACCGATATGAAAAGAAAAGCCGTTTTAGAGTTTAAGTTCTCGTTTACTTTCGAAGATTAACTAAAAAGCTATAATAATAAACAATATAAAAATAACAGACACCAAATTATCCATTATAAATTATCAATAGTCTTAAAACAATGTAATCACATAACACACAGATGACACAGACCACACAGTATTTTTGAAATTAAAGTTTTGATTACGAATCATGTAATCGACTAGCCTTTGATGAATGTTAACATATTGGAATACGTTTTTCATTTAGATATATAATGTAAATTAGTTACTAGTCTGCTATACGTATATATAATGTAACAAAAACATCAAATAATCTCTTTGGAAGTTGAGTTTGATAAGAGCACAATTAATAATCAGTATATTTCCCTAAAATTAAAAAATTTAACTGAAAATTAACTATTTAAAATGATACTCAAAGCGACCTAAACGACTAAATTAGTAAATGAAAATAAACCCACTTATATAAAAGTATAATAATTCAGCCTTTACTTAACAATTATAACAAAAGTGTGAAAATAACTTAAAGTACCTAATGTATTACTAGTCTACTTTTCACACTATTGTTAATAATAAAAAAACAACATATATCACTCAATATTTCTCTTTGTTATACTGTAAATAAATGTATTTCATTTACAGTGTAAACTCTTTACAACGTCACTTAAGGAACTGAGTATTTTTAAGCGTTAGGTATAAAGATTGGTCGTTCAATCAAGAGACATTTTACACACTATCATTATTAATTAGTCTTATATCGTATTAATAAAACTTTTTCGTCAATACACAAAGATTTTCGTTTACTCGCCAATCACCATGTTTCCTCTTTCCAGTACAAAAGTCCGTAAGCAACTGCGATTTGATAATGTATAACATAAGTGTATGAATATGAGAAATATTACTTACCTTTTTATCCATTTAAAACATTACTCCCAAGTCCCAACAGCCCGTGTGGTGTTTTCACTTTCACGCACAAGTTCATCAGACAGATCACATTCATAGGTTATTTTATTAATATAAACAATAAACTTTGGGGTTCGGAACTTCGGAAGATAAAGCAAAAGGTGTTATCGTTAAAACGATCCGTATCTTACTGGGTACTGACTACTACTGACTACTGACTGAGCTGTTGTCGGCTGGATGGCATGGCATAGCAGCCAATAGCAGGGAAGCTTGGAGCGAGTGAGATAGAAGATAAGCTTATAAATTAATGATTATTAGTATGAATAAAAAATGGAATTATGAACTTTTACCTAAAACATGTATTATGGTTTTTAAATAAATGTTATATTTGTGAATTACATACTCCTGTATTTGTTGTTACTGATTTATTTTATAATTTACCTATTCGTAAACGAAGACAATGATTTTTACACGTAAAAAACATTAAAAAACTAAAAGTAAAAATTAACCGGTTAATAATCGGTTAACCGGTTTTGGGGATTTTGAGTCGGTTAATAACCGGTTATCAATTGCTACCGGTTATTGCATTCCCTAGTGTTAATAGCTGTTTCTAAAAAAAATAATTCATCTAGACAATCTTCATATGGAAGCATCCATGAGAATCTTTGGGTACAAGTTACTACCCGCTCTAACAAATCTTCACACGTGTTAAATATTTGCGCAACTTATTTTGCCCCCTCCAGTTTCCTGTGAGCGTCTTATGGACAACTTAGATTGCATCAGCAATGCTATTACCTCAATTGGTTATGGCCCGACACTAGTTATTGGCGACTTCAATGCCAGTAGTATTTGTTGGAGTCCTGATGCTAATGACTGTAAATCATCAGCTGCCATCATGGATTCAGCCTCAACGGGGCTACATAACGGCCTGGCAGACTTCATGTCCCTCCATGACCTTAGACAATTTAATCTTGTTAAGAATATTAACGACCGTCTTCTAGATATCGTTCTTTGTTCTCATTATTCAGTCTTGACCGAGCTAGCTGATCCTCTCACTAAGATAGACCCATATCATCCCCCTTTGAGCATCACTATAAACTTTCCCGTTATAAATTATTTGCAGAATGTTAATGCTAACAGACGAAATTATCATGTAGCAGATTACTCAGTAATCAACAAAGAGCTAGAGTCTGTTGATTGGGAATCGACCTTGAAAAACTCAAATACTGTTGACGATATGGTTACCGCATTTTACTCTATATTGGAGGATATCATCACAAATCACGTTCCTCTTATCAAATTAAAAAAAGGTCAATATCCTGTCTGGTACACAAGAGAATTAATTAATCTCATTAAATATAAAGATAAATTGCGGCTCAGGTTTAATAAATTCAAAAACCCTATTGATGAATTTGAGTTCAAAGCTGCAAGAGCTGCATGTCACCATCAAATTGACATTTGCTATGCCGTGTACATGAAGTCTGTAGAGGATTCAATCTCGAATAATAATATGAAAGTTTTTTGGTCTTTTATTAAGTCTAAACGTCAGAATAAAGGTACAATTCCCGGAGAAATGATACTAAACGGAATCAAATTTTCGTCGCCCAACTCTATATCTAATGCATTTGCTGAACACTTCTCCTCTGTCTACGTGTCGAATAACTTGGGACATGTCAACCATTCCCATAACTCCACTCTTCCACCTCCGAACACCGCTGGAGAAATAAAGTCCATGCATCACCAGACGTTAAGTAACTTCAAGCTTGTGGCGACATGACATTCCGCACGCGTCAGCGTTTTGTGTAGCGTGGGAAAGGATAACGGCACGCAGGCAGTTGTTCGCGGAGAGTCGCCTCGTTTAGATCCCACTCAATGACCAGTACATTGTAATTAATAAATTATATAGTGTTCAATAAACTTTGGATATATTATTATAAAACACCCCAAAAGTGGTGACCCCGACGTGATCTGGCGAAAGCGAACAACTCACGAGGCATAAATCATGGCAAAGCCGCTGCCCTACGGTACGCCCTAAGGAGCGCAAGATTTGACGGCACCTATCTCGGACGCTGCATCCGGATCGGAGTTAGCGATGGTGTCGGTACAGATGAGACTCCCGGATTTTTGGACGGATATGCCCAAAATGTGGTTCGCCCAATTTGATTCTATAATGGCACCGCAGAAACAGGGGGACAGTGTTAAATTTGACATGGCTATAGCCAAACTCAGTCGTGAAGCGCTAAAGCAAGTTAGTGATTTAATTGTCGCACCGCCTGCCGCGGATAAGTATGTGAAGTTAAAAGAACGGTTGTTAAAAATTTATCAGGAGGACGCTGATTCGCAGTTTAAAAGGCTGGTAGGAGAAATGGAGTTGGGAACCCAGAAAACGTCACATCTCCTTCGTAAAATGAGTGAGTTAGCTACGAATTGTGGAGTTCCAGAAGGCCCTTTGCGCAGCCTTTGGATGAGCAGACTGCCACCTAGCGTGAGGGCAGTTTTGGCGGGGAGAGAGGATACAAAATTAGAGAGCCTTGCGGAGATTGCGGACAAGATAATGGAGACCCTGGGTAGTGGGGAGATAGCTGCAGTGTCCAGTAGCGGTAACAAAGCGGAGCCAACAGATGCGGAACTAGTCAGTCACATGAACGTGATGGCAATAGAGCTAAAGAAATTGCGCGGCGAAATCGAGGAAATTAAACACCGCGGGCGCAGGGAAACCAGCGGACGAGGATGGAACCGACAACGATCTAGGTCCAGGGCCAGGTCAGGATCGAGGAACTATCCTGGGGGCCCTAACTGGTTATGCAGATTCCACTACAGATACAGAGGGAATGCAAGATCGTGCGAACAACCGTGTAGCTGGGACAAGTCAAAACAGGATGCGGAAAACTAAAGCCGGCGCAATCCGAGGCGGTGGAAGATTGTGCTGTGGAAAATCACCGGTTGTGCGTTAGAGACATTAAAAGTGGCATCGTTTACCTTATCGATACGGGCGCAAATGTGTCAGTGGTTCCGGCAAACAGGGTCAAACCGAGAGAAAATAGTGAGTGTTCATATAAACTCTTCGCAGCGAACAATACAGCGATAAAAACGTACGGTTTGGTAACCCTGGAATTAAATCTAGGACTTCGTAGGCCATTTAAGTGGCAATTCATAGTATGTGATGTTAAACAGCCAATAATAGATTCAGATTCAGATTCAGATTTTATTACTCAATATAACACAGTATAAATTACATGGCATGTCAAATTATATGCAGTTACATTGAGGTCGTCAGAAATAGAATTAAATGATAATAATAGAAAGTCAACACAAATACAGAGTACATTAAAAAATAATAATAATAAAAAAAAAAAAAAAAAAAGTCAATCCTATTTATAAGTCAAGTTCCATATACTCATTCACGGAATAGACTGGGTTATCCAACAAAAGATTCTTAAGCCGGCGCCTAAACATGTCGTCAGATGGTTCGCGTTTGAATTCGGCGGGTAGACGCTCGTAGTAGGTGGGACCGATGACGCGCGGGTTCTTACCTGCAAGTGCCATGCGACGAGGAACAGTTCTCAAACGCCCTGTGTGGCGGAGTTGTTTGCCGACGACGTTTACTGTTGGAAACGAAGATATATTCGATCGGACAAACATAATAATTTCGAATATGTAAAGTGAATAGTGCGTCATTATGCGTTGCGTTGTGAAAATGCCCCGACAAGTATGTCTTGGCTTCGCCCCGACCAGCGTACGTACGGCACGTTTCTGCATCAGCATTACCCTGTTGGCATCCGTAGAGTTTCCCCATAAGAGTGTGCCGTACGACATCAGTGAGCGAAAATGTGCATAATAGACCCGTCTTAGAGCATCGTCAGATATAAGCAATTTCAGCTTACGCAACGCAAACACCGCACTACTCAATCTTCCACACAATAGGTCAACATGGCACTTCCAATTAAGATTCGAGTCCAGAGTGAATCCGAGAAACCTACACTGATCGCACACAGGCATCGGACTGTTTGCGACGCACGGAGGAACTGGAACACTACGCCCCGAGAAAATCATGACGCTTGATTTTGTAATATTTAGGAGCAAACCGTTACACTTAAACCACTTCTGCAGTTGATCACATGCGTCATGAATTTTCTCAGCGAGCCGTTCATACGTGCGCGCGCCAACTATGACCGTCGTGTCGTCTGCGAACTGCACAGAAACACCGGCTGTGATGCTGGTCGGCAGATCATTGACGTAAGCCAGAAACAGGGTATTTCCTAAGGCGGATCCTTGGGGGATCCCTATTCTTATAGGGGCAGATTTTTTAAAAACACACAAGCTAGTCGTCGATTTGCACAATAGATGTTTGATTGACGACCTGACCAAGGTAAGTAGCGTAGGAACAATAATTTCGTACTTAGAGCCAACAATAACTAGCATTAGAGACGATACTCCATATACAAGAATTTTAAGGGAATATAGTGAGGTCACAAAGCCGGTTTCGTTCAGGGAACCGACCAGTCATAATATCTACCATCACATTGAAACCTCCGGGGCACCAGTGCACGCTAGAGCAAGGCCGTTGCCACCGGACAGGTACAAAAGAGCTAAGGAGGAATTTACGGTAATGATAGATTTAGGTATTTGCAGGCCATCAAAGAGTGCATGGGCGAGCCCACTGCACATAGTGCCCAAAAAGGATGGTCAAATCAGGCCCTGCGGAGACTATCGTGCACTCAATGCGATCACGAAGCCGGACAGGTACCCGATTCCACGTCTACAGGATTTTACGTACGTATTAGCTAATAAAACCATTTTCACACGAATTGACATCAACAGAGCGTATCACAATATTGCCGTCGCGCCGGATGACGTAGAAAAAACCGCGATTATAACACCGTTTGGGCTGTATGAGTTTCCAAGAATGACGTTTGGCCTAAGGAACGCTGCTCAAACGTTCCAGCGGTTTATGAGCAATACGGTATTACAGGGATTGGATTTCTTATTTTGCTATATCGATGATATAATTATTGCAAGTGATAACGACGCGCAACACCGAGAACACCTAAGGCAAGTACTTGCAAGATTACAAGATTTTGGAATAACGATAAATCTAGCTAAGTGTAGTTTCGGGCAGACAGAAGTAGAGTTTTTAGGATATAAAGTAACTCAGGAAGGTATTAGTCCACTTGAGTCCAAGGTTGACGCGATACTAGGGTATCCTAGACCAGAGACGATTGAGCAGCTCAGGAGGTTTTTAGGGATGCTAAATTTTTACAGGTCTCATTTAGCGCATGCTACGGAATACCAGAGGGTGTTAAACGGTTATTTGCATGGGGCAAAAAAAAAAGATAAAACCAAGATAGTTTGGAGCAACGAGGCCATAGTAGCTTTCGAAAAATGTAAGATTAGTCTACAAACAGCGGTTACTTTATCACATCCCAGTGGACACGTTCCAATAACGCTTATGACGGACGCGTCTAGCACGTGCGTCGGCGGAGTAATTCAGCAAAAAGAAGGGAATGAATGGAAACCGTTAGGGTATTTTTCGAAAGCCCTATCGCAAGCACAGCAGAAGTACAGTACATACGACCGGGAACTGCTTGCAATTTATTTGGCAATTATCCATTTTCGGAATATGATAGAAGGACGCGAACTTATTATTTTTACGGACCATAAACCCCTGATATACGCATTTTCGAAGATAGGTTCCGATCGCGAAACGCCAAGAAGAGCGCGGCAATTGTTATTTATAAGTGAATTTACAAGTAACATTAAACATGTAGCAGGTCCCGATAACCCAGTAGCTGACGCGTTATCACGGGTAATTGAAACCATTACCTGTCCAACGGTGATAGATTACGACGAACTAGCGGACGCGCAGGCTAAGGACGCTTATATTACATGTATGCCAAGCAACAAAATATTGCATTTTAAAAGGGTAACAACGCCGCTGTGCAGTAAACCGATTTATTGCAATATTTCAAAAACGAAAGCTAGACCTTACTTACCGGAAGAGTTTCGGAAAATAGCGTTTGAGTCCGTTCATAATATTAGTCATCCAGGAATAAGAACCACACGAAAATTAGTTACTGATAGGTATTTTTGGCCAGAAATGAATAAGGAGATAGGGACTTGGGCCAGAGCATGCGTCAAATGTCAGAGGGCCAAAATTCAACGGCACACGGTGTCAAACTTAGGTCATTTTCCAACAGTAGAACGTTTTGAGCACATACACATTGATATTGTCGGACCGTTGCCAACGTCACACGAAGGGTACCGATATTGTGTTACAATTATTGATCGGTTAACTAGATGGCCGGAAGCAATACCAGTCGCAGACATTACTGCGGAGACCGTGGCTAAAGCGCTATACGACGGGTGGATATGCAGGTTTGGATGCCCCAGCAAGTTGACCTCGGATCAGGGTAGGCAGTTCGAAAGTGAATTATTTACTAGTTTAACCAATCTACTAGGGATAAAAAGAATACGCACTACTGCATACCATCCCCAAATCACGATAAAATCAAATAAAAAAAGCCGAAATAAAATCAGCTTTCAAAAAACTTGATAAGAACAAGGGGGCTGGACCTGACTGCATACCGGCTGTATTTGTTCATAACTGTGCATCTGATCTAGTTTAGCTTATCCTGCTAGTATTATTTACAATTACTCTCTTAACTGCGGAGTTTTCCCTTCACTATGGAAACTTGCTAATGTGATACCGATCTCTAAAGGTGGTGATGCCAGTAACATCCAAAACTACAGGCCTATTTCACTCTTGTCAATTTTCGGCAAAGTTTTTGAATCTCTTATTAACACCATCCTGACCAATCATCTTAAACCGCTGCTAGTCCCCCAGCAACACGGATTTCGGAGTAATAAATCTACTGTGTCCAATTTGGTGCTACACGTGTCCGAACTATCGGAAGCCTTAGACAAAGGTCATCAAATTGACGCTGTATATACAGATATTAGCGAGGCATTCGACCGAGTTGATCATGATATACTAATATATAAATTAAGTACCTTTGGTGTTCATGGCAAACTCCTTGATTGGTTCTTAAGCTACCTTTCTGCCAGGTCTCAAAAGGTACTCGTTTGCGGCAATAAGTCACGAAGTTTTGAGGTTCCTTCAGGGGTACCCCAAGGATCCCACTTGGGCCCCACATTATTTTTAGTGTTTATTAATGATATGACAGAAATGATTCGCCACTCGTGTTTCTCGTTTTTTGCTGATGACTTGAAAATATCTAAAGTGATCAACTCTCCAGCAGACTCCCATCAACTTCAGGAAGATTTGGACAGAATATCTGGATGGTCTGAGCGTAATAGGCTGCCATTAAATACAAGCAAATGCAAACATATTACTTTTACTAGGAAACGGCAACCTATAATTACCTCGTACAACATTAATAACTTGGTGCTTGAAGAAGTTTCTAGTATCCGGGATCTTGGTGTTGTCTTGGACAGTCAGCTTACTTTCACAGACCATATTGACAACGTTATTAAAAAAGCATATAGGCTTTTGGGCTTTATTTGGCGTAATTGTAAACACTTTAAAAATGTTGCTGCTTTGAAAACTTCATATTTTGCCCTAGTCCGCAGCCAGCTTGAATATTGCGCTAATATATGGAGTCCGCAATATCAGTGCCATGTGGACCGCATTGAGAGGATTCAGAGGCGCTTTTTGCATCTACTTTCGGTACACCAACGTAATTTTTTTTCGTTACCCTCATATAAAAGCAGACTTAATTATTTTAATATCACTCCTCTAGAAGAACGTCGATGGATCTCTGACCAGATATTACTTCACTAAATTTGTAATGGCACTATAGATTGCCCTCAGCTTCTTGAAAAAATTGGATTCAATGTACCAAGGCTTAACTCCCGCTTCTCAAACTACAGACCTTTTTCTTTGAAACCATCCAGAACAAATCTTGGATCTCACAGTGTTCTGAATAGAATATGCAGCGAGCACAATAAACTTTTCAAACAAACGAATATTGATTTAATGTCTATCTCTCAAATTAAGTTTAAAAGATTATTAAATATTTATAAGAAGTAGTTGCCTGTAAGTTTTAACGTAAGCCCTTCATAGTGCCATGTTAATTTTATATAATTTTATTTAGTGTTATATTTCGTTAATTGTATCGTGTTTTACATGGTCACTTGTTTGTGATTTTAGTTTCATATTGTTGTTTGCCTTCTGAGTAGACGGATTAATCCATATTATTAAGAGGTACCTAGCCTAGTTTAATATCCAAGCGGGTCGAATTTAATCCCTTTTTTTTTTTTTTTTTTTCTAATGTTTTTATCATTGTCATATTTTGTTAATTGTGTTATGTTATGCATGTTTACTTACGACTTTATAGTTCCTGACTATATAGTTCCTTTACTTAGCCTGTTAAATGTGTTAGTGTGTTATTGAGCCGCACCGGCACAAATGCGATTGTTTTACGCAAGCTGAGTTTGCCTATAATTGGGTAAACACCCTGTCACTCTTCCCTATACATATAATATTATAATAAGTTAATGGTGTTATATCTGTTGGCGAACCTAATAAATAAATAAATAAAATAAATAAATCACTATGAAGACTAAGAGCTGAGGATGATTGATATTGAACCAAGGATTATTTATGTTTAACAATGCATTACTGATAACTAGCGTTTCTATTTGTTTTGTTTTTAAACCAATCGCGTCACTGGTAGATGATGTGATACGAAAAGTCACGTGATCTAGCAGTGACGCGATTGGTTTACAAGCGCAATTAATAGAAACGCTAGTTAGCGTAATGCATCTTGTTTAGGGCCTCTGGTTTACTTATGAGTCGTGTTGCGTCCCTTTTTTGCCAAAAGGAGAACAAAGTTAAAGTGATATCGAGAACGTTTTGACCTAATGTCCAAACGTTTGGATTCTTGGTTTCATGGTGTTCAATTGCATAATATCAACCGCTTTTATAATCAAATAGGATTCACGTAAAAAAAAACTATCCAAATGTTCACATAATTAGTAGTTAATATAGACCCTGTGACTTGGATAACTATTTATAAAAATGTGCTATGAAGGAAAGTTCAAAGTAATAATGCTAATAACAAAATTGCTGAGTGAATTGTACCCACGAGCTATTATTAAATCTTCAATGAGGAAAACCAGACCATTAAAACGTCACGTACAATGTAACAAAATAAGTTCTGCATGAAAATTTTACTCGTCGTCTATTGCAATCCCTTTTGGTATACCTTATATTTTCTTGATAAGCATTATGATGCGGCGGTACACGACATGGTACATATGTAAAAATAACTTTCGAAAGGCCATTGCTATCTACGCAATCTCTCAAACCTATGATCCTATATGACTAAAAGCTATCGCAATTGGTTACTTGATATAGGAGCTTGAAAGGAAGTAATATGGTTTTGAAAACATTATACGGATAAAACCAAAAAAAAAGTGCAAGATCTCTTTTCCATTTGGTTTTAGAACATCTTTCATGTTCTTAATTGTACGTAATTATGTAGTTCACATTTTAATAGATCATTCTGTAAAGTAAATGAGAGATGCCATAACGTAAACAATCACTTACGATATAGAAACAAGGAAGGCTAAATACAAAGTGGAATAGAGGCCAGGTCACCTTGCAATAAAGTACTAGTTTTAAGGCAATTGGAGAAATTAATTCACAATAAGAAATCACTAACTGGAGAGATTTTGGGCAGGTACTAAACATTTTGCCTCCAATCACACAAGGTATCATTGGATACCATAGGCGAGTATCTACACCATCAGGACAACACCTATAAAGTGATCCCGTGGCACCCCAACACAACGAAGACATGGGCTGGTAAGTTTTTAACAAGGTAGTATGAGCCTTCTGTTCTGGAGTTCATCATAACCGCCCTAGTCCCCGGCTCTGTGGCCGGTAGGATACGTAAATGTATTTTCCCAACGATTGAAAGACACACAACATCAATTCGCTAATATGATGAAGTGGCAATGATGAAGTTGCTTAATGACTAAAAGGCGACCGATGTTTTTTTACCCTATTCAATAGGGATCAATCCAATAAGGCCATTAGTCAGCTTTTGGAGTTATGGGTCCCACAGTTAAATTATATATAAATGAAGAAAATACTTAATTGCAAAAGCGAGTCATATTGTTTAGGCTGCAAGGGAAAGAGCTTTGTGAAAATTTAGGAACTCATTAAATTCTCAAAGGACGCAGACATGTTGAAATGTAACCCAGTTTACCTAAAAGGTGTAATAAAGCTGAGAAAAATCATTCTAGTGTAACAAATGAACGTACTATTTAGAACAAATTGTTTATTTAACAAAAAATGAAACAAAAACAATTATTTTAATAAGAACATTATAAAAAAATGATTTAATTTTATTTACACCTTTGATAATTTGGATATTATCCCAAAAATATCTGATTCCAAAAGAATTATTCATAGTTTGGCTGTCTAAATATTTACAATAAGGATTTTGAAACAGCTAGAATAAAATTATTTCAAGAAGGCATAGTCACTTTTGTTAAAAGCTTCCTTCTCAAATTAAACTTTTTATAAATACAAGGACAAACTAGGCTAAAATAAATATATTAAGCGTAAAAAGACAAAAACAAAATTCCTTTTTTCTCCAAAACAATTCCACGAAGGCTTATAAATTTCCAATCGAGCTTGGAATAGGGAAACAAATACTAATCCAGGATTTGTTGTTAATCGCAATATCCAGCTTAAACAAAATTGCGAGCTCTCTGAATCGAAGAGACCGTTATTCCCATACGATGTTTATTTTCTACGGACGCTCGAGTCACCAATTAAAAAATAATCCCATTCATCACTCTCATACCCCAACTGTTGCGAAATTGAGTGCAAGAGACCAGAATACCAAAATATTGTCTTGTACATGAAGGATTCAGAATAGTCCCTATCCCGATTTTTGCGTCGCCATTATCATTTTCACTTTCCCGCTCGTTGTAACCTCAAAAAATGTGAAATGTATTTCACACGCAGCGACGACAGGGTATTACAGCGGGATGATTACATGGCTGGGAGCTAAATTGCTTTCAAACGTTTTTATTTTGATGCGTGTGATTTTTATAGCGTCTTGCCGCAGTTGTCTTCAAGCAAGTCGGAAAAGTCTGATTTATAAACTTACTCGAGAGACGAATTTTATTATTATATAACTGACTATGTAGTTGGTATTTCTCTACCGTAACTACTTCACCCGGGCACGGGTAGCGATGCCCTTAGCGGGGGGCATGCTGAACCCTAAGTTAGAGGTGCGGTTGTGGTCGCACCTCTGGAGGGGTGCCTCCGTCGGGAGTCAGGCCGGTCGAGCGCAGCTCGGCCGGCTGAGTGTCTTGAGAGACTTCGTTTTCTTCGGTTGCTTCCAAGTGTTCGGTTTCTTCGGTTTCTTGAGTATGTTCGGTTTCTTCGGTTTCTTCGATCTTCTCGATCCCTGCAGTGATGCTATGAGGCTCAGGTCCGGATCTGGGGGGGCGGCCGCGACGTCCCTGGCGCCGAAGCTTCTTGCGGTCTTCAGTGCCCTCATCCACTGCGAGTTGGATGGGATCGGTGGGATCGAGCAGGATGTGCTTGGGGCGCCTGACGGGTGCCCCGAGCGCAGCGAGCACGTCGGGATCGGATGGGGTGAGTTGGGGAGTGTAGGAGGTGGCACGGACTATGAGCGGGTTAGGGTGGTGTGGGCCTTTATCAAAGAAGCGCCTAGACGCTTCCTTGATAGTGTGTCTGATCGACGGGACGCCGAGGTCCCTGTGCAGGTCCGCGTTGCGAACAAACCAAGGGGCCCCCGCGACCGATCGGAGAAGTATGTTTTGAAATATCTGTAGAGTGTTTATGTGTAAGTCGTGGGCGTGTGCGAATGCCACGCTGGCATATGTGAAAACCGGTCTGATACATACTTTGTATAGTGTTAGCTTGTTGCGAGCGCTGAGTTTACTGCGTCGGTTAAGAAGGGGGCCCCCTTCCGACCGACCCTTGATCATCTTGGCCCTGTTGAGTACAGTTTGGATGTGCTGACGGAAGCTCAGGTGTCTGTCCAGGGTCACGCCGAGGTATTTGACCTTTGGTGACCACGGAATGGGTCTATCGAAAAGAACGATATTCTCAAGGTGGAAATGGCGGAGGGACGGGTAAAACCAGACAGCCGCACTCTTCTCGGGGTTAACCTCTATCCTCCAGAGTTTAAACCACCGACCTAGGTCGGTGATCGCCTCCTGGAGGTAGCGCTGGACGACGAAGGCGTATTTGTTGGTTGTGAAGAGTGCGGTGTCGTCAGCGAATAGGGCAAGCTGTACGTTGGGATGGCGCGGGATATCATTAGTGTATAATGAATAGAGGATGGGAGAGAGCACGGACCCTTGCGGGACCCCGGCTCTGATAGGATAGGGGCGGGAGAGCGAGCCTTCCACTCGGTAGCGAAAGCTTCTGTTACTAAGGAAGCCCCTCAGTATTAGGACTAGCCCAATGGGCATACCCATAAGCTGAAGCTTATAGATAAGCCCATTGTGCCAGACCTTATCAAAAGCCTTCGCTACGTCGAGGAAGATAGCGCCCGTGGGAATTCCTCTCGCGAAGGTGGAGAAGCCATCCAGGATGTGCTCCGTGATGCGGTGCACCTGGTGGACGCATGAGTGTCGGGCTCTGAAGCCGAATTGCTCGTCGATGAGGATCGAGTTGGAGCTCAGGAAGGAGTGGATGCGGGATAAAAGGACCCGTTCGTACAGCTTGCCCATGGTGTTAAGCAAGCTAATAGGACGATAGCTGGAAGGCTCGGGGCGTGGTTTTCCCGGTTTGTGGATACCGATCACCACTGCGGTTTTCCACGCCTCGGGGAAGTGACAGTTGGACATGCAAGCGTTAAAGATAGCTACAAGGAAAAGAAGTAGAGCGGAAGGAAGAAGTTTGAGAATATCGTTCGGAATGCCGTCGGCACCCGGCGCCTTTCTCGGTCGCAGATCCCTGATCAGATCCTGAACCTCCTCCAGTGTTGCGGGAGGGAGAGGAGGGTCGGGAGGAGGGAAGGAGGCACGTCTGTGTACTTCGGAGTCGACCCAATTAATATGGGCCTCGTCCGGGTACAACGTACTAGGAGAGCACTGCGACTCGAGGCTGGCGGCAAGGACGTCTGCCTTGTCGCCGTCCTCGAACGCAGGGCCGGAGTTGTCGGGGTGGTTTAGAGGGGGCATAGGGGAGGCTGTGTCGGATTTGAGGCACCTAGCCAACCGCCAATAAGCGAGGTGACTAGGTTGGAGGTCGGATAACAGATCGTTCCAAGAGTCGCTTCTCAAAGTCGCGACGCCGGTTTTGACCTGGTTTTGAAGCGTACGCAGCCTAACTCTATTCTGTTCGGTCGGGTAAGAGTCGTATTGTCTGGTCGCGGCGTTTTTGGCCCTCACCAACTCCCTCAGCTCTCGAGTGAGCGGGGGACGTCTGTCCCTATAGGAGGGCACGACTTTCGCGGAGCTTTTAAGCACTGAGCTGAGGTGATCGGTGAGAGCCCCAATCGCCTTGTCTGCGTCGTCGGTACTCGTCAGAGTCTCTGTTAGGTCAGTGAGGTCGGTCGGGTCGTCTTGGAGTCTGTCCTTGACGACCTTCCAGTCCGTGATAGTCTTGGTCTGGGGGAGCGAGTCGGAGGGGAGGCCTAATGTTAAAACAACAGGTCTGTGGTCGGAGTCGAGTTCGTGTCGCACTTCTATAGAACGCAACACGAGTGATACGTTCTTTAGAAGTACTATGTCCAGTATGTCGGGTCTATGGTCAACGTTGTGGGGAAAGTGAGTGGGTTCCAGTGGGGCTATGAGGTCCACTGAAAGCTCATCCACTATCCCGTGCAGTCTTACACCGTTAGTGTTGGTGATATTCGTATTCCATGAAGTATGCTTCGAATTAAGGTCCCCTGCCAGAATGACAGAGGGCCCTAGGGCTAAAAGAGCTTGAATGTCGGTCGTAAGTATTTCCTTGTTCGGTGAAAGGTAGGCTGACACCACTATGACCGAGCTGTGCCCGGTCATAGCGAGACGGCAGACTGACACTTCCAGATTAGAAAGGGGCGGAGGGTCGAGAGGGCAACAGTGAAGGTTGCGTCTGTAATAGATTAGGGTGCCCCCTAATCTATTGTCGAGTCGATCGTTACGAACAGTCAAGTAGTTAGGTATACAAAACCTGCGCGTGCTCGGTTTGAGAAACGACTCCTGTACAAGAAATAAGTCTAAATCGTTATCTTTGATGAAATTTAAGACAAGCTCCTTCTGACCCTTAATACCGTTGGCATTAAAGGAGGCGAGCTTGAGCGATCTAGGCTTAATCTTTAAAGATCCGTTATCCATTAAATGGGGAAATGGGAGCACGGCCGCCAATACCGGCGATGACGTGTCTGTACTCTGACATTAACTCTAAAATTCGGAGGCCCGATGCACCTCGAAGCTTCTCCTCCAGCACGGCAAGGCTCTCGCTAAAAGCGAGCGCCCGGCATACTAGGGGATAAGCCGAGAGGTCCACAGGGGGAGAACCACTAATCATCTGAGTCATCACCGGTACCTTTGGGGGCGCGGGGGATGGGGCAGGTTGGCTAAGTCTAGGAGGGGCGGCGGCCCAGGGATTAGACTTAGCGGGTGCGGGGCGTGTAGGTGCGTAAGCGGGTGCACTTCTGAGTGGCGGAAAGTGTACCTGACTACTGAGTGCAGGCCTAGGGCCCTGTGAGGTCTGGGGGTTAGGTGGGTGCGAGCTCCTCTGGCCCGCCCGGCCGGTTACTCGCGGGGCCTTGGGGCAGCCACGGTAGTTAGCCGTGTGACCCAATTGTCCACAGAGTACACAGCCGGGAGGGTCAGGGGTGCCCTTAACCCGAGCACACTCAGAGGTGCCATGATTGCCTAGACACTTAACGCATCTAGGCGTCCCATGGCAGTTTTTCTGGCTGTGCCCGTAGTTTTGACACCGGTGGCACTGGGAAAGCGCAGAGGTCTTTCTAGGAGGCTCAACGCTGATTCCCGACAGCTTTGACACATGAGTCAACTTGAAAATTTGTTTACCCTCCGGGGTATTGTCACTAATTACTAATATGAGGTCGAGATTGCCCATATAACGGTTTTTCAGACGATGAACCTCCTGGATAGGAAGGCCCTGACTGACCAGATCTGATTTTATTGTGTCGGTGTCTAGCTCCTTCGGGACACCTCGGATTACCGTTCTCAGGACTTTGTCCTCGGCCGGGGTAAATGTATGATACGCGACCTTGCGCGTGTTCAAAAGACGCGTAAGGTTTCGGTAATCCGAAATCTCCGCGACTTGCACACTAATCCCTAATACAGTGTTCCTAGCACGTGTAAAATGGATGTTATTTGTCGTGATGGCCTGAGAGAGGTCGTCCCACATCCCTTTGTTATGAATAACAATGGGCGGGGGAGCCTTAAGTTTGGGTTGGGACAGAGAAGCGGAAGTGAAAGTGGATGACTCACCAGTGGTCTTTGAGGGCACACTCTCGATGCGGGGCCCTCTAGGGGTCTTAGCCGGTCGCTCGCTGGGAGGCGGAGATAACGCTGCCTTTTTCTTTGAGGCCTTGCGGTGTGACACGGTGCTCCACTCCTCGTGGGCCGTGTCCATATCGACCGTTTCGGAGGTCGAAGGAGTTAGTATCGAGCCTCTTACTGGGCTCGATGACAGTCTGCGTGTGCGGACTAACTCCTTATTCTGGGTCGGTGGAGAGCGCGATCGTCCGCGCTGGGACTTTGCCTTCTTGGCGTACGAGTCGGGGGCGGCGGTGGATGCCGCGGAGAATGGCGCCACGAATGGGGTTCGTGAGCGCGGCCGGGCCCGCATCTTGGGGTCCGCGGCCAGCGAGCTGCGACGGGCAGCTCGCAAGTCGGCTTCCGCGACCTCGCGGACGTGCAAGCGGCTTGCTTCGTCGTCCGATGATTCCGAGTCAACGGAGATCATGGGCGGAGCGTCGGGTGAGGAAGGAGAGGCGGTCGGGAGGGTAGGTACCGACGGCGGCGGAGCAAGGGCGAAACTCATCAGAGCGGCCGTAAGGCCCGCGAACTGAGGCATACACTTCTCAAAACGGAGTAGAAAGTCACGGCCTGCGGGTCCAATGCCGGACGGGTGATCACCACACTTATCCATCATGGATATCAGAGCTGTCTTAACTTATAGAGTCAATGTCTCAGTTAAGAGCAGCATCACTGCACAGATCACAAGTAAACAATGTCACAACACTGCAATCCAGCGCGTCGGAGCGAACTCTACGACGGCGTAGGCGACGGGGGCGTCGCGCATCGGAGCGCACTCAACGATGGCGTAGCGGGGCGTAGCGGCGGGAGCGACGGAGCGGTACGTGTTCACACGGCGAGCGCAGAAACACGAATCCTTCATTCATCTCGAGAGACGAATTTTGTGAGTAACTTATATGTATCGTAAGTAGCAATGTGCAAGTTGTGAAATATTCCCAAAAAGTTTGGAAATTTCACGGAATTCTGTTAAACATTCTTAAAAACCTTATTCTCTTTCTTTGCAAAAATTAAAAATATTCTTAGTAGTTACCGAGAATTACTCTTAAAAACTTTTACAACTTTAGCAATACTTATTTAAGAAAGATATTTAATTCTGAGGGTTCCGTACCCGCCGGGAGCTCAACAGGACACTATTAATTTGCCTAGGCTGTCCGTCCATCCCTCTGTCTGCCAATCCGTCCGTCGCCGGTTAGTTTTTGTTTTTTTTTCAGAACAGTTTTGTGTTGTTGGCAAATCTTTATGAATGTATTGTATTGTGGTGACGATCCGGTTCACCTAGTTGGTAGTTGGTAGTCTGCCCATGAAGCGAGCAATCCCAGGTTCTATCATCCACGGTTAGGGCAAACATTTCTGTGACGAGCGCAAGTATTTGTTCCTAAGTCTCAGATGTTTGCTTTATAAGAGTGTTTACCTTTGTCTATTGTCTAATGCCCATAATGTAAGCCTAGGGCTTTGTTTGGTATTAGTTCTCTTCTGTATGATCGTCGATGTTATTTTAAAGAATTGTGAATGTCTATGGGTCACAGTTTCCACTTACCATAAGGTGGCCTGTGTGCTCGATTGCCTTCCTAAGATATAAAAAAAAAAAAACCACACCGTTTCTCATGTCGTAGTTGTTATGAAAAACTATGCAAGTCGTTACCGTTTTAGCGTTTTAGGGATTGTAATCAAATCAGGGTTATGTCCGTCCGCAGCTTAGCCCAGAGACTCTGAGTTCTAGAAACCTGTTTGGCATGACACAATAATCGCTCCGACTAAGTGCTAAAATAAAATAATGAAAAAAGACACATTTGATTTTGGGTACCTCCCCTACCTAAAATTTTGGATATAGTGCAATTTTTTTGTTAGAGACAGAGTCAAGTGCTCCTCCCTTCTACAGCCAAAAATACAAATACTTAAATCTGAAAAATGTCTTCAATGAAAGCACATAATATTATGAATTTTAAAGGAAAACTATTACGGAACTAACATTATCTAAGACAATTAAGACTAGAGAATTAGTTCAAACTTGTGGTTTTTGAGATAGTTTTTGTGAAGTAAATAAAGGCTTCGGAGCCCTACACTACACTTAGCATGGTCAGACATGCTCTCACCGGTTTTTTCATTTGTTTCTTCACACATCTACATCAAGAAGTGTGGTGGCCGGGTTAGAATAGTGCCACTCCATGTCTTCCCGTGGATGTCGTAAGAGGCGACTAAGGGAATAAAGGCTTGCGGTACTGTTAGGCGATGGGCTTGCCACCTGTCACTAATACACTGGGAAACATCTTAGCCTACTTGTGCAAAATGTGGTTACAGAATTATCAACGGGTTTTGGGACTTGTTGGTAATTCTTTAGCTCTGCCTACCCCACTCTGGGAATGAAGGCGTGAGTTAATGTATGTATGTATGTATGTACATCTACATCATTTTCAAAAATCGTAAAAATGGGACCAGGTTTAAGAGAAGAGAAACGATATCGCTTTTTGTATGGGAAATGTTTGTTTCAAATACGTATTTAATTTATTTCGTAGCTTTACACAATCTTAGCGTATAAAAGTCTTTCTTGTGGCGAAAGTAAGGAAGATAGAACAAATTCATTAATTTATTGCGTGGCAGTAGTCTATTGAGATTAATAGAATCAACCTCTCTTGCATTAGAAAATGAATCTTAACTCTTGTTAATAACGGCCAGTCTCGAGTGAGACTCTTTTTGCCACTACAAACTACGAGTACCAGTTGAAACATTGTACTGTTTTTTTGCACTTATGCGTTTGTGCTGAGTATTTTGTTTCATTGTGCTTTATTTGATTATCTAAGTTTCTCAGACTAATTAAATTATTTCTTGCAAAAGTATAATGACACCTAGTTGCCAATATTTAACAGCAATGTATTAGTCAAAAAGTAAATCATCATAATATAAAATAAAGTTAAGTAACTCGTGTGTTTTGCTAAGTTAAAATATGTCTAAGAATTGCGTTATTCTATTTGGGCAAGCTGAACAAGGGACCGAGACTGACATTGGGTATCTTTATTTAATTGGAATTGTTGCTCTCATAATCCTAATATACTTGAACAAATTGATATTGGAATCGAGGTAGAGTCGGGGATGAAAATAAAATTACTCTCAAAATACATTTTTCAAGATTATTACGAGAATATTTTGCATGACTGAGTTATTTCGCATTGTAGTGATATTATTTTGACAGATTGATCTTCTTACGTTTTTGGTAATGAGACTTGAAATATAAAAACTAACTATAAAAACGATTTTTTTACGAGGAAGAAAAGGAATAAACGAGGAGGATATTCGAAAAAATAAATGATGGTTCACTAAAAATAAGTATATACAGAATTTAACGAAAAAGGAAACAACTGATTTAGGCTAGTTTCCCGCATCGAAGATTCCTTAACCTCTAAAAAGTACTCTAGCTGGGATTTTTACAGTTGTTATTTTGTATACAAAAGTAGAGTCGACAGCAAGAGTAGAGTCGACAAAAAAAGCTTAACCAAACTTATACATATATTTATAATTATTTTGGTATTGCGTGGCATCGCACCTTAAAAATGGACTTGTGGAGCACCAGGCACGGTCAGCTTTATATTTAAGCAGCTGCACACTTTAGTGTTTCGTCACTTTAACTGTTTGAACTGCTGCATTAATCTGTCAAAGGCGTTAATGCGATAAGGTACAAGAGTGAGCGGCTACTTATAAGGCAGACTGTACCTTTATCCTCTGTTCCAAAGACAAGGAAGTCTGCGTCAGTATTTACTGTCGCTACAAAGATGAGTCTAATGGTGCAGAGCCTACGCTCTCATTAGAGGCAGTCGCGCAAAAACGTCCCTCCGTTTGTGCCTTTTCATGGACCCTTCCTCTTTTCAATAGCTACGTTAGGATACAATTTTGCAACATTTGCTGATCTTTTATCCCTTTGATACGCTTGATAATAGCAACTGTTTGTTAAAGCCCGAATGTATTCTACATTGTAAAACGATACAATTGGTTTCTACGTTGCTTTATTTTGTTTTGATCTTTCTTAGCTTAAAAGAAAGGGTAACAAAATTAGTTTTTGTTTTTTGCATCGGTATTTAATGTATGTAACGTAACAAACCTTAACTATTCATTTTCTGATTAGTCGAAAAGGTTTGATTAATATTTTATCAAGGACAGTTAGCGCAACGAAACAATATGAAAGCTAAATAAAAACGCATTTAAAAATAATGTTCATAAAATATCCACGCGGATAAAGTGGCGGCTAATATGTAATACATAATATTAAGCTCGTGAATATGACCTTTCAGTTTATAAATGGGTGGAGCGCCCTTGAGCCCTGCCACCTGCCTCGCCTGCTTAGCATACCAATAGACCCCTGAACCTTCTTCAGGCCGAAATAATTATAAGAAAATAATATGTAGGTGTTTAAATGTGGGAGCTTTGGTGGCCTTAATGGCTTAAGGTGTTAACTCTTGACCGCAAAGTACCAAGTTTGAATCCTCGCGGTCGCCATGTACCAATGAGTTTTTCTAACTTAAGTAATTGTGCTCTTACTGTGAAGGAACAACATTGTGAGAGAAACTGCAAGTAAAAGCCAACACTTTCGTAGTTAGTTTTTCACTAACAGTTTTTTAGAAACTATCTAATCATACCTCGATACAAAGTCAAACATTTTATTTTGTGTATTTTTGCGTAGTATCAATTATGTGTTGCACTATCTGAGAGTGATCTGATACTCAAACTTTAGAGAGCTGCGTTATGAATTATGTGCAAATGCATGTTCATAAAATATCAGTTTGGCATCATTTACACATAATTCTGAATTCTTACCACCACGTACTTCTTGTCTTATCTTTGTAAATAAATAATGAGTAGGGTTAATAACGCAATTTACGCAGTTTCTTTTCATTGAAAACCTCCAGGAAACTCTATCCTTATCACATCATCTACACTGGTAGATGATGCGATTGGTTTAAAAACGAAACGAATAGAAACGCTAGTTAGCGTAATGCATCTTGGCTAGGGCCTCTACACAATCATTTCTCAAATTAATCTCGTGCACATGACGGCTTACTCTTCAGAGTAATATTGATTTTTTTCTACAACATTTCATTACCGCTGCTGGCTAAAGCTTAGCAATGTTACTTGGTTAAACGAGGGTACAAGTGTCCTATAATTCAAGTTCTGCAGCGACGACGTCCCGGGGCAAAGTTACCACGCCGGACGCTACTCTTAACAAACTTTCCGGCTTCTGCCGTCTTCCCTGACATTAAATGATTTATGCGATTATGTTTACTAGTCTTCGCTCAATTACGATTTAAATTCAGAAGTTGGAAATTTAGAGATACGGTTATGCTGACTTCCATTTCTGTTGTTTTTAATCTTTATAACATTTACCTACAGTTTAATAGTAGTTTATGTGACGGGTGCATAATGAGAGGTATTAATACACGAGCGTGGTTTCATAATACGATCACACGCCACGAGTGTTTCAATGCCTAATTATGTGTACAATAGCATATCATAAGTTTTTAGCAATATGTGAGAAACTGTTCTGTGGTTGCCCTGTATCTTAATATTTACTCTTATATCTTTTATGTCATCTCATCACATCATGTTCATGTTTGAGTCATAGTTTTTTTTTTCTATAGATATAACAACATTAATACTTATTTATAGATAACTATGTATTATATAACTTTTGTATGTATGAGTATTATATTTTACTGTATATATATTTATTGTAGTAAGTATTAGAAAGAGGTAGGGTCATTTTTTAAGGTTTTAGTTATCCCTGCCTTTCTTTTTCTGTGCACCCGCTATGTAAACTTCCGTATGATTCTTTGGTCGACTGGTAGAGAATGCCATAAAGGGTTCTTTGCCGTTTGTACTTATTTCTGTGCAATAAAGTTAACATTAAAATATCGGTGACCGATAGTTAACTGATACTTATGACATGCAATACTTTTACCCTATTCATTGGTAACATTAAAATACCGCTCCTAACCAAAATACCAGTATTTTCTCTAAATAAATTGGAATCTCAAAAAGAAAACTTTAAAGTGTTGTTTATTATGTTCACCGAATATTTCGAATCTTTTTTTTGAGATTCTGGTAAAAAAAGAAAGGCTATAATAGTACAGATTTTTTAATAAAGGCCATTTGCTTATCGTTTCTGACCATATTACAAGGAAGCTATGATATGGATGTTGATAAAAAAGTGTAAACACTATACCTATATGAAGGAACGTTACTAATTTCTGTAACGTAAAGTTAAGAAACCCTAATAAATCATAAGATAATTTGCTTACCTATCTGCTAACCTACATCAGACAATGTTCAATTTACCCTGTTTTTTTTTTAATTAGGTTCGATAATAAATCTGATTTCTTGTTATTTCTCTGATGGCTGAATTGATTTCCCAAGAGTTTCTTCTTGATCTTGTGTACACCTGTGAATATGTCGTGGCGGTAATATACGAGTACATTTACAAATAGGACACACACCTAGTGTAGTGACACTATATTGGTACCTTGGCGTCTCGTAATTACCCTAAAAGTAATTTTTAAGCAATCTTCTAATGTCTGTTATATAATGTTTTAAATTCATCCAAGCAATAAATTAGGTGGCCTGTGTGCTCAGTTGCCATACCATGCCATAAAAAAAATTTTTTTATCTCCTAATCGCTGAAAGGTAATCTAGACTGCGAAAACATTCCACATAAGCTTTAGAGTGTGGAAAATGGCACCGGTGTGCTAAGGAAAAATGCAGTGTAGTTATACACCTAGAAAATTTCGTCTCTCATTTCATTTGACACCGCCGAACCTAACGACGCGCCAGTGCAGGCTGTATTACTGGGTTTTCTATAGATGTACGTCTGGGACCTTAGTCACATTTTGATGCAGGTCCACCAAGATTTATTGACTATATATGTATATGCTTACGAGGGTAAGGGTCTAGTTATGTTTTAAGGCCGAAATACCGATGAAATGAGAAACAAATAATTGGAAAACTTTTGTTTTGCCGATCATAGTGTCCAATTACTGCAGCTTCTTACAAATTAACTCTTATTAATAAACGCAAAATAATCCAATTTTAGATAAAATATTCTGTGTCCCTTTATGTCAAATTCAAATGGCATGTTGACAGATAAGCACAGAGATTATATCAAGCAAACTTTAGCTATTGCGCATAACCAATGCTCATTAAAATTTAATGCTAATTTATGAATAAAGGGGGGGGGGGGGGGGGCGTGAGTATTATTTATTTTGTACTATTATTAGCAAGTACATTTTTTATCGACCCCTTTTTTGCTCTTAATTGCATTTCCAATTCTGATTGCACCATAAATCTGAGACTCATGACAAAGTCTAAATATATATTTATTATTTATACAATAAAGTACAAATGGCGGACTTAATGCCCAATGGCATTCTCTACCAGTCAACCAGTACATATATTCACGAACCTTTTGCTCCCATGAATTATCCATCGTCCAAATAGGTCAACTGATATATTTTTAAGGGCTGTGTGTGTATGAGGATGAGAGCGAAACGCTTCCGATACATTATTAATGGTTGCTAATGAAGTTGCGTGCAAAAGTTCCTTTGACCAGGGAATTAAACGCTTGGAAGAGCTCTTAATACTTAAAAGGCTGTTTATTTACACTTCTTTATCCGTTCCTTTTACTGTATTTATAAAAACGAAAACAGGAAAAGACGTTCCTATTAATAGTATTTTATATCCATAAAATATACTGTGCCTAGGAAAGTCGCATTTTGTAAAACTTTAAAACTGCAAAACTAGATACTAGATACATTTTCATGGTATGATAAGTCTTCAAATTTGGAATCCCTTTATGAACAAAGATAGCTTGTATACAGCAAATTATCGAGCACTTATTTTTACGTGCAACTTCCGAAATTCCCGCAAACGTGTTGGCAATAAATCTGTCGTTCATAGCCAAAACTAGGCATCTACAATTTAGTAATTGAAAAATTGTAGATCATGTCTGTGCAACAAAAAGGTTGCATATCCTTCAGCAGTATAATAGCAGACGAGACCTTTCAGTTTAAGAAAAATGCCCTATTAAAACGTTTAAAACAGAGAGTTACGTAGTTCTGAGGGGCAATTAAACCACTTACAAAATTGCAACAAAAACTACCCGATTACCAGGCCAATTAACCGAGTTCCCTCACAACTAGATCATGCATGTTAAACTTGCTGGTTACGATGGTAACTACGAGTACCTTCAGGTGAATGTTCAAAAGTGAAAGTTAGTTCGTAATCATAATTAAAATCAATGACATCCCCTGACAAGTCTAAAAAAAACAAGCGTTAAAAAACCTAGCAGTTGTTAGGATGATATCGTCCATGTAATGTTAGTGTTCATATATAAAAAAAATATTTCTCCAATTTCTCATTTTTAACAAAAGTACCTAATGACACCACGCTTGTCGAAATTAGGCCATCAGTTCAGCCTTTACAAGGAAACAAAGAACATACATACCTACATACAAAACTTACATACATTACCTCTTACGTCGATTAAAAATAATGTATCGCCTAGTAATAAGTCTTAGATTTCTGCAAATAAAAATTAAAACATACCTTTTCTACATTATTAATGTCAATTTTGGTACGCAACAATAACAAACCAGCTTGAATGGATTTATCGCAAGTAATTGTAGACTTAACACAAGATTGTAGAATACCATTTTCAACATATTTGTAAATGTATTCCCATTTCCCACGCTAAGCAAAGTCAACATAATCGCAACCGAGTTGTTTACGAAATCGAGTACCTACTGAGCTGAAGCTAATAAGTCCCGTTATTGGCACAATATTGGCAAGAATAACGTCGCGGAGTGGCGTCGGATTACTGCGCACGCGATGGGATACGACAAGGGCCATTAGCGATCTCGGTACTCATGCCACCGCCTAATTGAAACCCTTTTAAGCTTTGGATGGATTTCAAACTCGTATTCGATTTTTAGAGGCAAAGTTTTTAAAGAAATAAGTACAGACAAAACACAAAGTTATACATTAAGCATGGCCGAAAATTTGCATCGAGGATAAATCTCCAGATAAAAGTGTAAGATTTTTTTGTCTGTATAACAAACCAGGCGTAAGCTCTGCTACTGAAAATATTAGAATTCAACCGTTATCTTCTATATAATTGTAATCACAAAATTCCGCGTTCGCAACGAACATTGAAATCAAATAGTCGGCTTAGAAATGCGCATTCCAGGTCTCTACGTCTCGGCCGTAATGAGGCGCAATCGTGCGTCGGAATACTTTCCCGGGGAATGATTGATTGCTCCTGGATTGTTCCTTCAATACATCCGTGCAGTGACGTGCTGTTTACCTTTTGTTTTAGTTGTATCCTGAGGTGTTCAGATTAAAAGGACGGTTTTAATAATAAATAATAATGATGTGTAACGGTTTCTGTGGGAGAATGTGTCGAGGCGTTTTATGTGGGTTGTCTTGCACTGTCATCTAGGTGAGTGTTATTCCTAAAATTTCTATATTTTTAGATTTCTTATTACTACTATTTATTAGTTCTTGTGAGTTTTGACACATTTTCCTGCTCAACTGCGCATGAATGTATTTATTTTTTGTTTTATGTGAGATTCATTGTTTTATATAATGCTAGGTTAAGTTATAAGCAATATTAAAAAAACGACTGACTGTTGAGTTTCTTGCGGCGTTTCTTCTCAGCAGTGGTCTCTTGTGAAGCGCTGGTAGATTTTTTTTTGACGTGTAAAAGTGCCCGTGCGGCCTACTTACTGAATAAACATCTTTTATCTTTTTTATCTTTTGATGTACTTTACTTTACTTGTGGGAGGACCTTGTGCAGGGTCCGTCCGGGTTGGTACCACCATCTTATCCATTAACCTGCCGCCAAACAGCAGTGTTCGCATTGTTGTGTTCCGGTTTGGGGATAAGACAGCCGGTGAAATGACTAGCATAGAGGCATTCCATCTTAGTCCTCAGGGTTGGCAGTGCATTTGCAGTCTTGTGAATGCGAATGTCTATGCGTCACAGTTTCCACTTACCATCAGGTGGCCTATGTGCTCGATTGCCTTCCTATGCCATAAAATAAATAAAATAAATAAATAAATAATGTAAGTACACACTCTACCCAGATCTCGTTTTCTAATTCATGTCTAAATATATTACTATTTAGAAACAACCGTGACACACGATTATGTAATTACTAATCGGGTTAAATTCACGATTTTCAATCGGGTACAGTGTGAAATATTTCTCATTAAACAGTACGAGTAAGTAATAATCCAGGACGGCAATATAATATATTACAATAGTGAGTTTGAAGCGTTTTCCCTTGAACCCTTATCAAATGACTTTGTAGTCCGTTTGTCAATTAATAAATATGATCCAATGTGTATAAGTAGTAGGTGGGCTTTATTTCATTGCATTGACAACGTAAGATATGTAAAGGACTAATGTGATTTTCAGAATAATATGTAGATACAGGCAGACGTCCTAGCGACATTTTTCGAGGTTTCTTTCATCCTCGAAAATTGCAATTTTCTAAAAACTACGATTTAAAATCCTGAGCTGCTGAAGTTGCAGGCACAATCTAGTAATCTGTATTTGCATAATCGTTTAAGAAGACGAGTTTCTGGAATCCCTTACTTAGAGTACACATTCTTAGGTATCACCTATATGATTAATGACATCTTTGTAAATTATTTACTTGAAAAATTTTCTTAACGTTAATTTCTTTCGACGTATTTTAAAACGAGCAAACATGATAAGTTACTTAGTGAGTAAGTAGCTTGACGCGGTGTTCATTAACAATTAAGAAGGTAGTTCGGCGTTGTTTTTAGAAGTACATAATATTGTAAAGGAAAATGAAGGCTTGTTAAACATGATGGTAAGCAGAAGAGAGAAGATGAGAGAATACTCAATGTGACACGACAGTTTCTCAATAAATACATCCGGTAAATACAAGGGTCAATCGTTTTATATATAACTTAGATTCCCGTGGCTTTTGAGAATTTTTTACAGAAAATAATATTTTAACTGTAGCGTCTCAATTTATTTATGAGAATATTATTAATGTTTTTATAAATTAGATTGTGTCACCAAAAATTCTGATATACATAATTACTAGAAAAAAAAGTAAAATTACTTTACGAAAATTCTGCGTCCTTAAACTATATAAATGATTTGTTGGTCAATGCATTCATTTCCGTAATAAATTACCAGACGTTATTTCAAAGATTATATTATGTACGTAAGTTATGCTTTATACAGGTTTGGTAAGGACCTTATACCCTAAACATATATATATTATAGCCATTTTCTCTTTCTGAATTCCGTGGTATGCGCTGGTTGTTAGAAATGCAAAGCAGAAAATATCGCATACAGGGCCTCTATTGTACTGGGTAAAAAAGGCTTTTCGCTTGCAGACTTACCGGTATCAAGAACCATTAAAGCGCATGCCATTTTTAAAGAGGTTTTGAAAAATGTCAAGCGATTTTAATCTCTGCGCCCAATCCCTACGACTTATTATTGCATAACTAAATAAAATAAAGGTTTCGTGGTAGCTAGGCACACGTGGCGCTGCACGTGATCGCCACGTCAAACAATAGTAACCCTTATGCCATTCAAGCCAAATCATCCGAATGTGCGGGAAAGAGACAATCATCAATAGGATTTACCCAACCCTATGGACAACAAACGCAATCGCAACGCAAAACCGGTAATCGTACTGGAAAAGGAGTCATAACGATACGGCAACACAATCGATAGGGTTCTCCGTTGTTTGGGTAGCCTTGTGATAGGAAGGCTTTTGAATCGAAAGCGCTAAGCGAATAAAGGGATTTCCGGTTCTTGCAGTAACAGCGGATAAGTTAAAAACAATATCGTAACGATATGATTTTAACCGCCTAGAATAGCGGCCATGTAATGGCGGCCGATTAAAAAAACAATGCCATAACAATGTCAAAGACAATATGGATTTACCCAGTAGAATAGCAGCCCTGATACCGCACCGTGTCGAAATCTATTATTAACTACTATTTACAGTCATTATAAAAACCTTCATCAACTTAATGATATGTTTTTAAATTTACTTTGATTTCGAAGTATTTTTCCTAAGTTGCCGTTTTATTTCGTTAACTAAAGCGGCAGCTAAAGTGTTTCACCAACATCAAACCAATTTAAGTTAATCCGTAAATGTCGTTCCATTTGTATATAAATTACAACTCAAAATCTTCAGTCACGGACTTTATTTAAATTTTTATGCATACACCGAGTCCCTAGCAAATACTAGTAGATGAGGTCTCTTTGCACTGGAGGGTCCCTATACTTATTTTAAATTAATATTTTACAGATTACTTTCATAATTGAAATTCTCCTTTTAAGTTTAATACTGATTCCTTGATTTGATAAGAAAATGTGCTTGCATAATTTATTCGTATGTCCAGGAAGAGCATCGGAGTTACAACCGAAATTTAAAATAATATACCTCTTTACTGCCAGTTCTGTGTTACGGCCTCTTTTGCTATCTCTAATCCAACTACATCTGTTCAGATCTCTTTGAAACTCGTGCCATTACGCTCCAAATCAAGGATCAAGCTTCAAAGGCCTACGTTAGTAAGTGCCTTTAGACCCTTATAGGTGTTATCAATTTGACCGTGCAAATCCTTGCCTTTGAGCGGCTCTGGCCCCTATTCCCAAAAGCAAAGTTCAAAGTAACATTATCTGTGTCTCTTTCTTTCAATTTTACCACTAGTCTAGTGCAAGAGGGATAGTAGAATCGAGTGGATCTGAATCCTATTACGAGATAAGCTAGTCGTTAGCTGCGATGGTCGTTTGCTGCAGGCGGAGGATAGGACTGTTATTGAAGGCACAATACCAGTATGTGCCCGGTGGGGTAGGCTTCTGGCCAATTATTCGCATCGTGGTCATTAGGGAAGCACGCTCTGAAGCTAGAGTATTTACTTTAAAATTATATTAAGAAAAGAAACGGTATTACAAAAGTTTTGTGCTCCAAAGATGATCGAAATGAATTATTTTGATCCATCATCATCATCATAATTTCCGCCGAAAGACGTCCACTGCTGGACATAGGGTCCCAAGGTTTGCCGCGACCGAGGTTAGAATACTTTTGACTATTTTCAAACAAATTCTGCCTTATATCTAAGCAAGCTTAAAATCACAAAAAAGAAAAGTCTTATACAATATCTATCTCTTGTTTACAGTTGTACTGTTATCACGGAAAACCAACGTACAGAAAAACAACCGCCCATAAAAAACCTTATGCTGCATAAAAAATATAAACGACCAACACTTCATCAAGCTAATCTACCGACGATCGGAACTCAGCCGGATAAGAATGAAATACTCTAATTACAGCATTACCCGTGGCTGAATAAAAAATGCCTAATTTGTTTCAGACACAATAACCGGTTGTGAAATTTGGCGTTATTTTGCGTTATGGCTGACAGTTACGTTTAACTGGTTAAGTTTAATTGTTTGTGCTTACCCCTTATTTTAAGTGAAACTATAATTCTTATGTAATTTTATTATTATTATTAATTAGACAATATAGTGTCCCACTGCTAGGCAAAGGCCTCCTCCCTTGATTTCCACACCTCTCTCTCTGTGGCAATCTACGGCCAATCCTTCAGAAAAACGTCCAAGTCATGTAATTATCTGCCTTTATTTTTTTTCAGGTTGAAGTGCCCATGCAGCCTACTAACATTACTGACAAAATCATTTAATTATGTAACTAAACCGGGAACCTATCGATGCGCGGCGTCCATTCTTACCGCAAATGTAAAATAGTTAACAGCAGAAAGAGGATGACTTATCGCGTAGCTTACAAAAAACTACATTCAAATTTAGCTGTGTGTAATATTTTGTTTTCAGTTTTCCTATCTTAGAACGAAAAACATACAGGAGGGTTATAATGACATATCTATGTAGTTCATTTTACGACAAGCGTTAAATACAGAGCTAGCTAGCTTATACAGCGCTGTCCTTTTGTTTCACCGTAAACTGAGCTGCATATATGTCATATTAACCCCCGGGATCCAGTTTTTAATAATACCGACAAAATTAAAAAAAAAAAAATTGGACTAGGTATATGTATCTAAAATTTCAGCTTCACAATCCTCTTAACGGATGAAATCGATCCGGTATAAATACTACTGATACCAATGCCAGCAAATGCGGGGCTGTTGCCCATGGAGATAACACGTGGCTGGTGTCGCAAAAAATCTCTGGCAGCATTAATTTTCACATTATTTACAGTCACAATTTCAGATATATATGAGACACATTTATTAAAGCTACCGAAATTACTCATTTCTTTGATGCCGTATGGCTTGCCGGAAATCCGATAGCTGAGTTCAGCCGACAGAGCATTTGCAAAATCTCGTTTTCAAAGTTAAATATGAAATGGAATGGAACTTCTCTCGATTCATCAGGCTATAATCGTAGATGGGAAAGTTTAGCAAAAGCTATTAAAACTGGTTTTTTATCAACATAGTTTTAGTACTGTTGCAGGTCAGATCATTTTAATAACGAATACGAAAAGCAATACATTCTTGAAATTGAGACGTTAGAAAGTGGTCGTAGACTTTGATCTGTGTTATTTAAGTATAATAAGTATGTGTTTAAGAATCGAAGATATACTCCAGGCCACTTACGATTTTTTTGGTTCCTCTATAGAGTGATTGCCTGATGGGAAGTGCTGGTACATTTTAACCAATAAAAGTGTCCGTGCGGCCACTTACAAAATAAACACCTCTAACTTCTCATAGAGGCACAAGCATGGCGCATCATTTACTATTTATTTTGGTAATTGATCGCAGTTAAGTAATGCCTCGTGCACATAACGAGCGTACGTTGATTACGCGACACGTGTGATAGATGGCTCCCTGAGTACGCAGATTTCGCTTCAAATCTGATACAGGACAGCTGTTGCCAGGCGTTCCATTTATGTAAGTACAGCAAATTTATTTGACCTTGAAATTGTACCTATACGTTTCGTGTGTGATAGTAATATTCGTTCGTTGAGACCGTATCCCCTTGGTTATATTAATCTATAAGTAAGATTATAAATAGAGTGAGCTGATTGTGTAAGTTTGTTTGTAAGTGTTGTTTGTGTGCGGATTTTGTTAGTAATGTGGATATGGCATATGGAGAGTTATTTTAGAGCCACTCCACCTGTTTAGGTAGGTAGGTACTATTGGTTAGTCGCTATTTTCTAGCGAGCTCAAAATAATTGATTTTATTATAATTGTTTTTATTTATACTAGGTACATATCTTTATCTAACGAACCTGGGAATAATTTTAATTAATAGACACAGACAGACTTGTTTATTTGTTATTTTAGTGGTAAGTCAGAATTACATGACTGTACAGTGTGTATAGATTGATATTATATTTGTAGCAATTTCAATTCTATACACACAGGTGGATTAAAATTTCAGGTATCTGTCAATGTTTTAAAATCGTTATATCGTTATGGTAACGATACCTATTTGTCCAGACGAAAAGCAATGTCGGTATCGCATGCGACCGCTTCCGGCGGTTACATTTATGAAAATGGCCGCTACTAATTTATATAATGCTAATGCAGGGTTTGCGTGAGACACTTTATTTTCGGAGGATATGGATTAGAATATGATGAAACGACGCATTAGTTATTACAAGCTGTATAAAAACAAGTTAAATGGCAAGGGTCTCCTTAATCATAAACGCACACATAAAACCTATACTTACCTAGTTGGTTAATAAGTTCTGATACCAAGGTTGAGTGAAATAAAACTGACTTATGTTTAGTTTCTAATTGCAATATGTATAAAATTTAAAAGTTTAAATACCCGACTAAGTATAAGTCTTGTAACCGTGGTTGAAGTCTGCTTGGTCTCTTCTTGTCAATTTTACACTGACACATAAGCTCACATCATAATTTTAAACATACCTTAGCTATTGCGCTTTATATATGTCATACGTCAACATCGAAACACAAAAACGCGAATAAAACGATGGTAGCAATCCAGATGTACCCTGAAACAAGGTCTTACCATTACCACAGATTAAGTAAGAGTTACTACGTAACATATATTTATCTGAGCGAGGTAGGTACGTCCGATAATCACCGCCTGACGGAACATAGTTGCCGATGCTAATACATCAAGGATGCTCGCGCGCGGCGATGTCAACTAGCTCGACCGGTTTTTGAGTTTCGAGACATGGTCGAGACACGTCAAGCGAGATGCAAGTAGGCGAGTAGTACACTCTTACTTAATCTGTGGTAGTAGGTACATTCTAGTCATTACGTCAAGTTTGGTTAGATGTGTGTGGTATGTTGTTGTTTCTTTGAATTATTTTGGTGAAAGTATAATTTAAAAAAATGACTCATTATTGCTGTGTGAGTGGGTGTTTACACAAGAGAACCAAAAATAATAAAAAGGAAACGTTTTTCTCTTTGCCGGTGAACGAGGAAAGGTCAGTAGTTGCAATTTATTTTTATTTATACATATAAGATGATATACCTAAGTATGTTGAAGTGATCAATCAACACGAAACAGTGTTCATCAAGTTAGAAATATTGAATTATCTAAATTCGGGGTCAATAGAAATGATAAAATTATTTGTTTACAATCAAATCAGTACTGTTTGACACATAACCTCAATATTTCTGCAAACGAGTTTTGATTCGAAAAAACCTATAGTTAATAGTTATTTAATCTTAAACAGAATGTAAAAGTAACAATCAAGCGTGTACATCAAATAAATATATATAAATATATATATGTATATATATATATATATTATATTTTGATTATTCAAGTAACTGTTTTTCTCATAATGTGTACCTGTTAATTTATATTAATATTTTCGATGTGTTGACAACCCTACCGTTCGAGCGAGCAAACGTAGGTATAACTATACGTTCGCAGTAAACTACGAAAAATGAACTTTCAATAGTTAATATGGTTTATTTAGGCGCGTTCGGCCAGCATTATACATATATTTTATATGTATTCAATACTTTTACGTGTTGATCGGACCTACTTTGTCGCTTTGTATAGAAGTGAAATATGCCTGCCATTACTACGTTAATGAATAGTGAATAATTTTCTGGTGTAGGTCGCACCCACGTCGCACCTGTCTGCCATTATACGATTATACGTTTCAGAGAAAACAATCGGAGGCTACCATTTACAATGTGTAGGTTGGGGCCGTGCCACAGATTAACAACCGCCACGCGTTGGAATTCTAAAAACAATATAAAAAACCAGTGTCACGTTTGCGAACCGTGATCTCGCTCAAAAAAATCCCAATGCGACTTTGAATTGTAATGTTTTCACAATACGATTCTTGTTACAAGCACGATATTTTTAGTTTTGTTATAATGTGTGTGTTTTTTATAGGATGGGGAATGAAAAAACTAAAAAATGTGTTTCCCAGCGGAACTGACATTTAAATTTTAAATGATTATAGCTGTCAAAACAAAACTTGCGTTCACGTGACTATTTTAGTTTTCATACGAGACATGTCCCAATGTTAATAAAATAAATAGCAATTTATTTATTACGCAAACGTATAGTCAGCAGCAGAAGTAAAAACTATCTTCTTATTCTTCTTTTTTCATTAATGGCGGCATCGCGGCATCTGCTGTGATTCCGCCAATGTCAAACCAGTAAAGTAAATCAGCAAACAGAATACATCAAAAATAAAAGCCGGACGTCTTTCAATCGGCCATCTTCCCTCCCCAGAGGTTACCGTTTTCGTATAAACGCTCTTATTCTCATGACAGTAGAATAGTGTATAAATAATTTTAGGCTCTTCGACTGTGCACGTTCTAATGCTGCTGACTGTACAAAAACACCCCGCTTCTTAACGATTATTAAACGCCACATCAGGAGGCGTTTACTAAGGTGTTTAAACCTGCTGTTTTATTATATGAAAAGGATGGAGCTATAGGAGTCGTATAACTATGTCGCTTTTAGTATCTTTCACTCTTCAGGTTTTGACAGTCCATAATACAGCGCTAACATTTTTAAATTTTACGGAGTAAATAAATAAAAAATTGTTATTTGGTGTTATTAAATTTATAAAACCAGTTTTAATAACTTTTTTATACTCGTCGATTAAAATCTGTGTATTAAGATTTCATAGAGAATACTGCAACGTCACTCTTTTCATCGTTGTTACTTCCGAAACAATCGAAATAACTATTTCGATACGCTCTAGACAACCGAAAAAAATTTGAAAATAGAACTTCGGATATCCATATATGTGTCCTTGTAGACTTGGAGACTCGATCCGATACAAAATTGCCAATCTGTGGCGTTTCGCAACGTAGCAGCGTCGCGGCATCTGTCAAAAATCTACTATTCAATTATCTTGTGTCAAAGAAGTCGGATAGTAGAACACTTACGATATTTAGATTTCTTGTATACTCGTATTAATGACTTAAATTATTAATTTTAATGAACTCGTACAAAAAGTATTGTTCACAATAGTGTCATAATTAAGCTTTTTAATCTCGTACCTTACTTAGGCCACTCAGCAAGCTTCGTGGCCTAAACACGGTACTCGACTAAAAAGCTCTCTATTATAACACGATTGTGAAAAATACTATTTTAATCAAAAGAGAGTGTAATAACTTTGAAGCCGTTTTCAGTATGTGTCCTTAATTATATCTGCCTTCGCTTATGACTCAAAGGAGTGGGTCAGTGTAAATGTGTATTATATAATAAAAATAATTACATGTGAACGCTAGTATTCATCTTAATTACGATAGATGAAAAATGGTTGGGCCAAACAATAATGATTAGCTCTAAAATGAGCTCTAGAAGAATCTCGTCGGGGGTTTTTAATGGGGGTGTACTGTACAGTGTTCATTGTTTGTCTCTCTGGTGTGTTTTCCATGCGAGTATTCACGAACCGAGGTCGTAATTGGAACTATTCAATCTCGCTCAAATGCAGGCAGTGGAAAGGACTAATTTGAGGGAGCCCGTCGCATCGCGTATTGATTTTTGTCCTAACGATTGTTTGGGCTAAAATATTTTAGCCTAACATTCTTTAGATTCTTGTTTAGATTATTCAAGTTAGGTTAAGTTAGGTTTTTTTAAATTAAAAATAAACCGTTTCCATTGGTAAAAAACCATTTTAGGCGAAAAGATTAAGCGCAAGCAATCATTGGGACTGACAAGTTAATGTCCCCTCATGTACACCCGATTTGGTCGTATAACTGTTTCCTTTGTGCGAACTATAAATCAAGTTGCAGGTTTTAACAGTTTATTACACAACCTGAGATCCATCTTCGTCCGAACGTCCAACAACGTTACGTTATGTTACGTTGAACAACGTAACATTGAAGATATGTCTACATTGTCCTCTTAACTCAGACTGTAAACGCTGAACGATTTTCTCCAAGAGAAAGGAAAGTACAGTTTTGACTGGCAGAAAAATCTTTATTATCACTAAGTCCCGATCCAATATCGTTACTTTGGCAAACTAGTTTAAACTTCCTCTTACGCCACTGCGGAGTTGACGGGCTTTCTATAAGAAGTCAACTTCAAAGTTATAGAATGCCAAGATTTTCATAAACTTAATTTGATTTATGGTAAAGCATTTATGTCATAGTTTGATATATTTGTTACTAAAGGTTTAGTAGGTAACTAGGTATGAAACTGATATTATTTTTTATCTTTAAAGATAAGCTTAAGCCTAGTTTTAGTTTCCAGATATATGTTTTATACATTATGTCGTATTTTATGTTGTTTGTCAAAAAATTACATTAGTTCAGAGATATACATAGATTACAGTTAAATAAATGGGTGTTGGGCCACTATGGAACTATGTCAAATTGATGTATTCCAGCAAACCCTAAAAAAGTTTTAGGTTTAGATTAACTGCGTCACTTTGATGTAGTTCCATAATTCTTGAAATTCGTTACTTTGACTAAATAGTAGTGATCTGTGTCTGTAGGTTCGAATGTTCGGACAGGTTGAACCAACTTTACGACAGAAACATGGATGTTTGTCACTGAATCGTAGATTTGAGTGTTTCGAGCATTTTCAGAGCATTTTAACCGCTCCTAGCACTTATTACAAACGATTGAAGTTAGTTCCGAGATAACATTGAGCATCAAGCTTCCGAAACTGAATTGCAACGTTAGTGTGGACAATGGAATAAATAATAGAGTCCATTTGTGGACAAAGCTGTGCCCGTGGCAAATGAGGCGTTGCCCTGGAGATTAATAGGGACGCTAACAACACCGTGCTTTGTAACAGCTCGGGATTCTGCGGGGACAGAGATATAGTGCGGTAGGTCAGGGTGAGTAATAGCATGGCAAGTAATAACGCACTATTACAAAGGATAACTGGACCTAATTGACGATTTTTTTTTTTAAACGGTGTGTAATAAATATTACCCGCGCAAAATGGCATGATATTATTAACGTATACAGAGTGCGCAATCAAAACAAGTCAGTAACGGACTTTTTTAAAGTATTTGGTGGTGGATTTACCACATATTTAACATTGATATAATTTTTATAAATATTTTATTCGGTTAGTAGGACCTTCCGGAATACTAAGGAGTGGTCCGGAAAAAAATTAGCAGCACATAATATGGAATTTATTTTTATTTTGTGCTAATTTCTAAGCATTGCATTTGTAATAGTAATCTGTAGATACTATTAAATAAAATAAACAATAATAATGGTAGAAATTAAAGAAGGATTTCAAGTTTTCGCCTTTTACATTAACTCTCACCTAAAACTTTTTGAGCAGTGCCTTTTGAGAGAATTTATGAGGTGTTTGTCATAAACATAGTTTTTTTCTTTAAGTTTGATGGGCTAGTTAATACCTTATTAAATTGTCTTTTGATCATTAGTTAATATTTTTGATTTGACTTTAGTTTGAGGTAGTTACATGGATTTTCAAAAATGGTGTATTTGCCATTTTTACAGAAATTTGTCTCCCATAGAAAAACCTCTGTCAGAGGTATGATTGGAGAAACTTCCTTACTACCCAACGTGAAATCCAGTTTATTGGTATAAATTATTCGTATAATAATATTCTTAAAAGCATAAAACAAGTTCTGAAAATGGAAATTCAATGGTATTGTAGAAAACGGCAAGCGAAGATTGTCAAATTGTGTTGTACAAAAAGTTATAAAGTACATTGCAATAAATATTGAGAAAACTCAAGGAATCTTACACATTTCAATATTATTGTATTTTTATTTAATAGTAAGATATCTACACATTACTAAAAATAATAAACTGCTTCATAATAAGCAAACAATAAAAAAAAAAAATGTGATTATTCCTTGCTACTTTTTTGATGAACCACTCCTTAAGTACCCTAATTTCACCAGCTAATCTGCAGCAAAAGCACCAGCGCGGCGTACGCAACATTGTTTCGGTGGATTGGAATCACGATGCGGAAAGGCAGTATAGAGCTCCTTACAGGCCAAATCTTGCAAACCTTTCCTAATTTAGTAAGCCACAGCAACAGAAGCTTGAGATGCCGCATCAAGAAAGTGGCAAATGGGATTAGATTACATCGCAAGTCAGGCGAATTATTAAGGCATAGCCGGACTTCCTTCAGTTTTAATTCTGCGATTCATAACGAAACTTGTTAAAACGATGTTTGCAATTTAATTAGAAAAGGAAGGCACCGTGTAATTATGATCAAACGGGAATTAAAGTCTGAGATAAATTGCTTGCTATTTCTCCGCGTTCTGCGAACTTTTAGTTAACTTAACTATTATGTGAATTCAAACTTCTGCTCGCTTTATTAACACTTGGAGGCTTATCGATCACTTTATTTACACAACTAAGTAATTAAGGTGGTATTAAACTGAGTTATTATTTTAATTAACAGATTTTATATTCTGTAAGACAAATCATAAATTTTAAATCAACACACACACACAAACTTTGCTATGTAAAACGATTATATGAGTGACTATTCGATATCATTAACATCTCGTAGCTTAATACTTACAATTGATTTAGTAACCCTGCGAGCCTATTATGGTCGTGTTCGTCGATGTGTTGAGACGTGGATAAAACCCCAGTCACTTTCTGACTTATACGTGAGTGCGAGAGTGACGGAAGCTATCCACCACGATAAAAGGGACCATAATATGGAAGCTGAATACCTGATTAGATAGATCCCTTATATAAAATGAGACCCACGCGGAAAGTGCACTGCTAGATATTCTCTAGATGATAAACAAATAAAAACTCACAGCTAAAGACGTCGTGTGCAGAAGCCCAACAAAGACTTTTCTTTTCAAAAATCAAATGAAAAGAATATTACTGTGTCTGTAGATTTATTTTACAACGGAGGAAATGTTTATGTAACAAAAGGGAAATAATAAGTAATTTTAGTTTCAAATACGATCTAAAAAAATTAAACCAGCTCATGTGTATAATTACAGGACACACATTTCAAACACATTCTTATTGATTGTTCGAGTAGATGCTAAAAAAGGACATATTAAAGACTTTTTGACAACAATTTAATGACGATAGCAAGCATAAATAAATTTTCCTACAGTACTTAAATCTAGGCCCGTATAAGGTGAACGTAATATTGATCTTCCATAACCAGCTTTAAATATGTACTTAAACGCATTTAGAGCGTACTTAAACGTACTTAGAAAACCATTCGTTAGAGTTATGATCGCACGGCCCGTCGGCTCATATCTCTTCTGAGTTTTGCTATTAACGGCGTACTAAAAACATCGATCGTTGTTGTAATGTTTCATTTAGATATTGAACAAATATTAAAAGAAAATAATTTAAAAGCAAATTTTGAAATAAAAAAAAACGTGCTTTGTAAAATTATACGGAAATAATTATAAGGTCATATTCGACTATAATATAATATATCTGCTACAAAAGGTTATCTATCATAAGGTCGAATTTCAGTTACCATTTGTTTGAACGAATTTTCATTTTTTTTTTCTGAAAACGTTACTCTTGTGACACCAATAAAGACCAAACTACTGAAGCGGGATATACCTTTCTGATACTTTCGACCAAAAATAATTCGTTCAAACGGTAGAGAGAAATACCTACAGTATTTTAAAGAAATGTAATATCAGGTGAGTAATTTCTATAAATACAATACCTACCAGGTGAGAATAAATGGAGACGACTCAGGTGCACTTAAATCCTGATTGCACCTAGATTCATAATGTTGCAATTCGTTTACACACTAAACGCTCCTGCATTATTGTTTAGCGAACCGAAATGAAATGTGGCATGCCAGCCGTTAACATACCCACTACGTGCCAAATTATATCTGTTAAATTAACATATTTGCACTGTGAAATAGAGGAATGATTGTGGTGAGGTTTACATTTAGTTCATTAACGTTTCTATTATTTGTTCTAATTATAACTTGTGTTTGTGTGAAAAATGTTGTTGTATAATGAATAAGAACTAAACTTTTAATAGGTACCTACGATAACCCACACAGCTGAGTGACCAATGAAGATAAACAAAGGGAAACTGTCTCTGTCATGCACATAAGATTCTTATGTAAAATCTATATTCATCTCTTTCTACATTTTCTCACTTCTGTCTTTAATGGGCAATTAAGTGTGTGGCAGTTTGTACTATTAAGTAAGGCGTATTATATACATTAAGCAGAGTTAGTTTCAAAATAATATTTTTTAAAACAGCACCTTGATGTGTATACACTGGAAAAAATTAAAGCCTGTACAACGTTTCAGGTAGGATTGATGTGTAATGCAAGCTTGCCGTGACCTCATAAATATAAAGGTTGTTTAACAAAAGCCATCACAACTGTAATGGTCGAAACGAATATCACCCGTGTTTATGTGAGTGCCAACTTTTTTAAACATAAAAATTATATTATAAATGATTATTGTGTTTTATTTTTTTGAGGTTCTCTGATTTCAAATATAAATATATTTAAAAAAAATTGACTGAGTGACTGACATGCTCACTGAACCATCATTCTTGAAATATTTGCACATTTGCATTTTCGATATATGAGCTTTCATTTAGCATATTTGTAGTTTTGGCTAAAGGAGAGGGAGGGGACGCAATTCTAGCAAAAATTACACTTTTCGAGTTCAATATTTTGTAAAGAGTCCCCAATATCTGAAAATTTTTGATAACATGTTTTTTTAAGAGTTATTCAATGGTACCTCGCTCGATGTTGAAATGTAAAAAAAACAAGTTTTATTTTATAACGGAAGTTAAAAACTAATTTTAATTTTAATGTCAAACCCAATTCACTGACTCATTACATCGTTACTAGGCACAGAGCACTGAATCGTCACCGCGCGCCTCTACTAGAGACGGCAGTGAAGACAATATTCGTGCCTCGCAGTTGCGCTGAGCGCAATTGATGGAGGTAAAGGCCGTCAGTGTCTATTTGGGCGTTGTAGAGTGCACATGATCAAAAAAGCGATATTATTCCTCATTGTGCTGTGATATGGTGTAATAACCAAAGTAAAAACGTGAATAAACAAAATTCTGGCGTATCATATCACAATTAAGTATTTAAAATCAATATTTGGTTATTTGAAAATTGCGATTTGAGGTTATCTTGGAACACAAAACCTCGTCTTTTTCTTCTTCTTAACACAAAACCACCACCGCGCCGTAAGCAGTCTCACCAGCCAGTGACGCCAGTAAATGCGTTAGTGAAGTGTAGCGGTGTATGGCGTCATATCGATACAGTGCATCAATGTTCATAAAGTATCAATGAATTTTTATTCCATTTAAAATTGTTAATTTATTATTAATTTTCCTTTACTAAGTGTCCCTTTTAGGTTTCCTAATGATGCTTACATTAAAGATAAATGAATATTAGCGACGGGAAAGTTAAACTGGTTTCTTCAGAAACATGGTACGAATTGCTCAGACCATTTCGAGGCTGGAAGTACCACGAAAAGGAGTACCAGAACATAGCTATTTTCTGATGCTATTCCAACAATGAAACTCCATCCTGTTTTTAACGAGGAGGAGGAACTTTCACAAACTGATTCATTTCATAAACATATAACTGCTTTTTTCCGGAACTGAAAATATTTTCAGGATTTGGTTTTGACACGATAGTCCTGAAATAGGACTATCGTGTCAAAACGCTTTAGGTTAGGTTAGTTTCATAGAAATCCTGAAATATGTACAGTTTCGGAAAAAAAGCGGTTTGCTAAATGATGTTTGTGAAATCAATCAGTTTATAAATATGTGGAAAAATATGTGGACATCAGACTGAACTACCTTACAAAAAAACGCAACTCCAATTTATTAATACGAAGTTATTGTAAAAAAATGTTTTATTTTTGGGGCAGTGATGGCGCTCCGGTTCAAGTTTTTTATAATCTTGATTTTAATAAACATACATACATACATTAAATCACGCCTGTTTCCCAGAGGGGTAGGCAGAGACCACTTCTTTCCACTTGCTACGATCTTGACAAATTTCTTTCGCTTCTTCAACATTCATACATCGAGTCATGCACGCACGTCGGTTTCGGGTACTTAAGATTCGGCCCTTTCCCAGTATTTCTCCGATTTGATTTCTATTATTTTTGCACCTAGTTGGTAATGCATGCCTAAAGGTATAATGAGTAATTTTGAATATTGCCGAAGTATTGTTTTTAAAATAGTCATGCGTCCGATTTTGGCTCATTAAAATATCGATAAAAATATCGACCTCACACCGCAGCACTCTTAAGCACTTATGCCTTTCTTGTGGCGGACAAATGGTTGACAACTAAGACAATACGGATATGTCATTTATGTAGTAGTGCGTGCACTAGTGTGAGTAAACGGTGACGCCCACTGACACGCTTGATTTGTATGGAAAGTTTGGAGCATACCGACTCTAGTAGGGGCGCGGTTCTGTGCTCTGTGTTACTAGGCTTACTAGTTATCTGCGAAATATATTTTCTGCCAAGTAAATGCGAGCATAATGATAATTTGTAATATCGTCTATCTCTCGGTATTGATTATTACAGGGGCCATCGAGGCCAGTCAATGCATCGGCCGTGAAACTGATAACTGCACGGTATCGCAGCATGTGAACAAGCAAAACTGACTCTAACTCCTCCCCACAACGTCCAAGTTCCAACATTGATTTACCTCCACGCCGTGGAAATAGGTGAAGCGGTAAATGTTAAGGTCGCCATCCTTATGGAAAATGAAATGAAGCGGGTAAAACTATCATATGCTTGTGCAGGGGTGGTTTCACGATGCGTCTAGTGAATTTTAATTATGAAAGTGGAGGGCAAACTGCGCTACGTGTTTTTTCTTCTTGATGTTATGCCATTGGAGCACAGGGTAGTGGTGGAGATAGAGAAAGATAATATAAGGATTGGGGAATTGAGAAAATTGTTGTGTTTTTTAAATCTGTGTTGTTATAATGCTGACCGTTAAATGGTTGAAATGGAAACTATTTACGATATTATATGAAACTTACTTTTACGTGCGATTTGATTGAGATAGTAGAGTTTAAAAGTACCTAAATGTCGAATTGTCGAATTGGTTTATCTTACAATATATCAAAAGAATAAATCATTTGTCGTTTTCCGTGTGGTTGCCGGCTTAGAATTGTGCCACTCCAAGTCTTCCCGTGGAAGTCGTAAGAGGCGACTAAGGTAATAAAGGCTTGTAGTACTGTTAGGCGATGGGCTTGCAACCTGTCACTAATACATACAGGGTGACTGGTAATTCGCCGTATTCGTTGAAAGGGGTTATTCTACAGCTCATTTGTAACGATTTAAGTCCAGTCAACCAGGGGTCAAAACTCACTGGTTATCGAGTTATTCACGTTTTTAGAATTTTTTAAAAATACCCGCCTTTCGACCTAAATCTAGTCATTGTGTAAAAACTTCGTCATTTAGAAATAAAAAAAAGCATTTTTCAAATAGCCAATGAGTTACTGATTACGAAAAATAGTAAAAAATGCCAAAGAAATGCAAAGTTTTGCAAATAACAGGATTTGAAGTTGAAAGTTCAAGTAATTATTTTCCAAATTTTGTAACATTTTAAAGCATAACTAAAAAAAAAAGTATGACACTTCGCGTACAAATAACAGGAATAGTTTGCTCAATTCATAAGCTTTCTAAAAAAGTATAATTTATGACCTTTTAAACTTAATTTTCATTTAAAAATGTACAATTAATAAAAAATAGCAGAAACTTTCGCTGTTAAGCTCCATCGTTTCAACTAAAAATCGCGAAATCGTTATCGTTTTTAAATTCACCTAATCGTGTTCTTTTAAATTTGCTTTTTAAAAACATAAAGTGCGTTCCATTTTTAACCGAAAAACGCGGGTAGTGTTGTAGTAAAATGAATAAAACATCGTTCTCCATTTTAAATTCGGCTAATAGTGTTTTATTTTTAAATAAATTTGCTTTTTAAAAACAAAGTGCGTTCCATTTTGAAATTTTGAGCATCTCATAACTTTTTGAGTGACCTACGTAATCAGTTACTTTCAACTTTCTTTCCATTTCGGACGATATTGATAACTAAGCTTCTTCAATGTCCTCATACATTTGTATGAAACTTTCCTTTTTTGTTACTAACTTTCTTTGGTTCATGGTAACAAAAAAGGAAAGTTTCATACAAATGTATGAGGACATTTTGGGAGACTATGTTATTTAGGCTCAGCTTCATTGACTCTACCAACCTGCAATTTTTTTTGCAAATTGAAGTCGTGAATGAAATGTACAAACTTTTTTAGAAATGCTCAGGTAATTCTTTAGCTCTGCCTACCCCACTCTGGGAATGAAGGCGTGAGTTTATGTATGTATGTGTCTTTTTTTTTGTTTTGAAATTCGCAAGGGTTGGGTTGGAACTTTGAAAGACAAAAAATATAAATAAACGTGTCAACGTATGCATTCGATACATGTTTGGTCTGCGTTAATACGATCATGTCTCCCACTTCCGTGCACAGATAAACTGGTTACTCATTCGTTTTCGCCGAAATGTTCACACTTTTTAATCCTCGTTCTCTCTTCTACCTTTATGTGGGGTTCAGTTTTATGGCCAATTTTACTCTTGCTTTCCCGGCTCACAAATCTAAGTCCCTTTCTTAATCCTTTTCAGTGCACTCTGTCAGGTTATAGATAATTACAATTACTTGATTACTTAAAAAACAAATTGAAGGAGTTCTGGCTTGACTCTAGCTTCTAAATATTTTATCAACTGTCCTTTACATAAGTGTTATTTATGTAAGCTTAAGTATATATTTATAGATTTACTCATAAATATATTATATTTATGTAGATATTTGTTTTTTTTTTCAAGTTAGGTTGTATCGGTTAGTTTAATTTTAATGCTCTTTTTCCTAAATATAGTTACTTACTCGAACCTTTAACTTTTCTCAATCTCTCAATAATTAGCTGGACGAGATGCCTTACAGGGGTAGCACCGCCTTTGTACACTCTTTTTTTTAAATTTTCATTGTATTGTTTTCCTTTGGTACTATAAAGTGTTTACAGACATACATACATAAATAATGGAAAATATCACCCTTAAACGACACGTAATTACCCCTCCGGAGTTAAAAGTCAAAGTCTTAAATGTCAAGTGCTTAAATTATATCCAGAAAGGATAACGTCAAAATCTTGAAATGTCCTTGTTTTGTAATGTCCAGGTCTTACAACGTCAAGGTCCTACAACGTCAAGGTCCTACAACGTCATGGTCGTACAACGTCAAGGTCGTACAACGTCAAGGTCTTACAACATCAAGCTTACTAATCTGACATTCTACGGTCTAGACAGCTTGTCATTTCAAGACTGACTTTAAACGCCGGAAGGGTAATGACTAGTTCTAAAGTATGGTTTCTCGGTTGTTTTGCCGCCTTCAAGCTTTCAAATATTATGCGTCTTATATCTGAAACTTAAATTTGTACTTTGTTAGTACTGGAAAGTGCTTACAACTTAAACTAACTTAAGTTTGTTATTGCATACAGTAAGTTAGTATCTGAAATAAATAAGAATAAAATAATAATTTAAGGTTAATTGTAAAAGGTAGATATTTTCAGAGGTATTTAATTAAGTGTTTTTTTGTGTTTTGAAATAGTCATCAATATCCACTAAACATGAAATAAAATGTTTCAAGGTCGTAACTTTCAATGTCAAGAATTCCGACGAAACTTTCCGCTACCGCAGATTGGTCAGAAAATTGGATAAGCTACGTGATTCGTAAGCAAGTTATGTGAATAATCATGGCCAGTTGTGAAGTTGTAGCGCGCAGCTGCTACGGTGTTACGTAGCCGTAGCACGTTTGTAATATTGAAATGTAGCTGCGTAGCGGCGCAGTTACGAGTAGTGTTACAACTCTGTTAGCTGTTATTTTTTACTTTTAAATTGGAGCTTGTGAGATTAAATTGCGAAGCGAGTTTACTAAAAATCGCAGTGCATAAAATTCCAATATTAAAATTGTAGCTCGAGTTACGCGCGGTTTGACGTATATTATTTTTATAATGTTAATCATCATAATTACCTATGTGATTATTAGATGATCTAAAAATACCTGTTGTTGATTAAAATAACAATATCTTGATCTATTTTCAGCTATTAAACTGATGTTAACCGAAGTTTATATGTATATTTGAAAGATTATACCATGTGTTACAATGCTATTAGCCGTTATGTTATAGACGGCCAGATGGATTTTAACATATTATGGGATGACGTTATATTTGTCCTGGTTGTGGAAGTGGCATAGAAGTATATCATATTTAATCAAACTATTGAGAGGGAATTTAGAACATATCGACGAGGCCTGTCAGATTTATTCCGAAACGCGTGCACAACAAATCTTTTTTTTTATTACATTTTGTATTATTTTTAATCTATTTTGAAATGTTTAATACGTCCAGCAAATTTAATACCTAGCTCACGTGTATAATTGAAGGATTATACAGGTATTCAATAAAACTCGTTAGCGATGCCTATAATTCTGCTGATCCTAGATAGATTTAAGGATATCCTTGAATACATCTGTTTAACGTTATATATATTTCCATGACGTGTAATGAGAACCCCTTCAAAGGTAGTAAAAGGCCATAAGTCAAATTTTCCGCGTCTTTATCTACGTTCGTGCGGAGGAGCAGCTAGCATGAATTATTACCCGTTCCGGTAGGAGCCCATTAAGACGTTTTACACTGGGAACAGTAGTAAAATAATGCTGTTATCTTTTAAAGACGTCTGTTGAGTTAATACTGACGTAAAACATTATGATTAAGTCTTTAAACGGTTTGTTACGAACCTGAATTAAATCAATTTCCGACGAAAATGTAGTAAAACAAAATCAGGAAATCGTAAAATATTTCAGTTCTTTAAATTATCGTAATTATTATACCTACATGACACTAAACTTTATAAAATTTATCTTATCTATATATATTTGGGGAGTTATCGATCGACAGTTTCAACATTGTCGAAATATCGGGACCTCACTGTATGAAAGAACATGTCTAGTCACTTTATTAAATTAAATGATATTTACAACATGATGAGTGTGCAATGAACTACTACTTATCACACACTTATACATCTCTCTCACTCACTCTTTACATACACTTTCAGACCACGGTATTTCAAAAACTCTCTAAGGTGACTAGACGTCTTATTTCCGCGTACACTTATATTTTAACCGCGTTTAGAACCCGTTTTTATTTAACTTTAGTGTCAAAAACTAGATATTTGCTAAAACATAATTCGTAAGTCGTTTTTCATGTCAGTCTTCAGATTATTAGAGTAAAGAGTTTCCAATGTTATTTATGAGGATATGTTATGAACGTCTAAGTTTAATAAATTACTAATTTAATTTATGACTTTTAATCAACCAAACCACCAAAGAACATAATTACCACGCCGCCGGCAGGTTTAATTTCAGTGTCAATGCCAAGGAATATGATCTTTTATTGGAAATTGTCGTACGAAGATCACATGACATGTCTTTGAGTCTGATTACTACGGAGGTATCACGTCGAGTTCGCGATATTAAATTCATTATTTGTGAAGCGGCACAGATTCCTACAGTTATAAAAGAATTTGGCGATATTTTTCCCATTTTTTTTTGGTACCTATCTTTTCATTCATGAAATCTATATTTTTCACAGCAAAATTTATTAATTTAACAGCAAATTGATACGACCGTATAAAGAGCAGGCATTATTGCAGTATTGTTAGAACATAATTTTCTTTATCATCAAATTTCCTTTATATTTTCAAAGCAAAGACACCCAAGTACCACCTCCAACCACGTCGTCTCTTAAAAACAGGTGAGTCTGAGGTCAAACGCAAACCCATTTTTGATTTAAAAAAAAATTATACAGAAAACGCTCACTAACGATATTGTATAATAAGTCATGCATCAATAGGGAATATGCATGTTTTTTTTTTACAGCTTCAATTGAAGCTGATTCATGTAACAAACAGATCACAAAAATCATTTTTTGAATAACTATAAAAATAACCAAGATATAAGCCAACAAAGATTTGTTCCTATCTCTTTCTAGAAAAACGGAATTTTACATGGAGTTTATATGGCCGCAGTGCACAATGACGTCACGGTGCACATCGGATCTCTCTGTCTAATTAGAAGTTTAAAATGCTTATAAGTTCCGTATTTCTTGACCGATTTTAATTTTAATTTCCGTTTTGGTGATCTCTTTTACGGTATTTTCATATTTTGATGAGAAATGCGATTTTAAAAATCCATGCATATTCCCTATTCCCTCAGTTATTTCAATACACACTGTATCAAATTTAACAACCAATTGGGTATCTAACATATAACATTATTTATTGGTCGTATAACATTACTTGCTAATAAAGAAAAAATATTATATTCAGATATTTGACATCACACATTCACTGCCATCTAACTTACATACATACATTAAATCACGCCTGTTTCCGTTTGTAACTTGTTTGTAATTTGAACACGCCACGGGAGCTGGCACGCAATGTAGAGTCGTATTGTATGACTTGCGTCCGTACCTGTAAGAATACGCTTTGCCAGTCACTTTCGCTCACAACTCCGGAATTAGCTAGGCTTGCCTTTGATGGATAGGTACATCAAGTACATCATCATCGTCATCATAATCATCATCATCACCATCATCATCACCATCACCGTCATCATCATCATTATCATCATCATAATAATTATCATCATCATTATCATCATTATCATCATCATCATCATCATCATTATCATCATTATCATCACCAAAGGTAAGTAGTACATCAAATTTGAAGACTAAAAAGTGTTTGTGTGTTCATGGCGATATGTAAACAGTTTGAGCCGACGAAGCGGTTGGTATTTCCGTTTTTATTTTCACTTACCGCCGGAATTCGCATATAACGGCTTACTACGATATGAATACCGTTTTTGAATATGAATAAGGTTTGCACAATCAACAATGGCATTTCCTTTATGAGGATTTTCCGGTTATTCTACTACATACAGTGCCCATTTATTTTGTTATTTCAGTTTGTTAACTTGCAAGCAAGAATTTTCTATGTAAATAATTTAATTACGAAACAAAAATTACATTTTTGTAATTTAATTAAATTCTATTTTGAAACTAAAAAGCTACTATATACTTCTACGTTTTTTACGTGCCTCTTTTTCTAAATAATATAACCGCCGCACCCAGAGTCAGTTAATGACTGTTAAATAGTTCCTTAGTGACAATTTATAATACATAAGTTTGAAAAAGGAACGAGATATTATCTCTAAAATGTCACTGAGCACGCCGTTAAGGTTCATTATATTGTTTTCTCTAATACCATCTATTCTGCAGCAGCAATCCAGTGATCGTAGATTTTCCAGCATTTTTGGTGCAGTGCTAGGGTTGTCAGTAGTGCCCATTATTAAATTGTTGGAATCAAGAATCAAATAAAATCTAAAATAAAAATAAAATAGCGTATTAAACAAATCGGAAATACCGAAAGAAAAAACAGAACATGTAAAGCCTAACCCAATATGCATAATGAAATGAAGGGTTAATTTACTTCGAGTATAAGAGAAAATGTAACACAGTTGCAATAACTTCTTATCTCAGGTTATATAGGTTCATATTTATGATTAGGAATTTATATACTGACTATATATTAGCATAGACAGTATAATGCGTAGGTAATGGCAGTCCATAAATATAGAAGACATTTTGTTTCTTCGCTGACGTCCCGTCAAGTGCTAAATTATAATAAATTATTAAGTAAAAAATGCAATTTCATTTTCAATAACAACATAATATTACATAATTTTAAACGTCAATCATATTATATACACGTCTACAACCCTAGGTCGCTGTCGTGTGTCATTTGACGTCATCGCACCAAGAATGCTGGAAAAAGTACGATCACTGGCAATCAGTAATCGGCAGAAACTCAGTCATAATTCAATATCAAAACACAATAATAATATAACTGTCTTCACTCGTGTCAACGTTTAGTGACTTGTGTCATCTGTCCACCCGTCATGATGTGGGTAATTTATGATTGCACACTCGCGTAATCTATGCTTATACTTACTGTCGCCGATGTTGGCCTTTTCCTTTCTCGACTAAGCAAGAGAAGGACACAACATAACATCACAGAAATCGATCGAAAACGATATGGTTTATGCAAAATTGATTATTGGCCCCGTTTTCTAGACATGTGCATTTGTGCAAGGCTTTCATGGCTCGCATTAGACTCGTCGCGTACGTAGGTACTATCAGCACATTGGAACCTTGACCCACCATAGAACTATGTCACGGTAACATTATGAAACAATTTGTTTGAAATTTCTTACGCCTTGAATCATAACGTCACTGTGACACAGTTCCATGGTGGGACATGGTTCCAATATGGGCTGATAGTACGATTGTACGGAAAAAACACGATTACGCAAACTGGGTTTCTTCTGGGTTTAATTGAATCTGAATCAATGGTATTCACTCACCATTGACTTAAATATAAAAAAACGGTCAAGTGGGAGTCTGACTCGCGCACCGAGGGTCCCGTATTTAAGAGAATATGTTTGATAGCCGCAGAAGAAAATACTCATTTTGTTATGAACTTTACTTTTTATGTAACAAGGTCCATTTTAACTTGCCTAATTTTTGTACACATTGTCCAAGTTTTTTTTTGTTATTTCTCTAAAACTGTAATTAATGAACACTTTATTTTATTTTTCCCATTAAATATAAGTAATTTTTTGCGATACTGATCTGATTACGCAGCTTTGAATAGATTCTTCCCGCGCGGCAGATTAATAACGTTCTCAAACTACTAGCCATTTTATTTCACATTTTATTTTAAATATTCTCGATACAAACATAAATTGCTTACATAGTTTTAAGTACGACAGTTATTCACAGCAATCAAATAATCCATATTTGTACGATAAACATAAACATGAGAAGATACTTTATGTACCTACTGAGAAGTAACGGAGTAGCGAGTGGACATAGCTTTGATGGTTTTGATCACGAAGACAAAGAAGATTCAAATACTTACTTTATATTTTGTGTCTTTTTGAGTATGAATAACTTACATTTACTTAATTACAAAAATGTTTAAAAAAATATTTTTGTTGCTTTTATGTGCGTGGTTTTACTACAATATGGCGAGGTTTATTGTATTTCACACACGTAAGCACTTACATACCAATAATCAAATGACAATTGTTTTTATTAGCTCAGCGAACGGAAAAACGGGTATTATAAGAGTACCTAGTCGTCCATAATAATTTAGGTAGGTACATTTTTTTTGTTACCTCTTCTGAGTACGATCCATATTTCTGAGACTGAGAAATTAAGTCTTTGAACTTTCTTTGCCTTTGTGATCAAAGTCATCTAAGCTATTTCAACTCGATATTCCTATTACTCCTAACAACATAATTAGCTCACCGTACGGGAAAACTGACTTATAAGACTTAGTCGGCAATAATAATGATGATGATACTAACCTACCTATATCTGAGACAAAAAGTATATCACAGTTTACAAAAGACCGTTCCAGTGCTATTACATTTTTTTTAATGGCTAATGAGCAGTCTGTTCGCCTGGTTGAAAGTGGTCACTCTCGCTTGTAAATGTCAGCAATCTCAAGTCGCTTCCGCATGGGGATATAAAGTCCTGTAATTTGACAATCCTAAATTACTATAGAATGGCCACACCTACATCTAAACACCACTTCTGAAGGTCATTTACGGTATTAAGTTAATATTTATAACGGTTTCATTAATTTTGGGCATCATTCATGCGTGGCAAAAAATAATTTTATCTTCTCAAAATTTCACATTTATCATATCAAATACACTCGCGGTCAAATAATACGGGTCTGAGTGCGTTTTTCATACTAAAGAGGCTATTTCGAAGCCTTGGTTCCTCGCCAGGGGATGTTTTTAGTGAAATCTGATGATGGGTACCCCGAGCATCAATACAGGACTTCCAGAGTGCCTAGGATACCCAACTCATTGAATCTGCGGTTAACGCCGGAATTGTGCATGTTCAGAAAAACATCTAAAATGGCAATAAAATGAAAGGAAATCCAATTGCTAACCCAAACTCTCTCGCTGTGGTGTTAACTGATTGTGCGATAAGTTAGGTATCTTAAGAACATTTGACCTTCTCTATTGAACCTTGGAGAATCCACCATTAAACTTCTCTCAAAACAACCCCTGGCAAGGAACCAAGGCTTCAAAATAGCCTCGTTTGTATGGAAAACGCACTCTGACCCGTATTATTTGACCGCGAGTGTAGAATGGCTATTTCGCAAATCAATCCCATTTCAAAGTGCAGTGAAGCGATTCTTTGGGCCCGTGTGCAGCTCACATGAGAATCGAGTTTCGGTCCAATTTTCAAGTTTGCCCTTTCGCGCTAGGAAGATATTGCCGGGCAAGTTGGATCGCCTCCGGATATTGGTGGTGCGATTGCTCTGTGCGAATATTGAGAGATAGTTCGCAATCAACTCCTCGAGCAGTAGCACGTTTGCGTTGGGTGTGTGTATTAGTTGATTGGGATTGTTTCGGTCAGTAGTTTAGATTCGAAAACTAGACTGAGGAGTGGTGAAACTATAGGTAGGTACAATTACTTGTGGGAGGACCTTGTGCAGGGTCCGTCCGGGTTGGTACCACCATCTTATCCATTAACCTACCGCCAAGCAGCAGTGTTCGCATTGTTGTGTTCCGGTTTGGTGATAAGACAGCCGGTGAAATGACTAGCATAGAGGCATTCCATCTTAGTCCTCAGGGATGGCAATGCATTTGCAGTCTTGTGAATGCGAATGTCTATGGGTCACAGTTTCCACTTACCATCAGGTGGCCTGTGTGTTAATTTGCCTTCCTATGCAATAAAATAAAAAAATAGCCTTATGAAAGCCCTGTCATCCCGGCTCATAGACACCTCCGGAGATCCTAGAGCTGGTGCTTACCTCTCCCAAAGGATTGGGCTAGCTATCCAGAAAGGTAATGCAGCCAGTGTCATAGGGACCATGCCGCGAGCGGACCTGCTAGAGGGGATGTTCTTTTTATAGTGGTGATTATTATTTACACCTTTAATATTTGAGTAGCTTAGTTTTATTTAAATTTGAGTAGCTTAGTTTAATTTTAATTTCAATAAGTTTAGTTTTAACTTTTAATTGTAGTACCTATGTTAATATCTGAATAATAACAGCCTTATAAGTATTATTACGATGTCGTGTCGCGAATCAGTTACCCTGTTTTGGCAGCTTTTAGGGTAGCAGCATTTCTAGGAAAATTATAAAAGTAAGGCAAGGGTGGAGAAAAGGGCGCGTGGATCCTTTTGTTCCTTTACCGCACTGCGTAGTCCTCGTCTATTGTTCAATTTAATTACTACTCAGGGTGGCGATAGTCTGTGTTATATTTAAACGATAATTTGACTTAATAGCTATTTAAACATCAAACCACATTCAAAACCATATTTATCGATCAATCCTTGTATCAGAAATATCAAATAATAATTTGAAAACTCAGAGGGTTTCTGATTGATGAAATTGTTTTACCAAACTTTCTCAGCATTTTTTCTATCTCACAGCCCAAATACTAATAAAATATTTTATGCTCGATGTTGAAAAGATTCAAGGCAGCTGTAAAGTTCTTAGCCTATTTGGACAATTTTGTTCAGATTTGTTCGACCTCAGTAATTGAGAACAATTTGGTTTATGGTAAGTTGGTGGTCAATTACATGCATATTAACCGAGTTTAAATTACGTTAATCGTGTGGTTTATGATTGAATGCATAAAATAACACAGCAATAATTAATGTTTTTCTCTTGAATTAGTAAATAAGTTAAAAACAAGTAGATACAAATTTACTTAATTTCATTGATAGTTAAATATACACCACACGAGTTAAAATCAAAAGAAAAAAGGTAGAAAATAGCAGGAATAATATTGAGTGAAATAATATCAATAAAAAGTTTGACGATATTTTAACTAACTAACTTTTTTATACAGATTAAACAAGAGTTTTTTAAAAATGTAGTAACAAAATACAGGGTGTCCCGTAAGTACCACGTCAAACTTAAAGGGGAGGTAGGTGAGCAAGCCACCTCCCTAACATGGAAAAATCGCCTTAGTAAAAGTCACATCGTTTTCGAGATATTTGGATTTTTCAAATTTTTAGAAAAATGTACACCCTTACTGTTTCTTCGGTGTGTGGTTAAATTTAATTACTTACTTATTTTTGTGATTTGCCGTTTATTTTCGATGTTTTTCGGACTTACTGTTTTTGCTTGTATTTCGGACTCTGATTTGCTTAACGATTTGGCCTTTGTGACAATTGTGACTGTGGATTAAATCACAAAAGTAAGTAATAATATTTAACCACACACCGAATAAACAGTAAGATTGGGTTCAAATGTGACAATAAACAAAAGAGGATCAAAATTATTTTTAAATTTCGAATAGTTTTAGGACAGTATTTATTTTTAATAAAGAGTTTGGCATTGTGCAGGTTGTAAGCCCAAATCGAATAATTACCTACTTGGAATATTGCAGATTAAAAGTTTTATAACTTTTTTTTTATAAATTAAGCAAAATTTAAAGATTTTAATTTGTTCGATTAGTTTTGCATTGCTGCTGAATTAAACTAGAATGGAATTCTGACACAGCTCGCGTCGCAAGTAAGCTTGGGTGGCAGTACTGGCTTAACGTGAATTGAGGTGTATTTTACGCTTTTCTTTAAAAAAAAAAATTTATAAGTGTTTTGATGATAAAATATTTATCATTTTTAAATGCCCATTAAACGAGCATGTTTTTAATCTAATTGGCTCACTAGTGGTCATGTATTTTTTTTTCACCAGGAGGGGCTAAAGTTTGACCAAAATAAAACTGAAGAGGCAAATTTGTAATTAAATTTAAAAAATAAAATAAACTATAACAGTTACTTTTTAATGGTTTTTACCATTTGATAACACAACTATTCAAGATTGTTTTGCAATAAAAAAGAAATTAAAAAATAATAAATTCCAAATACCACAGATCAAAAACTCAGTAAGGGTGTACATTTTTCTAAAAATTTGAAAAATCCAAATATCTCGAAAACGATGTGACTTTTACTAAGGCGATTTTTCCATGTTAGGGAGGTGGCTTGCTCACCTACCTCCCCTTTATTATTTTATTATTTATTATTATTTATTATTATTATAATTACAATCATAGGCTTACAGTATGGACCAAAGCGCCTACAATGTTATAGATTTACACATAATAATATAGAGACATTTACAATATTAGGTTTATAGAGAACAACAGAAGCAGTGAATTTTACATAACAAATGTTGCCAGTTGTCAGCAAACACATCGACATCTTGGATCTGCGAAACCAACTCGTTAAGGAGCACCTGCGCGCGAGTGCTCGGTGCGTTGCCGGCGCGCTGCGAGCGCGACGGCGCCCGCCGCGAACAACCGGCGGAGGCGGCGCCCCGCGCGCGAGTAGCGCTCCGGTACAAATAGCCGGAATTGCTTAAGGGCATCTGGGTTGTCAATTTTGTTTCTCAATAAGAGACAGTAGTGCATTAGAAGATGCATCTTGCGCCGAGAGGTTAGGGTGTCGAGCCCGACCATACCTGATACGAAAAGGGATGGGTATAGGTATGGATAGAAACCATATTCCTTTTTATAAAGGTATCTAGCGAACTTACGCTGGACCCGCTCTAACAGAAGTTGGTATTTGACCTCTAGCGGATCCCAGACTATAGAGTTTTAAGTTTGACGTGGTACTTACGGGACACCCTGTATATATTCATATCTTTTTTACATTTAATAACTATCTTAAGTTTAAGTTAACCTTTATTACTGATTAGGCGCTCTTGCTCTTAAGCTAATAAAACTACGGTGTTAGTCAATCATGCAATGTAATCTACGAGGTCCAACTTAAGTGACTCATTCAAGATGTACCTGAGCCCCAGCGTTTAACACAGCGATGTCACGCAGCATTACAATTGGGTCGAAAGTTCCACAAACGGACTGAAAGTGAATGCAAATTCGCAAAGCAGATTAAGGGTTAAATTTACCGGGAGCGCTGCGGTGTCTACATTAAAATTATTTTCCGCGACGACCACTCATGCATTATGCATACCCGGAGCGTCGGTAATCTTCACCACTGTTTTGCCTAACCGCGCTTTGCCCTGGTCCTTTAACTTATGAAAATGCGCACAACTTACTGTAAAGAAGTAAATTTGTCAGCGCCTCGTTTGAGTTGGACTTTATTAATTTTGAATCGGCAATCCTCTGCGAGGTTGGAGCGGTAAAGAACGAGTTCATAAATAACGACTGGGGGTTGTCTGGTTTGTTTCGCCAGTCTCTTGTGATATTTTTATCTGTTGTTAAGTCGTTCTTGTTCCAAAATTGAAGTATTTATGGTGAATAATATGTAATTGAGATTTAATGTGATGTTTAATATTTAGACATGAGTGGCAGTGTCGCATCTTAAATACCTAAATTAAAAAAAAAAACTATAAATTGCAAACTATAAACTAAATATGAATTGAAGCTCTAACAGTTACACTAATATCCGGTTTACCTCTTGAGGATTGCAGATAGACAAAAGCTTTAAACATTAATTTATAAGTGTCGGGGGTCATAAATATAACCAAGTATTCTATTTTAACTAAAACAAACACCAATCAACATATTAAGCAAAAAGAAAGTGTTAACTCGAACAACATGCGAACTAATTTAAATGGCAAGCGGCCAAAACGGTGTATCATTACTCGAGTAAACTATGCGAAATTCGGCAAGCAAAAGTTAGGCTGTGGCCGCAACTATTACCATTGTACCTCTGGTCCTAGGCTGTTTAAAACATGACAGCCGAATTGCGCAGTTGAATATTGAGCAGGCCGGCCGTTAGAGCAGTCCCTTGCTAAATGAATTACGGACCGCAACGTGGCGGTCCTATTAATTATTCATCATATGTTTTGTAACCTTTGCCCGCCGTGAATGAACGAGTTTAAAATGCCCTTTTGACTCCGCCAGCCGTTAGCAATGAAAAGTGTTTTCTAATTCCAAGTTTTCGGAGCATAGGGCGCGGTGAGTTCGTAAGCATCTCTTGATAAGTAGCCCTCATAAAATTTAAATTGGCGTTTCGTTAGTTAATATAGTTGAACGATATACGTAAAGAGGTGTAATAAGTTTCAATTAAGATTAGTATCGTCAAAGTGATTAGTCCGGATAGGTCGGCGATGGTAAGATACAATTTAGTACAACAGGGCAAGTTTAATGTACAATAATTCTTTATTTATTTAGTTTCATGCTGATGAAACATTGAACCCTATTACGTCTCTGGTAATTTCAAGGTGGGTGTACAGAATAATTAATAATAATAATAATAAATATCAGAGGACAATCTCATACTTCAACGCTAGAACTTACCAAACCTAGCTCTAGGGTTGAAGTATGGGTAGACAACGATAAACTTACATAAATAGAAAAATAAATACTTAAATATATAGAAAACATCCAAGACTTAGAATCAAAATTTGCCCTAATCGCACAAATATCTGGCTTTATTGGGATTTGAACCCGGAACCACTAGCTTCGTAGGCAGGGTCACAACCAATTAGGCTAACGTGTCTTTAAAAATCTGACGCAACTGTTTCAAAACTGGAATACGGAATTACTTGCCAGCAATAACAGTTAGTAAGAATTTTTAATATTTGATCTGCCTTTAATGAATGTTTATGCAAACATGAATGTGTAGAATTACGCCGGATTGAATGAAAAGTAAATACACGTAAGCCGTATAATCTAGACTAGAGTGCCTTCCCTGGATTGATAATATAGCCGACCGTGTTTGAACGACGAATTGAAATGTGATGTCAGTTTGGAATAATTGTTTAGCGGTTTGTGATTTCAATGATGCAATCGCTTTTGAACAGCAGATTTGTTTGAAACTGCATTATTAGTATACCTACATAAGTAGGTATTGGTAAAAAACTTAAGTAAATGACGCCTTGTATGTAGTTGTAACCCATCTGTATAGACCGTTCAACATTCTATATTTGAAATTTGAGGTTAATTCTATACTAGTTTTGTACACAACTACATGCAAGAGATCATATATTTAAGTGTTTAACCTATACATAGTTCGATACTGAGAATGACATTTGAATTTTAACTTCTCATGCTCGTAATGTCCTTCTTTATGCTGGTTAAGAGCTGCAAATAAACGCATTTTATGCACTAGTGCATAAAGTGCTGTCGTCATCTAGACTAAAACAATTAAGCCCTACAGCCAGACAGACGAGGTAACTAAAAAGTGAAACTGCTAGATGAAATGAAATAAATTGTTCAGTCATCTAAATATATAAACAGTACCGAGACTTAGTGACAGACAACGCGCAGCCTAAACCGCTGGACCTAGACACTTGGAATTTAGAAGGAGTATTTCCTGAGTACCTTAGGGATGCGCTAAGAAAAGATTTACCGAAAATCGACCTCCCAAGGGAAGAAATAGGGGGAGTAGTAAACTAATTGTACACGCACAAAGTCGCGAGCGTCCGCTAGTTATACCGGGTGGAACAAAACGAGGGACTTTTAAAAAAACGGGGTTTTTTTTTTAAGTCTTGTACTTTATTTTTACCAATTAACTCTATTAATAATTCTAACCGTTTGAGAGATACAGTTTGATAAACATTAGTGCAAAATCTGCACATTAGCAACCCTAGCGAGTAGATTCGATGATGGAGTAAAGTTGATGACATGTGTCAATTTAAAATGTAAATAACTTTAAAGTAGTAGGGGGCCATTTGCAACGTTAAAAGATGGCGGACGTGTAATTTGTTTTAGACTTTAATTTTTGGGTAATTAGGTGTTCAAAGTTCTTTTCTGATAGTGATTTGTACTTTTTATGCCTTTGTGTCGCACAGTGATTGAAGACTTGGACTTATTTCGTGTATCTGGCATCTTTCTTCTCGTTTCAAGTGGACTCGCAGTGGTGCAGAGGTTAAAACTATCTTGACCTCTGACCTACAAATCACCGTACAACGTTGCTCCCAATCTTCCTAGAGAAGATTGGATTGTGTTTTATTGCTATATTGATTGATACTCATATATACCTTGACACTGGCGAAATCACTTCACGTGGAAACGCCATTATCCTCGCGGTAGTAGCTGTTCAAGTCGCCGCGGGGGCAAAAAAAAAATAATAATTAAAGTAGTAGTAGTACGGTTGTCACTGATATTAAATTGATTAATTTTAATCATTTTGTTTTACTTTTAAGTCCAGCTTTACAATAAATTGATTATAGATCACTTTAAATAACACTATATCCTTTCAGCTCAGTCCCTTGTTTTGTTCCACCCTGTATATAAATAATGACTACGAGAACTATATGAAAAGGCCTCTAGCACAAAACATTCAAATTAAGAATAAGTTTTGTTCTTGTCGTAATAAAAATAACATAATTCGCTGACGTCGCCAAATTACGCTATGATAGTTAAAATGCATGAAATCCCACACGCGGAGTGCAAATGCGAATATTACTGTGGGCGCCATTTGCATGATAAAATTAACAGGTCCGAATAGCCGAAAAAGTTTAATTTTCATGCACTGAATATACTTTTTTATTCTAGGCCGCTGTGGTCAGGAATTTGATGATGGCATTTTTTTAAACATTAACAATAATGTTTTCGTACTAGAATAGTAAAATATTTAGAATAATAAGTAATGAAAGTGGTTGAAGGGAATTACAAGACTTAATTTTTAGTGTTGGCCTAGCATTGGGTGGATAGAATCATGAAGCAACCTATTTATGAAAATAATGATATTACATAAACTGAGTGAAAAAGTGTTTTATGACCTCCGGTGTTAAGTTACTTTTCGTCTCTTCGTTTTTACTTAATCATGTCTTCATGATACTACTGAAACGTTTGCTTTTCTGCAAGTATCCATATTTTTTACCGTATGGCAATGTATATACTAGTTGCTACTTATATTTCTACAAACCAATTCAATGTTAGACATAGTCGTATTAAGTATTTAGTATTGTAACCCTTTAATATAAAATACTTTGCTTGTCCCTTTCCCAAGGTTTTCTACGCTTTTCCCCTCTCGGAGTGACGCGAACCGCGAAATGACGGGCAGGGTCATACCGACCCCAGTGCTTAAGTCTAGAAATAGGATTTTATTACCTTATGTGAGACAGGTAAACAGTGTAAGAAGGTCATGGTTTTGCTAGTTTCACAAACTAGTACTATTTATCTTTACCTGTGTCTGAAAAAAGGTATATTTGGTGCAGATATTCCAAATTACACTTTAAACTAGTTTCTTATGGGGTCACATATATTCATACTTTCCTAGTAACTAATATTATAACTGCGAGATTTTGTTTGTTTATTTGTTTGATTGTTACGCTTGCTTAGTAAAACCATTGAACCGATTTTAATTAAATTTGGTATGGGGATCCGGAAAATATGAACAGTTCCCACGGAAATAGCGACAATGACTTCTAAGTCAAGGTCAATAGCTCGTATACTATGTAATAGAGCTGATCTGATGATGGAGTGGGATAGTGGCCATCAATCTCCGATGTGCATCGATAACCTTTTCGGTTTTAATTTTAGATTAAGTATACTCTTAGTTTGTATTACTCTACTTTTTAAAATGTTTTTGTTTTTGTTGTTGTTTCTTTTAATTTTATTTTAGCACTGAATAAATGTTTTCGTTTCTATTCTATTCTATATCAACCTATATTGTCGCATATGTCAATATTATAAGACAATATTGCATGTTATCCGGATACTTTATTTTTAAGTCATTTATCCGACTTTGTTTTTATATAACTAACAATTACCTATTTTATTTATACACCAGGAGTTGGTCAGAGGTTGATTTTTTCCGTGAAGATCTTGTTTTGATTTATATTATTAATCATTTTTCTACGACAAACAAGCGACTTCAAAAGTTTTTAATCCAAGGATTACAAAAGTCAGGTGAACAGGCTAGTGCTAAATATAAATCTAGATGAAAAAGGTAAGTAAGAAAACTTGGAAAAGCAATCATAACCTAATGCTCAGAAACACCGACTTTTTTAATATCGCGAGTCAGACTTGGAACCTTAAAGATACCATTGCAATTCACCCGATAAAAAGTTGACGTCAACTTTAATACCTTTGCCATTGCTCGCTATTGCGACCGTGAGTGCGTTTATACTTTGCCCCTGAGAAGCTATTCAGTTTTCCGTGATTAAGAGTTTTATAACAGAGTATATACTAGTTACTTCGTCACAGATACGTAACACGCCGACGCCTGCCGTTATAATTACCTACCAGCCGGTGTATCCCCGCGGATACAAAATATCAGTTGATTGTCAAAATTTGCACGTAGCGTACGCACGTCGTTATATCTGTTATCTCAAATTGCCTTATTTATTATTTATTTATTTATTTATTTATTATACCTACCAGCCGGTGTATCCCCGCGGATACAAAATATCAGTTGATTGTCAAAATTTGCACGTAGCGTACGCACGTCGTTATCTAGACACGCGGGAGCGTGTCAAGCCAAGTTCAAGAAACAGAACTGGCGAGGCGCACCGTGTGTAATATTACACGAACCATTTGGAGCCACTTTTGACCCCCTCATAAATCAAAAACTATTTTACATAAACGTATCAAATTTTGCTCATATATTGAGACTTGCGAGATACATATGTGTTCTAAATTTCATAAGCTTATCTCAAACGGTTATTTAGATATTAATGTCCAAAATTCCTCATTTTTATCATTGACTGACCTATAGACCAAAACTCTAACCCAGTTCCAGATGACCTAGAGAGTTAAAATTTGGTATGCAGATAGGTAATTAGATGAATACAAAGGAATAAATAAAAAACTGTCAATTTTTAAATAATTAGATTCTATTATGAACGCTTAACATAAATACCTAATATTACTTAGGGTACCTACGTTATTAACTGGGATTAATTATTATTTTTATATTTAGCGCACATCAATAGTGTAAAATCATTACCTACTCATAAATAATGATAAAATAATAGGCATTTAGATTTTCGGTATATACACGACGCGCGCGCGCCGAGTGACGCCGGAGCGGCGCGGGCGCTGTGACGATCGAATCGAACCGTTGTTGACGCGAACGTGGCCGAGCGAGCGGCAGCCGCGCTCACAAGCGCGAGCGCCGGCTTGCTGTCCGTCCGGTTGTCTCTCGATATCTGACCTATAAGGTTGCAATTTATGCTGCGAAATTGCTAAGTTTTCTTAAGGAAAACTTATAATTTGTAGTAATATTATTATTACAATTTCTTTAATAAGTTGGTACCTACGTACGTATAGTATTATAGTATAGGCTATAGTTTAAATAAATAATAATTTTATAGTTATAAGTAGGGAGGTGTATATACTTATTATTATTACAATTCCTATAATAAGTGGGTACGTAGGTTTAGTATAGTATAGGCAATAGTTTAAATAAATAATAATTGTATTTTTTAGTAAGTAGGTAAGTTAAGTATAGTTAAAAGTAAGTAGGTGTATATACCTACTTAACTCTGAGTTTGAGAACTTGTTGATAGTAGCAAATAGTTTTATCTTTTTATTACGTAGGTAGGTACCCACCAAAAACATAAATGTAAAAAAGGAGAGCCAAGTTCAATACAAAAATTATTCTCTGCTGTGGGCTTGGCAATGCAATTGTTTTATATTTATAAAGTCTACTTTTAGTTTTGAATTTGTCCTTTTAAAAGGACCCACGGCGTTACGAGGATATGTACTTACCTACAAAAAGTAATGATATCCCACCAAAAACATAAATGTAAAAAAGGAGAGCCAAGTTCAATACAAAAATTATTCTCTGCTGTGGGCTTCGCCGCAAAAAGAATGGAGATCTGAGATTGAGTGCCAAGTTCTATGCAAAATCCAAATATGTAGTCTAAGGGCTCACTTGGCTGGTTTTCCCATACTAATTATATAGCCTTCGCATGTTCTAAACCTGTTACCTTTCGGTTCTTATTTTATTATTCCGAAAATTTGGCTTGCTGGTAGAAACTACCCATCGAACATAAGGCTCTTCCATGACTGTGTAAAAGTAGGTACTTAATAATAATTCGTATGGGAAAACCAGCCAAGTCAGCCCTTCGACTACATATTTGGATTTTGCATAGAACTTGGCACTCAATCTCAGATCTCCATTCTTTTTGCGGCGAAGCCCACAGCAGAGAATAATTTTTGTATTGAACTTGGCTCTCCTTTTTTACATTTATGTTTTTGGTGGGATATCTGTTATCTCAAATTGCCTTATTTATTATTTATTTATTTATTTATTTATTATAACCAACACAAAGTTTATACAGGGTGTTTGGTAGCGGGTTCGACAAACGAAAATGGGAAATACTTGGGTCCAATTGGAACACATTTGCCATAGTGACCCCTATGCTAAAGTTGATAGTTTTAAAAAAAACAAAATTTACCTTTAAACCTTCTTAATTACATACCTAAGCAACTGAAACCGCCCATATTTTTTTTTAATCATGCTCTGATAATGGTTTTATTTTAAAACAAAACCAAAACCCATAGGTAGTGCTTTAAAAAAAAAATATGGGCCCTTAAAGCTATGACAAAATGTGGAAAATAAAATGACATTTAAGTTTCGACAAGTATAAAAAAAAAATCACAAGTCATAGACGATTTCAAATTGATTAAAAAACTTCTCTGGTTAAAACTCTTCACAACGATATGCCATTTAAAAGAAAAAACACAGAAAAAAAAATACGCAGTACATTGAAATTTCCTCACGAAGATTTATTAAAGAAATCACTTATACCACGGTTATGAATATTGGTGAATTCGTTAGAGTTAATAATCGCTGGTAAATTACCATTAATAAAAAACATTTTAAGAGTAATAATAAAATTGAAAACAAAACACTTTTTTAAATTTTGATCACAAAATTTAAAAAATTCTTTAAGTTTCACGGGCGTTATTGCGAGCTCGACCATACGCTAAACAAAACACTTTTTTAAATTTTGTGATCACTTGATCAGGAATGCCACATTGATTTGAAAAAAACATTAAGCTAAATTAGCTTTTTAATCTGTGTCTTAAATAGCTTGTAGTTCTTTAAAAGAAAAGTACACTTTTTTTTTAAAGGCGGCATATTGTAATTTTTTTTCAAACAGAAAGACTTGTAGAAAAACACGTTGATTTGTATTGGTTTTTGAAACTTTCATTACAAAATGGGTGAACGTACACCATTTACCATTGAAGAGTACGCTGATATTATTTTAGCGTATGGTCGAGCTCGCAATAACGCCCGTGAAGCTCAAAGAATTTTTTAAATTTTGTGATCAAAATTTAGAAAAGTGTTTGGTTTTCAATTTTATTATTACTCTTAAAATGTTTTTTATTAATGGTAATTTACCAGCGAGTATTAACTCTAACGTATTCACCAATATTCATAACCGTGGTATGTGATTTCTTTAATAAATTTTCGTGAGGAAATTTCAATGTACTGCGTAATTTTTTTTTTTCTGTTTTTTTTCTTTTAAGTGGCATATCGTTGTGAAGAGTATTAACCAGAGAAGTTTTTTAATCAATTTGAAATCGTCTATGACTTGTGATTTTTTTTTTATACTTGTCGAAACTTTAATGTCATTTTATTTTCCTCATTTTGTCATAGCTTTAAGGGCCCATATTTTTTTTTAAAGCACTACATATGGGTTTTGGTTTTGTTTTAAAATAAAACCATTATCAAAGCATGATTTAAAAAAAAATGGGCGGTTTCAGTTGCTTAGGTATGTAATTAAGGTAAAATTTAAAAGGTAAAAGGTAAAGGTTTAAAGGTAAAATTTTGGGATATTTTCAAAAAAACGGAAAAAAAATATTTATAAAAAACTATCAACTTTAGCATAGGGGTCACTATGGCAAATGTGTTCCAATTGGACCCAAGTATTTCCCATTTTCGTTTGTCGAACCCGCTACCAAACACCCTGTATATTATGTACCCCACACCCTGTATACCACACACAACACCCTGTATACCAATGGAGCATTGACAACAAACTTCTTTTCAATACCTCAAAATGTTCTGTGATGTCTTTTAGCCGTGCTCATGGTCTCCTATCTGCAAAATACCTACTAGGAACGGAACCCATTATACGCGTCGATACTATGAGAGATTTAGGTGTAATTTTCGATACACACCTTAACTTTCATGTTCATATGAAAACTCTGGCTTCCGACTGCTACCGGCGGTTGGGATTTTTCATACGCAATGCCCGTGAGTTTCACAATGTAAAGGCCATTAAACTTGTTTATACTGCTCTAGTCAGGAGCAAACTTGAGGCGGCGTCTATGGTGTGGAACCCTCATGAGGTCACTTACGTCTTGCTTCTGGAGAAAATCCAAAAGGCATTTTTGCGTTTCTTATATAAAAAAACATACGGGTACTATACTTTTCTTTACCCAACGAAGTTTCTGCTTGGCACCTTGGGATTTAATTCTCTGGTGGCGAGGCGTAATTATGGGCTCTTGACCGGTGTGTGTCGAATATTGCGTGGAGATTCCGACTGCCCGGAACTGGTGGCGCAACTGGTACGCCTGCTCGTACCCTCACTGTCTCAATCCAAGTTTAATCTTCGGCCACGCCACCGCGATCTGCTCGCAGTTCCGAAGGCGCGCACTGTGTCGTACAGGAATTCACCACTTGTTCTCGCTTTACAATATCTGAATGCGCTTCTCGCCTCAGCACCTGACTGCGATGTCTTTGCAAGTAGCTGGAGGATTATATGTGGTGAATGTACAAGGTTCTGTGAGGCGATGGATGACCGACCGTCTTCAGTTTAACAGTTTAATTGTTTGTAAATTTTAATATTGTTATCTGCTGTGCTATGTGTTTTTACTTATTGTTAGTATTTGTATGTTTGTTACAATGTATGAATTTCACAGTGCCTTGGTGTTAACTGTAATGCTGTGTAATTTGTTTTTTAAATAAATAAATAAATAAAATTCATTGTTCCACAAAAATGTTTGCACAGTTTGACTGCGGAATCTAATGAATTTATTATTAAGTTGCCAATCCTCACTTAGGAACAAAGTTAATGACGTCATGGAAACAAATAATCGATTACTTTTTGCGCGAGTTAATAGGCACCTTTTGCCGCGTAGCATGCGGGTAACAGTTGTGGTAGGAGAGTTATAGAAGGAGCTAAGTAACGGAAACAGCCGAGAAGCACTCTGCCCTCCTACGGAGAAAAGGCACAAGTGCAATTAATTTATAGAAGCATACTAAACTCTCCATGGTTACAATAAGGTTGGAAGTGCTATACAATTCATATAGTAGATATGCTTTTTTTCTGTAGGAGGGCAGTAGGTCTGTTATACGGATTAACGGGGCCCTGGTATTATTGTACAATATCATAGTCAAATACATAGTGATTATGCAAGATTTAGTGAAATTCATCTCGAAACAACACGTAGTCTAATAAGTAGTGGCCCTGCCTATGAAGCTAGCGGTCCCGGGTTCAAATCCCGGTAAGGGTAGGGTAGATATTTGTGTAGCGAGCGTGATTATTCGATCCTGACTTTTGAATGTTTTCTATTTAAGTATGTATTTCTCTATACACGTGACAAGCTTAGTTTTCGGACTAAGACAATTTGTGTGAGATTATACATACTTATATATTTATTATCTTAAGACCGATACCTCTAAACGTCTTCAAAAACTCACACTAAATAAAATAAGTCAATTGCATTTAAGCATTTTCCCGCGACTTCGTCTGCGTGGAACTCGTTTACCTCAATGATATAATACCAAAGTAATAAAAAAGGTTTTAGTATGATAGTAACATAATAAAGTAAGATTATTGCTGTAGACTTATTCAATTACTTGAACTAGCACGTTTCAGAAGTGAGTGGATTAAGATATGATGTGATGTGGACATAAATAACTTGACCAAGAATGACATTTTATTTACTCGCAGTAGACGTGAATTGGTTGGGACTAATGGTACATTTATAATATTGCATTTCAAATGCCCAGTAGTATAGTTTAATATTGTTACATGGTGGGACCACCAATTTCTATCACAATTTTTTCTCTATCTCCATCTTACTCTATAACCTGCCTAGTGGTAGTGTTTGCACTGTTGTATTCCATTGTACGTGGAATAATAATCTATGAAGATAGAGGTTCAGTGGTATAATTAGAATCATTACAAATCAGAGAAGTTTTTAAACCTATTTGCCCTTTCACATAAAGTTTATTATTTATTTATTTATTTATTTAATATTTATTGCACAAAAGAATACACTTCATATACAAAAGGCGAACTTAATGCCGTAAGGCATTCTCTACCAGTTAACCTTTGGGCAAAGCAGAGATTGTGGTGGCGATGCAACAAAGGGTCTAACATATATGTTGCTTAAACGTATTAATATAAATATACCTACATACCAATATATTAAAATAAATATAAAAACTTACATAAATACATAATATAAAAAAGAGGATAAGCACAAAACATTACAGATAACACCATCAGAAAATCAAGATGATGTCTATTCTACCTACAAAAAAAAAAAATCGCAAACTTTATTTTTAAAAGTAAACTTGTTCGGAGCTTGCCCCGTACAAAGTTCTTGTTCTAGAATCAACTATTATTATTTTGTTGCTAAGTAAGTGCCTACCTAATTTTATTAAAAACCATTTTCAAGGTTACAGTTAAATGTATTAAATATGGAAAAAACACATTAAAATGCCCGAACGCTTTAACCGATTTTCACGAAACCTATCTAAGACCTATCGAATCGATGCTTCTATTTGGGACCTACGAATGTATCACTTGATGCATTGTGGGGTTGAATTTATAACACCCCCCCCTTCACCCCCTCTATTTGCATAAAGGGTTAAAACCCGAAATCACACTGATAACTTACGAATACTTCGACAAAGATAAACTTTAAACTGTGATTTTACTCAATAAATCGAAGCTTAAAGTTTCATTGTCTTTCTCTCTTACTTTCGATCATGAATTAACTTTAGACTTAGGCAGCCTTAAAAGTTTGTGAATTTAGTACAAAGTAGAGTTACCCACCATTGGTTAAAACGAAATGTGCGCGCTGTAGCTATAACTAAAAGCGTCAAAAAAACGAGCGAGAAAACCCTGACACGTGTCGAGCGAACACACTGACATATACCCTTTTGTTAAAAAACACGAAACGACAGGGTTGAAACTTTAAATTTACCCTAATACCATTTGGGATCTCATACCTACATACCTTCATCACCTTATAAATTAGTTTTTATAATGTAAACAATTTAAATTCCAAGGAGCAAAGGATCATGAATAACGATAACAATAAAGAAAAATAGCAGGTATATACATTCTTCTAAATTTAAAATTACCTTTTGTTTATATTTAGAACAAGTTTTTCTCGACTAGATAAATTGTGAGTATTACCGTTACACTATATCAGTAATCTATCCTGCTAGATAAGTGCAGTATTTGGCAAATCTAAAAACTCTTTGTTGCGAAAGAATACAATACTATGTGCGAGGGCACGAGTCATAAATAGAACGTCATTATGAAAAGTGGAACCCAATCGATCTTCGCTCAATGATATTTGCCGAATGATTCTTCAGTGTAAGTGACGTCTCGGCTGCCTGAAGGATGCTTCAATACGGAACCGCTTAATTCCATCAGAATGAATCACGGAGTTTTAGTCAATAGAGTTTATCGGAAATTTATAAGTAGGTACCTACTTATATAAATAAATAAATGAATAAATATCGGGGACAATGTCACACCAATTGACCTAGTCCTAATTTAAGCTCTAGGCTTGTATTATGGGTACTATACAACGATATAAATACTTATATAGAGAAATATATACTTAAATACATAGTAAACATCCATAACTCAAGAACAAATATTTATTTATTCATATGTAGCTTAAAATAAGTTTTTTTAAGAACGTATTAGGTATAGTGATGCTAGTGTGAAATAAATATAGTTGGCAAAAGGCTAAAAGTACTTAAGTAATAACTTTATTGTTTTTCTGTGTAGTGATACGTAGAATCTGTGATTGCTGTACCATCACTGATTTTATTGAACTACCAAAGTAGACTTTTAATCATGACGAGACTACTTGCAACCATTTCCTCCTCTGTGACAAGGTTTTCTAGTTGATAAAGTTTATGAGAGTAGGAAATGTTGTAATTCGTACATAGTTGGGTTTCTTACCATTGGGTCTCTTTAAATTAGGTACCCTATACTATACATATATATCGCACCTTAAGAACAATAGCGACCTAATTCAGAAATTTTAAATTTTGAGTTAGGTCTCTATAATAATAAATATACGACTTGAAGTTTGAAATCTGCAATTTTGAATTAGGTCACGATAGTTTCGAAGGTGCGATATAGTTAGTAGGGTAGGAGATCTTAATATTGTCTCCACCCGGCTCCTTATAATTACCTTAATTCGCTTTGCAAACCGTATCTTTATTGTTTTCTTTATTATTTGCCGATCGATATCTAATTGTTCTTATCTTTAAATATTTGGGGACCATCTTACACAACCGTTTATGGCTGAGTTGGCTAAATAAATACTTAACTACAAAGAAAGGTCCTGAGTCAAGTAAATATTTTTCCTAACCGGGATAGGTATCGAGAGTTCAATTTAAAACATCCACGGAAAACTAAGTCGGTACCACATTAATGACTAAAATTTTATTTCCCAGTAATTCCTTCAAGCTCAATTCACTTCGCTGCTAACTCAGTGTGGAAGAAATATCTCCCGACGCGAGTCACGGGGGACCCCTAAATTTCGTGTGAGCTCCACTAGTGAAATAAGTTGTGGGCAGTAAAGGGATCCTAAACAATTAATACCAATTCCCAAGGAAGACTGTTCGCAATGAAATGCTAGTAAATATTCAAATTGAATTCTGCATTTATTACTCGTCCGCGGGAAACTGTGTTGTGAATGTTTGATAAAGTTTAAAGGTCTGCTTTTAGGTTTTATACAAGTGAGATTAAATACCTTAGGTTGTTACAAATGCGATTCGTTTTGTTTTTCTCTGTAGCCAAGAAAAAATAGAGTGAGAATTGAGTGCGACAAGTGTCCAATGTCTAAGCTTAGCTTAAGTTTTAGAACAGAAAAATTTAGCTATTCCTCCGGAAACTGTTAAATTTTCTGGAAGGTAAACTAACCTGTTGTATATTTTTATGATTTTGTGCTTAGCTAATCAAAAACGTAGCTTTATGTCTTTAAAAAATCACGACAAACGTCAGCACTTTTTTTAAATGTTTTATTTACGGTTACCATTAAGATAACGATATTGGGTAAATAATTAAAATTAAGTCAATTTGGTTCTATTTGTGATATTTAAATTCCCTATAAAGTGGTTAGACACTATTGGATGTACGTAAAATTAAGCGCAAATGCAATCAAACTCAACGTCCAGCCCAATGGCCGTCACAGACACGTTGCGCGCGGCACTCGAATCGAAAATCCAGAGCGACTTCGGCCTACGTTTTATCCTTCCCGAATGTTCTCGAATTTCCCCGAATTTTCGCAAAACTCGGCCGATTGTGGTTGTTTGGAGAATTGCTTTGTTTGTCAAAGCGGTTACTTTAATTTTCTCCCCGGAGATTTTAGTGCGCTTTCTTTGCCTTGGGGATAAGGGGCTTACGTTGTTTTTAACGAAAGTATCCCTGTTGTCCCTGTAAGTAGCGCAATGCTCGTACAGCCATGCTGTTTTGTTTGCCTTTTTAACCAAATTGCATTATCAAGCATCATTGAAAAATCGTACGTATATCAATAAAGATGGATACCTACGGTATTCGCATTTCAATAGTAGGAGAGTGGTGAGAGTGAGATTAATCATGAATTCCGTAAAAAATAAACGTAATTAGTAAATTAATTAATAAAGTCCAAAAATCGCAACGACAAAAACTTTAACTGTTGGGCTACTAGAACACTGTCGTGGAAAATGAATTACGAATTTTGAAGTGAATAATTTCTCGTGACTTCACGCAGTCTTTATGTCACAGTTCCGTGCTGTCTCAACAATTAAAGCTGTTAATTGTGTTATAGAAATTATAGAACCTTATCATAATGACGGCGTCAAGTATAGAGAAAGAAATTGGAAATTCTTCTTCTTTAGGTGGCTCCTCAATTGGAGTCTGTGACCGTAACGAAGAACCTTCTTCAAAAAAATCGAATTAAATAATGATAGATAGATAAGATAGATAAAATGTTTATTTGATACTTGAATCACACACATAAAATTGTCATATATTTAGTGGAAAAGATCAATATTAAACGTAGAAACTAGGTACTATCAGCCCATTGGAACCGTGGCCCACTATGGAACTGTGTCACAGTGACATTATATTATATAATAATTTGTTTGACACTCTTACGACTTGAATCATAACGTCACTGTGACACAGTTCTATGTTGGGTCAAGGTTTCAATGGGCTGATAGTACATTCTGTAGCGTTACCGCTACAAAATCGCTTCTAATTCGCGCGTTTATTTTGTTTATTTTTTAGGTGTCGAACTCCTTTGTGTGTTAGAGTTGCTGGCCTGCGTTGTTAATGGTTTCGATTATTATTTTAAAATTTTGAATGTGTTGTCAGATTGTTCGGCATGGTTGTAAGATGTTTCTTTTTGACATTGGTGCTTGAGTCTCATAACCGAAGGGATATATTTTTTGTTCTCGACTTCGTACATTTGCAATTACAAGTACATTTGCAGTTTTAACAGTGACCTAGTTCGCATAGTTGGGTGCACGGTCACTCTATCTGCTGAGCGAAAGGAAGGAACCTTTTTTGCACCAAATAATACCGGCTTGATCCGGGTAAGTTGATGTTTATTGAGATCTTTCCCCGCTAGGCCCCGTTCTGATTGTCTTGTCGTTCGTTACTCATTAGATCCTTTTATTCTAGTCCACCTACCACCTGAAGAAGTTGTCCACTAAACGCGAACTGCGGACGATTATTGTGCAATCACACGCGTATAGCGAGACACATATACTTTCACGCGTTGTGTACAACGCACGCGTGTGACTCCGGAGTCTTCGGCTACGAGACCTTTTTTTTCAAGATAAGCGTAGTTTAAGAAACCTTTTTTTATATTTTTTATATATGCGTACATGTTAAATTTATTTTTGATTTAAAGGGAACGAGCGTTTAAAATTCCCATCTCCGAACTTCAATGTCAAAGATAATATGCGCATATTTTCTTAGGGCCCCTTTGACTATTATTGCTATCGTGCATTGTTTCTCCAAATTCTAAAAGAGTCCGCGCGCTCCATGAACGTTTGTTCTTTTTCGGCCAATATTCGGAAACGTAACTTGAATCATTCTTGGAATACCTTTTTATCTCTAAATTTTGTGTTAATCCTTAATTTTTCGTCTTTACTAACCTCTAAATTTTTTGTTATTATATTATCGTCACCTCACCTAAACTAGTTACTATTTATTTTTTATACCTATCTTTGTCGCAATCGTCTATTATTCGACACCTTTAATTAATCTTAATAAACTATCTTTAGGTTTTAATTCATTTTTTATTTGTGTTAAATTTCTACGTTTATCCTAGGCTCAGTCCTAGGATCAGTTTGTGCTCTTTTTTCTTTATGGAGCGTAACAAATGGCGCCCGAAGTAAGTTTTTTCATTGTTTTTCTCGTTATATTTAATTGATTCCTTTTCTTTTTTGTGTCCTTTTTGGTGAGATTGGTCTAGAAGACCAATAGTAATTTACCCATTCTACTAATTCTTCACGTTGTGTTCTAGGCTTGCGTCCCCGTTGAACTTCCTGTTGTGTTGAGGTGTTTGTTTCACCTCGTTCGCTCGTTTACTTCGTCGGGTCGTTCCCGCTTCGACAGTGATTATTTTAATGTGGTGAATTGTAATTGTTACATGACTTTGAATTCTTTGAATAATCGTTTTTTTTTAGAGATTACTCTATCTAATTCTCGTATCAAAGCTTTACTAGATAGTGGTGCACAAGTATCCCTTGTCGATCTTTCATTATTAAATAAGTTGGAAATTTCTTTTAACTTCCATTTGCGACCTACTGTTATTTCAGCTGATAGTTCACCTATCGAGATACTTAGCAGTGCTTAGTGATGTAATGACCTCGCCGATCTTTACTTTCTTTGGATTCGTGTCACGTATCTCAACCTGGAGCTGACATGAATTTTCCACTGAATTTAATTATTTACATAATGCTGATAATTATAATTTTTTACAAAAAATACCTGTAGATCGTCCGAAACTTAATGTCTTTTATTGCCACCAAAAAATTTTGCTACTTGAGTTTTATTTTCTTGTCATGCTTTTTGTAAGTAGGACCCGTCAAGGTGAGTGCTTTTTAACTTTTTTGCATGTAACCTTTTCGCTCCTACGTACTACCTCGTGTTATTAGAGTTCCCGGTGGTTTTGCATGGCTGTGGGGTTTTTTTATTTTCGTCTCCAGCATGTTATCTCACCGTGAGCTAGGTAACATTCCGTAATCAGGTGTTTGGACACCAAATGCTTTTCGTCTGCGTGTGCGGCGTCTTTTTAAGCTTTGAATATATCCAGACCGTGGGCCCATGATGGAACTCAGTCGGGATGAGCTCGCCACCATACACGTTATATAAGTTTTTCGTCTCTTGGGTGTTTAATGTTTTAAATATGTTCAGACTATGTGCCCAAGTTGGTACACAGTCGGGACGAACTCGCCTTTAGACGGAAATCTTCTGCGGGATTTGGGGAATGGTGTACCATATACTTCCCTTTGGTCGTTGCGGTGGTAATACTTAGATCTTGTTTGTTTAGGCGCTACGGTGATTTTGGTAAATTTATTTTTTTTGGCTTAAGTTCATTTAACATGTCACGTCAAGGATATTTAAAAAAGTTAGGCATTTACTTTTAATCTGTATTGCGTTTTCTGTCCGGTTATATTGTTTCGTATTTTTGGTACACAATTTTTCCTAAATTCTAAAGGACCCATATGTGTCAACGTTTCTTTTTTCGATTCATCTTCTGGTCTTAATTTTTTGTATATCATAGATTTATTCCCAGCAGGCCATACGTTGATCAGGTCTCGGTAGACATTTCTAATTTTTTTGGTCGCACTGTTCTGTGTACCTTTCGTTAGAATATGGTTTTGGCGCTCAATCTCTTATCATTATCACATAACACTAGTCATTTGTTTTTTATTACATATTACGCTCGCCGCGTAGTTATGTCTATTATAGCGTGTTGGGTAGGTCTTGATTTTTGTTTCGAGACTCTGTTGAATTTTTCAGTTTGGCTTGAGATTTTGTTGGGCTATCTTACTGGATCAACGGATAGGTAGTTTGCGCAAACTGCTTAATCAGTGATTTTAGTATTGTAGTGTGTTGTTGGTCAGCGAACCTAGTGCACGAGGTGTACCTTTGTTTAAGTGTTTGTGCCTGAAAATTTCAAATAGAGTATCCCAATTGTTCTTCGTGTTTTTTTTTTAACTTTGTGCACTCTTGTGTGCCTAAGTTCATCTTTTTGCTGCATCGATGATAATAATGTTTCCTTTTTTGAGTGTCATGTAATTGTTAGATTTTAATGTTAGGAATTAGAATATAAACTTCCACCATGTGTATTGGCTATGGTTTTCGTGGATAACCGGTCACGGTTACTGCTGTGATGGTGTACAGATTATCCGTATTAGGTTGCTTAGGTTAGTTAATTTTGTTCATAGGTTAATTTAGTCTAGTCTCAAGATGTTTTGGGTTGGCGATACCTTGTGAACTTGACCTTGATGCTACAGGGTGTTAATTGTTGTCTTAGTGTTTAGTTATGAACTTGTGATTAATTATAGGGTTGTTACTTATGGTAATGGTTAGGGTTGCCTCTTGCAAAATATTTAGGGTTGTGACTTAATTAATTCTGGGGAAGTCAATTTTTTTTTTTTACCTTAGTTGGAAGATAATTGTAGCGTTACCGCTACAAAATCGCTTCTAATTCGCGCGTTTATTTTGTTTATTTTTTAGGTGTCGAACTCCTTTGTGTGTTAGAGTTGCTGGCCTGCGTTGTTAATGGTTTCGATTATTATTTTAAAATTTTGAATGTGTTGTCAGATTGTTCGGCATGGTTGTAAGATGTTTCTTTTTGACATTGGTGCTTGAGTCTCATAACCGAAGGGATATATTTTTTGTTCTCGACTTCGTACATTTGCAATTACAAGTACATTTGCAGTTTTAACAGTGACCTAGTTCGCATAGTTGGGTGCACGGTCACTCTATCTGCTGAGCGAAAGGAAGGAACCTTTTTTGCACCAAATAATACCGGCTTGATCCGGGTAAGTTGATGTTTATTGAGATCTTTCCCCGCTAGGCCCCGTTCTGATTGTCTTGTCGTTCGTTACTCATTAGATCCTTTTATTCTAGTCCACCTACCACCTGAAGAAGTTGTCCACTAAACGCGAACTGCGGACGATTATTGTGCAATCACACGCGTATAGCGAGACACATATACTTTCACGCGTTGTGTACAACGCACGCGTGTGACTCCGGAGTCTTCGGCTACGAGACCTTTTTTTTCAAGATAAGCGTAGTTTAAGAAACCTTTTTTTATATTTTTTATATATGCGTACATGTTAAATTTATTTTTGATTTAAAGGGAACGAGCGTTTAAAATTCCCATCTCCGAACTTCAATGTCAAAGATAATATGCGCATATTTTCTTAGGGCCCCTTTGACTATTATTGCTATCGTGCATTGTTTCTCCAAATTCTAAAAGAGTCCGCGCGCTCCATGAACGTTTGTTCTTTTTCGGCCAATATTCGGATACATAACTTTAATCATTCTTGGAATACCTTTTTTATCTCTAAATTTTTGTGTTAATCCTTAATTTTTCGTCTTTATTAACCTCTAAATTTTTTGTTATTATATTATCGTCACCTGACTAAAACTAGTTACTATTTATTTTTTATACCAATCTTTGTCGCAATTGTCTATTATTCGACACCTTTAATTAATCTTAATAAACTATTATTAGGTTACAATTTATTTTTTATTTGTAATAAATTTCTACGTTTATCCTAGGCACAGTCCTAGGATCAGTTGTGCTCTTTTTTTTTTATGGAGCGTAACAATTCTCAATCGCATGTGTGCGTCGCATCGCAGCAGTACAATAAGGCCATGGCTCAGCGTATAGCATTACTCTAGTGTGCAAAACCCTGATATTCTACCACGGCGTTTAATGCAGCATCGTATCTGGAGTTAATTAACAAAAAAACAGTCTGCCCTAAGGGTCATTGCTGCAATGTGACCTCTTACGCTACCCGCATTCAAGGGATTATGTTGACTTTCTTTTGTTTGATGTAAGGATTCTAAAGCTGCTTCTTGTTCAGTCAATCATTATACAAGTTTAGATAAAACAAGACACGCAAATAGACCATAACCTCAAAAATATGTCTGACCGTAACATTTTATTGCAATATGATTGCATAGTTTAATTTTACCGCTATAACCCAATATGTTTTGTCATTAAAACTATGCAAACTTAATTTTACGTATATAATATTGTAAGAACAAACGCTTTACCAAATTTTACTCTACGTTTAACTTTATTTATAGTAAGCTATTTAATGTAGCGCAACATTAACTCTGAGAAAGGTAAGTGTAAAAATACCGGCCATTTGTCGTGTGCACGTGAGTGGGCAGGGCGGCCCTAGGATGTAAACACACAGTCTGAAGAAACGTGATGGAAATATTAAAAATAAACTGGTCATGTGCCGCTGGACTTGCGCGGCGAGGGTTCCGCGCCGCCGCACATTACATATTATTATATTCTAATTAGAATAGGATTTCGAATTGAATCAGGGCGACCCTAAATCACACTTGACAATTTTTTAGTACTTATTTGTTGTTTTTTATTTTCAGTTTTTACGATAAAGCAATTTTTTTTATTTATTCAATCAATCAATCAATCATTTCATTTATTTGCTAAAATGCGTTACATTATGGTCTTAAAAATAGTATTTCGTAGTAAATCCGCCGCAATATCACATTCTGAAAAAGAACCCGCAATCTACCTATTACGAATCAAAGATAGCTCTTTAAAATTTGGACGGACGGACAGGGTAGGCGTATTAATACGAGTAGGGTCCGCTAGTCTACCTTCGGAATGGAACCCAGAAAACGTCTTCATCATTTAGATCTTAAATATGCTCAAATAATTATGTTTAAGTGGCGTTCTCATATACGAGCTTAGATCAGTTTTTTTATTTTTTTATTTTTTTATGTCATAGGAAGGCAAACGAGCACACAGGCCACCTGATGGCAAGTGGAAACTGTGACCCATAGACATTCGCATTCACAAGACCGCAATCCTAAGACTGCAAATGCGTTGCCAACCCTGAGGACGAAGATGGAATGCCTCTATGCTAGTAATTTCACCAGCTGTCTTATCCCCAAACCGGAACACAACAATGCGAACACTGCTGCTTGGCGGTAGGTTAATGGATAAGATAGTGGTACCAACCCGGACGGACCCTGCACAAGGTCCTCCCACAAGTTAAGTTGTTTAGATATTTTAGTCGTAAAAAGGGCTTGTCATCGGTTGCCCCTAGCCCATCGGTGGTCGTGGTTTTATTCATGCTTAAAGAGCGCCCGGTTTGGGTCGACTGACTGTTGAACCATACCCAGCGTTGGCAATTGAGTATATTCACATGCATAAAAGATTCAGTTGTAATACACTTTTTGCAGCATATGAATCAAAAAACCGGGCAAGAGCATGTCGGACCATGCTCAGTGTAGGGTTCCGAAGCTGTTACTACAAACAAATTAGACCTCGCGATACACTTAACTTTGCCGTTGGAAAACTACATCGTCATAGGTCTAAGGCCATAAGTTTTCGGTAGGTATAAACATTTAAACCGTTTGTAACTAAAGAACCACTGAAGTCTACATAGCAGTGATAGTTTTCCTATGAAATATATTATATGTGCTTTCAATTGAGATTTTTTTCAGATTTTTAGTGTTTGTAGTTTTAGCTGTAGGGAGTGGGGGGGGGGCACACTTGACTCTAACAAAAATTAGCGATATAAAGCTTAATATTTTATTAATGGATACCTAAATCAAAATATTGTTTGTACAAACCTGCAATATTTTTGAAAGGCTATGCATCGACACTCCATACTATGGGGGAGACAAGAAAAAAATACATCCACAAGTTACGTGGAGGGGCGGCGCATTTAAAAAAAAAACTAGATTTTATTTTATGACTGTTTTTGGCGTGACTAATATGTGTATTTATGCCAAATTACAGCTTTCTAGTACTAAGAGTCTCTGAGCTAGGCTGCGGCCGGACAGACAGACGGACATGGCGAAACTGTAAGGGTTCCTAGTTTGACTACGGAACCCTAAAAGTGAGATATTGTATACAAGATCGATACTGTGCAGAGCCAAACTTCTGATGATAGTATTTGCCTAGTGATGGGCGGCTTGTAAGTTTCAAAAGTGAAACTAACATGAAATTTTCGGAATATTCTTAAAGTTTTAACAGATAAACTTTCATTTAAAATTTCATGCAATATTCTGAAATTTACCAACGTGATTTTTTTTATTTCTGAAAATTACTATAGTTTTTACATTATGTATACGTAAGTAACGTACAAAATTCATGAAATTTTATTGTGCCGGAATCATTTTCATCTAATTATGTAACCTTCAAAAGTTGTAATTTTTGCAAGTTTTGGAATGTTTCAGAAATCGCCCATCACTATGTGCCTTGCTTTAGAATACAAATTGATGTTCTACGTTAAAATTCTAAAGACCAACGCCTGGGTCCCCTGGCTTATTTTTCACGAAACACTATTTCGTTGATAAAGTTGTTCTATTAGTAACGAAATTCATTAAAAGTTTTTCTTTTATTTTTAAGGATTTAATAATTATGAAAGTTTTAATTAAATTCTCTAAACAAAGTTATAAGCAAATGGTTGGGAATTCCACTTCGTGCTTTAGAACGATTAAGGTTTTGGTATTCAGTCTACGATACTTAGAAGTTTACGTTTTAAAACTTCGTTTTGAGTTTGAATTAACCTATAAACGTCAGGTGCAACTCAGTTAATTTACATAATTAAGTGAAGTGACTGAGGACCTGACATTTATAATTGAAGGGGACGGGTATTTAATTTACTAGTTCAACGTAGCTTGCGCACCTTCGTAACCTAACTTGCCAGTAATCAATAAGTAGGAGGATGTAACAAATTTGTCACATTTAATTTAACAAAGATTGTAAACGCTTGTTAATCACTTTCAAATTGGAAGCAATAAATGGCACTCAGGTTAATGAAATTGATACTGCTTTCTATCTTAATGAACTTAATTAGTTTCGTTGTAGAATTGCTTATGATACGACAGAATGAACCATTTCTTAACATATGATTTTGTATCGTTAATAAAATATATTGGGTACAACAATAATATCTGTTTTTTTTTTACGTTCTCACGTGCTATCGTGTTCGGTACCAAGTCGTAATAGACAATCACTTTTTTAAAACCTTTTTACAGCACGCTCCTCTCCTTGCGATGGATTGACTTGCATTAGAGGGTCTACGAATATCGTTAAGTTTGAAATTGAATCGGCACTATCTCTAATGTTTTTTAAGCTAGAGTAAAAATAACACAATATGTGTTATAGACAGTGATCGGATTTCACGGTGCAACACTACGGGATATAGAGTAGAAATCTTAATATGGATATGACTAAAATCGCGGGATCTGGTCCGAAAAGAAAATGCGATTGTTGGGATATTTATAAATAGGCATTAGGATAGGATTTTAGACGTGTAAAGAAATCGATTAAACATATAAAATATTGAGAAAATAATTGTATGCTATTTCAATTTCATACAAACTAATAAGGGTGAATCAACTTTTAAGGTACTCCCCATTTTTCGACATGTTTCACCAATTATATGTTTTTAGAAAAACGATATATTTGTTAATGACGTGGCTTACATGCTTATTAAATTAGACAAATGGGCTCACATTTGAAATTATTTAATTTAAAATAGTACAGTTTTAAATAATAATATACTTGGTTACGCAGGGGACAATGTTGTCCCTAGGTTTTGTATGGAAAATGTGCATTTTCCCCTGAGTTACCAGGTTTTTTTGCGGATTAAAAAATATTTGAGCTGTTTAACGTGTAAGGTCCGTAAATTTGGTGGTCTAATTTTAATATTCATAAATTATTAATAACCATTTGTCACCAGGAAAGTATTAATACCGCAAAAGAAAAGGAGTACATTAAAAGTTGATTCACCCATAAAATATAATATCTGTGTGTGGTGTGGTGAACTGATAATGCGCACCGTATTATGTATTTTATTTATATTCATACCCAAAGACTATTTGGCAGATCAATTTTAAACAGAGTAGGTATAATAAAAACTAACTTTTTTATTTTTTTACATAAGTACCTAAATTACTTTTGTAATTGTTGTTTAAATTGTATTGAAATTTATTTGAAGTCATAAAATCAGAATAATATTTAACAACATAAGTCCCCCGGGGCATATCCATATTAGCATAATGTTTGAGGTCATTCACCCCGTGTTGCACCGGGATATCCGATCATTGGTTATAGATTAACAATAGCGAAGCAAATATTAAAATTTGTGCACCTATTAAAAATGACTCTGTATATTCTTGCGAGTAAATGCCCATTCTATTTTATTTCGGTTCTATTGGTTTGGGAGGCTTAACCAATAACCAACGGATTTTGATGTGGTTTTCACTATTTCAAACCCCATCAGCTATATAATTTTTATTAAAGGTTTTTATAAATAATTAATTCTAGTTTAACAAAAATGAAGCTACGTAGTATACTACGTTCTAAAGAATAATTAATTTATCTCAGTTGGTTATTCAATATTTCGCCCTCGGCGTAAATATATCATTTTAACCCATAATACCGAAATATTTGTTGAAAAAATACATACGATAGAAATGTTAAAATTTATTTCAAACACGGTATTTGACTAAAATTTCTCATTTAAAATTATGTGCTTTGAATAAATTGTAAATTGCAAGTGACGCACCGCTAACCAAACTTCACAACAGCCGTATTTAAAGTAAAGGAACTTATACTTCAACAAAACTTCAAAGTATTCCAAATCTTTCCTACCCCTTAGATTCCAACTTTATAACAATTTATCGTATAATTAATTGGCAGAGTTGGGGGTAATTTATCACGGCGTATCTCAGGTCGTGATACGACTGCGTAGATTTACTCGTTGAACATGGTGAAAACCGAGTTTAATATCCGTCCTCGAGCCGTTTAATGGAAATATTACCAGAAGTACGATCGGGTGCACCCTTTTGAATTGGATATCGGATTACGGTTGTGTTGGTTATATAACAACGTAATCAATATAGGTTCTCCAGTTTTATTTAAATTACTTTTCTCAAAAATGACCGGAAAAGTTGACATTACTAACTCCATACTGAGACTCGAAGTGCATAGTTCACAGACAGTTCACAAATTTAAAAAAAATTACATTGCGTGATCGCTACACAAGCCCGCGATGTTGCATACAAATTTCATTTTTATCTAGTTTGTAACTTTTTAAAAAGTGAAAACGGCCATAGTAAAATGAGGGCACGAGTCTTATACATCCATATTTTATTCGAAACGTAACTTTTTTATCTGTGTCTTGAATAGCTTGAGTTTTTTTTTCTAAAAAAAGCTTGCGTTTCTCCTTGTCATAAACATAAAGACGGTAAAGAGTGATGTTATTTCACGTGAAGTTTCTGTTTATATGCGATTTGTATCTTGCGATTTTTGAGAAAAGCACTATATATGCCTCGGCAGGAACGGCAATTGCGGGCCTCGTATTTTTACCAATACTCGGCCCGCAATCGCCTGCTTCACTGCCTAGGCAATAATGTGCTATTATTAACTAATTAAAACTGGTTAATAATTAGCGACAACATAAGAAGGTGACAAAACGTAATAATAAGTTTATTTATTTTTACTCAGGATAGACGCCCTAGACCAGATGTTAAAAAACTGTCAAAGTGTGATATTGACATAAGAGCTCAACGCGACCGTCCGCCAGCTAACGTCAATCCTATATATTTTCGATAACGATAGCGATCTCACAATGCATTTTGTCTAAGGCCACAGGTTTTTATTTACACATAAGTAGGTGTTCTTTTTTCCTTTTTTCCTTTTCTCTCTCTATCTCTCTCTTAAGATTTTGGTGTGTTTTCCTGCCGAAACTTTAAATATATTTAAAAAAATGACTGTCTGCTAAGTTTCTTGTGGCGTTTCTTCTCAGCAGTGTGGTCTCCTCTTGCGAAGCGCTGGTAGATTCTTGACGTGTAAACGTGCCCCTGCGGCCTAAATGCGGCATACATGTCTTTATCTTTATTTTTATCTTTACTTAACGAATTAATGAAGTGTTTTACAGATCTGTGGTTTAGTTCCTGTACTGCTTTTAACTAAATAGCTTCTTAGCAGTAACTTTAGAATTCGGCGCTTATTCTCTTTTGCCCAAACTCGAGCGATTTGTCATGTATTTTTGCATTTTGCAAAGGCCGTTAAACCAGGGCATATATCTCAGCTTGGCCTTTACTACACAAGACAAACAATAAAATATTTTTTTGCTGTTTTATTTACAGGGTTATGGCCGTAAAGAAGCCGTTACAAGGGCAGAAACAGAAACGACACGGAATAATGCAAGGGATTGTGGGCCGTCCCGAGATGTCCTCAAATAATAAGAAGTGCCATTATCGTTACCCTTCGGGACGTCTGAATGTACGGTGGAGGCGGACTGTCACACCGACGAATTCTGTGGCATAAATTGTAAAAAAGGTGTTTTTTTTTTAACTAAGCAAGTGTCCTTTTTCGTTGAATATCGACTTTATTTCTTCAATATAATTAATAATGCATTGTATGAATGAAGATATACAAAACAATGTTTCAAAAGATATTAATGAAAACGGGTTAAAGAACAAAACCACTTGTGCACTGGTTCTTATTCTTCCGGTTTTATTTAAACGATATTTTTATTTTTTATATTACTATGTGAAATATTTATTTAATTTATTTAATATAAAAGTTTCAAGCGTTATTCTGTTTAAGTTGTATTCTAAATCGTCGACGATAATCCGATACCGCGAAACTAGCAAAGCAAGTAAAGTGAACAGCAGTGAGTACTTACTAAAAAAAATATATAGAAGAGTTAATATTTTACATCTTACTCAATTTTTAGCCACACAGGTATTGTATCAACGAAATGGTAAATACAACTTACGAGTTTTGCGCTGTTTAATTGATAAAGAGGTCTTACAACAGTTCAGAGTCAGATCAACTATTTATTAAAAAATAATCTCAATGTGGGAACTATTTCTCATACAATCGATATTAACGGATGGGGGTAAATTAATAAAGAACATGACCATCGAGACCTTAAGAGTCTTCTGTGTATCCACACAAGACACCTCATTATGTTTCTCAACCTACTTCTATACTTGCCTGATTCGCTGCGGTGTAACAAATGCCGATCACATTAACGCCGGTCAAGACGTGAGCAGCTTGTGGATACTGTTAAATGTTTTCCAATAACTATGGGATTCGATTCGAGCCGCTTCCATACAAAGCTACCTTTCTGTAACTTACGGGTAGTGATGTGCAAGTTGCGGAAAGTTTACAAAAAGTTGGAAAAGTTGCAAGAAATTTCCGGAAACTTTCACAAGAAATATAGGAAATTTAAATTTAAGAAACGGAAAGTTTCAATCCCCATACACAATTGTGAGAAGTTTCCGAAATTTTCCTACATGAAATGTTCCGCAATTTTGGAAAGTTTCCTTTGGCACATCAGTACTTACGGGTAAAGTTTCCATAGTATTCTCTACTACACGCGTCGCCGAGATGCGTCATAACAGCACCATTTGTGGGAGGACCTTGTGCAGGGTCCATCCGGGTTGGTACCACTATCTTATCCATTAACCTACCGCCAAGCAGCAGTGTTCGCGTTGTTGTGTTCCGGTTTGGGGATACGACAGCCGGTGAAATGACTAGCATAGAGGCATTCCATCTTAGTCCTCAGGGTTGGCAACGCATTTGCAGTCTTGTGAATGCGAATGTCTATGGGTCACAGTTTCCACTTACCATCAGGTGGCCGGTGGCCTGTGTGCTCGTTTGCCATCCCAGGCCATAAAAAAAAAATAAAAAAAAAATTGACCTCTGCTCTAGCCAAGATGCAATCGCTACTATTGCCCAAAATGTATGGGTTGACAGTCGACCGCGTGGTTTATCGTAACGCAAGAGAATGTCATCCCATACAGAAAAGAAAAGCTTTAGTTCGCTACAGCTTCTAGCTCTGGACGCGAAAGATATTACTCGCAGACAATATCGAAGTAGCACCGTCACGTGTGTTAATGTTGTATTGACTTTACCACTACAACGATAGACTGTATCTTACAAGGAATATTCGCGCTCAGTTGAACCAGAGTTGCAAATATTCTACGTGTACGAGTAGATACATTTATATTTTTTTGTACTTGTAAATATTCATTTTAAAATGTTACTGTATCTACGTGACATTGATATTTGTATGCCAACAGTCAAAACACACCTAGTGATACACGCTGTATTTTTCCTCCACCTGTATTTCTCTACCTATATTTTACAAAAAAATAATTCTGATTCTGATTCTGATTCATATTCAAAGATTCACCATCTCCAGCACATATTCATTACTTTTCTACGCTGTTACACAATACCATTTCTCTGGAAATCTAAATCGAGTTATTTCCAAACCTACCCTTCGTTAAACAGATTCGCCAGTTAGGCTTCGCGCGTAAATGGCGAAGTTTTTGTAGGACGGCAAATGATAACAAGCGTAGCATTCTTGGAAAATAAGCGGTAGGTAATGCAAAATGGAGGCACTTTTAAGGAAATAATTTTAATTTTAATAATAATAAGACTTTCGGTCATTCCTTATTTCGGTTTGTTAACCTGCAATCGAGGACTTAAATTTGTGATACATCTTAGGTTCAAAGTCAATCGGACATTCTACAGCAATAAGGTTGAGTTTCCTACACGTTACAAATGACTTGGCATGTCTAATGACATGGACGACTTCAAGATTTTTTTTAAATGGGTCCTATATTTACGTTCGTGACCGGAGCACTGTATGAGACTACTAAGTATAGAATTAATTTCCCGCTACGTGGAAGTAGGGGTACTTTAACTCTTTAGGGGTAGCATTTCCAAAAAACCCTTCCTAGTGCATCCCAAGACCTAATAAGGAACCTACGTGTTAAATTTGGAATCTCGTTTTAGATGTGCGTTGATATATCAGTCAGTCAGACCGTTTCTTCATATATATATTAAGACCAGTCCACAAGCGACGGCAACTGTTAGTCCAAACGGTAGGAGCCCATTAAGACGTTGTACACTGAGAAGTAAACAGTAGTAGTAGTGACGCAGAGAGCCTAGTTCGTAGTAACCTTGGTTCGATTCCTGGTCAGGGCAAGGGTATTTGTTTCTCAGTCTTGGGTGTTTGCTATGTAGGTATACAAGTATTTATTGCTCTAAGTATATGTATAAGTATGTTTATCCGTAGTACAAGCCTAGAGCTTAGTTTGGGATTAAGACAATCGTGTAAAATTGTAAAAAATAAATTGACAAGAGGTCGAGTACCCACTATTTTTACCTGACTGCGGCAAAGCTCAAAAGGAGGATTATGTGTTTGACTTGTATACCTCAATCAATGTCCGATCGTAACTACTAAACAGCTAAACCGATTTTTCATAAACTATGCGTGGTTAGATTCGTCTTAACCACTAGAGTGCCATAGGCTATATTAAAATTATTTAATATCATATTGGCGAAATAAAAAATATACATATGAAGTAACATTACTTTGACGACGTTATCCAAACAGCAGTTGGGTTTTTTTAAAGCATGCTTTTTGTTAGACTTGTGCAATATAATTTAAAAAAAAAACTAACGTTGTAGAGTGCTTTTAACTGGTAGGTATATCACTAGTACTGGTAACAGGGATAAATGAATTATCAGCGAAATCGCAAGTAGAAGAGCTGCTTTAACCGTCTAGCCAAAAGGAAGTGTTATATGATTGTAATATTTATCTGTTTGTCTGTGCTACTGCTTATCTTTCAACCATAACATGGGGTCCGAGCAGGTAAATAAATTTAAAGACGATTTGGTTTTAATACGGTTCTCGTCGTTAGGTACCTATTCAAAATAGTAGCTACAATAATTCTGCTGTTACAAGTATTCTTCACGTAAGCCATGCTCGAAATTTAAATACATCCGAGCTGTAAGACATTAAGCTAACCTAAGTACCAAAACAAATGACACAAACCCAAACGTATATTAGGTTTAGGTAAGACTACGGGGAAGCCTGCATTATGCATGAAAAGCGCATGCAATTTGCGAGTTGGTCCTAAGTTAGGTAACACTTGAGCACTGAGATAAGTGGTGGAGTTTATTTAGGATACAGGTAAGCGGAGCACGAGCGTAGCGAGCGTGGCGGCTTAAGCTTACATGCGATGCGGTGTAAACACAGCTTTATGCAATTAGGTGGAAGTCGTTTAATTAAAGAAGATGGTATCTGACTTTGTTATTAGCGTAGAAAGCGCCTTGCTACCTGATTTGATTAAACCATTTTAAAACATAATACGGGCAAGTCATACTTTTACTCAGTTTTTTTTTGTTATCCTGGTAAAGTTAAAGTATTCCACGATAATAGGTTTCTTGTCAAGGGTATGCCGAAAATTTTAATATAAAATAACTTTTTTCCCAAAGAATGTTTCACTGTTGCCAAATAAGCAAAGTTTTTTTTGCAATATTGCCACACGATCAAAGTAAGCATTAGACTCGAAACACTTTTAATAAGTATGCTAATCTAATTTGCGCCACCCTTTCACCCTTAACTTTGGATGAATACAAAGTTCCCTAATTTACCTTTCTGTACCGTTGTTGCTGTGTCAGACTGCATTTATACTTTTCATTATTATGTAGGTATCTTCAAGTATTTATTTAAGTATAATACTGGTCTTTATTGCGTGTTTTTTTTTTCAAATTAAGGAAGTTGATATCCAGTGGACGGAATAGGTAAGGTAGGTAGGTAGGTGGCTGTGTACCTACAGTCGATTAAAAAGACATTTATGCACTTTTTACCTTATTCCACTGAAATAAGGTGCAAAGGGGTACATAATGAATATGTATTTGTAGTTGAGTGTACCAGTGAGATTTTCTCACTTAACCCGATACTCTTGGTACACTAAGGTGAGGGAAAACATCGTGACGAAAACATCCTCCATGTTCCTTACATAATATTCTATTTCTATTTGTGAAAACCTATAATTGGCTCCATCAGCCGTTGGTTTTCCTGATATAAATAAATAATAAAATAAAACATCCAGAAGCGTTGAAGGGTACCCATTCGGTGTGAGTATAATATTCATTCACGTGTTATTGAGATAGGAATACATTTTCACTGTGATAGCTATATCTGTTCAATTCAAGCGAGAACAAACTTACTTCAATTGTAAATAAATTACCACAATCTACCTTTTTCGATTACGTCACTCATTACATCACTTGGACGCTAATAAGTATTTTACCCCGGCAGCAGTGTGGTTAACTATCTACCTTCTCTCAAGATCATAACCTCTGTAATTTTTAAGTATCTCTAAAAACGGCAAATTTGACTAGAGTTGACATCTAACAGCTTTAGATAAACAAAGATATATTCTACACTATAAGTACATCAGAATATTGTGTGTCTTAATTGTGTTAATACTTTTGAAATAATTATTAAAAAAACGTAGTGTAGCAGGTAAAGGTTCTACTAATCGTTTGTGATAGTGAAATACCTACTACGTAAGTAACAAATTCAATAAGGTGCAAAGTACACCTTAGCAAGTGAGTCAGTAAGGTGAATTTTGCAAATGTTTGAATTTGTTACTTACATGGTATTGGACTATCAGTACTATCACCGACGTAATAGTAGTAACATATGTATGTATATATGTATGTATTTTCAAGGTACGGTCAGCCTTAAAAGCAGGTGCAAACTTAAGTCCTTTGTCAATTTAACGTCATCATGTTTGATCTGCTGCACTAATCTGTCAAAAGCATTAAAGCGATAAGGTACAAAATTATGGAGCTACTTATAAGGCCGACTGTACAAAAAAATTAATTCACGGAAAGTCTGATAGATAACGCTTAATGTAATTCATGGAAGTACTGAGTATTATCCACATCGATTAATGTGATTAATTAATGTGATGGGTCAAACTCAGCGATACGTTTTTTATTAGTTCATGCAAACGATACAGCGTTTTCCTTTTAGATCCACTTAAGTTTATGCCCCTGTTTTATTGGACGAAAGCCTGAGGTGGCTGCTGATATTGATTGTGCTCTATCTATTTCAATCAGACTTACAATGTTTCACTCAACGGTATTTTATACGTACAAACACATAAATATCTACTTATTTTGATTTCATTTTACTTTAACAACTTCGTTTTTCAAAACCCGTTCAGCCCATATAACGGAACAAAAAACCATACATACATGCCTACATACATTCATAAATACTTTCATACACACTGGGCCAAAACCTCCTATAGAGTAAGTACCTAACGTTAACGTATCATCATCGAGAAAATTTGTTTGGCGATTGATTTCAGCGCCCTCTATTGGGTATGTGTTTAGTACTTAAATTTGATAGCTAGCTAACATTGATGTTAACTTTCGTGTCGTCAACGAGTAGTAAGGACGAAATACAGGGTGTCCCAAAAATAGCACGTCACAGTGACACTGGAGATTCCCCAGCCTCAGATAAACCAAACCAGCCTAACATGACCTCAGTAAAAGTTGCACCGTTTTCGAGTTATACCAATTTAAAGATTTTTCCAAATTTTCACCTGTTTTGACATTGTAAGTGCTCGCATTTACTGGGATAGCTTTAGAATTTCGTTTTTTTTATTTGTGCGCGTTTATGAATAGTTGATTAAGATGATAGAAGCATTATTATGTCAATAACTAATGTAAAAGTTGGAAAAATACTGTAATGAACTTGACTTAAATTATCATCAACATAGTAATTTAAACTTTGAACACCTGCCCTAACTTTTTTTTACTACAAACGAAATGAGCAAATAACTTTAAAAACATGCGTATTTTATGCCAATTCTAAAATGGTATGACACATGATATCTTAATGCATTAAAGTAGGAATTCGTATGACATTTGCCAATATGGATCCTCGGAAATCAATGCTAATCATCTAAAAAATTATCTTGTACTCTATGATATCTCATTTGTTTGTGCTCCTTTGAAGAATATGATTGATTTTTGGTTGACCTTGGTTCAAAGATAATAAAAAACGGGTTTAATTTTCATTAGTTTTTACAGTAAATGTTCGAATTGTTTCCCTCCGACTCTAAGGCACAAATGGCATCTTCGAATAAAATTTCGGTTTAATTTTCGTAAACTGGTTTCCGATATGTCTCGGGCTGCATTGAAGACACGTCGCCGTAGTTCCTCTTCGTTAATTATTGGTTTTGAATAAATACTGTCTTTCAAACATCACCAAAAATAAAAACATTTTACAAAGCGAAATCAACTTCCGTTAAGAGTGCCGAGTAGTCGTTTCAGATCCACAAACAATAATCTACAAATAAGTTCGAACACGTTTTCGAGTAGTATAGGCGATTCGAATAAAACGTGACGTACCTATGGTTGAAGTGTTCGTGCTCGAGCTACTGGTATTGATTTATAACTATCTGAACCTCGTCTTTGCGGGACTACTTTATTAAGACACGTCCTCCACCAAAACGACCATAGCCACGTTTGTACATTAAAAAACCTATACCTAAGTAAACTTTATTATCATTGGCATAGCGGCGTATTGATATTTTTGACGCCTTGGGAACGTATATATTCATGATATTGACTGTACTTATAAAGGTTAGGTTGTGATTTTTTGATCTGATTTATGATTTAAAAGACATTTTAAAATTATTTAGGTCTTCAAGTGCGACCCCATTTTACTTGAACAACCAGCCTGGGTTCTTCGACTATTTTAACGTAAAGTCCTGGACATTATAACTATGAGAAGTTTCTATAAATAAAAAAATGATTTATAATCAGACCGTGAACCCGAGCGTACTATTACGCATAATGTAAATTAATACCCAATCTGATTAGGCGTGCCTTTGTGATGAGACAATAACGGATTATAATCTAATTAACACCCGTATTATGGTAGCGACAAGTAATGAGATGAAGATAATAAGACATTAATATTGATTAAACTAGCGTAAAATTAAGCGATCTGACAGTTTAACGCAAAAATAATTTATTTACAAGTAAAGTTACGTTTTGTAATTAACTCTTGAGATCATACTTTATAGTCATATCGAAAACGAGCGGTAATAAAATTGCATATAACTGCTGTTATGTAATTGCGTATATAAATGGTGGTTTGACGACGGCGCTGGCCTAGTTGGTAGTGACCCTGCCTACGAAGCTAGCGGTCCTGGGTTCAAATCCCGTTAAGGGCAGATATTTGTGTGATGAGCGCGAATATTTGTTCCTGAGTCATGGATGTTTACTATGTACATACATACATACATACCTTCACGCCTTCATTCCCAGAGTGGGGTAGGCAGAGCTACAGAATTAACAACAAATCTAAAAACTTGTTGATAAGTCTGTAACCACAATTTGCACAATTAGGCTAAGATGTTTAACTGTGTATATTAGTGACAGGTGGCAAGCCCATCGCCTACCAGTACTACGAGCCTTTATTCCCTTAGTCGCCTCTTACGACTTCCAGGGGAAGACATGGAGTGGCACTATTCTAAGCCGGCAACCACACGGTATGCTATGTATTTAAGTATATATTTCTCTATATAAGTATTTATATCGTTGTCTAGTACCCATAGTACAAGCCTAGAGCTTAGTTTGGGGCTAGGTCAATTGGTGTGAGATTATCCCCTGATATTTATTTATTTATTTATTTAATTGTGTGATTCCTCGACTTGTTAATATTTCAAAGTTTGGTCTCATAAAAAAGGTATATAAACAAAAGATAAAACATGAAATAATTGTTACATTTCGTATACTTATCAAAATAATTAGTGAATACTTACTGGAGGCGCTAGGACATACCTCCTGAAGGCGATCGTCCTTCTCCGACTTCGGGTTAATGTACACAGCACTTGAACCAGCAATTTAAATTTAATCTTAAAAGTTTTCGTTCGCGCGCATGAGTTGGTTTTTGAACTTCTTTGACCACAGAAGAAAGGTGCCGAGGGGACGGGGAGAGGGAAAAGTGTTGCCATGTACAATGAATACGTACAAAAATAATTTTTCCTACTCCTGTACTTTTATCTGTCATTTATATAGTCACGAACACTAATATAAGAATATAGATAATAATGTCCGCAGAACATTCCGTAGAAAAGTCTATCTAGTCTATTCCCCTTAACAGCACTTGTGCTTTTTTGAGCCAAAACGATATGCCTAGCTGCCAAAGCTTACACCTAGGTTAATTTGACCAATCAAAATACTTCACCAAATTAAACCACCAATCACAATACACATTGACTGTCAATCGGAACGTTAGGTTCTTTTTGGTATGTAAACTCTTTTACTAATTTAACTCTTAAAAAAAAACATTTTATTTGGAATCAACCAACCAGAACGCAGCTATATTAAAATCGAACAATCAGGTAAAAGAATTCATTTCTCAAATCATTAGGTGTTTTTTAGTCCCTATTTCACAAGTTAAATCGATTGTGCAACTTTTAAAAAAAATATGAAACCTGGCAAGTGCACATCAATTTAAAAACCAAGTTAACCATAGACACATATTTTGTTGTTTTCGAATGTTTCTCGCTCGTTTGTTGTTCTGTGCTTCGTTCGTTCGTATTCTAACCTAGGTATATTAATTTAATTTTGCATTTTATTTGAAACCTAGTCGTAGAAAAAGTATTGTATGCAACGGTGTATAACTAAGTCAAAAAATACTCGTGGCGTCTTGCTTTACGATGTTCACGTAATCACATCGTAACCACACCACTCGTCTTTTTTGACCTCTCTTATACAACTGTTGCATAAACTACTAAAATAATCTGTTATTGTGGCACAGTTATAATGCATACTTAAAATAAAATTTCCCCTCCTTGTAAGTTGCGACGAATTTTCGCTTCATTGGCGCATTTAGTTGTGATATTGGTACAGTTAAGAGAAAATTAACCCCAATCTCATTTTTTATAACTAATACGGTGTATGTATAATTTTTTATGAAAAATTACAATACAAAATCAATTTTCAGTTCAATAAAAAATACCTAACAACGTTTTCTGGAACACCGCAAAGCTCAACGAAGACAGGCACGGTGTCATCGACTACCTAGTTTATTCAGACTCCCTTATCAGATCCGCTTATTGATATCATTAAGTATATTACATTGTCATTTGGCTAGCACATGTATTCCCAGCCCATTACGACGAGACAGCACAATACGGGAAAATGAACTAGCAAGATTTGACCCAATACTCGTATTCAAAGTGACATACACACTGGAATTAGCAAAAAGCCAATTAACTGCATGGAATTTGGTTATGCATTCGCCGTCCGACGCCAGGACACGTTACGCTCTCTTTGCCCGTTGGAATTGCTCGGCTCGTGCTTGCTGTTATCACTTGATCTTAATACATTAGTTGCTTAAAACGCCTTCAAATAGCTATTAATTATAATACATAGTAGATATTTTCAAGATGGAAGGGATCAATTAAATCATTTCTTAAGAAAGGTATATTACTTATATCCTTCAGTTGCAGTGTTCGTTCTTAAAACACCGCTAGACAGCTGTATAACCTAAAAACTGATAACTACCTACTTATAATTGGGTAAGGTAAGTACGTTTCATTAATAATTCATTTTCTAGCCAAATAAAACAAATTAATTTTAGCTTTCTTACTTAATTATAACATTTATTAAACCGTTATAGTTATGCAGCACTTCAAAAAAAATAAGCACAAAAAACATATTATTATTATTACAAAACACTTGCGTTATTTTTATGGTGACATGACGCTTCGGATATTTAAGTATTATCTATCTTAACATTATTGATTAAAAAACGACTTACTGTTGAGTTTCTTGTGGCGTTTCTTCTCAGCAGTGGTCTCTTGCGAAGCGCTGGTAGATTTTTGACGTGTAAAAGTGCCCGTGCGGCCTACTTACTGAATAAACATCTTTTATCTTTTTTTATCTTTTGATTCCTAATTTTATCAGTTAAAAGAAAAAACAATGATAAAATATAAAGATCATGAAATATAATTAGCCTTATATTTTATCTAGTAATAAACTGATACTTAGTTAATGTAAGGTCATATTTTAATACCTAATAGTTGTGAAATATTGGTTTGCAACAAGGGCATAATAACATGTTTTGTTAAACAGTCTACAGATTTACACAAATTTATTATTTAAAAAATACTGCAGGGTATACCGTAAGAACTAAACTTCGTTATAATAACTAGTACAATAGTGCATTTAACTTATGTGCAACTGTTCACAATTAGGTAGGACATGCGTATCTACAGACTACAGTGGGTTTATTTTGATGTAGCTATGCAGTTAGGATTACGCTGCGAGAATAGGACAGGGCTCTATAATTGCTATAGCTCTGTCCTTTAAGCTCGCCGTAAAATGAACTGCATAGTTACGCCATAATAACCCCCCGGGGGTTATTATGATATAGCTATGCAGTTTTGTTTATGCTGAGAGTATAGGATAGAGCTATATAACTGCTATAGCTCTGTGCTTTACGCTCGCCGTAAAATGAATTGCATAGTTACGTCATAGTAACCCCCCTGGTCTACTAAAAATACTCCCTTATTTATAAACACACTTATTTTAGTTAAAGTATTCTTTGTCCCTTTCTGCCGTCTTAAAATGTCACAGTGATGGATAAGAGCAAAGTATATTTTAAGCACACTTTAGCTATTGAATGTGATGAGTGTATGAATAAGAGGGAACGATTGCAAATATCAAAAATATATGAAGGTGTATATTATGTACATGGATATCAAGGTGCCTCATGGGTGGGGTACAACGATACAAATTTCCCTTCCACCTTCCACTGCTGCCTTAAATAATACTACACTTGGGCAAAATTGTGACAAGTTTATTTTCTATTATTTCTAACCTTCGTCGTTATCAGTTTGAGTTTTTTTATCAAACTCGTGTTCTAAGAAATTAAAGTAGTCGTAGTAAGTGAGTCGTACTTTATCAAAGTGTGTCGAGTAGGTGTCGCAGGCGGGCAACAGCCAAGCCGGCACTGCCGGAATTTCCGGCATAAGCCTCCTCTCGACCAAAGAGGGCTGTACGTTTTGCATGCTCTCAAGAACGGGAGCACGCTCTTTTTCAGATTCAAATTTCGTTTCAGTTGCCGGGGGCATATTAGCACGAATTCCGTTACAAGATCCCGACGTTGACATAACAACTGTTTCACTAATAGATTCTTCTTTCAATAGCTTTGTATTTTCGTAGGGTAGAGTGGCCTGTAATGTTTGCGCGTCCTGGAGAACGACATTGTTCTCAGTTTTAGGTTCAGGTTTCGTTTCGGCTTCAGACATAATATGAGCAATAAGTCTGTAGACAAATTCTAATACCGTCATCTCTTCTTTCGATAGCTTCCCATTTGTGACGATCGGAGCGGGTTCTATTTTTAACGCACTTTCGGAAACTTGAGCACCTTCGGTTGTACATTCAGGCGTCGTTTTGGTTTTAGTTGCAGGTTTTTCTGTAGCGGATGTTTGGGCGCTAAGTCCGTAGATGAATTTCGATTCGGATATTTTGTCAGTTTTATTTATCTCTTCTTCATTCCAATGCTTTTGTATCATATCGACCGGCGTGGGATCTAAATGTAACGTATTTTCGGAAACATAAGCACATTTCGTTGTATGTTCAGGTTTAGTGGCGGACATATGAGCAATAAGTCTGCAGGTAAATTCTGATTCCGTTATTTTGTCTTTCTTCCGTTTCCGCGCAGAGACGTGGGGCCGCCGCTTCTCCACGGAGGGCGGCGCTTCACCATTCTGGGTGTTAATCACCGTATTCATGTCCTCCTTCGGTAGCTTTCTTTTTTTATCGATTGGAGCGGGTTCTTCTTTTAACGCGCTTTCGGAAACTTGAGCACCTTCGGTTGTACATTCAGGCGTCGTTTTGGTTTTAGTTGCAGGTTTTTCTGTAGCGGATGTTTGGGCGCTAAGTCCGTAGATGAATTTCGATTCGGATATTTTTTCTGTTTTATTTATCTCTTCTTCATTACAATGCTTTTGTATCATATCGACCGGCGTGGGATCTAAATGTAACGTATTTTCGGAAACATAAGCACATTTCGTTGTATGTTCAGGTTTAGTGGCGGACATATGAGCAATAAGTCTGCAGATAAATTCTGATTCCGTTATTTTGTCTTTCTTCCGTTTCCGCGCAGAGACGTGGGGCTGCCGCTTCACTACGGAGGGCGGCGCTTCACCGTTCTGGGTGTTAATCACCGTATTCATGTCCTCCTTTGGTAGCTTTCTTTTTTTATCGATTGGAGCGGGTTCTTCTTTTAACGCGCTTTCGGAAACTTGAGCACCTTCGGTTGTACATTCAGGTGTCGTTTTGGTTTTAGTTGCAGGTTTTTCTGTAGCGGATGTTTGGGCGCTAAGTCCGTAGATGAATTTCGATTCGGATATTTTTTCTGTTTTATTTATCTCTTCTTCATTCCAATGCTTTTGTATCATATCGACCGGCGTGGGATCTAAATGTAACGTATTTTCGGAAACATAAGCACATTTCGTTGTATGTTCAGGTTTAGTGGCGGACATATGAGCAATAAGTCTGCAGATAAATTCTGATTCCGTTATTTTGTCTTTCTTCCGTTTCCGCGCACAAACGTGGGGCCGCCGCTTCTCCACGGAGGGCGGCGCTTCACCGTTCTGGGTGTTAATCACCGTATTCATCTCCTCCTTCGGTAGCTTTATTTTTTTATCGATTGTAGCGGGTTCTTCTTTTAACGCGCCTTCGAAAACCGGAGCACCTTCGGTTGCATATTCAGGTGTCGTTTTGGTTTTAGAGGCGTGTTTTTCTGTGGCGGATGTTTGGGCGCTGAGACAGTTGATGCATTCTGATGTGGATATTTTGTCCATTTCATTTATCTCTTCTTCGTTCCAATGCTTCTGCTTCGTATAGATTGGCGTGGGATTTAATTGAAACATATTTTCGGAAACCTGAGTACATTTCGTTGTAGATTCAGGTTTCGTTTCGGGTTTAGTGGGGGACATATGAGCAATATGTCTGTAGATTAATTCCGATTCCAGTATTTTGTCTTTCTTCCGTTTCCGCGCGGAAACTCGTGGCCGCCGCTTCTCCACGGAGGGCGGCGCTTCACCGTTCTGTGTGTTAATCACCTTGTTCATCTCCGCCTTTGATGGCTTTCCTTCTGTATCGATCGGAGCAGGTTCTATTATTAAGGCATTTTCGGAAACCGGGGCATCGTGGGTTGTATATTCAGGTGTCGTTTTGGTTTTAGTGTCGTCATTTTCTGTGGCGGATGTTTGGGCGCTGAGACAGTTGATGAATTCTGATGTGGATATTTTTTCTGTTTTATTAATCTCTTCTTCATTCCAATGCTTCTGTTTTATATCGATCGGCTCGGGATTTAATTGAAACGTATTTTCGGAAACATAAGCACATTTAGTTGTAGGTTCAAGTTTCGTTTCGGTTTTATTGGCGGACATCTGAGTAATAAGTTTGTAGAGATATTCCGATGCCGTTATTTGGTCTTCCTCAGGTAAAAATACGGCACCGTGTCTCCGCATGGAATCGCTATGCCGCTTTGCTGCTTTTTCCTTCTTAATTGCCTTCTTCAACTTTTTCTTCATTAGTTTATATGTTGTATCGATCGAAGCAGTCTCTATTTTAAAAGCACTTTCGGAAACAGAGGGGCACTCAATTGAAGGTTCAAGTTTCGTTTTGGCATTAGCGGCGGGTTTGGCTGTGACGCGCTTAAAAGTATGGAGTCTGTTGATGAAATCCGCCACTGAAAATTCTTCTATTTTGTTCATCTTCTTCTTCGATTTTGTATCAATTGAAGCGAGTTTTAGTTTTTCTGCGCTCTGGAGACCAGTAGCGCATTTGTTTGTAGATTCTGGTATTGTTTCGGGTGAAAAAACAGGTTCAATATTATTGGGGTTCTGCGCATGGAGTTTGTAAAGAACTACTGTTCTGGATAAGGTGGTGGCCTCTTCTTTTGGCAGATTACTATTATTGTTGATCGGAGCTATTTCTAGTTTCTGCGTGCTATCAGAAACGGTAACTTGAGTGACTTTTAGTCCGTGAACGCTTTCAAGGATGGGTACGGGCTTAATTGTAGGTTCAGGTTTCATTTCGGGTACCGGATTGGGTTCGGCTATAGGATCAAGTTCGGCAATAATCGGCTTTATAGCACGTAGTCTGTGAATTGACATGTCCGCGTCATTTTCAATTTGTTCCTTTGTGGATGATATCCATTTTTCGTTCAACGGCGTGTGCTCTACACGTTGCGACCAAACGGGAGCGGGAGTGCGCTTGGTTGCAGGTTCATGTTTCTGTCCGGCTGTAAAAGCAGTTTCGGATTCAGGTTCAATTCCGGCGACCTTCTGGGCCGAATTTTCAGCATTGGCCAGTGACCTTATTAAGCACAGCGCCATCTGTTTCAAAGGTACTAAAGAGGTGGAGGTTGGGACCAGGGCCGGGTAGCTGGCTTTTGTAGTTGTTGCTGCTATATCAGTAGTGGCGAGAGTGGCCGCTGTTTTGGGTACACAATGAAGTTTAGCTGGCGGGTTGTTGCAATCGGATAACAAAAGAGGCGCGGTTGATGCCTCTACTCTTCTATAATTGTGCCGTTGCAACGGTTGTTTCATACTTTCAGACTGTGAAGCCAGCCCATCTCGCTCCGACTGGGGCTTCTGGCGAAGTGTGGGCAAAATCGGAATAAGGCCAGGATTCTCAACGATGGCGAGATCTTCCGGTTTAAGAGCGTCTTCATTCCCCAAATTCCATGATTGAAGTCGAGCATAGAGCTTCATCCATTCCAGCAAACCGTGTGATAGATGCCGGGTACCGCTAAAGTACGACACCATAATCAAATCTTGATTAAAGATTTCCTGCGTCAGTTCTGGTACTTCATCAGGTCCGGTAGGCGTTGCAGGAAACGGCGCTGGAGACGACGATGAAGGGTCTTGTGTAGCTGGGTTAAAGCTGAGCTGGTGCAAAGGAAATTGCGGGGTGGGTAGCCGTGAATTATCACTTTTGCAATTACACCTACCCTCATGTTGAGAGTCCATTATAAGTGTTACTGTGAGGGCTATCGAGTTTCTAGGGCTACTGTTAAGGAGGTACTGGGCTCAGAAGATGCAGGAAGTGATCAAGGGGTAGATGATGCAGGCGATCCCCAGCAACTGAATGTAAGTCAAGGTTAAGGAGGGTGACAGTGGCATCCGGGTTGTAGCTGTTACCGCTTCCTCCTCCTGATAAGGAAAAAAGAGTTTTTATTGTCAATTACCTATGCATCTAATTCCTCTATTTTTTATTTCCATGATTAAGGTTATTTTAACGTTATACTGATCTCAAAAAAGACATTTAATTCAAAAGGTTTCAACAAGTCAACAGTAGCGTAAACGTTATGTGTAACCTCCGTACTCATAGACATTTTAGAGACTATCAACTTGTTTATTTTTAACCAACTACGGCGAAGCAAAAGAGTTAAAAGGAAATGGTCATGATTGTTCCCTGGTAGCTCCTACACTGATTGCGCTTTAGCTTTGGTGTGAATGACTTTTGACAAAACATTTCGTTATACTCAAAGAGTGTTGCTGTGGTCAACGCCAAATGTATACATTTGGCATTTTATTTAAATATCCAAATATATCTGAATTGAAATATTTAAACTTAAAGAAAACTGTGCTACACGAAAACAAATTCCTTTATTATTTTTTTATGATCAATAAAAAAAAAGTCAAAGTAACAAAACGAAACATCTAATGTTTGTGTGTATGTGACTAGTTTATTGATGCGACACCGCTGTACCACGTGTTTATTGATAGGTACTAATTAATTTGTAAGTAACGAACGAGTAAAGTTGCATTTCACCCAGTGAGACAGGTGTTTTTTTTTTGACCACTCAGGCATACTTGAAACTTTATTACAAATCAACAAACTCAACTAACAACAATAACAATTGAACAAGGAGACAGCCGTTAAAGAACACGTATCCCATACAAGGCACTAGCACTTACCTATACAAACTTATCGGATTACTAACACCGTTAAAGTCGTTCGACATTTTGACAACATGTAAACAAAATGGCTGGCCTGCCGGCGTGTACCACAGACTATAACACGACGTTATAAGCAAGAGCCCAACGGGATTTCGGCCTCTCGTGTCACGTAAGAAAAACGTATAATTTTTTGTCTTCTAATCTTAAATGAACATCAGTTACATTTTGTACAGTTCAGGCAAAATAGAAATTCTCAAAATTTAAAATCGTGGTACTTGGAAATCTAACCCGATACCAGGGTGTGGGACTTAAAGTATAAAAAAATGTAGCACGGCTACTCATAGACTAATAGCAGAAATAAATGAGAACTATGACGGCATTAATGATTAAAAATAATAGTTTTATCGATTCGAGTTTTAAACCACCTCTTAGCCGGTTTTATTGATTGAAGTTTTAAACGCTCCACCTCACTAGTCTGTGATTTTATCACACGTCATTTGTACCATTCTGTTTTATTCACCGTAATCTATCCATCACATTTTGACAAATGAGGTCTCATATGCTTCGTCTTAGAGTTCCGCTGTCATAACTAGGTATGTGACGTCATATTGAATTAATCATTTCGGATTTCACATGCAAAACATGAGAAAAATATTTCCTTCCTTATAAATGTGTCGAGTTTGGTTTCAAATGGAAGGTTTTAATGTATAAATCTGTAAAAAAAACTCTTACATACAAATACAACTACAAATAGCACAAGAGTCGTCGTGAATGCCGTGATACGAATGAGTTGTCTAAGTTGATTTCGAAGTCGGGTTTTAGTTTTAACTTTAACTTGTTCAAACTTGTGAAAAAAGTCAGTAAGGAAAGACTTATCGTTATGAAGGCACTCTTTTTGTTGGTATTTTGACTATTTTGTCTTTGCCTAGCACCGTAAAGTATAATAAAGTAACCTTATGTCTAATTTCTTTTTTTTGCTATAGTAATCATTTGATTGATATTATTCGAAATACGTTAAATCTTCTACTATAAGGAATAATCATGATTACCTTATGGTTTTAAACCAATTTTTAATTATAACGATTTAAAAGTAGTTTGAGACTAAGTTAAAGTTAAATTAATGTGACATCGAGCGGAACGAGGAGGAGCGTTAGGTTCACTTGCGAACATTCATAGAGCTTTAAACACTTGAAAATCGAGAGATTTCAGAAATACTATATTACATACTCAAACAATTTGGCGATTTGGCAATATCAGTACTATAAAAACTGAGATAATGCATAGTAAAAAAAAGAAATGATATTAATTCAAGTAAAATATGAACCGTGATATGATAAACGATTATAAAGCGAAATATTATTAGTTATGACCAGGGATCGGAAATTCGGATCGATATTTACCTATACTTTCGCACCGGCTTTGTTGTTAAGTTGTATGGAGGCGGACTCAATCATAGAATTCATTACTAAAATTTCTGGGATTTCAAAATAAATAAATTGCACCGGCATTAATTAATAATCAATTATTTATATTAACTGTTTGAAGTTATTTTTCATGTATAGATTAATCAAATGTACCTGTAACTCATTAACCTAACTAATTTATAGGAGCAAAAATTAATGTTTTATCCTACATGTAAAGTAATTATTATATTAACATTTTGTAGAATCCCAGAATCCCGGAACTTATATTATTAAAATAATATTTTTAGAAGCCAACGCCATGTTTGCCTATCTTTTTCCGGGATTTTGCCAACTTTAGGTAAATATCGATCCGAATTTCCGATCCCTGGTTATGACACATGATTTTAGACGAACTGATATTATGCAAATGGAAGACACAGGCTATACAAAAAATGTAATACGAATCATGGACAACCTTTAACTAACTTCGAGTGCGGCTGTAATAAATTTCAAACTTGACTTTCTCATTCAAAACGCAGACTTTTATTAGAAAGATTTTTAAAGTTTTTACTTTATTTAAGGTAATCCTGTCCTAAGCAAAAAAGGTATGATTTTCGTGATTAATGGTCAACCGCAAAAAATACTTAGTTATAAAACATTATTTACAGGCGGTAGGTATTGTTTTTTATATCATATAACGTACTGTATATTATGTCATCTCATCTAGCTATGAGGTTCAAATAAAAACTATCCGATGGGGGAGGTACAAACCGTCATGACGTATGACGCGTCATCTTGAATTAAAGATGTCCCTAAGTTATTTTTCAAGTACCTGGGTGATTATTCGGCGTTTTAACCGCCTTCATTAGTGTCTTGGCATATTATTCCCGATACATTTTATAACTTTATTTTTCTTTTAAATGGAATGAAGGGGGTAGGGTCCGCTGATTTTGACACAAACGTTGCTGGCAGTAATCATTATTTTCATAAATATATTGAAGACAACAATGACGCCGGTTGAAACGCCCGAATATTCACCCACCTACCTAACGCTTCAACGCTGATGATTACCAATGAAAGACAAATTTAAATAAGAAACAAATCTTTTATAAGAAATATTTACAAGTGACGCACTGTCACTCTTCACTCAGGTAACGCTTTAATGTGACGAATAAAAATGCGATATCGTCGAAATAATTTACATTCAGAAATCAAATCCAGCCGCAATTAAAAACAACTGCGATATTAGACAATCATTAAAATAGAGAATTTTAAAAAATTGGCGCTGTAAATATACATACCTTCATCACTGAAAACACATTATGGATGGCAATTCTAGGCTATATTGTAGCTAATTTTATATCACTAGTGTGAGCATTTTAATCTTAAACTGAATAATTGAAAAATTGTAAGGACGTAAGTACCTACTAAAAAACTTACCAAAACATTGAGGGACACCAATGAAATAAAACAAATTCCTAACACAAAATATCCACTAAAACACTGGATGAACCTTCTGCACAGGACTCAAGCGCAGACTGACCAAGCAATGCCAATCGTTAAATCTCAATACCTCCCCTCTCCATTATTTTAGGGTACCGCACCGCACAGTAAAAAAACCCTTTTACCTTACCTTCTTACCCTATTATAGTGTACCCACTGTACGGTATTATTCTATAATTATACTGTATTATACTATACTGTATTGTACTGTATTATACTGCATTATACTATATCCACCCCCCTATTATACTGTATTGTGATATGCAATAAATGTCCAATCACAATAGAGTTTTCGTTATTAATAAGTTGGTAGCATCTGTCGATTGTATATATTCAAAATAAACTATGATATGAAATAATTTCAACTACTTACATCTTTAAAGCTCTTGTCACTGAACATAACTCAATCTAAATTAAAATTTTACTTAACTAGTGACTGTATTGTAATAAAAATAACATAAAAAACGTAACAATTAATGATTAAGTCATTTAGTAAGAAAAACAATAAAGAAAGAAACTGAAATATTAAATATTTTGTGCACGCTACTACTTAGTACGCGTGCGAATTTGATAGATTTTTCAGACATTGCTTACTTAACAGCATCACATACTTACGGAATAAGCTCTCTTAACACAAAATAATGTGTACGGAACCTATAAAATGCGACTTCAGGCACACTTCACTTTTAATAATCTACACGATAGACCATTTTGGCCTAGCCTTATCTTCTTACGCAGGTAATAACTATTATGACCCAACTCCGCGGCGCGTACCTAAAGCCACTATTGTTTAAATAATTTAGGATTACCTCTTTTTAGAAATTTGCATGTAATCAGCGGAGAGATAAGAGGGAGCAATTGGCAGGAATAATTTTACAATTTGTGGCTGCCTGTTTATAAAGCACCACGGAGTATTAACAAAACCCAACAGGAAAATTACTATGTAGCCATAGTCAAGCTTTAAAAAAACAATGAATATGAAAGTGAAAGTGATTTCGTTTAGTATTTTATTATTATACAGTGTCATCTAAACGAACATATACTATTTTAAGGGCTGAAAGTGTAAGCCCTGTTGAACATCATTTGATATCTCACCTGTTAAAAAAAACATTATAATAATTCATACGATTGCCCATAAATGAGAGTTTACGTGACAATTTAAGATTCGGCCATTGTATTCTTGGCTTCACCAGTCCCGTAGTGGTAACTGTGGCCTGCGTCCGGTAAACTTAAAAATAGTGTATTATATTGTAGTAAAACTGACTAAGTTATAAAAGTTTAAATTTAAATATCGAATATGGAAGTAATTCGTGTATTTAGTCTCTGTGTATAGTTCTCTTCTCTTAGTAATAAGGTTGATATTGCTACAGGAATTTTATCTGACATACTGCAGCTTAGGAGGGCAGAGCTGGTTTCCCTAGGTTTGCACCGTTTCTATTATGCACGGAAGGCCTTTAAATGTTAAATATAATCTTTTAAGTGCCGTAATTTTGGAGTATGTTGAAAACTGTGTGGTTTAGCCACGTGTAAGACCCCTTTGGCACATAATGTATATTAAAACAAAGGGGTGCGATGTATAAAACTCAAGTTAATTTTAAGGGCTCCGTACCAAAATGGTAAAAAAAGAACCCTTGTGGTGAGACTTCGTTGTCTGTCTGTCTGTCTATCTGTCTGTATGTCACAACTGGTTTACTCGGCCACTATAAATGCTATCAACTTCAAATTTAACATAGTTGTACTCTACTTGCTGGCCGGATTTGTTTTTTGTAAAAAAAAAAAAAAACTTATAAATAATTGAAAAGGTATCTAGAATGCGTGGTTAGAAATGATAATGGTTCTATTAGAGCAAATGGGGTGTCATTTGAAAGGACTCTATTCTATTTACAGGTTTTGAGAAAAAAAAAAAAAGTTTTAAAATTTAGGCTTGTCAAAATGGACCTTATTACATAGAAAATAATGTTCATAACATAATGAGAATTTTCATTTGGGGCTCAGTGCGCAAATCCGACTCGCACTTGGCCGGTTTTTATCTTAGATTACAGCTCGAGAATAGTTCAGTTACATTAAGCTTTTTAAAGCATTATAAACGCCCAGTTCATTTCGCTCCCCTGGGCATTATGGAACATGTATCTTTCATTATTTTAAACATTGCACTTCGCGGGAAATTAAGGAAATCGGGAAAATGTTAAAATCGCACTTATTTTAAAGATACACTTTATAAAAAAAAAAAAACATCATCAAATGTGTTTGCATCCATGGAGTTAGGTCCAAGTTACCACGGATGGTAGATGCATGATCCCGATAAGAAAGCCTGTTTTTTACGGGGTGCAAATTTAAAGCAAATCAAATAAATGAGATTGTGAAAATTTTCAATAGTTTCAAAATGTCTCCCTTAGTACAAAGACCGTTAAACGTTGAAGTTTTCGGGGGTCGCACCCCTAATAATTTCCTCAATTTGCACCGCGTTCTATATTTTCCCCGGAGCCGTAATGGCCGAAAGTAAGTTTTTACTGATATATATTTTTATTTATATGTTCCATTACATTAAATTAAATTAAAATGTAGATTGAGATGGATTGAAACGTATCGTCGGTGATACTGCAAAACCGTGTAAATAACAAATTTATGATAGAACAAAATAAACCTTACATCCTTATTAAAAAGGTGCATTTTGCTCCTTATTCAAAATGTTACTTACGCGGTTTTGCAGTTTCACCGACGGTATACCAAATTGAACCGAGTATCTACACCATTTTTCTCTCGTTAGTTATTTTATGACCATTGCATTGTTTTTAACCAATTGACAAGATTTCATATTTTTAAGACTTTAATTTTATTCGTTTTATAGATACTGTTTGGAAGGAGGAAGACACTAATAGTTTTATTTTTTCCCTAGGATGTATAATTATTTTATTATTAATTTATTAAGATGTTCTTATTCTAAAAGGGCGTAACTTCATTTCTACTACACAATGGACATAGGTATTACGTTAGTCCAATATGTATAAAAAAAAAGTTTTTCTTTTTAATAATGGCGGTCAACCGATCTCAGTATCTATCCATCTGTCAATAGTGTCAATGTCAAACTTGAAGTATGACAGCTTTTTTTCTCGTGAAAAAGGCAATGGTATTATATCTATTCAGGCATAGTATTGGTAAAACTCGTTTTTTTTTTTAACTTAGTTGTAATTTTGTCAATAAAGAAAAATAAATCTAAATAAATATTTTGCCGTGTTCAGGAGGCAAAACCCTTTCGATTCGTATAGTAATTTGCAGGTGTCACCAAAATGAAATGTTGTCAATTGCACCCTTTTCCAGGAGGGTTTTGTTAAGCGACGTATAAAGCTCGATTTTAAACCCATACAAAGCAAACAATTAGTTCTTACAGTTATTTCTAAACTTTAGTGAAAATTCATTTAATTAGACTATACTACTAGGCAAAAATATTTAAATACTTTAAGGAATTTTAGGTTTATATAATAGAACTATTATTTAAATTCACCACTTATGATAATAATCTGATTTGAATAGTTACTGCGCTTTGAATTGTTTTTTTTCAGTATTTAACATTTCGACCATGTTTAAGTTAAACATCGTCGAAATATCAGGCTATAAAAACTACATCATAAAACGCTACAATTAATGTTTTAGTGAGTCTATTGAAAGTATTGTTCTCTATAATTTCATTTAGAAACAGTAATCTTGCGTACGCTACTTTGACGTAGATTATTTAAAACGTTCCAACCCACAACTTGGCCAAAATGAGTTATTTATACCAATGAGATCAGTTAACATGTTATTTTCATATAGCAAAAACGTTCCAAGCTACCTTGAGTATGTAAGTAGATATGAACATAGTAGTCCAACCCACACACATATGGCAAATTTGAATTAAAAAAAACAGAGAAACGTTCTAACCTGTCTGAATCCATAGCTGGGCATTAACTCGTTAATCCGTTAATCGTTAATTAACGAAGTTAACATTTTGATTAACGGATTAACTTTTAAGTTAACTTTTTAAAATGTTAACGGACACGTTAACTTCCGTTAATATGCAGAAGTCCGTTAATCGTTAATCCAATGCCTACTATTTACTGAACGGCACCGCGGCGCGGCAAGAAAAACAGATTCAGACAAGTATGAAACGACAAGTGCCGGGCGGCGCGTAGCAGCGCGTGTGTAGTGTGAGAAACAACGATGATGACAAGGAAGACTTTTTCAATTCTGTCACTCAGTCTATAGAAAAACCAAAGAGCTCCAACTCTTTAAAGAGTAAAGCGCAAAGTCTCGTTAAAATGTGGCTGGACATGAAATCAAAAGACTCGTTCAAAGATGCTGCATTCCTCGGGGAACAGATATTCATAAATCTATTCATTAAATACAATACTGCTATACCCTCAAGCGCTGCAATTAAACGTCTGTTTTCCACGGGTAAAGACATTTTAACTCCAAAACGAGCCTCGCTTTCAGACGAGAACTTCAACATGTTAATGTTCATGAAAGGGAATATGCACCTTATGCCCTTTTGTATTTTGTTTTGTTCCTATCCTGTTAACTTCCAGAACCTAAACCAACAGGTTTTATAAGTTCACTAACGCAACGATATAAAAATGCATTATTTTTACACATATTAACGGATTAACGATTAACGTTAACTTGCGTTAATTCTTCCGAAATGTAACTCTTTAACGTTTAACGAAGCTAACTTTTTTTGTAGCGGATTAACGATTAACGAAGTTAACTATTTGATTAACGGTGCCCAGCTATGTCTGAATTATATTGAACAGTATGATGCTTGTTAATATTAATACCATTATGAAAAGTATTCAAGCAGCCTGGAATGTTTTTTAGAAATATGTATCAAGATATTCAAGATTAAAAGTTACTCACAAGTACGTCCCAAGTAACTTGGTACATTTACATAAAAACGTTCCAAGCATTTCTCCGCTTCATTCTTCAAAACTACGCAACTGATTTTAACACGGTCTTTGCTTATTGGTTGGAGTGATAAACGACGATATCATTTTTAGAAATTGCATCTGTGCAAAGCAGAGGCGTGTCGATAGTTTATACCTACTACTTAATAATTTGGAACCATTTTGAGAAATAGATACAGGAACAGCGTTAAAGAAATCGTAATTAATAAAAAAGTTCCACGCCCTTTTTTCCCTATTATCTAATAATAACATATATTTAAGTAGATTTTCATTTAATTATGTAAACAAAATAAATAATATCTTGCCTACGATTAACACCAACATCAAGTAATATAATGATCCATCACTGAAGATTACTCTGTTTAACTTAAAAAAATATATCTCAAAACTAAGTTTGTGTGGTTGGTTCTTGTGTGGGGTGGTGTATCTCCATTTTACCGGTTATCTCATGAAGGCATTCTATCGTGGTCCTCCGGGTTGGGACCGCATTTGCGGTCTTAGGATTACAATCTTTAGTTTAGACTGTAGTCTTGAGGATGCAAATGTCTATGGGTCCCGGATCCCACCTTTTGCAACTTCTTTTTTATGCAATAAAGTCCATTTCGAGTAGGTAGCCTAAATTTTAATACAGATTTTTAAAGATTTTGTTTTTTTTCCCAAAATTGACAAATTTGGAACCTTCGTTTTTTTATCTTAATTCCCTTTAAGTCAGAAATTTTTAGATGCTTTGGTTCATATCTCGGAGAGAAGAGGGGCGAGGAACGGCCATTTTTGTACTTTATTCAAAAGTAGGTCACGGAAAATAAAAAGAAACTAGTTTTGAAATGTGCAGATTGAGCCCTTTCATAATAAATATGACACCGCGTTTGATAAAATCAAATCACTTTATCCTAGACTTTCAAATAGGTATTTAAACTTTTTTTAAATTAAAAACTGGCTCGAGCAAGCAAGTTATACAACTATGCCAAATAAACCGCGAATTCACGTGGGCCTACACACTTCACGTTTATTAAGTGCCGTGGTGATCACGGCAGACCATTTAGGCCTTAACTTATCTACCTACTTACACAGGTAATAATTATTATGACCCGACTCGGCGGCGCGTACCCAAAGCTACTATTGTTTTAATTATATCGGATTAACTCTTTTTAGAATTTAGCTTCTAATCTGCGGAGAGATAAGAGGAAGCAATTGGCAGGTATGTTTTTACAACATAAGGTTGCCTGATTATAAAACATCACGGAGTATTAACAAAACCCAACAGGAAGATTATTGGAATTCTTTTATTCCTTTGTAGCCAGTCTAAAGAAAACAATGAATGTAAAAGTGAAAGTGATTTCGTTTAGTTTTTGTTATGACGTTGGTTGGGCTTATGTTTTCTGTTAAATTCATACCTGCCATCCCCTTTGCTATTTTTAAGTAAATTATATCATGGTAAAAAAAATACTTGACTCTGTGACGCAGTTTGGGTATTATAAATAATAATCGAACAGCACTTATATTCTACAAGGGTAACACAATATTGCTTTTGACGTGTAATGGTATTGTTTTAACCCAGTCACCATTACTATCAAGTAAATAAGAGCTATCGTAACGAAGATTATAAGATAACAAGTCAAAGGCTATATGGTGTTTACCCCGTAGAATAGAGGCCCTGGAAAACTCATGTGTAAGGCTCGAGTGGATGGTGATATTGGTGCCCACCCGTTTCCCATCCCAAGTCTATCCATTCCCACGCGGTAAGTTGTAGTAGAAAATAACAAAATACCTACACTAACAAAATAAAACAGAAACACAAATGCGAACATTTCCGGTTTTAGTTATAATAAATAATAATAACAAATAATAATAATAGTGAGTGGAAGGGTCGGAAGGGGCCGCCCTAGGCGTACTTTTTCGAATCAAATCGGAGAAATACTGGAAAAGGGCCGAATCGTGCGTGCGTGCATGACTCGATGTATGAATGTTGAAGAAGCGAAATAAATTTGTCAAGATCGTAGCAAGTGGAAAGAAGTGGTCTCTGCCTACCCCTCTGGGAAACAGGCGTGATTTAATGTATGTATGTATGTAAATAATAATCAAATACTAGGAACATTCATTTAGAAACTGGAAAAGTGTTACTAACGCGAGTTTAACACAATACTGTGCCATTGGGTTTAGCGTTTTTATCACTTATTCCATGAAACGATATTTACCACCTTTTCCTCTCAAACCCACTTAAGTTTATTTGCCATGTTTTATTGGATAAGTATTTAGTTAGCTTCCTGAACTATTTTTATTCATAATATTTGTTTCTATAAAGCAAAGGCTAGAGCGTACTTATGAGTCTAAAGCCCCATTTACATTGGTCAAGGATAGTGGCAAGGACAGTGGAGTGAAAAAATAGAAGCTATTCTGTTTGGATCCACTGGCAAGGCAACTTGACTCGCTACTGTCCGATCGGTTTACACTACTGTACTGCCCACTGTCCTTAACCTATGTAAATCGGGCTTAAACCAGTCTAACTGGCCTGGGGCCATAGCCAAGATGCCAACACGCTACTAAAGCTTTTCTTTTCTATAGCGAGAATGTCATCCCATATTATTTTGAGTGATAGAAAAGAAAAGTGTTAGTAGCGTTTGCATTTAATTTTGGTTTGCTCTAAGAGCCGCTTGGACCGGCGTTGTAAATACGACAAGCCGCACATTCGTAACTACCTAGCGTAGTATTTACCTACTAAGCTTTTTTGTAGTCTTGTCATGTTTCGTCGACTAAGAAGAAATACATTTTCAAAGGATTTAAGAACCAATTAAGAAATAAAAAAATGGTATAAGTATGTCATAAATTTATTATATTCTTACAAAAAAACATTGCACTTTATAAATAGACTGGGATCATTTTGTAAAACAATACAATTACAAAATATTAAACATATTGCTTTACATAAGTTTCATTAAGTACCAATAAGATACGAATGAAACCATCTTAAAACTAAATTTACGTCTACAAACGTATTATTTGGTATACATCTTTGAAAATATCCTTGTAAACTTGACTCATGAATACAACTGTTATTTATAAATTTATCATTAATTTGGACCAGAGGTCAATGTGGGGTAGTATTGCACAGTCACTTACTCTATGATAGCATGCGTTACGAGTAGGTACACTCATACAATATAAAATATTTTTCAAAATAATTTAAAGTGGAGAGATATTTTCTTTAAGCCTGTTCAAAGACTTATTTTTATTCTGTTCCAGACTGTTGCGAAGCATTTTGGCTTCGTCTGCACATTTTGTTGTGATGCTGGTCCTGTAATGCAATGCAATAATCTATCTGAGTATTTTTATACGGAGTCATTAATATCTTTGAATGATACGTCAAACTTTTTTAACAGGTCATAAATCGTTTTTTTTCTCTAATTTCATTAAAAACCAGCCCAACTCGTTCACTGCCACCTACTATATTTTTTATGTACTTTGATGACATCGGGCGTGTCACCAGCGCTCAACGAGCATAATTAAAAAATGCAAACACACCTCACTACGCTCTCCGGAACCCCGCAACGCTCGACGACCACCTGCACGATGTCCCGGACGATCTCCGGGTCAAGACGTTTCTTCGCTGGTTTCCCCGGAAAGGCTGGAGACGGCTTCCCGGTCAAAGAATGCGTAGCTAAAACGCTGAAAATCCAAAATAAATATAAACCCTAACCGCATAACCTCCCAAGACCCACCATACAACGAAATTTGCCAGTGGAAAATAAACTTATTCAGATTGCAATAAAGTCTATTTTCTAATTTAATTGCCTTTCATAAAAACAAGAGAAATTCTACTTTATCCTCTTTACAATTGATATTTTATTGCAATGGTCCTTTTATGTACATTTTTTTGTACGCGGGGACTTAGGAGGTAAATTACCATTGTAAAAATATAATATTTGTAGTTATACTTGGATAGATTTTTTTATATATCAATTACGTAATTAGTGTTTCTCAAATTACCTGCGAGAGAATACTGTCGTCAATAATTTCCTGGTTGCGACAGTGTAAGATGACCAGTTCATATGCTTTATAACCCTTCTCGGAACAGTTGTGTTTCCATCTCCAAGAGGAACCTGCGAATTATTTCTTGTTAGAACTTCGGAATCATTATAAGTATTCGATTAAATCGTGAAATTAAATTTACCATGTCGTTTTTATTTTCTTCTGGCGTGACTCGACTGGGTGTTTTGATAACCCTACGCATCTTAGGATGCCACTCATCATTTGCTTCTTTCTTAACTGGTGTCGCCGTAATATTCTGAAAGTAATAAGTAAGAATGAACAATGAGATAAGGGTACAGATTTAAGATCATAATAAGATCATTGAAAACTAAAGAAAAAAAACAGCATGGAAAGAACAAACCACGTGTGTAACCTTTTTTAAGTGTGTGTTTGAATGTTGTGTCTTATTCTGTTTTACATGATACTTACTTGATTAAGGGAATGTTGTTTGATCAGGTCGACATCTGTGAAGACATCTGGATTAAGCTCTATCTCGGGAGCTGGCACTGATGCTTCCCCATCTTTATTGGTGTTCTCGTTGGAATCCGTTTGGGTCCCTATTTCATTCGTGTTTTTCTTGTCAGATCGGCAGTTTAGGCAGATAGAAAATTGGCTGAACGTCTGCAAACAAATAAAAAGGTAAGAGAAAAATATATAAAGACAAATATTAGACTATCAGGGACGCACATTAGCGTTTTATATTTCACGCTTTTATTTCCTACCTTTGTTTTTGAGGCTGAGGGAGAGACCGTGGGAGCGTTTGTGATCAATGAAGGTCTGCTAGCACCGAACCGAAGCTGCATCAGAGCTTCGGCGGCGAGAAGTTCCGGCAAAGAGACTTCAATTGGCATCTTAAGCTGAAACGAAAATTATGGTCAAAAAAAATAATTTATTCGTTACCGATGTCTAATTTTAATCTAAAGCCACTGGTATTTTCTACTTGTATGGGAAAAATACAATTATAATGATCTTTTAACAATTTTAGTAGCTTTCTATAACAAACAATAGCATGATACTACTGTAATTCCGGAACTCAATACTATTGAACCACATAAGAGGAATCTAATTAAAACAAAGTTAAGTTTCTGTTTTTTTTAATTCAGGGACATAATTGATAAAATGATCCCGATTTAACTTGTGGTTAAACATTAAAAAAAGGAATTAATACGAAATCTAAGCACAGCATACATTAAAAAATATAACACAAAATACTTACCAGAATAGGCAAAGGGAATCTGATGAGATTCAAATTATTTAACTTTGTAGCACAAATGTTTACAACGACACTAAGACACTGGAGGAACCTTTCGCACAGGACTCAAGTGACGACTGACCAAGCTTGGGCCATTGCCTGATCTCAATACCTTCCCTCCCCATTGTTTTCTAAAATCACCACTCCAGAATATTTTCCACCGAAGAGCTTATCTACCGACGCAGGTGATATTACCTGATTAAGCGGCGAGTGCCCAAATTATTCTTTTGTTTCAACTTCTCCTTTTTTTAACTTAGCTTGAATTGGCAGAGAAATTCGTAAAATGCAGGTATAATTTTCAACCGATTGCTAGTGGTTTATAAAACAACATAAATTATTACTTGAACCCAACAGGAAAGTTATTGGAATTATTATTATCAGTTGCAGTTCAAACATAAAAATGAGGGTGTAAGTTTTCATTCACAATAATATTATTTGATAGTAAGACATTGGTATTTTATTTAGTTATAGAAGTTTATTTACAAATATAAATAAAGTAGGTATAAGTACCTGTATTTGGCACCAGTTCAACGTTACTAAAAATACCTACGCAAAATAATAGTTTAGGGTCGGAGATTTTTCTTTGTGGAGTTTTATCCATTTATGGTCACTTCATACGCACATAATGATATACGTCATCTGATGCTTGCTGTATCGGTGTTCTCAGATTGCACTTTGCAAGCAAACCAGAGTCTGCCCACGTATATCTGTTTTGTACATTTGGCATGGCAATATGTCATTTGTGAATTAATTTATAGGCTACTAGGCTACGAGTAAAGTTAAATACAATCGGGGAGCGCGTGGAAAAGTACAAAATGCTGGCAAAAATAAGTTTCTAGAGTGAGTAGGCATTCTGCAAAATGTTGAAATTACAGGCGCCCGGAAAATACCACCAAATTGCGCTCTGATACGAGTATATTCATCAAATACGAGAAATAAGTTCGGCGCCTTGGGCAAAATATCGCTTGAACAAATTCGTAAGACCCGTCTCATAATATGTATGATAATAATAAGGAGTTGAACAAGTAAGTATCAACTTTCCTCAGAGCAAACCTCCATCAAGCAAGTAGGTACTTGGCTAATTTATTCAATAATTACTTTTCACGGTGTTGGCAATCAAGTAAATAAGTTTCAAAGAACATTTGGAAGTCTTTAAAGTCGTGTCGTTATTTGACTTTAACGCTGTTAAAATTCAGAATGTGATGGCAGCACAACGTAATTACAATTAAAGAGAGTTGACTTTCGACAACGTAAAGTTTACAAGTACTTAAAAACAATTTATAACTGGATGCCTATTATGAACCCTCCCAGATTTCTTATCCATATGTTGTTTTGTCGTTTGCAAAAGATCCGCTTCGAAAATAAAAAGGAATGAGCATTCTTTGCAAGCAATCTCTTGTTTACTGAATAAGGAACTCTTTACAACGATCAAAATACATCCACACTATAAGTACTAATTTGAACTATCACAAAAGCTGAAAAATAAGTCGTTGCCTAATTTAAAGATACCGCCTGTTTGCGAGATTGCGAAGTAAAATGAGTTTTTAATCTGTGTACATAAAACGGTCGCAGGTTGTCAAGGTGCGTACGTGTAGCGAAAAGATTGCCGCAGACAAAAGACTCAGACATGAGGACTCTTCAGTTTCCAGTCTGTGACTGAAATGCTAACGTTATATTTACCTATTATATCAACAACTAGAGATTTGCCGTTTAGTCTGCGCTATTTATTACGTTTCGGCTGAAATAATTTATATATTGCAAATAGCCATTACAAAATGTTTGTAGTTTAACCCCCTTATTCAGAAACGTTACTTTCTGTCAAATGGATATGTCACAATGACAGATAAAGACAAAGCATATTTCAAGCATACTATGGATATTGTCCGTTTATGAATATCCGGGTAATTTTATGGTCTACTTGAGCCTTGAGGCACTTCTTTTGTATATTATTTGTACCCTATCGTTTCATAACAAGGTACAAACTTTAAATTTTCTTTTGTTAGCATAAAAATCCTGGGGCTCGCGCTGAATATGTTAAAAATATGAACAGTGTAAAAATAGAGATGCACGGGATGAAGAGAGCAGCGAGTACTTGTGAAGCGCATGCATAGAAAATAATGAGAATGCTTTTTCCACCTCACAAAGAGCAGAAATGGTAAGGCATATCATATTTCTTAGTAGTTTGGGTCTGGGAATAATAGCAGAATATTCAACTAGCGACTACAGAAATAATGAGACGAGATAGTTATAGTTCTACAGTCACTTACTATTTGCCTTCAGTTGAATACTCTACTTATGCTTTAAATGTGACGAAAATCAATCTAAATTTAAAATAAACGTTGCAAAACAGACATAATAAAAAATAACAGAGAACGTATCAACATTTGGAAATATTTTTCTTGTAAGCAGTTCCGAACATCAGGGTCAGGATCAGCAGCGATAATTTTAGACAGCTTAATTTTATGATGATATAAATACATGAAAATATGTATGTTCTTATTCCTTGTTAAAACAAGTCTCGAGAAATGCTTTTTATAACACCCGATCCAAAAATAGGGAGAGAGAGATTGAAATGAACTATATGTGTGTCTGTCTGTGGCACCATAGCTCTTAAACGGGTAAATTGATGTGGATACGGTTTTATTTGAAAGCAGGTTTTCTAGAGGTCACCGAGAAGGGGTCACCATTATACCGAGGGTTTTAATATATCTAATAATTATACAATCAAGAGTCTGAGTGGAGAGCCTTGGGGGAGGCCTATGTCCAGCAGTGGACGTCTTTCAGCTGACATGATGATGATGATGATGATGATGATGATGAATAGTTATAATATAAATTAAACTAAAACAACAGTGTGTTGTAATTTTCCAACATAGGTATTTCCGGACCGATACAACATGGCAACCTTGAAGAAACGAGCCTACACTTTCTTAAAAGGCCGGCAGCGAACCTTTAACCGTCCGGGTGTTTCAGGTGTCCATGGGCGACGGTGATCACTTACCATCAGGGGAGCCGCATGCTCGTTTGCCTCCCACTATTATAAAAAATAAAATAAAATAGGTACTCTATTGAAATCCTTGTTCATTTTGTAAACACCCCACAAGAACAAACTAGCGGAAGAAAGACGCGACGTGCCAACGAACAATGAAGTTAATAAGTACAGTATTATTTTTACAGACGACAAACCGCGCGATTATTTTTTCTCCCAGAAAAAAACACTTCTAGTAATGGTTTGTCTATCAAGTGCACTTTATGTTTCTTACTTGAGAAGTTTATCGTTTTTTTAAAAGGGTGACTTGGAAAAAGATACAACGAAAGCGTTACAAATGTATTCTAATCATTTACATTTGCTGAAGGACAAAGATGATAACTTTAAGTCCAAGTCGAAGTTGAAATTTCCATTAGACTTATTACAAACCATTATGAATCTTGAATGAATGCCAATCTGTGGTGCCAATTAAGATTTCATCACAACCGTTTAAAAAGCAGCCAAATTGGTTTTGGAGTATAGAGCCGTTTTGTTGGGCCTATATCCGGGCCCATATACCAAAGTTAGTACGGATAGCACAAGTTACATTTTCATGCTGGTCGCTCATCGCGTCTCTGCCGTTATAGACTAGATAGAAAGGGAGAACCGAGCGACAGACAACTTGTGCTAGCCCTTCAGGGGGCTGGGCAAAGTAAATAAATAAATAAATATCAAGGGACAATGTCACACCAATTGACCTAGTCCCAAACTAAGCTCTAGGCTTGTACCATGGGTACTAGACAACGATATAAATACTTTTATAGAGAAATACATACTTAAATACATAGTAAACATCCATGACTCAGGAACAAATATTCGCGCTCATCACACAAATATCTGCCCTTACCGGGATTTGAACCCAGGACCGCTAGCTTCGTAGGCAGTGTCACTACCAACTAGGCCAGCGCGTCGTCCAGAGGCCGGAATTCTCGTAACACTTTTGATCTGTCATAGGGACTTCTCGTTTATCGACTTCCGATATATTTTATCGATACATTATAGAACACAACATATTAAAGGAGATTAAAAGAAGAGGTAAGAACAGGCGGTATAATTGCTAAAGAGCGATTTCTTTTAGTAATGTGTACAGACTTATCTTGTAATTTTAACATCTTATACGCTCTCGCACGATAATGGGTTCCATTCCATACTTCAGAATCCGGTCGTTAGGTGGCTTCGAGAGGAGCGAGAGAACAAAGGCTGGCCGGCCCGCCGCACCCTGTACACTGAAAAGGGATTGTCGGTAAACAGGTCGGAAACACCCTTTGTGTTCTTTTAATCTGGCTCGCTCTCAACCTCATACTGGACAGCAGATTTTTTTAATATGTAGTTATTTTATTATTTTTTTAAATATTTAAAAGGCTTTTCGGATATTATTGTTCATATGTATAGAAGCCGTAAGTAGGTATCTTGTTTGGCTGTCGTGAGATGAATATACGAAATGTGTGGTGCTCATATTTTAAAAATGAATTATTTACAAGCCTTACAGAATTTGAGTAAATATAAATCAATACTTGTGTCATAGTATAAATATAACAGTAGTTTGTCTTCAAACAAAGTCTTCAACAAGTCTTGCATGTGTGTGTGCGTACACTAACGTATGGCGCAGCGCGAACCACCTCAACATACTAAATCTCGGTCAGGGCCGCGCCGTTTTTGCATTTGATGGTGCGCGTATCAAGTAGGTATCAGTAACAAAATAATCCTAAATAATAATTTATACCAAGTAAAAACGTATATGTAGAATGTCTACATCAATGTCAAGTAATTGTGAAGTTTTGGTTAAAAATAAATCACATTTAAACGGCTAAACCGATACTGCACGGAACTTTCGGTCTACCGGAGTTCTATGTGAAATGCCGCGCGACGCGCGCTGCCAAAACTCAAAGGAACCCGCGCGGCCAATAGTCAAAAAGCCGCCTGGCACGAAAGCTGCTTGATCAAAAGGAGTCGAAAAGGAATTTACATTTTACACACATACCTATAAACAATGTTTATTATTATTAAGACTCAACAGTTAACAAGTATGTAAGTAAAAATTAATTAGGTAAGTACCTAACAATATTTATTCTTACAGAATAAACTTTACTATGATTTTATGAGACTTAAAATCGTTACCAATCATAGATCAATAAATCATAGACCAAGTTTGAACTTTGGGCAACCCTAGGCGCCTGAGTTGCAATAGATATCAGAATCTGCTAAAAGGCCGGAGACGAACTACTTTTCTATTTATACTATGCTTGTCTCATGAGCGCGAGTAATTGACGACGAGCCGGCCTAATCGGTAGTGCCCTGCCTACAAAGCTAGCGGTCACGGGTTCGATCCCCGGTACGGGCAAATATTTGTGTGATGAGTGCGAGTATACATAACAGATAAATCACGATATGGATGTTACTGCCTAGAATAGAGGCCTTAGTTTAAAAGTAGTCTATAATTTAATTTTTATAGAACTATAATCTCGGGTTGTTGAAAATGTAATGTAAGTACGAGTACATACGTACATACATACATACATTAACTCACGCCTTCATTCCCAGAGTGGGGTAGGCAGAGCGAAAGAATTACCAACAAGTCTGAAAACTTCTTGATAATTCTGTAACCACATTTTGCACAAGTAGGCTGAGATGTTTACCAGCGTATTAGTGACAGGTGGCAAGCCCATCGCCTAACAGTACTACAAGCCTTTATTCCCTTTGTCGCCTCTTACGACATCCACGGGAAGACATTGAGTGGCACTATTCTAACCCGGCAACCACACGGCAACATACGTAGCCTTTGAAAATCATGCGCCCGAGCAGATCTCCATTTGATCGTTATCCCAACTATACGAGACCATACGTGATACGTACCCAAGATAATTATCGAGTCTGAAAACCACATATGTGAGTGCCGACGCGTATTTTAGTAAACATCTTTGTGAATCCGTCTGTGTAAATATTGCATATCACATTAATTAATTGTTTATAGAACTAGAAATAGTAGGTATTCATTTATGTTAAACAGGATCAAAATGATTTATTAATTAGTTAAGGCGAGATGAAATCATAATTACTGAAGCAAAATTTTGAGCGTATTAAGAATTCAAGCAATACCGCTTAAGACGAAAATGCTTTTGCTACTTACTCTAATTATTAAGAATTAATGCATCAACACCAACCAGTTTTGATTTTTAACTAGAGTTTTATCAATCAATTAAACACAAATAAAAACATACCAACACAGCGCTTTTGATTGCAAATAATACTTTTTCTAAATTGGTGGAGCGAAAAAAGTATTTTTATTAGTTTCGGCTGTATGCATCCGTTGTGCAGTGGTGGATAAAAAAGGTCACTTCAAAGGAATAATATATTTTTTAACGATGACGAACGTACCTACTCTTTTAAATATTATCATGAAAAGTCGTTTGATGTTATATTGAATGACATAGAGGTCGATTTAGAGGTCCTAGACAAGAGTTTTAAGGGAGTACTATCGAGTTTACAATTATAATACACTAAAGATACACACATTTTATTGAGAATTTATAATATTGGCATTTTTTAAGGTTCCAGACGTCGAAAGGTAAAAGAACCCTTATAGGATCACTTCGTTATCCGTCTATATGTCTGTTTGTCACGATCCTTTTTCTCAGAAACGCGTGAATGTATTAATTTAAAATTAATGTCATGCAGATGCTTAAGTCTGCAATCATTTGGAGCTGTGAAAAAATCAAACTTTTAACTCAACGCAATCGAAAGATATGCCGCATATTTTGACACTAGTTAGCAAAGGAATCGAAACCTATAAGGTAATTACCCATTGACCTAGGATCATGAAATTTGGCCAAAGCCCATGTATTTAGAATACTTAGAATATAAAGGATGTATGAATGTTGAAGAAGCGTAAAAAAATTGTCAAGATCGTAGCAAGTGGAAAGAAATGGTCTCTGCCTACCCCTCTGGGAAACAGGCGTGATTTTATGTATGTATGTATGTATAGGTAAAGGATAAAATCTGAAAATCGTAAATTTCTGCACGGAACCCTCAGTGAGCGAGTCCTTTTAGAACTTGGCTGGTTTTTTTGTTAAAAACGAGTAACGTTCTTCAAAAGTAACATTATTGTACTCGCAGTTTTTTGTATTCACCTAGAATTAGCCAACCATTTAACTGGATTACCTTACATTTAGGTGAATCGCCTCGGGTAAATCTACAATGTATACCTACTTGTAATTATCCAGGGCCTCTATTCAGCATGGTAAACTCATATTGTCTTTGGAATTTTATCGAATTATTAAGGTATCGTAACGTTATTTACTTGGTAATGGCGGCTGAGTTAAAAACTATATAGGTACCATAACCTGTCAAAAGTATGATATTATTTCAGTAAAATTGACATTCCTCAACACACTCAATCAATTTTTAGTATACAAATACCTTCACCCCTATAATCCTAGAGTGGGGTAGGCAGGGCTACAGAATTATATACAACTTTAAAAACTTGTTGATAATTCGGTAACCACATTTTGCACAAAAAGGCTACCAGCGTATTAGTGACAGGTTGCAAGCCCATCGCCTAACAGTGCTACAAGCCTATATTCCCTTAGTCGCCTCTTACGACATCCATGGGAAGACATGGAGTGGCACTATTCTAACCCGGCAACCACACGGGGCCTCGGGGAACTTTTAGTATAATTAACGAAATATAACTTTTTAGTTTTTGTTAGGTAGATGGCACTCTTCCGTTATATTACCAACAAAATTCATACCAATATTTTTTTTGTACTAAGGGAATAACTCATGAACTCGGTAAGTATACAAAATGACTTAAAGCAGAAAATCCCCTTTTTTTGCACCATAAAGGTCGATTTATTAGAAAAGTTTTCATTTATTACCTACCGAAGCTGTTCAAGCTCGAGTTGAATGTATTTTATGTCAAAACGGCTAAATAAACTTGTTGGTAGAGTTTGTGTGAGAAACTTAAGTATTGGCCGTAAGAAAGTAAAGTTTAATTGCTTATTTAGCATGTCGGGAAGTTAGATGAAACCTCAGAAAATTAGTAGGGAAACTGAAAATTACCGTTTTTTATGGTTCCATAGCGAAAATGGCAAAAATGGAACCTTTATAGGTTTGTCATGTTCGTCCGTCCGTCCGTATCCGTATGTCACAGGCATTTTACTAGAAAACTACAACAGGTACATTTATGTAATTTTGAGTAAGTATAAGTGGCTTGTAGAAGCCGCTATAAATATTTCATATATCCGCAAATTTCGTAACAGAAGATTTAAAAAACTGCAGCGTTAATAATCGGGTGGCACATATTTTGACAATTCTTTTAAAATACATTTAAGTTTCTAAGCAGTTTTTTTGATGGACTTAATGTTTTTGGAAATAATAATTGCTCCGAAAATTGCATAAATTGTATCCAGGGGGGACACCTTTATCTTTTAAACCATAATAATATATCATATTATATTATGTCGAAAACATATAAAAAGAAAAACACAAAGATAGCGCTCAATAAATACTTTCAAAGAAAAATATTTTTAGCATGATCGTATCTACAGTTTTTGAGTTACGTAAGTGCTGTGAAGATACGCTCTATTGCTATTTCACTTTCCCACATCGTATTTTTTGAGATAGATTTTTGTGTAACGGCTTCGGTACCCTACACTAATAAATGAGACTGACCCGACGTGTCATTGCCCGGTTTTTTCCTAGTTCATTTGTTCTAGCGATAGTGGCGTTTGAAATAAGCTTATGACTTCCCTGAGTGACTCTCCATGGTAATTAACGGGAATCCGAACTCGTTGTTAAAAGTTAATTACAAACAATGTACCGGTTTGATTGATACTTTTTTAACTGACTAATACTTACTTATGCTGTTACTTAAAATGACTCTTTGACAAAACCTGATAAATGAAAGTTTAAATAAAAACCGGTCAAGTGCTAGTCGGACTCGCTCACCGAGGGTTCCGTTCCACCCAGTAGTTATTATTATATGTCGATTTAAATATGTCCTAACCAAATTTTCATAACATAGGTACTACAATTAAAAGTTAAAACTACATACATACATACATAAACTCACGCCTTTGTTCCCGGGGAGGGGTAGGCAGAGCTACAGAATTACCAAGCACTCTTAAATAAGTTGTTGATAATTCTGTAACTACGGTTTACTATAAAAATAACACCCCCTCTAACAGGTCCGCTCGCGGCATGGTCCTTATGACACTGGCTGCATTACCTCTCTGGATAGCTAGCCCAATCCTTTGAGAGAGGTAATAAATTGAAGATGTAATATGAGACTGATGACTTGATTAGAGCTTAAATCCGTTTCCGCGAACCCAACTTGACCGGCTTCTAATACTCTTCTAATCTTTAGGGTTTGTACTATAATTATACTAAATTTGACGCTTGTATGTTCTAACATTGTAAGAAACGTTTCTTTCTATTTTAATGTCCGAATATACCATCTGCTTCCCTTGCTTTATTTTAGAGATATGAATTCTTATGGATAATGTCCAACAGTGAGTTGTGAAAAAACGTTAATCCTTTTGTATGTACGTATTTATATAAATAAAATATGATTTTCAAAAGGATGCTTCCATAAACTTAGAGGCTAAAATAAGCGTCTATAAAATTAATTAACGCTTAAAAATTACAGGAATTAGCTTAAGTTTTAGATTATTTATAATTAAATTAAATTAAATTATAAAATAAATCTTATTTTCGGGACTATTCACTACGCTATTAAAAATATTTTAATATATACAAAGTCCTTAAATCTATTTGAACGGAATACTAACCTTAACAACATTTTATAGCATTGTTTAATGTTAGTTCTCAGCATGAAGAAGCGTAATTACGGCTTACTTATTAATCCCTTGACAAGAGTTAGTATATGGCAACATGAGCAACAGGCGAAAGTGAAAACGCAGACGTTGGCAAAAGCAGAAAGTTTCCTCCGGGAGTTAGTATGCCTATTTACTTACCGCCTCGCAACTTCGCGGCGTGTTAGGGTTAACTACAGTTACAGGATCGAGGTTCCAGGCGGTAAAAACCATGTCATTATTGACCTGATATCGTATTGTCAACGTTTTGATAGCTTTCATTTACTTGACAGTAATGGATGCAGATTTAAAAACAATACAAGACGATATCGTCGGTGAAACTGCAAAACTGCGTAAGTAATATTTTAAATAAGGAGCAAAATGCACCTTTTTAATGAGACAATAAGGTTTATTTTGCTCTATCATAATTTGTTAGTTATTTTGCAGTATCACCGACGATACGGTATTTACCGCATAGAATAGAGTCCCAGGGTACTTGAATTACTAGTTTAAACCATGTTATACCTAGTTTCCACCCTGCGCCCTGAAGCTAGCGGGGCCTGCTTCAAATTCCGGTATGGATAGTTATTTTTGCGATGCTCACAGGTATTTGGTGTGTATTTATAAGTAATTTGATTGTTGTATAACTATGCATTTCTCTCTAGGTAAATTTATCGTTGTAAACCCATTGTAAAAGCCCAGAACTTAGATTAAGACTAAGTTAATTAGTTGTGTGCCCTGATGTTTATTTATTTTTTATATATTCCTTATAGTACCTACAACGTCGTATATGCATCTAGCATGCGTTATGTAACATGATTCTGCTTAGTAACGATTTTATGGTCCTTTTGGTCAAAAACAACGTATGGTATAGAAACGTCATCATTTTTTTTCATTTGTTTTAAATTATATTTTTATTCTCGTTCTTCCTTAGAGGTTCTTAGAGGAAGAACACTCGAACTACTTACAATAATGCACCGGCGATATTTTTCCTGACTGTTTTTACAATTTATCTTTTGTAAGCATATCATAAACACGGGCAGTTAACCTTTCTAATTAACACAACAAAGAGCATAAGTAAAATTTTAATTACACAGACCGACATAGAACAGAAAATGGGCCAATTAGAAACGCCGCCAGATCATCTGCATTCATGATTCAAATCTAAATAGTCTATTTAGTGTCCCACGACGGCAAAAAGGTTTCCCTTCGCTTCTCCACTCGGTTTTAGATTAAGGTAATACTTGCCAGCCTAAATTAAATTGCTCTGAATATTCCCGCCGCCATCTTTAGTCAGGTGTACTGCTACTTTGCCTTTAGTTAAGATCGACCGCGTGCATCTCAAATCAAATTAAATAGTTTATTTAATAAAACAGGTTTCATTACATGAAATATCTGTCAGACTCCAAACTAGGCTGGGCCTGTATCTTGGACGTCTGCTAGTGCGATCAACAATCAAAGGTGCCGAATGAACTTAAACTTAAGAATCTAACAAAATAAAATAAACAGAAATAACACAAATTCCTAGAAGTATACAAGGAACTTAACTTAAAAAAATATGAAAAGAGTGAGACAAACCAAACATAATAAATTAAACAAAATTCTCGAAAGTGAAATAAGCAACATACTTTAACTTAAATTTAGCAAGAATCAAACAGTATAATAAAAGAAACAAAGAATCTAAAATACAAAACTCAGGTTTTTGTGAAGTGTGTAATCTAGTGTGTGTGCGTGTGTGTATGTGTGTGTGCGCGCACGCGCGCGCGTGTTAGTGTTTGTGTGTGCGTGTGTGTGTATGTTGTAGCGCATGTTTATGTTATGCATAAAATCTAACAGATTCATAAGGCTAGACAAGTTAACGCTAGCGTAAACGATTTTCATAAACTGTCAAAATTTATGGAATTGACGTATTTTGGATAGCGATAACGAACGCTGAACCTTGACTTGGACCTCTGCCCCGCTCAGTTTCACTTTACTTCATATATTATTAATTTAAGTCCCAAAGCGCAGTCTCTCTCATTTGTTTGGATATATGAACACATAAAGTAGTGTGTATTAAAAACCTTTACACGTGTGAAACAAAATGAAGCGTCTTAAAACAGGCAACCCTACTTCACCTAATGAGTCTTGTTACTTACTTTCGTTTGCTTCTACTTGTTAGTAGTATCGGCAAACGCGGCATGAGACCCTTCTTAAGCCGAGTTAGTTTCTAACTTCCCTCATAGGTACATTTTTCACGCCGCGCTAATGTGGTAACTTCGCGCCCAACTTTTTACAGGACTGTGTTTTGTGCGCATTACCCGAAAACCTGTGGTTGTATTCTCGCACGTAACTGTCAAACGTTCGACCCTTGAATTTGCTTTAGTATAAATGACCTTCCATATAATTTGAAGGTGGTCAAGGATTACGTGGGGACGCGGTAGGACATCGCTCAATTTCAAAAAAAGGTCTATTCATTCATCAGCGCGTTTTGAAAGTTAGTTACTTACTACTAAATTCAGTGGTCAAAGTACAATAGTTTTTTTGGAGCGACTTCCACTAAATAATTTTACTACGTTAAGGCGGAATCAGACGGTTCACTCGGAGAATGTTCCCTCGGGTGATTGATTCTTTCACTCAATGTTCACACAACTCAGGTAAAATGACATATAAATGAATATTCACTATTCTTATTCGTCAATATGTCATCGAATGAAGTCGTGCTACACAACTCTCAAACAAAATGGCCGACTCCGAGTGAACATTCTTTCCGTGTTTAGACCGTTCATTTTTCGGTCATTCAGAGTGCGAGTGAAAGATGCCGAATGAAAATATCTAACATTGTTGGATCGGTTCACTAGTGAATTCATTCGGCACTTTTGGTTCACTTCATGATCAGACGTGTCACTTCGGGTGAAAGGTGAGGAATGAAACACAAAAATGAACGAAAAATGAACCGTCTGATTCCGCCTTTACGGAATAACACTAACCAACTTAGTTTCGGTGAGCTCAGTTTGCTTTTAGTTGTTTTGTGTACACGTTTATAGATGTTTTCATTTGCTTGAATTCACCAAAGGCTTTGGTCTCTACACTCCCGTTTGCATATGTAAACCTTAGTGCATCAAGTTTGGTTTCAAACGGGGTGCGCTTCAATCAATATAACTAATCAATATAAAACCAATTGTATAATTTTATCTGGCATAGATACGATCGAATAACATAACACTCATTTAGTATAACTATTATTTTCTTGTTATTATGCGTTTTAAGTCAATTTCTTCTAACAAGGTTAGGTTAGGTTAGAACTGTGACCACATTAATAGTAATAAAATCCGTTAGAAATATTTATTTTTTAAATTGATAAACATTTTAGTTTTTGAAATAATGCATTTCGTTTTATACATCATGAAATTTAATTATATCGATGTTTTAGTATACTGATTATGCAATAATCCATTCGTTTTTATTCTATAAATTACACACCCTTTCAAACGATATAGGATTGGTAAATTTTTCATAACCTGCCACTTTAAAAGATATAATTATTTCATTGGTTATCTATCAGTCACACAAACCCAGCCAGAGCCAGTTAGGCCATATTCAACCCTCTTAAGATTAGAACTAGTTCTCGTTTCACTTATTCTTATAATATACAACAAGTTATTATTTCATCGTTAACCCACAATATATTTAGTCTAATTATTATACAAACTTTATAAACCGTTCCCTTATCCCTTACAAGGTTGTAATGAGCAGGTACAGAAATCGATACGTTTACAAGTCGTTAAGTCAATTAGGGAGTTTGTTGGAGCACCTCGCAAGTCGCAAGATTGATACACGCGTAATGAATCGCAAACATTTTGAGCGGTGCGCGTGCGCCTGGAGTTTCGACAAACTTAAAGGTAACTTTTAATTGTGATTTTGAGATTTGATGCGGAAAATAAACATGAATTTTGGAATTTTGGAAACACAATGATGTCCTCCTACATACACCACCAAGAAGACTCATGATGGTGCGAGTCCTCCTCTACCGTAACAGTACCATCCCACCTAGTATGAAACGAGAACATCTCCCCAATTGGCCTGTGACCGCGGGAATACAAGACCAAGACCTTCCAGATCCAATACAGATAGAAATACCTACCAAATCGAATATGTAAATAAGAAAGAAAAATCTACATAAGTTAATTATACATCTGTGCTAAGACACTCCTTTTTGAAAATAGAACTTAAGCAATTTAAAATTAACAGTCATTATCCTCAATATTTTCAAAGGCTCATTGTTGTTATTACGTTTGCAAGGTGAAATTTCATAGACCTGCAGTCTAAATAAGTTTCAAGCAAATTGCAAATAAGTATTCGAACATGTTACGCGTTTCACCTGACATCTTTCTCCAATTTCGATTTTATTTTGCATGCTTTATGCGCTACTTTCCGACCCAGTGGAGTATGTTGGAACGGAGAACGTTCTAAAATTAACATTTATATCATTTCTGAATTCATGTGCTAAGTTTACATTTTTATAGTTTGCATTAACTACTCCCTCGTGAAAAGAATTCAGTTTATGTGTGCTAGGGGAATAAAAGTGAGGGATAATCCTTTTATGTTTTAGTAGCGAGAACTGTATTTTAAAACTACTAAAATCCGTTTTCAAGTACGTATTTACTGTACTGAGTGCAGGTGTGTTCATGAAACATGTAATAAATAATTTCGTGCAGGAGTTATACGGTTCTTGTTAAAGCGTAATCTACTATGCGCTTTAACGTATTCAAAGCTTACAAGTTATATACATACATACATAAACAAACGCCTTCATTCCCAGAGTCGGGTAGGTAGAGCTAAAAAAATACCAACAACTCTTAAAACTTGTTTATAATTCTGTAACCACATTTCGCACAATCATGCTAAGATGTTTTACCAGTGTATTAGTGACAGGTAGCAAACCCATCGCCTAACTTCACTATCTATACAAGCCTAGTCGGTAATTATTATGACAATATGATTACAATTATTATGTCAGCGCCATGCCCTGTTATTTGTTATCGTTTACCTTGGTATTCATAATGTTTTGTTATTTGTTCTGTATTTCATGCTTTTCACTCCTGGTATGCCTTGACGCAGATTCGCCGTGTAAGATATTGTGTAAGATTAAGAAGTCCGTGCCATTGCAGTGCCACTAGGACAAACGGACGTACCGTAAAATGAGGCTATTTGGTAATCACGGGGCTATTTGGAACTAAGTAATCATAAGCTTTTAGTTGATATATTTTTTGTCATGGCTATGCTAGAACTGTAAAATTTGTTGTCAGGCTAAGTTTTAGCTCTATTATGGCCATGACAAAAATATATCAACTAAAAGCTTATAATTACTTGGGTTCCAAATAGCCTCGTGGTTCCCAAATAGCCCCGTTTTACGGTAATCAAATTTAATGTTATATTCAGTTTTTAGCCCGATTTAGTGAAAATCGGTTGGATCGCTCAAAATTGAACTGCTCGCAACCAGCTCATTGGTGCTAAATGGATCCAAATAGAAGTGTTATTTGTTATTGTAGCTGACGTGTCGACGGAGCAGTGAGATAATGTTTCATAATTAATTTAAATAATTCACATTCAATTTGCGAATCCGCTCGAGCGTATAATTAATTGAGTCTCAGTTCTGATGCAGCCTTTTGAGTAGTTAAATTTTTGCCCGAAAATTTAAATCTCTACTTGTCTTTCAGCTTTAATCTACTTAATAACTTAATTACCTCACTTTGCTTCGGTTTTATTAAATATTGAATATACCCAATATTAGTCATGTAGTATATTGAGGGTAGCGCTTACCGCGTGTGGGAGGTCCCAGATATGGCGAAATAAAATTAGTCTTCATCGTACGGAGTTGTTTTATTACATGGTGACAGCGGTGCTTGTATTTGATTACTTTGCGATTATAAAACAAATTAATTAGTTAGCTTCGCGAATAGTATAGTGTGTACAGATAGTAAGAAATTATGGAACACGCCCGCCCGCCCACAGAACTGGTGCTGGAAGGGGGTCCAGCGAGTCGCGCTGACGCGTGGCAAAAATGGCACAAGCAGTTTAAGATATTCCTTAAGGCGTCAGGAGTTAATAAAGAGGACGATGAAGTGCAAGCAAGCTTGTTGATCAATTTAATTGGACCAGAAGGATACGACATTTATTCGACGACACGGAATCAAGAGAAAGGTGAAAATATAGACGAGTACGTCACGGCATTAAGATTGTTGTCCCAGCAATGTGAGTTCGAAGAATTAGAGGACGGATTAATAAGGGACCGCGTAGTTTGTGGCGTTTTGGAAGGTTCCGTACGAGACAGGCTTCTTAGAGCGGATGAATTAACATTAGAAAAAGCCGTGAAGATCTGTCAAGCCAGTGAGATGTCAAACGAGGAGAACCGTCAGATCGAATGTGGAAAGATATCTAAAAGTAGTGGAGATGGTTCGGGATCATCTGGGCAGACGAGAGCGAGCCCGCCGGGGCCGCGGGCTCCGAGCCGCGGGGCGTAGTCGAACGCCTCTATAGAGAAGCGGCGCGAAGGGCTCGCGAGCGTATTGGCTTCTTGTATAAATAATTAAAAGTGTACCTGCGGCAGTTATGTACTGGTGCGCACTGAATTAGTATATTGTAACGTTGATGATTGTTCTTGTTATGTTTGGTATTTAAGACATGCACAAGTGATACTTGTTATTTAATAATACATTGTTTACAAACGATAATCAACTATTTGTACGACAAAAAACATACTTTATCGAAAAATCAAATGTAATTAAGAAGGCAACCTTATAAAAATTGGTAAAACGTTATAAATAAACATTGTTTTTTTAAATGTAGGTTCAAGTTCTATATAAATGATAAATGTATAAGGAAGGGTGGTGGTATTAGTTTAAGGAAAACTGTTGTATGTTTTAATTATTAATTTGTATGGGAAAGATGTAGTATATTGAGGGTAGCGCTTACCGCGTGTGGGAGCTACCGACATATGCCGAAATAAAATTAGTCTTCATCGTACGGAGTTGTTTTATTACAAGTCAGGCGTAACGTAGGTTTCTAGTAGGCAGTGAAATAATTGTTTAAATTGTTTCTGAAATTACCCCAATATACAAACAAACACAATCCATTTTCCCTGTTTATATAGTAGTAGAGAAGACTGCGGCTAGAGATTAGGATTAACGTCTTGTTTAAATGAAATATCTTGTATCTTAAATTAACTAGGTAGGTATTCACTATTTAAAATTAAAATCGCACATTCACTCATTCTTTAATTTTCCCCACTTGTTCTTCTAGCACCCTAAAGGCCGCGCTCGTTTATTTTTTCCCCTGTGCCCGGCAGAGGGGGTTATTCTTTCAAAGAAAATAACGTCAATGAATACAAAATCTAACCTAAAATTATTTAGACCTGCTTAGATATAGACAGCAAAAGCAGCAGTTCCCTAATTCCAGTAATTCAAGCACAAATATTTCGCATTTATCGCATTTATCGCATTTACTGTTCGATAACGTGTACTATAATATACTTTTACCGGATATATCCGTAGCATGAATGTATAAAATAAATTTCGGATATATTGGCGCTATTAACGTTACTTATAGAAGGAAAAAGTTTGTGCTTTAGGTACTGGTAACTCTGGTTCTTTTACTGCCTAAACCCCAATATCGACACGTCAAATTTCAAAACAAATAAATAAATAATAAATAAATAAATATCAGTGGACAATCTTACACAAAATCTCAAATAAAACGCATGTTTGTAGTTCTTTGACATTTCACTTAGGATCAGTTACGCGGAGCAACCGTGGAGTAGCTAAGTTAGTTCCTCCACGGTTACTCCACTTATATTATTAATAACGGCATACGTGTCATGATTTTAGCCACATTTGAACCCATTTACCAAGTTTTTAGATACCTTCCATATATAGCTTAAACTACAGATACACGGGTCAAATCATTATGGCCGCTCGAGTTGATCGTTGAACGATCGAGTATGAGGATAACACCAGTTTCGTCACGGCAGTTCATCAGCGTGAACAAAGGTTTACGTCGTGTTCCATATATTCATGAACGACGCGATTTGGAGCACACCTGGTCGCAATTTACGTACACTTGAACATACGAGCACGACGCTATATACCACCTTATCCTGAAGTTATACAACCTATTTCAGCGTAGCAAACTAATAGCGCTGTGCAGATTGTGGTTCTTGTGTATTTTTCTTGACGCTAAATTAATTTGCGGCTAGATTTTAAAGCAAGCTGTTTAACGTTTAGTTCGTAAAATTAAAAGTAAAACAAGCTAACGAAGCAGCATATTCGGTGTCGAGGCTCTTTCTTTTCACTAGCTTTTGTAAGACTAGGTTTAATTACCTGTTTATTAAGCGTGGTCTCGCCGTTGCTGGGTTATATTAATTAGAATAGCGTCCGTCGTCTATATTAAGCAAAAGTCGCATCGTCGTTTATCTCATGAATTAAAAGTCACGTTAACGCCGTTAGGTTTTAATAAAAAAAACTAGCTTCTTCTTTATTTATATTATTGGCGGTTTACCAAAAACCTAGCTTGGCTTGCTTTAAAGTAAATCTTCTAAAACTTTTCAATACAATTAAATTAACGAGCATCGTGAAGGCAAATTGAGTAATAGCATTGCTAACAACAAGCAACGAAATCGCACATTACAGAAACCTATCAAAACTTCGTATGATAATTAATGGTTTCTTTGCATTGTACATTTAAATAGCATCAAAGAAGGCTCATTTTACAAGCACGTAGTCTTGCAGACAAGAGTTTGCGAGCGTTTCCTAATAATTAACCTAGAAGCCTCATTGGAGGCAAGTAATGGCATTCCCGAGCCACATTTCAGTATAATTAATGTAGATAGATTTAATTACTCCTTCCAACAGAGGCTGCTCAAATTGGCCTCAAATTATTTTAGTAGTTGAATTCCTTCTTTTGACAATTCTTAATAATTGAAGTAGACAGTTCAGCGCACGATTTGAGAAGTTTTGACGAAAATAATTGAAAGCACTGGTACGACTAATGGTGGTTTTTAATATATTTTAGGTATTCCCGAGACAGTCAGAGTTCACGTTAGTTTAGGATCAATACGGTATGGAGTAGTCAACTAACAGAGGCTTGTAAAACTGGCCTAAAACTATTTAAGAATACGAATTGTTTCCTTCGATAAACAATTCTTATTAATTAAAATTAACAGTTTCCACGCTCGCAGGTAGTTTTAAAAGTTTAGTTTGTTTGAATTTAATAATTAAAGGTGCTCATAATGAAGTGATTTTTGATAACCTAGGCTTTTTCCGAGACCGTTCGTGACCGCACACTTCAAGTTAGTTTGGGTTCGATAATAATGAATTAACTTAAATACTGAGTTTAATAACTACAAAACTACGATGGGTACATGAAACAAATCGATCGATTAAACCCTCATTCAGCGATTTTCTACAGTTTTTCATTTGTTTGAAAGTGGTATCAGTTTTTTTTGTTATTTATTTAAATATGCTCCGTGTGTTATTCGCCCCCTGAATACCCGTTTTTAATATAAATAGGGTGTGGTACCATCTGAATCCCGCTGGTTCTATATCTCCTGTGTGTGATTATCACATAATCCGTAATAATAAGTTTCATTTTAATCCGTTGAGCCTTCCATATGTGGTCAAAAGGCAAATTACCTTACGTTATCTTTTAGATTACGTCGAATAATTAGCATAAACTACTTAGTATGATATTAGAAGGATTAACACACAGGGTTAGCTAAAATAGTACAAGTCATACTTTTAAGGTTAAGCGGGAATAATCCCGCTGTCTCCAACTAGGAATAACTTAACTGCTTACAAGGAGAACAAGATAACACTGATTATGCCAAATTAATCCACCCTAGCTTAGTAAACTAAAACAGCTTCGGAGCTTAGGTAGTGGCGGATTTGAAATGGAGATTTATGTACGACTAATTTGTTAACTTTGAGAAATTTAAGCTGTGCCGTGTAAGAGTCCGTGTTATGTCAAAATTATATCATTGAGAAAGTTATTTTACTACCTGCGTGAGGTTCTTAAATTCTGTAAAATAACGAAGCATTTTTGAAATATTTCATAATGGTGAAACTGAGCTAAACAATAATACTATGAATGTCAATGGAACTGTATATGTCTGACAATGATCCTAAGATTTTTAAAGGATCGAGTTCTAACCATTTTTTTTTCGCCATGTGAATTAAATGTATAAGAATTTTAATTAGTCTTACTTATTTGTCAAGATCGTAGCAAGTAGTAGCAAGTAGTCTTTGCCTACCCCTCTGGGAAACAGGCGTGATTTAATGTAATGTAATGTATAGTCTCTTTGTATATACCCAAATAATAATCGTAACATGTAACCATTGACGGCTGTTGAATAAATATCCCATATATCTACATGTCCTAGTCCCAAAAAATTGCTTAAAAAATTACATTTTGGATTATTATACTGTTTTAAAACTAGCTATCAACAATCTAATATTACAAGTTTTGTCATTATATTATCAATAGACGCTGTATCTTCTAGAGTAAAATATACGAGAAAGAACATTTATTCATGCTGAATTCATTATTCATAATAATAATTGTCGTCATCTTCTTTCATTCTTCAGATGCATTAGCTTGAACGAAAGCCCGACGAATGTAATGTTTTTAATGTAAATCAATTAAAACAAGCGCTTTCCGAATTAAATTCACATTGCGCCTTCTGCTCGTTTAATCAGCTTAATTTTTAAATTTGTATTATAGTGGACAACGTCTGCACCTTATTGGAAAGCTAATGAATTGAGAAAGTTTTTTTCGTGATTTTACGCCAAGTGTCGTACATTTTTTTGGAGTAATCCCCTTCGACAGAAACGAAAAATTCAAAATATACTGACTTGTGATTTAATAATCTATTATTTTGTTTTGTTTGAAGCATTTGCTTATTTATTATCAGCTATTACAAAATTGCATTTTTAGTTCCCAGAGTGAAGTAGTTTTTTCACAATCGACAGTTTTACAGTTAAATACGGTTTTTTTTAATACCTGAAAAGTTACATAACTCGGAAACAAGTGACATTAGTTAGACTAACTGGGACAAAATTATTGCAAATTAGCTCTAGTGTAACTCCCTTTAAAGAATAGGTCGAGTTACCAGTCACCCTGTATTTGCATAAATTGACGAGATTGCCGTTGTAAAAAAGGTAGTAAATATAACTCTATACATTAGACGAAGACAAAGAGTACGTAAACTAAAATAGCTTTTTTAAAGTAGGTACATATAATTCCCACATTTACACTTGTACTTTTTTTATAACGGTAATTACGTCAATATATGCATACATTATACATACTATGTAGTAAAATAAAGAAATATATATACCTATAGTGTATTTATTTATTTTACTGAAAAAAAACAGCATAATTTATATAGTATACAAAAAATATGCTTACAGCTTGTTTAAAAAGAAGTTCAATTTAAGTAAAAAACTAAAAAAATTGCAAGTTAAGGTAAATTTTCACGCTACTACTGTAATATAAAGCGGTGCAGGTGACCGCCGCAGAATTTCATCTAATAAAATGGGACATAAATTTAAGTGCGCTTGAGAGGAAAGTCGTGTAAGTAAATATTGCTTGCATCGACTTGCAATAAAATCTCTAGCCTTGAGCTCTGGTAGTCTGAGTAACCACCCCGCTAGTATAATTTAATTAGACAACGAATTTTCGGATAACTAGTTTTGCAAACTGAAGATAATTCGTTTCGATCAAAAATATTTTTTGAATCAAGCTTATAGCGTACAAGGTTATTAAGATTACCATGACATAATAAAGCAGTTCAATTTAGGTTGAGAAAAAGGGACAGCGTTACTGCTATAGCTCTGTCCTTTTCTCTCAACCTAAACCGAAATGCTTTAGGATGTCATGGTAAACCCCCAGTTAGGAAAATATCTTGTTACCATCTTCCGACTGCATCACCAGATCTTGCCCTTAGCCAAGATGCTTAACGCTACCATAAAAATATACATTAACTAGAATATACGTTTTCAACATAGCTGGGCACCGTTAATCAAATAGTTAACTCCGTTAATCGTTAATCCGCTACAAAAAAAGTTAGCTTCGTTAAACGTTAAAGCGTTACATTTAGGAAGAATTAACGCAAGTTAACGTTAATCGTTAATCCGTTAATATGTGTAAAAAAAATGCATTTTTATATCGTTGCGTTAGTGAACTTATAAAACCTGTTGATTTAGGTTCTGGAAGTTAACAGGATAGGAACAAAATAAAATACTTGTTTAATTCAAATGTGTTAACCCGTGTGGTTTCCGGGTTAGAATAGTACCACTCCATGTCTTCCCGTGGATGTCGTAAGAGGCGACTAAGGGAATAAAGGCTTGAAGTACTGTTAGGCGATGGGCTTGCCACCTGTCACTAATACACTGGGAAACATCTTAGCCTACTGGTGCAAAATGTGGTTACAGAATTATCAACAAGTTTTTAGAGTGGTTGGTAATTCTGTAGCTCTGCCTACCCCACTCTGGGATTACAGGCGTGAAGGTATGTATGTATGTATGTTTAAATGTGTAATTTAATCGTCGGGCATAAGGTGCATAAGGTGTGTAATTCGCCTTGATGAACATTAACATGTTGAAGTTCTCGTCTGAAAGCGAGGCTCGTTTTGGTGCTAAAATGTCTTTACCCGTGGAAAACAGACGTTCAACTGCAGCGCTTGAGGGTATAGCAGTATTGTATTGAATGAATAGATTTATGAATATCTGTTCCCCGAGGAATGCGGCATCGTTGAACGAGTCTTCTGAGTTCATGTCCAGCCACATTTTAACGAGACTTTACTCTTTAAAGAGTTGGAGCTCTTTGGTTTTTCTATAGACTGAGTGACAGAATTGAATAAGTCTTCCTCGTCATAATCGTTGTTACTCGCATTGCTCCCTCCGCCATTTAAACTCCATATTAACCGGAACTTTGGTTGAAATGCCACGGCAAGTAGGCATACTTGTCCGAACCTGTTTTTCGCGCCGGTGCCGTGCGGTAAATAGTAGGCATTGGATTAACGATTAACGAACTTCTGCATATTAACGGAAGTTAACGTGTCCGTTAACAAGTTAAAAGTTAAAAGTTAAAAGTTAATCCGTTAAAATGTTAACTTCGTTAATTAACGATTAACGGATTAACGAGTTAATGCCCAGCTATGGTTTTCAATAACAGTAACGTTCACGCTACGCTCTTTAATTTGGTGAGTGCAGCGATAAGTTATGTAATAATGCCGTCTGCAGGAATATTTTAGATGGCCTATATAAATCTATTGTGTGTGTATTAACTGACGCAGTTGTACTTGTACACGTAAAGTGAATAAACTTGTTAAAAAGCCTTATGTGACAGGTTGGAACAAACACGTAAGTGCGTTTCACAGGGAGGCTCGTCTTAGCTTTCAATATTGGCTCTCTTACGGTAAACCTAATTCTGGACCTATCTACCTAAAAATGTACGAAACCAGAAAACTCTTTAAAGCAAAGTTAAAGTGGTGCCAAGACAACAGGGAACAAATTAAAATGGATTTAATTGCATCCCACCACTCTGATAAGGACTTTTCAAGTTTTTGGAAAAAGACCAATAGACTGGGTCCTAGGTCGAGCCTGCCAGCGAGTGTCGAGGGAGTGAGCGAGCCAGAGAAAATAGCTGAATTATTTAAAGATCATTTCAGAGTGGAGTCCTCTCTGGGGTCTGCCGAGAGTAAACCCTATCGCTGTCAAACGCACTCGCATGAACGACACATTTTATTCTCAGCAAAGGACGTAGGAAAGGCCATTAGTGGTATGACTCGTGGAAGGTCTCCCGGTCATGACTCCCTCAGTGTTGAGCATCTCCAGCACGCGGGCGTACACTTGCCGAGAGTGCTCGCCTTATTATTTTCTTTATGTATAGGTCACTCTTATTTACCTAGCGAGTTAATGAAAACATTGGTAGTGCCTATCATAAAGAATAGGGGTGGCGACGCCTCAAATATCGGCAACTATAGGCCCATCTCTCTCGGAACTATTATAGGAAAGGTATTGGACAGTATGCTTGAAAATCAACTAAATGCGCACCTTAAATTACACGATGCGCAATTCGGTTTTAGAGCAGGGTTGTCCACCGAAACTGCGATTTTGTGCCTCAAGCATACTGTTCAATACTACAGGGCGAACGACATGAAGTGTTACCAAATTCACAAAATCGAGCCTGGTGTCAAAGTAAATGCGACTTACTATCGGGAAAATGTTTTGGAAGCTGCGTTGGAGCCTTGGGCACGCAAACATTTCGGTAATAGACCGTGGACATTACAACAAGACTCGGCCCCGGCTCATAAAGCTCGTGTGAACCAAGAGTGGCTGAACAACGCGTGCCACAATTTATTTCGTCCACACAATGTCTTTCGAATTCCCCAAACGCGAACCCGATGGACTTCTATTATCTGGTCCATTGTGGAGAGCAAGGTGAGGAGAAGAAAACATGCCAGTATGGATGCATTGAAGAAAGCGATCGTACGTAATTGCCATTGCATACCGCAGGATCACATTCGTGCAGCGTGCAACTCATTTTTCTACCGTCTGAAGGCCATAGACAGCAGAAGGTGGTCATATCGAGTTAAAATAAAGTAATCTTAAAAATTTGATATCTTTTTCTCATTTTTTTCTTAATAATGAATAATTTAAGACAACAAAAAAAAATCGTAGCCTTTTGAATTTGGTAACACTTCATATCGTTCGCCCTGTACACCGACAGGAATACACCAGTGTATGCATGCTTCCTGGACTTGTCGAAAGCCTTCGATCTTGTTTCATACGACAGGTTATGGGCAAAATTGGAGGCTGAAACTAGGTTTCCCAGGGAGCTTATCAGCGTGTTCAGGTACTGGTATGAGCATCAAAGCAATTGTGTCAGATGGGCTGGCTCATACACAAGCATGTACAGGTTGGAGTGTGGAGTGAGGCAGGGCGGGTTAACCTCACCTAGTCTCTTCAACTTGTACATGAATAGCCTGATGGATGGACTTAGCAGCGCCATGGTGGGATGTTCGATTGACGGTAAAATGGTCAACAATATTAGCTACGCGGACGACATGGTGCTGCTGGCCCCATCCATCAGTGCCCTTGAGAAACTGGTACGCATTTGTGAGAGGTACGCGGAGTCCCATGGTCTAAGGTATAATGCCGCCAAGAGTGAGCTGCTTCAGTTCAAGGCCGGAAGCAAAACCTACTCTATTCCGCAGGTAAAACTGAATAGCGCTCCTCTGAGGCAGATCTCTCGCTTTAAATATCTTGGTCATTGGGTCTCCGAGTCTCTGTCTGACGACCTGGACATAGAACGAGAGCGTAGGGCGCTGGCGGTCAGATGCAATATGGTGGCCCGCAGGTTTGCAAGGTGCTCTTATAACGTGAAATTGACGCTTTTCAGAGCCTTCTGTCAGTCGTTCTACACCTGCAGCCTGTGGGTTAATTATACGCAAAAGGCTATCAGTGCCTTACGAGTTCAATACAATAATGGTTTTAGGATGCTGTTGGGGCTGCCACGATTCTGCAGCGCATCAGGGATGTTCGAAGAGGCACACACTGATTGCTTTGCGGCCATTATGCGCAAAAGAGTTGCATCCCTCGTGCGGAGGATTCGGAGCAGCCCAAACAGCATACTCTGCACCATTGCCGACCGATTCCAGGGTCGTTGCCAGGAGCACTGGAATAATATGCACTGCTTACATTAGAATTGACATGTTTTTTATTTATTATTACTTATTATTTTCTGTACTAACATTAGACTTAAGCCAACTATGTGTATAACTAACAAATATGGACATGTTTATGAAATAAATTATTTGATTTGATTTGATTTGATTTAATACTACCGTAACGCATTGTCATTCAACATTATAATATTAGATGTAGGTACTCTTACATACGTTAATTAATTATATAGAACAAGGGCACAATGTACTATATGACAAGAAAAGCAATTGTGCCCAAGTCGTACCGAAGGTGCGATATGGCAAATGTTCAATTGTGCAACATCGAAGTTCGAAATATTCACCGCGAAAAATTAGTAAAATAAGATTTTAAGAGAGGAAAACCTCCTACCCTGAGGAAGATTAATCGTGACTATTGAATAACAATCAAGTTATATGTGCGTAGCTTTGGAAAGGTAAACACATCAATGAACACCATTATTTCTTGCGACATCACAATGCGATCTCAAGGGTCACTTTGAGATTGCATTGTGTTATCTCTGCCTGTTCTATCTATATCTTTCGCTTTCTTATATTAAATGTCGGCGTGGTATTTTAAGGAATCCTATAATGTTTGGGCAACATCCAACAAAAGATACAAGGATTTTACAATATGATCGAATTTATGTGAATGCCTGTAGAATGGGATGTAGATGGGATGGAAGTTGCGATATAAATAGGAGAACCCCCGCCATTTGCAATGTTGCATTGAGAAAACTGTCATGCCAATGCTTATTTAGGCCCGGCGTTAACGAGTCACAGTGTAGGGACAAAGGAATTGTATTTGTATTGGAAGGTGTTGTTGTTGTTGTTTAGTTTCTAGGAACAAAGTAAATGTATTATCAACACTCAGCTCGCCACGCTCCCTCTCTAGGTTAAGTTGCCGCGCGGTTAGGCTCACAGTCCTCAATCGAACGTGTAAGCGATACTAGTATACCAGTGTTAATTGACCTCTCAATAAACTTAATATTTTATTATAACATTATAAATGAGAAAGTTTGTATGTTTGTTACTCAATGACGCTTCAACCACTGAAGGGATCAGGATGGAACTTGTCACACATATAGGTTAGGTCCTGAAATAGGACATAGGATAGTTTTATCCCGGAAAATGAAAAAGTGCCCGAGGGAATAACTTAAATTGAAATCTACGCGGATGAAGTCGCAGGCAGAGGCTAGTTACTGAATATGTGCGTATCATTTTGAGCTCCCAGTAAATACTCCTAATCACTGTTTTTTTAACAGAAAAGGGCCTTGCTAAGTATGTGTATTTACTGGAAAAATCCGTTATGTTCGCAGTTTTATTCGCGTTTAACATAAGTCTTTTTTGTTAAAAATATGAATGACATTCAACATCAACCTTCGGAATGAGGCCTAGAAGTTGTGTTCCAAATTCACAATTACATTTTTAAATCCAATGAAATAACATCGTAAGATTGTTTAAGTTGAGCCATCATCCTCCTACTAGCGCTTTGTTGGTTTGACGTAGTTGCCCCGTAGACGCATTTGCCCCAACTTACCTTATTTTCTTTTGCGTTTTCCGTCCATATTATCTTCAATATATACAGGGTGTCCCAGAAACCGACGTCAACCGGGCTAGGGCTGATAGAGCAGCTCATAAGCTATCGATTCTACCCCCATGTATGTTCAGCAATTGTTATTAGTTTCCGAGATATTGATCATTTAAATCGGAGTTTTGCTATTTTTCCTTTTGTCCGCGATACGAAAAACCCCTAAATTCATGTATTAATTCATATTTTTTTCAGTGTTTTCTTGCATGATTACATTCACTGTGAAATAACGAAGTTTTTAAAGCTAAATGCCAATTTTTTTTTCATTACTTCTATTGAGTAAACGCACAGAGTTACTTTCTCCATATTAAGAGAACCCCGCGTTTGTTTTTCACCAAGTATGGAAAAACAAACTTTGTGCGTTTACTCAAATAGCTGTAATGAAAAAAAAAATGGTTTTGAAAACTTCCTTATTTCACAGTGACTCTAATCATGCAAGAAAACACTGGAAAAATATGAATTAATACATGAATTTAGGGGTTTTTCGTATCGCGGACATAAGGAAAAATAGCAAAAACTCCGATTTAAATGATCAATATCTCGGAAACTAACAACAATTGCTGAACATACATGGGGGTTAAATCGATAGCTTATGAGCTGCTCTATCAGCCCTAGCCCGGTTGACGTCGGTTTCTGGGACACCCTGTATGTAACTCTCGGTCCGCTAGTCGGACTCGCACTTGACCAGTTTATTATTATTATTTTCGGTGCTTATCCATAATATAAGTGTCCAACACTGGTGCCTATACCTTACCCCCAGTGCTACAGTGAGGCCAAGTAATTTTAATTATAGAAAATAACGTCCCTTTCACTGCCTGGAACTTGGCAGGTTATTACACGTCACAATACGGCCTCTGACCTTACCTTCGAAACAGCGTGTTCAGTTTAGATAAACCGTTGAACGCTGATTGCGAACTTAATGAAGCGCGCCCTTGTTGGTTTAACCTTCACGCCAAATTGAAGTAACGAGCATGAAACTAGATCGCGGGAAACCTGTTTCAGCTGGGTGTAATACCTGGAATAACCTGCCGGATATGATGATAAATCTTCTAATTTACTCGCAACTAGGGTTACCATATCTCAGGATTTGTCCTGAGATCTTAGGATTTTTCGACTTTTCTCAGGATTGCGGATTTTGCAAATTTCATGATACCTCAGGATTTTCAATAAAACACAGCTTACATTTTAAACATCTCTTTAATTAAAAGTTATCCACGTTAAACAAACTAAAAATAATCTTCCTTTGGTAATAATTGCACAGTTATAATCTCAAACTGTATAAAATCTCAGGAATTTCCCATGGAAATCATGCCTTTTCTCCGGGCTTTTGATTTTTTCATCTGGTAACTCTACTCGCAACCAGCCCGCGCTTGGTTTCGGTTCGTGTGAGTTTATTGTAACCTAACCCCCCTATATAACCCAAAATGTTTAATACATAAAAATACTTTCGTAAAAAAAATATCAAACTAATGGTGAATCGTATCAAAATCCGCTGCGTGATTTAGGAGGAGTTAGCAGATATACAGACCGACAGATAGACAGACGACGAAAGCGAATTGGTTGTATAATATGAGAAGATAAATATAAAGATGAAAAATAAAACTTTGTTGGAGCTAGTCTTTGATTAGTATGAGTTAGTCTTTGACAGAAATTCAGTAAGCATCTTTTTAAGTCACATTAGATTTAAAAAAATAATTTTATTAGATTCAAGTTCTTTTTCTAAAGTTCAAAGTGATAATCATACAATTAAGCTAAATAATAAACATTATTTAATATCGTAATTGTTGTGAAAAGTGTATAAAACTCGTAAACAAAGTAAATAAGTGTTCCTACTTTAACGATTTGTTCGTATACCCGCGCTCCGGTGTAAAGCTACCGCCGAGCTTCGTACGCGGTTATCGACGCTGCGTGTCTCGCGCTGTGTGTCTCTTAAGTGCGATTATAGCGTGAGCGCTGCGTTTCGCCCGCTTACAAAAGCGACACTGATAACGCGGTACGTAATCACCAAAGATTATGAGCGCAGAATTAACCTAATACCTGCCTACACTGTTTACGCCTCTGGGAGGAAGTTGCATTTATAATAAATTAATAATCTATACTTAGTAATAATAATTCAAGTACTTGATTTATGAAATCATGTCACAACGAAATACAAAGAAGACTAAATGCTCAGAATGCTCTAATGAAATAATAAACCGCGAATTAATGAAATGCTGCGTTTGCGATGTTACACTCCATTTAGATTGCACAAATGTAACGATTAAAAGATTTTTGCTCATGACAAAATCCACGAAAGAATCATGGAAATGTAAAAAATGTCGAACTCAGGTACAAGAATTAGACACCCCCCCACAAAATTCAAAAGTAGTTACGCCAAACAATGTACCTACTGAAAAAAATATGCCACATAAGGAACCACTGGTACATACTCCAAAAGATGTTGATCGTATCACAAAACGACAACCACGACTGCAGAAATTAAGTTTATCTCCATTGCTGAATATAAATAATTCCTTTAATAACTCTATGGAGACGTGCCTTACTAGTAATAGTGACATCAGCACGCACAGCCTGCCGAACCTCACAGAAAGTTCGCAGATTGCCGAGCTGAAGGAGGAGATCGAAACTCTTACAACAAATTTAACAAGCGCTCACGAAGAGATCGCAAATTTAAATTTTGAAATGACCCGTTTAATCAAAAACCAGACGGAACTGGAAAGGCAAGTGTCTACACTCAAGCAACTACTCGGTGAAACAAAAACCCCTGGATCAAAGAAATCAACTCCAAAACCAGGGAAAAGCAGAGCAAAACTCGACGTTTTTCAAACTCCCAAGATAAAACAGATCAATTCCAATGCCACTGAAAAGAAAAAAAAAGGCTTACCTACAGTAAAAATTCCCACTGCAACAAATATTAAGGTAGACAAAAATCGATTGGAAACACAAGAATTTAAATCTAAAACATGCATCATTAGCAGCTGCAACAATAATAAAGTATTACCTATAGCCAAAAATGCTTTCGCTGATTGCAATGATATATGCCACTACCTTTTTCCTCGGCAAGGTATAAAAAACCTTATTAAAGATATCACTAAAAAGACAAGAAATTTCTCTATGACCGACTACTGCATCGTACTCATCGGCGAGGAGGATTTTCTCGCGACCAAAGATTATCACGGCTTAATAGTGCATCTAAGGGAAACGCTGCAGACTGTGGATTATACAAATATCATTATATGCATGCCAACGTATAGATGTAATGACATGAGTGCATTTTTTAACTGGAGAGTACAGATTTTTAACAATTTACTGCATCTTGATATTGAATCCTACATGTATGCGTATTTGGTAGACTCAAATCATACTCTATCATACGACTATGACATGTTCTCTAAAAGAAAGGGAATTTTAAATGTCACCGGCATGCGAAATATATTTAATCAATTAGTAGAGACATTAAGATACTTAAAAAACTACAATGAAGCCATCAACGACGTCACTGAAGAAGCAGGTTGTGTTGGCGGCGACGACACTATTTTAAGTGATGTTTCCGACAGTAATAGTCAGTTATTTCTATAGTGGTGTATTCCATATTATGCATCAAAATATTGCAGGACTTATCAATAAGTCAGATCTCATAACCGTTAAGTTGGATGAACTAATCCGTAATCGTATTATCGTAGACGTTTTGTGTATAACAGAGCATTTTATTATGTCCGGCTGCGAGAAGGTATTGTCAATACCACATTATAATCTGGCAGCATATTACTCTAGACAAGAGACAAAAAGAGGTGGTGCTTGCATACTTGTAAGAAGTAATCATCAATATAAAGAGCTAACCGACGTCGCTAAATGCTCTGTACCCGGTGTCATCGAATGTTGTGCTGTCGAGCTAGTGGTTATTAAAGTGCTGATCGTTTGTGTTTATAGAACACCAAATTTTCAAAATCTTGATGTTTTTTATGATAAACTTAACATTATCATCACAAAGTTACAAGGTCGCAACTATAGCAAACTCATTATGTGTGGAGATTTTAACATAGATGTTTTGAAATCTAATAATGTCACACGGGACTTTGAGTATTTCCTGTTAAACTATAATCTCAAATTAGAATTAAAAACACCCACCAGACCTGCTAGTAAATCTTGCATTGATAATTTTGCTCATAATATTAAACAGGGATGTACAGCCCAAGTATTTGACTTTGGGCTTTCAGATCACACAGCACAAGTACTGAAGATACCCATTAAGAAAACATGTATATTAAACTCCTGGAAGATAAAAAGAAGGGACTATTCTAGGGAAAACCTCAATAAATTTAAAATACACTTAGAAAGTCTTGCTTTTTCGGAAATCTACGAAACGGAAAATCCAAACAAAGCCTATAATAAATTTCTCGAAACATTTCAAATGTTATACAATCTTTGTTTTCCGTTAAAAAATATTACCTTGAAAGCTTTTAAAAAAGTAAAGTGGCTATCAAAAGGCATAAAAATATGTAGCAAAAAACAAAGACAGCTACTATGGAAATATAGATTATCTCCAAATATTATAAATAAAAGGTTGTTTGAAAATTACACTAAAATTTATAAAAGAGTAATCAAATTGACACAACATGCTCAAAATAACTATAAAATAAATACAGCAGAAAACAAAACTAAAGTTACATGGCAAATAATAAGTAATTCACAATTAACTCATCCAGAATCCATACACAAAATTAAAACAGCTAAAAATATATTGCTAACAAAACCTAAAGAAATTGTTGAAGCATTCAACAACCACTTCGTAGACCAGGTAGAAAATATTTCAAATCAATTCACATACTCCGATAAAATAACTTCTAATCCCAACTCAATGTTTGTTTATCCGACTTCTAAAGAAGAGGTAATTAATATTATTAAAAACCTTAAAAATACAAAAAGCGTAGGTTTCGACGGCATAGCTACTAATGTTGTTAAGTTCGTTGGTGGCACTATAGCTATACATCTCTGTCATATTATTAACTTGTCTGTAAGCGTCGGTATTTATCCTGAAAGTCTTAAGACCACCATTATTAAACCTTTATATAAAAAGGAAAATCGGAAACATATAACAAACTATAGGCCCATAGCACTTATACCTATATTTTCCAAAATATTCGAAAAAGTTATTTATATTCGTTTAAACAAGTATTTAACAAAACAAAACATTTTATGTGATGAACAAAAAGGATTTAGACAAAATAAAAACATAAATATGGCAATTTACGATTTACTTAAAATTATAATGGAAAACGTGGACAAAAAAACACCTATCTGCGCAATTTATACTGATATGACCAGAGCGTTTGACTATGTTGACCACAATAAGCTGCTTCATAAACTTAACGCGTATGGTTTCAGAAGAAATGTTCTAAGTTTGATTAACTCCTATCTTAGTAACCGAAAACAATACACTGAATTAACAAGAATTTGCCTGAAGCCAAAACGGAAACTACATACTTATCTAACGCAAGAGTTGTTAAGTATGGTGTACCTCAAGGTAGCGTATTGGGTCCCTTATTATTTATTATTTACATTAATGACTTACCAAAAGAAGTTCATCATCCGATGGTTCTCTTTGCAGATGATAGCACAGCTATAATAAAGTGTAATGATTTAAGTAATTATGAACATGATATTAACTTAGTTTTAAACCAAATAATAACATGGCTCAATAAGAATAATTTAGTAATAAATTTAAATAAAACCTATGTTATGCACTTTAGTCAACGAATTAAAATGGATAAAATGGATATTAATTATAATGGAACTCAAATATCAGAAGTAGAGATGTCTAAATTTTTAGGTTTAAAAATAGATAACAAACTAAATTGGAAAAGTCAAATCGTTTTCCTAGCTAAGAAACTGAATAAATCAGTGTATGCCCTCCGAAGTTTAACAAAAAAAGTAAACCGTGAAGCTGTACTGACTGCATACCATGGCTTAGTAGCATCTTTACTAAGATATGGTATCATTTTCTGGGGAAATTCTGTAGATGTTATAACAATATTTAAGGCCCAAAAGAAATGTATCCGTGCCATGTGTGGTCTTAAAACTGGAGACAGCTGTGTACCTTATTTTAAGTCACTAAAAATCCTAACTGTGCCCTCACTATATATCCTAGAAGTTGCTATATTTGTCAAAATGAATTTCTCACTGTTTACGATACCTTCTCGGGAGCGAGCAAGACAAATACGGGCGCACAGTACCAAAACTTATTATGTCTTCCTAAAAGCAAAACAGCTCTGTACCGCAAAAGTTTTTTTAGTATGGCGCCGGTTATATATAATAAAATCCCAAGTAGTATAAGACAGCAAAAAATCCATAGATTTAAGAATGAGCTAGCTGAACTTCTAATAGATAAATGTTATTATTCAGTCAAGGATTTTCTCATTTAGTAACTGGGCTATTATAAGTCATACATAATGTAAGGATTGTAGTTTTGTAGAATAAGTCAGTTGTTTATTTTGTTTTTTTGTTTTTTGTTCCTACTTAATTAACTTAATAAATTTTACTATCCTGTTTTAAAAAATAATCAGGACTCCAAATTTGTACACCTGCGGGTAAAGCATAGTGATTCTCTCGATGTACCACTATTTTCCAACCAACACTGTACCTATGTTTATGCAAATAAATTATTTCTATTTCTATTTCTATTTCTAGCTGTATAAGCGTAGCTTCGACACATTGCAATAAACACTCAATCGCTGATATTGAACTGTTTGAAATAATACAGACGTTGTTACAAGCTTACAAAATGTGTAACACCCGTTTTTTTTATAAGCTTTTTCATATAGCAATACTACCGCTGGTGGGCTTCTGCACCAAAATCGAGGAACGAATACACATAGTGTTGTCCTTTTCTCTCGCTTTGGTTATGAATGGAGAAGGAGTGAGACGGAACCTTTCAATAATTCGGTCAAGCGTGAGCGTGCGTTACGTTTCACTGCGCCTGCGCTTCGACCTATGGACTAAGGCTCGGATCCTTCGATACTTTTCGGCATCTCAAGTTACATTGTTTCAGGATTCATGGAATATCTTTAAATAATCTTTTGGAGTGTTTTAGATTGGTTTTGATTTCTAAATTGTTAAAACAGTGTACGAGCGTTGCCAGCGTTTAAGAGTGAAATGAGTCTCGCGTCCATAGTGACGTAGAAGATTAGCCACATCATCTAGGTTCGCTCTATGCTCTCTGATTCGGATTTGGCTTGAGGAAGAGGCAGCATTGCCTTCGTCGTATTATTTTAATATCCTTTACAAATGGACAATTAGAGGCAAATTATACGATGACAATTTGATGCATTGTGGCAGTACTTATTTATGTCTGCATGCTGTTAAACAAATGGGCAACAAACGACGATAATTATATGAATAAACCCTCAATGCAGTCTACCTAATCCCAAGCGCTGACTCCTGCCTTGTAAAACAGGGTCATCAGGCTATATACGTGCCTGATTAAGCCAGTGCCACGGTATATGGAGGCACCGTGCGTATGCCGGTCTCAACTAGCCTCACGCTATATAGCTACATAAAACCCACTTTGTGGGTTTTTTATTTTTACCGGATTGACCGTGAAGGGCGCTTCGTGCTCAACCACATGGGCGTGACCTCCGTGCCACGTGTTGCGACCTAGAGAGGCTCGGGGCAGTAGCCCTCCTCATCGCTCTTCATGTGTTTTGGGTCTTTGCTTGCCACTTAACTTCACCTTACACATACATGACATCGTGCATACTTCGCTCTAGTTAAGTGACATTTCTATTGCTGTAGTCGATAATGCTACCATAATTTTCTATGACCTAAGGTTGCTACAGTGGTCTGTAAAATGCAGGTGTGTGTGTAACTTTATAAATATACTAAGGAGAACTACACTTTTGTTTTACTTTTAACAAGAAACCATCCCTGTTTGTAGTAAGTTTACCTAGGGCGCCTTTTCTTAACTAAATTCGAGGTGACTTACTCTCAGGCCTATGAACCCTCTGACCCTCTTAGCGTCTCATGCCTGTTTGCCGATTGAGGATGTTTCAAATGTAGTCGAATAAAGAATACTAATAAAGATAAAATTATTAACTAAATATGAAGAAATTACAGAGAAGCGTTTTCAAGTTTAATAAAAAGCATAGTTAAAGTAAGTAAGTGTTACAGTCCGGGCATTAACATCTATACAGCCATCGCGTCAAGTACATGTATACATGGATACATGGACCTAATTGCCAATGACATAAAGGTGTATAGATGTTTTTGACGTCTTGGGCACGTAAATATAATATGACCTTGACTGTACTCGTATAGTATTAAAAATGTAAAACCGAACATGACGAAAACATTCAACTTTCATTTTGTAGCAAGAATCGTCCCTTACCCTATATTAGCAAATTCTAGTCAATTGCCCCAGCTCACATCCTTATATCCTTTAAAGATTTATTTACAAACAAAAGGAGAGTAAAGAAACATGGGTTTTATATAATAATGTCATTTCCCGCATACACGGTAGGTATTTCAATTTGTAAATATCGTGGGGCCTAAATAAGATTCCTCCTAAAGTCATATAGTAAAAATGTGAACCGCACTCCTTTACCTGGAGAAATTGGATTCCCTGTGTCGTCACAAAGTGTGTACAAATGTGATCGGTACGAGCCGAGACGCTTTATTTAGAAGTAAAATGTAAACAAAACCGAATTATTTACATGCGATTCCATAAACATCACGTAAATTGGGTTGGTACTCTGAGGTAATATTGGAAGTTGTATTTTGTTAAATAAAAAAACAAAAATCCGCCTTCTTTGAATTCGGCGTCCTACAATATTTTAACCAAAAAGCTGACTTCATTTGGACTGATAGGAAACCGGTGGGAAACTCATAGTCATATATTTAAACATATATATGTTTCGTCATAATCGCTCAACTATCTTAATCGAAATATATTGTCGCTTGGAAATATATACCGTTTAGGAAGTTCGGTGGTCATCTGTGGTCTTCATCATCAGTTCCACTTCACCAAATATTTTTTAAGAGTAAATACGCGAGTTACAATGATAAATACCGAAATCATTTTAGGAGTGGCTATAAACTTTGAAGAGTTCCGTCGGTTCCTCATGGATCCATCAAATCTTCATTTTGAAAAACCAAAGGAGGAACCAAACGGAAAGTATCAGCTTTCCAATGAAGAAATAATCATCAAAATTGGTTCACCCAGTCGAAAGATAGAGGTAACAAACATTTTTAAAAAACAGTCGAATTGAGAACCTCCTTTTTTGAAGTAGTTTAAAAATAATAATTATCGCTTTTATTTGGAAGCTTTGTGGTAAGAAATTAATTCTTGCCGGTAGGTAACGACATTTCAGTACCTGTACTTAGGTAAAACTGTCATAACAAAACATAAAAAAACTTAAGTAATAAATGAATATGACTAGTTTCGCTAAAGCACGACTGCAATCACTATATTTGGTAATTTATCATATTTGCAACGCGTGACAGGAGCGATGCAGTAGGGACGCGATCGCAGTGTCGATTTAGCAGCGTTACTGCGTTAAATCAAAACCTGCGGCTTTATTGACTCAGCATTGCTATAAATAGACGACTGTTTCAGATTATATCTTTTAAAAAAACTCTATGTGCTGTATCGGGGCTGTAATGATGTTGGATGACGACACGCAAGGCTAGACAAGATGCGTAATGCTAACATAAACGATTTGCGAAAACTGTCAAAGTGTATGCAACTGACATAAGCGCTTGAATCGATCAATCCTATACATTTTCGATAGCTATAATGATCACGCCACGCATCTTGTCTAGGGCCTCAGAATTGTAGGTTACGTGGGCGAGATAAATACAAACGACCATATCACGGCTGCATAGCGGCTGTATCGCTATTGTATGGCTACGGGGCCTCTTTTTTTGGCGGTTAAAACCGGCCTTTGATCTGTTATTATTTTTAACTGTGCCACCATTACTGTTAAGTAAATGAGAGCTATCGTAACGTGGAAGATACCATTACATTACCGCCAAGAATACCGGCCCTGCATGACTGCATAAAGTTGCATATGGTCAGCGCCCGTACATGTATCTATCTATTTTTTACGTCCGTGAAGTATGCTAGAAAGTACTAATAGTAGATAAATGTCCTAAACCAATTTTGAAACAGGTACCTTAGATATTGTTTTATGACGTCGTTTCAATAGCCAATTTATGTGAATTCCGTGATTGTGCATAATTTGATAACGGGATTTATGACTTAAATCTGCAGAAGCTTGAGAAGAAAATAGAATAAAAGAAGTATAATTCAGGCAACAAGGCCATATTTACAAAGTAACAAGTATGTGAATATGGGACTTGTTGACTGAATTAGCGTGGCTCTGTTTAGTCAAACATGAAGGCGGAACACGACACCTTTCGGCCAGAAGTCTGGACAATCGATAGCCCCCAGCATAGACCGCAGCTGGAACATCACCACGCTGCATCAAACCTCCCGACGGACGCACTCCACCACATCATCTACCTTAGCAGAGTGGATGAAGTCAATTTTCATAATAAGCGTTCACTTTTTGTTCGGTCTTCTTTATGATCAAGTATAATGTCAAAACGAGCCTCACAAGGCTTTTCCTAAATTTATATGACCCAAGCAAGATAAATTCCGCACAAATGTAATACTCAATTTTTAATTTGGTAGTTATTTTACCTAGACCAGTTTTTTTTTCTGTAAATAATTTAATTATTATTTTGACTTCAAAACATCGAATGAAGTATTAGATGGCTCTGATAAAAAACATTATTTAAGAGATATGATACATTTTTAGATTTACCGTTTAGTGTCGATTAGTGTCGTTTTCACTAGAGGTGCTACCCCTCCACTACAAGCAAAAGTCTTGTGATAAAAATGTAAAAAAAATATTTTAATGAAATCTATACAACGAATTTAAAAGAAAACTATTCCGAATAAGTAGACTTTATTAATTCTTAAAATACAGGCGACTATCTAAAGTATTTATACCTACTAAAAATCATCCAAGACAGCACGAAACAACTTTAAATAGAAAAACAGGACATACATGTTTATTCTTAGGATAGTTGGTTGTGTTTGTAGTTAACGGCTTTGGAACCTACTCTGAGCATGGTCCGAAGTGCAGATACGATGTAAACCTTTAAAAAACATTAACGTCTCAAGTTGTTATTACTACATTTACTAATCGTTCTCAATATTGCAACGACGGATGGTTCAGGTTATTTCGGATAAAAGTTAACCATTTACCAATTACAAAATGTTTCAAATTGTAACTTGTGATAATCCAATCTATCCCCGGTTTAAATATAGGTATATGAGAACGCGCATAAGTCATTCATTTACTGGAAGTTTTAGGAAGAGCCAATTTTAATTAACTTGGCTGTACCGAAACGCCTCCGAGTTGAGATTAATGATGCAAACTAAATTGGCTGCAGAAAAGCAATAATGAAAACATTTTTTTTGGTTACAAGCCTCTTAAGCTACAAATCCCACCAACCATCTTTACAATAACCTTCTTACCTTATAAATTTTACGTCATCGACATATACCTACACCTTAAAATCTTAAAGCGACGCGTTAGCCTAGTTTGTAGTGACCCTGCCTGCGAAGCTGTCCGGTATGCGCGAATATTGGTGTGATGAGCACGAGTATTTGTTTCTTAGTCTTGGATGTATTACATGTATTACAGTATTCATTTTTCTTTATAAGTATTTATATCGTTGTCTAGGACCCATAGAACCAGCCTAGAGCTTAGTTTGGGACTAGGACAATTTGTGTGAGATTGTCGCCTGATTTCAACGCACGAAGTCCGTGCCCCCCACCGCTTAATTTTACGTACATTGACGCAACCGTGGCACATTAATTTAAATGGCGTGGTGCACCTTCGTGTATTGAAAACGTAATAGGCAAAAGATACAAGAACCTTTGTTTCACAGCTGCTTCAAAGCTGATTCATCTAAAAAAAACATTTTTTGAATAGCTATCAAAATAACCAAGATATAAGCCAACAAAGATTTGTTCCTAACTCTTTCTAGCAAAACAGAATTTAACTTGGAGTTTATATGGCCGACCTGTTACATGACGTCACCGTGCATATCGGTTATCTCCGTCTTATCGTTTTCTAATTGGTAGTTTAAAATGCTTATTTCATTCATGTTTAGTTTTATACGGTATTTTAATATTTTGTTCGGAAATGTGATTTAAACTAATACACTGGTAAATAACATCTTAGCCTAATTTGTGCAAAATGTGGTTACTAAATTATCAACAACTTTTTTGAGTTGTTGGTAATTCTGTAGCTTCGCCTACAACACTCCAGGAATGAAGGCGTGAAGTTCTGTATGTATGTAATGCAATTAAAAAAAAACATGCATATTCTCTATTATGTAAGTCGTATTTTGGAGTACATTATTACTACATCTCTGGAGTAGAAACTACTTTGAGTAGCAAAACTGTCAGTGGTAGTAAGCTGATTACTCGCAGGATGTATAGTGTTTGTAAGTGGAGTGCACTGGTAAAAGTGGTAAACGATGCGGAACTAATGCACCCGCCGAGACTTGGCGCTGCAGCATGTACTGTTGCGACGAGGCGTCCACACAATATCAGTGAATGTAGCTATAGGTAGTTTTCACAATCGTACTGTCAAGTGGAACAACGCAACATCTCAAAACTATGTCCCTTATACCAATGTAAAAAGAACTTCCTAACATTTATGAGAGGATTCTTTCACTACATTACTTTTGCACTTGACTGTATTTCCATGTATATTCCATTAAAGGCTTTATATTTTAAATTAATTTTCCAATGTAAGTATTTCATCTTATTTTTGTTTATATTTGCCACCAAATAAACGTTTTTGATTTCAGTAGTTATTTTTGAAATAAGCATTTGGAAATATTTCCTTAAAAACTCAGCAAAACTTTGGAACCACCGCAAAATAAGCTGCTTACCTGTCAGCACACTTTGATGCGTCAGAAAACTCTTATACTCTTTACTCAACATCGTCGTGATTAGAGAGCGAGAACGAATATGTTTTTATTTTTCTTATTTTCTTAACACAGTGCCAGTTTCTAAAATTCAAAGTGAATCCGATACCGGATTCTTACAAAATGCCTTGAGGATGTATGCCTTTGTGACGGATGAAGTGTTTACAGCTCATTGGGCCGACCGTTTGCCGTTTTTTGTTCTTGATGAACTTGGACTGGGATAATAACACTTACTTACTGTATAAGTTATCATTAGGTTAGTTTCGTTTCTAAAAAATACATCAAGGGTATGAGTTGTATGCTAATTTTCATCGATTGAACTTATCGATAAAAAGTTGAATAAAACGTATTTTCAGTCTAATCTCAGTAGAGAAACTTGATTAAACGCGTCTCATAAATGATTTTGGTTTGCTCATCAATCACAGAATACGCATAGCAAGAGCTTATAGAAACTTCAAAACAGAACCACAGAAATTCTAAATACGTTTTACAAGCGAATCAAATTTCATACAATAATACCTTAATACTTTCGTTGATGTAGATTAATTTAACAATAACAGCAACTTGCAATAAATAAAAACCATTATTAGTTTAAACTATTACCAACACAAAAGTAATAGTAGGGGATCCGAATAGGAGACAACCTCCACCCAGCCGTTTATTGGACAAAAACTATTTTATATCAATTTTAATATGGTAAGTAATACATGGCCAAAAGCTTGGCTGAAAAATTTCAGTCCAGTATACTCGTAATTAATTTAATATTGTAATTTTTCGTTTTTGGTTCCGCGGTTTTTTTTGTTGTAAAGTGACGCTTTAAATGCTAGAATATTTACAGTGCATAGTGGACTATGCATTACAAAATTAATTCATCCGTAATTTTATCAAGCTTATCATATTCGTAATCATTCACGAAATGAAATCGTTTATTTTATGTTTTAGCACAGTACCTAGTCAAGTTGAGGTTATTTCCACGCCCTAAAAAATCTATACACAATCACACAATCACTGAAAATATCAATTCAATAACACCGTGATTGGATGTTTAGGAGTTTCCAAGTACTTCAATTAAAAATATATACTTTATTCCCTAGAGATTAATAAGGAGCTTTAGTCCCGATATGCAGAGACTAAAGTACATTTTTAAGAGCATAAGAAGTGAAAAACCGTTTCATAAAAGAGACCAATATCTTGTGACTTGCACACTAGAATAATTTAAAACCTGCAAAGGGGAGACAGCACGCCCCAGGGTGACCCTGCGCGCCTACGTTAAATCCAGTTCGTTAAACACTTCACATGTTACTTACTTTGATTTTTTCTTACACTTGTTCCAAATTCAAAGGTACGCCTAAGGCAGTGCAAATGTTTGAGAATCCGTCGTTTGCAATTTAGTTGCTCTGAGTTTTTGACGTGTTTGGGGAAAATTTGTTTTGCTTGTCGCTAAAAGTTTATCATGACACTTATTTTGTAAAGGAAAACTTTGTTTCTTTGAATCAAAAGGAATTTTGCTAAATTGGTTTAGTAACGTCATGTTTAGGTTAGGCAAATATAAATTATTCAAGTATTTACAAGACAATAGGTAGCCGTAATGTTTATTTGAGTGTACATTAAGGTAGTACAAATTTACTATTGAACTTTTAATTGGAACACTTCATGGCCACAATATAAAGTAGCGAATATTTGCTATTATATGTATTACAGTCACGTCTCTCGTACTCGCCCTCTGAAGAGGAGTAAATTTGGGCTTTTATATACAGCAAAACTTAAATTTTGTGGTTCTAGATTTTACTTTTGAAAATCCACTGATATTGTTTGGCAAAAGTAATATTTCTAAATTGAATTCGCTGTTATTGGATAAAGTCGTGGCCCCGCTTCGAAATTTGTACGATTTGAGTTCGCAGAGCTTTGGTACAAGAGGTGGAAGTTTGTGAGCACTGGTAGGAGGACTTTTTTAGCCCGGGAGTTACCACGATAGCAAAACGTTTAGGAACTGTTCATAATCGTTTAAAAATAAATATATTTTAAACCGCCAAGTCTTATTTTAGTTTATTTATTAAATTTCTTATTCCACAATCAGCATTCTGTACAACATTTATAATTTTAATTCAAATCAAATATCAATCAATTTAATAACTAATTTAATCTCATTTTACTAACGTTCGATATGCGTCTTATCCAGTCCCAGAGAGACAGGCACAGTTACCGGCCTACGCCAGAAAAATAAATGAATTTTCAAAATTACAAGCAATAGGGTAAGTATTGGTCAAATACTGCGCGCGCTCATGCTTGCGTAGTATCTAATTCACAGAAGTTATACATTACATTTAAATAATGTCACACCTGACATTCAGCAGTTTTTGCTGCACTGCTCAGATTCTAACGTAAAAACTTTGGAAAAAAAAACTTGATGCGCCAAGTATTAGCAAACCTCCGGGCTTCAGAGATGATTCCGAACGTATGTACATACTTACTCGATTTTTGACCAAGTAACGAAATACCGTATTACGAGAGAGATATATGGAAGAGTGCGTATCATTTTCAGTTATAATTTTATGGTTCATAGGTATTTTGACCTTCTCTCTTTTGAATAGATTTTCATTTCATTTGAGTCCTTTGTTGATAGGTAAATACCTATTAGAATTCTGACAGGCTATATTTAAAAAAATCAAACGTTCTTACAGTCTACTTGCCTACCAACATAGCCTTCTTCATAAAATGTAAGTATATAATATGCCTTGCCTTGTAAGGATCGCGGGAAAGCGGTGGATGCGAAAAGCACAAGACCGGTCTGAGTGGAGAGCCTTGGGGGAGGCCTATGTCCAGCAGTGGACGTCTTTCGGCTGACATGATGATAATGATGATATAATACCCTATTGTCATGAATATAACAAGTGTAGGTACAGGCTTAATTTTTACGGCGGCATAGGGCTTTATTCTGCATTGTCTTAATGGCTTTTCTATTATTGCTATAGCATTATCAACGTTATGTCAGTACTTATTAACTTGACAGTAAAGGCAGCCGAACCATGGTAATAAAAGCTATAAAAATAACGCTAAGTCGTTCTAAACAAACTGACAAAAGATATTCGGCGTTTTGAAACTTCTATGTAGCACCACTCTATTACAGTCAGTTGAAAATCGACTTATTACTAGTATAAAGTTAGAAATAAGGATAGCATGTATAGTCGTACATAAAGATTAGTAGCACTCGGTGGGAAAAATGTGGCCAAGTGATAAATATTTTTGTTTGGAAACTGAGACTACCTTTTTTATACGTTTACCCAAAGATAAGGAAATCATTTTGTATTTGCTGATGTTAAATACACATTTTGCCCTGGGAAATGTTTTTTATTATCACGATAATAATATTAAATTATCGTTATCCGTCCACAGCTAAGAGCTTTTAAAAGCCTAAGAGGATTTATTTAAATTATTTTTATTCTCCATTGACGATTATAGACGTGTTGTTATATAAAGGTCAGATCTTGTTTCACTTTGTTTATAGAAGTGTCCGGTGATATTTGTTCCTGAGTCCTGGATGCTTTTGATTGTGTCAGTAAGTACGTTTATTGTGGGCTAGTATAGTGTGACATTACTTACGTGGTTGTCAAGCGACAATGTAAAAAAGTAAGTATCTAATTTTGATTGCGACTGTACCCATAGTAGATACGAGCATAGAGTGTAGTTTGGTACCAGGTCAATTTGTGTGAAAGTGTCCTGTAATATTTATATATTTTTTAATCCTTAATACTATATATAATATATATTATTATATTGGCATCAGAACTGTAATGTGCAATGAAATTTTTTTATCTTCATCGAAAACCGGGAAATGTATCATATTTAACTTGCAAGATTTGACGCGTACTACATATATACATACTCAAATACATAATATATTGCAAGTTAAATACAAGCTTGTAATATGCTGGTGAAATTCAAAATGGCAAAGGTTACAATCAGAATTAACTAGCAGCAGGTGCGCTTCATTGGGCCCACCGCAAATTGAGAATTACGAGATCCATTTGTCATTATTGTAGTCAAACGGCGACCAGCGTTCGTCATAATAAATTCTAGCTCAATTTCGGCCGATAATTTATCTTCATAGAATCCCCAGAACAAATGTATAACAAACATAATGTAGGAAGAATACAAAGGCCTTACATAATAGGTTTAAATATATAAATATACTTTCAAGAAACTTGCTCCGTATATCAAAGAACTTTGTAGATAGAAGATGTTGTCACGAGGGATCCCTTATTTTGAAGAGAGGACTCTATATTATGTTCAAATTTATATTTTCATTCATCAGCTTCTTATATTTAGTTGGGCTTTTATATGTTTGATTATTTTATTTGTATCTATTTATTATGCTGCTATTTATTTTTGGAAAGTTAATGGCCTTTGATCATTAATATTTTAATCAAAAGTTATTTGCAATACTTTCAGTGAACAATCGTTTTTGAAGCTTGCATAACATATTGATTCTACATTGTCTACACACTTAACTAACAAGATTATTTATTTGTGTAAACTAATTGGTATTAATTAGAATTACTAACATACCGATAGCTATAAGGTAATAATAGTTTTATTACCTTATAGCTTCTGCCCGCGACTTCGTCTGCGTAAATTTCGATTACCGTTATTCCCTTGGGAACTTTTAAATTTTCTGGGATGAGAAGTAGCCTATGTGTTAAACTAAGACACACACACACACAAACTTTCACTTTTATAATATTAGTAGGATTGCCTTGTATTTATCGTTCAATTACAATCTGACGTCGGAAACAGAAAAGATTTCATTATTTCATCCGGAATTACGTGAGGAAGGAAAAATAAATTATTTTTAGCTTTTATGAAATATTCCCGATTATTTCCGAACCCGCCGGCCGTATCGGAACATTTACAGCTGGATCGGTTCTAGTGATTTATTATTTATATTTCTTGTATCGAGTACACAAACTGCAACCTTATATTATATACGATATCGGAAATACGGGATTTTCTATTAAATGTCGAGGACTTTGCTATGTATAAATGAAACTATAAAATGTGTTTATTTCTTTATAATACGATAAAGATACAACTTTAAACCAGGGTCTTTATTCTAAAAGATAAAAAAAGATAAAAGATGTTTATTCAGTAAGTAGGCCGCACGGGCACTTTTACACGTCAAAAAAATCTACCAGCGCTTCACAAGAGACCATTGCTGAGAAGAAGCGCCGGAAGAAACTCAACAGTAAGTCGTTTTTTAAATATTGCTAATGATATTAAACAATAATAAACTTAACCTAGCATTATATAAAACAATGAATCTCATATAAAACCAAAAATTATTATATTCATGCGTAGTTGAGCAGGAAAATGTGTCAAAACTCAGAATTGTCACAAAACTAATAAGCAACAGTAATAAAAAAAATTGAAAGTATACAAGTTATACTTACCTGTGACGGTGCAAAACAACCTGCATAAAAGTTTCGATACATTCTCCTACAGAAACCGTGTCCCCTAGACAATATTCAAATGTGTTTACATATTTTTATGACTAAGTTATTATTAAATTATTTAGGTGTTGGCCAAGCATTTTTATCTGTTAGATAGTCTTCGACCCTATAGTAAGCTTTAGACATCAACGACTTTTTCAAGTAAGTTTTAAGTACTGGAAATGGTAACTTTAAAACAACGTCAGGTAATTTATTAAAGAAAAGGATGCATTGACCTACAAATGATTTATAAATAAACCTTCTACGGGGTAAAACCATGTCGCCTTCATATGTTATCTTATCATGTTGTTTTTAACCCGGCATTTTATTACTAATAATTAAATATAAGCTATCTTAAAATTGAAACTATGAAAACATCTCAAAAGGCAATATGTTTTTACCCCGTCGAATAAAGACCTAGCAATTTATACCGCGCATTGTGTCATTGAATTCTTTAAAATACTTATTTGAAGATTTGATTTGATTTGATTTAATTTATTGATAAAAAATAATATTTTACATGTCACATTTAATAAACTAACTTAACTAATTATACTAATTATACAAAAATTAAAATTATGACCGCTGTAACAAAGTTTACTCAACTAAGAAAGTGTGTTTATTTGTTAACAGGATTGTAAAGCTTCGCTAAAATCAAGTAGCTGTCAAAAAAAACCATACAAATTTAGCTCCAGGCGATAACGTTTCTCACCCCATAAATCAAGTCCGATTTCCTCGAAATGAAATGAAATGAAATTTAATAACTTATTCGTAACAATTGTTATAGGTCAGTGTACATATTACTATTACATGTATAATTAATTATGCATTATAATTATTAATTAAACAATTATCAAATAAGTCATTAAAACTAACAAAATATCGATAAATTGAGTATAATTATTTGTTACCCTGTGATGGCTAGATTAAAAATCTCATTGTAGTCATTAAACAGTCTCCCATGGAGCCATGTTTTAAGTTTGTTCTTAAATTGTGTGATGGAGCCGCATCTATTATGGCTTTTGGCAGGCGATTGTACAAAGCGGGTCCCAGGAAGTAGATTGCTCTGTTTTCGCCAGTTTGTGTTTATACGCGACTAGCCGGTCCGCATGCCTATTACTACGTACGAGGAACTAGGATTTGATCCTTGCCGCTTGTATAGGTCTAAGTTTTCGTGTGTGAAGACCGCCACCTGGTACAGGTATACACGGGAGAGGGAGTATGTCTAGTAGTGCAAAGAAGTCCCGCGCGGGCGCGTCGTCTGGAGCGCCGGTCATCGCCCGCACAGCTCCGTGCCGTACGAAAGTAGTGAATGTACTGTGGCACGATTTTTGATTACCTACGTTGTAGTTATTTAAAAAAGACTAGGTAAGTTTCTGTTATTTGTCTTTTGAATTGGTTTCATTCTAAGAAATATTTTAGTGTAAAAGAAAACGAACAGACATAGATTTTTAATTAAAATCGTATAAATCGGACTAGGCTTAAAGGGAGAAAAACGTTATCGCATCTTGTATAGACTTAGCTTCACAATCCTTTTAAATAATTCATAGGCTTAAACATAATTATTCATTGCTCAAGATGCGCAGGGCTACTATACAGTCACCAGCAATGTCTTATCCAAACCTGCGCTCTATTATATCTGTCACGCTCTTGCCCCTAGTCTAGTAATCAAGACGTTTCACATATACGGAAGTTATTGTGTCCGTAACAGAAATTATAGTTACTTTATGCTACGAAGTAGCAGTCGTAGCGATTCTTAGTATTATAATGTGTCAAAATGACAGAGTAAGTACACTACACAGCATTGTAAAATCGGCAAAATGTAACCTTAACGCAATATTTAACTGTTGTATACCTGTAATTAAAATGCACTATTCCATGCTTCGTTTTGTGTTCAATAGAGATTATTTCTATTGTATTCTAAAATTGAGTCACAATGACATTTTGTGTCACAATTCTTATTATTTGATTGAATGTGATGGTAAATTAGTCGTGGTGTTATTGGATTAGACGCAAAGCCCGCGCTTTGTCCAGCCAATCAGAGCGAGCCACGTAGCTGCCGCACAGCACGCGTTTTCCTGAGAACCCGGTTCTGCCGTGCAGAACCCTGAAGTTGTCCATTACCATCACGATTCCTGAAAAACGGGTGTTAAATGAGATGCGTAATACAGATTTACATACGTGTAGGTATTCAAAATGTGCAGCCCCAAGGATAAAATATCCCTCGCATTTTTTTGTAGGTACATAAAAAGTTTGGTTTACGTGGAGGAAGTGATAGTTTTATCTTTAGACCTGTACGTCTGGGGTTCCATAGTCTCTGCCTACCCCTTTGGGAGACAAGCATGAAGGTATGACTATATCTTAGAAACCAATCAAGTCTACTTAGTCGTGATAGTTTTTCTTATAATTTCTTGATACCTAATTATGTGCTTTTATTTAAGATATTTTTCAGATTTAGTTAGTAAGTACTTGTAGTTTTGGGTGTATGTAAGAGGGGGGAGGGGTCGAGAGGACGCGCAATATTTCGAGTTCAATATTCACTAAACGTATAAAAACATTAAACATATTTACTAAATAGTTTTAACGAGCTATCCAATGATACCTCACACGATTATAAAATATTTAAAAAAAAACCATTGACGTGGGATCGCGGTGCCATAAATGTATAACTATGCCAAATTACAGCTTGGTAGTACAGTCAGCTGCGGAAAGATCGAATCAAACAGCGAGCCCACAAAAATATGACGCATTGGATTTTAAAAAAAAACACGCGAAAATGTCAGAAAAATGTCATGTAACGGGATGTTTTAAGTACCGTACCAGAAGTCTCTGATTTAAACCGCAGACCGATGGACAGACGGACATAGCGAAACTATAAGGGTTCATTTGTTGACTACCGAAACCCTAAACATAGCTCTCATAACTCAGGCAAAATGTAAGTTATTGGTATTTAGGTATTAGTTTGTTTGTTTGCAGCGGTTTGTGAGCGACCCAAACATTTTCAATTCAATATCTACAGCTACTCTTCCAAGATCTCAATACTCTAAACCCCTGTATTTCATTTCGATTAACAGACATTCTAATGAAATACTTTGCCGCTCAAGATTGACACAAACAATTTACAAGTCTCAAAATAAATACCCAAGTCATGTATTTCAACATTTTTCGGCAAAATAAACTAAAATATAAACAACATTATCTTCGTCAACAAATTCCGTAGAACCCTTAAAGTTGATTACGCACCGGAGTAATGAAATTAGACAGGCCACTTATAAAATGAATCAGAGACCCTTGATTTATATTGGTGTTGCCGCAAATTTAAATCCAACTGTTAATGTAATCATCCCTTGATTACGCTTTCCTCCTCTGACTTTAATTACTCTGTAGTACTCTGCCTTGCCTTTTCCAATTTTAATTTAATAAACAATACATCTAAGTAATCAATTACCAGGGGCCCTAGACAAGATGCATTACGCCGAGTCGCTTTTCTGTTCGTTTCGTTTTTAAACCAATCGCGTCACTGCTAGATCACGTAATACGAAAAGTCACGTGATCTAGCAGTGACGCGATTGGTTTAAAAACGAAACGAACAGAAAAGCGACTCGGCGTAATGCATCTTGTCTAGGGCCCCAGGCAACGGACGCTGTTTGATTCCATAGTACAGTCAACGTTGAATATTTAATTACATTTTTGCACCTTATTTTAATTTAAAAAAGTAAATAATAAAACATAACTTTGCCTCCGATCGCATAAGTTCCAAAATACCAAACCAACCTTTGTTATATTCGATGAAATTGGTATTATTCAACTAATCTTGTGCATGTTGTGTTTTATCCGTTTTGATAACCTACATTAACATTATCACACTAATCATTTCATTATTGTAAATGCGAAAATTTGGGTGTGTTGTTGCTGTTACTCCTTCACGTTGAAATAGTTGGACGGACTGTATGAAATTTTGATTAGAGGTTATATCCTGACTTAAGACACATAGGCTACCATTTCCCCGAAAAAAAAACTGATCCAATGGGATGGTTGACAAGGACAAAGTCGCGAGTGCGTTACTAACGTTTTCACAGAGTTCTCAAATCAATTGCAGTAATAAATTTCTGTTTGTTTAGTTAATACTTTGTCCAGGGAAGTTTACCTGGCTTCAGTTTGAACTGCCACTGATTTTCCGGATTCTGATAGTAACGAGCCAAGTTTCTTATAGACCGGTAGAAGTTCCGACATTCATCGCTGTTTGCAAACGCCATTGGGGCACGGTCGTAAACATTAAATCTAAAAAAGATAAATATTATACTTTGATTTCTAAAATACACGTATTGTATCGTTTTGGGAGCCTATTCCGTCCCATATTTCTTTATGGTCCCATATTTCCATGTGACTTGCGATGAATATGACCCAAAACACATTATGACTAACAATAATTATGTCAGACGATGTAGATCCATATTTTTTTCTAAGCTGGACAGAATATGAACATTCAAATCCAAGCTACAAAAGAAACAAAAATAGTAAAGTATTAATGGATCAAAAACCACTGAACAGGAAAAAAGTAAACGGCAAAGTTTCTTAAGTCAAATAAATCCAGAAAAGAAATTCAAATTCTGAAAGAGGAAAAACACTACCTTATTTGCTTTAGATCCTTGGTTTGGCAGTCAATGTTTATAACAGGTGCGGAATATTTATGGTGATGGTTTTCTTCTATGTATTCCGCTTCAAGATTATACGTTGTCAAGAAGTCAAAGTCTTGAGGAAACTGGGTCTTCAACTGGGTAGCACCAAAGAATCCGTCGACGAGGACTGTCTCGCCGCCTGTCCCGCCAGAGTGTTCTATGCAATGCAGTATTTGAAGTCTGAAATAGTTTAAATGAAAGGATTGTTGCCTACATTAAAAAAACAGTCACGAATTAATAAATGTTTTTTTTATTTACCAACACAACATATTACACGTAGCATAAAATAATCGTTTTATAGAATGAACATCAAATGAGACATCTTAAGATTTTCGGGTAATTTTTGTTAGAGAACGTTGATAGTCGCGGTCTTACGCCAAATTAGATATGAGATATATAAACCTGTGTCATAGATAATTAAGACATATCCCACATGGAGTCACTTGAACTTAAGTTTAGATAAATAGGTCCCTATTATCACAGTAAAACCATATTGCTTTTAAAATGTTATAGTATTGTCAACGTTAAGGAAGGTCTCATTTACATGACAGTAATGGCACCAGAGTTAAAAATGTTTAAAGCAATATAGTTTTACCAAGTAGAAAAGCGCCCCTGTATATTTTATTGCTTGAATTTATATTAAATTCGTTTTAGGTGTAAAAGATTAGAATGTCATACAAACATACACACATACATGGTCACACGCCATCATTCCCAAAGTGGGGTAGGCAGAGCTACAGAATTACCAACAACTCTAACTAGAATGTCATTATAGTTAAAAACTAAGTATCTGGTCTTAAATAATAAATATTGTAGGTACATGATAAAACGATCGAAACGTGATCGTATTGTCAAAGTAATCATAATCTGCCCTATTTCAATCATTTTAAATATATGTATATATATATATATTACCGTTTTGTTATGCGATCTAAGTCACATTTCATTAAATTAGCTTAACCATAGTAGGTACCTTCAAAATATTGAAAACCAAATAACCCAATTTTTATCACAAAAGTAAGAACACTGAGCTTAAATATCACTGAGGAAATAAAGCTTTCTACAACCGAATCAGTGCTGAGTAGGAAACATGATAAATAAAGGTAAGTGTTGACCCCCGGGGCCGAAGATTAGTGGGAGCACTTATAGGGGCGATGTGCACTCTCTTTTACGCACTCCGAGATAGCCATCAGAGCGGAGTTACCTCGCCACTCAATTGAGTTTCCGCAGCGTTTCCGGGAAAATGAAAGGTTGTTTATGTGTCTAAGATAAGACAATTCATACTAAGGCGAAGGCTAGACGTCCAATAAAATATACTTTGGTTCATCATATTATTATGATAAAAACTGATGGATTACATTCTGTTCACGCAATACACAGGCATGGCTAGACGTTCAATATTCATCGCGTCAGTACTTTAACGTGTTTTCGTACAGTTCAGACGTGTAATGGATAGTCGTAGTGTATACTGATCGTGTAATTTAGTATATAGACGGATGTCAATGTTTATCACAAAATGCCATTACAGAATCCACAAATCTAGATTTTCGTGATAAATACTGACATCTGTCAATACACTAGATTACACGATTTTTGATAATTATCAGTAGATCACATTATTTATTGTTTCTAGCGTTCGCCTAAAGAAGTGTTTCGCTTTTTTAAAAGGCCGAAATTACTCGCTGGTTTCGGAATGGTGTTTTAATTTTAAATGTGCGGCGTTTTTAATTTGCGTCCTTTGTATATTTTGGCCATACATTTATTTATGTATATATAAACGTACAGCCTGCGGCAAAAGTTCATGGACAGTAGAAGAACACAAAATACACTATTATATTGTCAAGAGAATATGAACGACCGTAGATAATTTTTAGCTCTTCGACTGTCCACTTACTTCTGATTTTCTATGAGAAACAACACTTGCCACGCAATCTCATCTCCTACAGAAATGTTCCAAGTGTAGGCCCTTTTCCCAGAGTGGTGACCCTCTTTGTTCCGAACGGCAAGTACTGAATGGCAGAGCCGTGAACGAATTGCTAAATAGGATTTGAAAGCAACCAACAAGCAAAAGCTTTTTCCCGCAAGCCGTGAAATAATAATGACGACCGCCACTTGAATCTGTGAGATATATAAATCAGTTCCTCGAAATTCGCTGCTTCATTATGTACTTACTACATTTTCAACTTTTTTGTTTATAATTTACGTTTTAATGGGTAACGTAGGAAGGCATTGATTGTCTTTAACGTATTTATGTCTGTCCATTTATGTGCGTTTACAATTAAGAGGGTTCACTATTAATCACAATGAATTATAAAATATTTATAAACTAGTCTGCTTTAATAACTACACTCAGCGGCACAGAATTTAACCCAATTTGTTATTTTAATTTTGTTGACATTGTAATTGTTATATTACTATTATTTAATTATGGGTGATTAAACAGAGTTGTTTAGAGAGCTTTTTGTTTGATTTTACGATTAAAAGATGAAAAACGTAAGAAAGAGTTAAAACTCAGTTAGTGATAAAACAGTAGAACTTTAATTAAACAAAATCAGTACCGCGTGTTTCCACCTCTGGCTCTGATCACTGCTTGCATACGGTCCGGCATACTGTGGATAATGTTTTTGATGTCCATTTGTGGAATCTCTTCCCAAGCAGCCACTAAAGTAGTTTTCAGCTCACGAAGGTTCTGTGGTGGGTTGGAACTTCGCTTCACACGCCGTTTTAACATGTCCCAGACGTGCTCGATCGGGTTCATGTCCGGACTTGGGGCTGGCCACTGAAGTTTCCGAATTCCAACATCAGATACGTATTGCTCGACGACCTGTGCACTGTGTGCTCGGGCGTTATCATGCATTAGTAAAAAATATTCGGCTCCGATGAATTCCGCGTACGGCACAACGTGATCTTGAAGAATTTCTTCGATGTATCGTGTAGCGTTGAGATGACCTTCCACAATCACTAACTCTGTGCGAGCGTTTGAACTAATCCCACCCCAAACCATTACAGAACCCCCATGAAAACTTACTGTTTGCCTTGTGGTTATTGCAAGAAATCGTTCACCACGTCTCCGGTACACACGTTCTCGCCCATCTGGTGTTCTCAAGGCGGCTCGGCATTCGTCAGTCCATAGAACATTGGCCCATTGCTCTAGAGTCCAGTTTGAATGTTCCCGTGCAAACTGAACTCTTGCTACGCGATGATGTCGCTCGAGTTCGGGGCCTCTGGCTGTGCTTCGGGCACGTAGGTTACGTTCTTGAATTCTCCTTCTAACCGTACGTTCACTAACATTCACGCCTCTTGTTTGATGGAGTCTCTGTCTTATCTCAACGGCGGTGAGAAAGCGATTTCGAAGCACTTCCAGAATTATGAAGCGGTCATCACGGGCGGACCTCACCCCGCCACTGCCTGGTCTTCTCGTGTAGAGTCCTGTCTCTCGGTATCGTTTTAATGCGTACTTCACGTTAGAACGCTCTACATTTAAGATGGTGGCCACTTGTCGCTGAGAGTGGCCTTGTTCTACAAGTAATACTGCTTGAGCGACTTGTGCGGGTGTTAATGACATCTTCGATAGCTTTTTGTCTGTAAAATAACGTCTCGTATCTATTGTAATGCAATTAATTGATAAAAACAGCAATTAATACACATAAAGTCGTAAAATCTTAAAGTGACTTAATAACGATTTGTGCGATTTTGCAATAAGTTGACCTTATTTTTTAAAACAAAAGAAATATAGCGGATATAGACAAAGAAAATTTATTGTCAATAACAATGCACCATGTAGGATTGATATTTATTTAACAAAATGAGTAGAACATAAAAAAAACGAAGTTATATATTTGGGTTAAATTCCGTAACCCCCCAATATCACGGCAACCCCTTATATCAAAGCTGATAGGTATCTCTTAAACGTCTTCAACGATTTTCATGAGACATTGATAAGAACATGATTAAACGTTTTTTTTCCTTCTCTTTGGCAGCCATAATGCCACAGACCGATACACACACAGATACACACGTTACATAGGTATATAACGGTTTACCATATTTGCTAAAAAACATTTCACAAACATATCATTTTGCAAAGTGCTTTTTTTTTCAAAACGTTATATATTTCGAGATTTTTACACAAGTAACCTAACGTAACCTATAAAGTTCTACGAGATGGTTTTGAAATAAATCCTCAAAAAGTTACAGTTTCGGTAAAAAAAGCGTTTTGCAAAATAATGTTTGTGAGATGTTCTTTAGCAAGTGATTACATACCCTTATAACTCCCCTCTTTCTTACTGTCAAAAAGAAGTTTATTCACTCTTGTATATTTTTGTATTTATGTTATTCGTAACTGACAAAGCCTTTAAAAGCTAATTGCCAGGTTTACGCAGCAACTTCAACTTAATTCAGTAATAGGCCCATAAATAGGGATTTGTGTTCGTAACTTGAAAATTAATGAAGCTTGAAATAAAACAAGATGGCCACTTATTGAAGATCGTCATTAAAGCTAATGTTGCGTTTATTTCGACACAAGAGCCTCGTTAATTTAACGAGTTTTCCTTGAACTTACGATAGCGAACAACTTTGGAGTTATTCTGTAACGAAACAATAAACAAGCATGAACTATTTTACGTTGACCCCAAACTCACCTGAAATTTCTTAAAGTGGTAGATCGCTATAAACTGGCTGGTATTTAAATGGGAAGGTATTTTTGATCTTTGCTTGCATAAAGTTGAAACGAGTATGGGAGTCAAAATATAACGATGTTTCTTTTAACAAACCATTATAATATACTGTTTTGAATTCGTTAATGATAGAGCGATTAATTAAAACTGAAAGTTTTCGTAATAAGAAGTTGTAAGTTGTTGTGAGAGTTTCGTTTGACGATGTTGATTAATTGTGACTGAGGATCGTTTCTTCGAGAGCTGGATAAGAACAGACTTCGCTTCCATTAACCTTACTTTACACTGCAGTTCGTTTCATAACAGCTGGCGCTAATGGATCGCATAAGTGCACTATCATTCAAATAGCAGTCCACCTGTCACAGGTTAATTTCACACTGGTCACAAGTTGAGAATTATCAACGTAATAAAATATTTACTTATCTTAAATTAATAAATTCTGATTTACAGGGATGATAAATGAAAAATATGAAAATTGCATTAGTATAACGTACACGTATCAAGTGAAAAACACCCTACGCAATTAAAATTACTTTAATGTTAAACAAAATGAGAATTCACTATTCCCATAAATCTGAGCTAAATACAGAGATTACAGTTAAGACAAATAATACGAATAGCGGGATACTGAAAAATAATCCATAGTCTTAAATATTTCTAGAAATTACGCACGGTATTTTTAGTATTAAAAACAATTTTACTAGTGATTTAACAATACTTTAGATTTTGTCTAGTTACCTTTAAACTAAGCGTCCAAAGATTTGTAAAAATCTGTTAATTTTTCTCATTTTTTTATCATAATTTAAACACACATACAACATCTTATCCTGGTTTGTAACAATAAATTTACTTAATTATGACAAACTAATGTTCGTGCCCGGCATCATCGCCTGGGTTTTTTATACAAATTTTGTCCTGACCATAACGAACTCAACTATTTTTCAAATCAAATCTGTCGACTCCATCTCGATTTTTTACGAGACTAACGAGCTCCAACTTTGCGAGATATAGCTAAAGTGTGTTTTAAAAATGTTATGGCCTTTTCTTTCTTGTGAAATTTGTATTTTTGACAGAAAGTGACAAAACAAACTTTAGACTTCTGTACCCTTATCCCCCCCTCCCCCCTTTATATCTATTGTATCTTTATACATCTTACCCAGCGGCTTCAGTGAAGTAAGTGTTGTCATTATGAGCTGCCAGCGGCAAGTTAGTGTAAGCAGTGTCGGCGTGGTCTGCCTTTGTGGTGAACTCCCACATGCCACCGAAAATGGTGTGCTGAACCCCTCCTAACGCCCCGCAGACTTGCTGAGTGCCTTCGAGAGATGGCGCCACCTTAAATCATCATTAGAACATACGGAATTGCAGCCTTCTATATTGTCGAATACTGATCATACCCGTAGAAGGCCTCTATTTAATTTTGTCTTTAACCGTTACGTTATCCATCATATTGCCAGAGTTATATTGGTGTTTTAACACAGCTAGAAATTTGAAAGTAAATACAGCAGTAGGTATAGTTAATAAAAATCAGTATGGTTTTGAAAACGATGGATTTTTTAGTTTTATTTGTCCCATTGAAAACAAGGCATCTTTGATAAACATAATTGAAAAAACTAGCACTGTAATTTTGTATTAAATAATTTAGAAACATAATTTCTCAAATAAGAATAGATTTAACTATTTTAGACAAATACTTTACGATACCAGTATGAACAGTAATAACACTTAACGCTGAAAACTAAACGCTGATACTTATAAATCAATTTTAGTGTAATATTTATAGAGCACATTGTAAATTACGTCCAATCCCCTGATAATGGCAGGTCATAAAGCTAGATCAATGGTTTGGCATAATCTGTGTAATCCATAATTAATGTACTCAAAGCAATATTATTATATTCATCCATTATGCTTATGTTGAGTCTCGCGTTTTTTAATTTATATTACTCTGTAATTCTAATAAATACCTCGTAATGTACGAGTAGGTATATCAAATTTTGAAAGGCATTGTCTCTGGTTCTATCTTGTTAAGGTAATTGTTTACTTTGAGCTCCGTAATATTATTAACAGATGAAAGTGACAGGCTTATTTTTAAATCGGTTTAAGTATTTGTTCAAACTACAGAAAACAAGAAAGCATAACAAATATCAATACCAAAAACAGAGGTTAATACATAATGATTGCTTAAGCTGTAACCGCGGTCAAGTTATAAACATAGGTATCATCATGTCAGCCGAAATACGTCCACTGCTGGACATGGTGGTCTTGTGCTTTTCGCATCCACCGCTTTCCCGCGATCCTTACAAGGTCGTCACTCCTTCTTGTTGGAGGCCTACCCACAGCTCGTTTCCCGGTCCGCGGACGCCACTCAAGAACCTTCTGACCCCACCGGCAATCAGTCCTGTGTGCGTTGTGCCCCGCTTACTGCCACTTCAGTTTAGCTATTCTTCGGGCTAGGTAACATAGGTATATATCACTATAAAACAAAATAAAATAATTTATTACCCCTTCTATCAAAGCAACTCCGTAGTCAAGTAGTGATTGGAACACCTTAGAAGCTCCCTCCATAGAGTCAAGGAAGTCATCGACATGCACATATGCAACTTTCTCCGCGACAGATTCTCCTTTCCAAAGAAAAGGTTTTAACCTTTGTCGGTCCTTAAATGTTTTGTATTCAACTTGTATTAGAAACTCTGCATTATATTTTGATTGATGGTTGTCATCCCCTGAAATTAATTATAGTATTAAAAGGGTACATAGGAGGCACATTGGGTGTACGGAGGTGGTAACGACTGAAGTGAAGAATATTCCTTTCTTGTTTGCATAGATGTAATGTAGTCGAGTACAAAGAGATGTATCCACCTCTAACCTTATTGCATTGTGACAGGGTCTAAAAAAGGATAAATTTGTTTGAAGTCGAGTATAAGTAGCAATTATCCACATCACTTTAATCATTTTAATTTTGGGAGTCGCAATAGTTGTGGCATGAGCGGTTTCTTGGTTCTATTAAAAAGTTGTTTAGATAATAATCGGCAGCCAAAATTAACTAAATCTATTTAAATAAAACTCAATAACTCAGAATATCAGTTACGAATGCTTCAGTGTAAACACACTGTTTCTAGGTCATCTCACTACACCCGAAATGTCCAAAGTTCCAGAATAGTTTAGTTAGTTTCCGCGGGACTCTATTAGTGGTTTACATATTTACGCTGCAGGAATTCAAGAGGCATTCCGGGTCAAACCAGGTCTAATCTCTATATGGAGTAAATTCATTTACATTCAGCTGAATGCTGAAATAGCTAGGTGCATGGGTATTATGCCTTGAGATTGCATTTTCTTTAAATCGTGGAATCGCATCGCATCGCATTGATTTATAAAATCGCTTTGTAAAAGTATTAAGGGAATAACAGGAATAAAAAAGTGGAATGAAACGTGGTGCTGAATTAAGTAACTGGCTTAGGTCCATCCATTATCTTTATAGTATCCATTTTGTATGCTTTTCCAGATTTAGCTGACACGTAATTTGATAGACACTAGGTTTTTGATAAGTGGAATCTGTTCTGTTCGTCCGTCTATTTTAGCTTAGAAAATAAATGTTTAATACATGGTCGTTGTAATCTCTGTCACTTCAAACGTGTCGAAAAAACCGGGCAAGAGCATGCTCATTGCTCAGTGTAGGGTTCCGAAGCCGTTACTACAAACAAATTAGACCTTCTGACAAACTTAACTTTGCCGTTGGAAAACTGTTATCCCCATACACCGACATAGGTCACGGTACGTTTACCAAATATTTTTTCTGTGGGTTTAAACATTTAAACTGTTTGTAACTCAAGAACCACTCAAGTTCACTTAGCAGTGATAGTTTTCGTATTAAATTCAATATATGTGCATTATATGACGACGCGCTGGCCTAGTTGGTAGTGACCCTGCCTACGAAGCTAGCGGTCCTGGGTTCAAATCCCGGTAAGGGCAGATATTTGTGTGATGAGCGCGAATATTTGTTCCTGAGTAATGGATGTTTACTATGTATTTATGTATATAACTATTTCTCTATTTAAGTATTTATATCGTTGTCTAGTACCCATAATACAAGCCCAGAGCTTAGTTTGGGACTAGGTCAATTGGTGTGACATTGTCCCCTGATATTTATTTATTTATTCATTCAAGATATTTTTCTGTTTTTTGTATTTGTAGTTTTGGCTGTAGGGAGGAGGAAGGGGGAGGGACACTTGACTCTAACAAAAATTTGAGGTTTAAAGCGTAATATTTCATAAACGGATACCTTAATCGAAAAATTATTATTTATTATTATATAAAGACCTACCCACCCTACACTATAGGGGATACGAATTTATTAAAAAAAAAAAAAAACAATCCAACGTTTCCTCTAATGACTTGAATGTCGAAAATTGTTGACCGAAATTGTTTTGCATAATATTGTTTGGTCGAAAAAAAATTCTTATAATATTTGTTTGGAGTAACTTTTTTGTCGAAAGTTTGTTTTGACCGTGAGGCGAAATCGACGGAGCTCGGCTTCACGGAGCTCCTATTCGGCGTAGTTGTGGCGCTTCGCGCCTTGACACAATTCTAACCTAACCTAACCTATAGATTAGTTGAGATCTAGGTGTTTACTTTCGACCAAACAATATTATGGATTTAGTCTTTTAGTAATTAAAGTTTTAGACAAAACAATTCTGCACTAAAAGTGCTTTTGAAAGAAAATAGGTATGTATGCAAAAAAATCTTTATGCTAAAAAAGAAGTATGCCATTCAATATAAAAGAAAACATTTTCGACCATAAAAATTTAGCACATAAAATTTTAGCTCAGTCGAACTAAACAAAGATTATAAATTACAGACAGACAGGGTCATCATCGCATTTTCCCGTTCGCGGAAGTTTATTTGTCTCTACTTACACGTGACAACAACCTCAGTCTCGGTAAAGCTAACATCAACCACTTTAGACTCCGGTATGTCCAGTATATGCTGAGCCCTCTGGAACGTGTCAGCGTGGTAGCATGAAGGACATCTGAAATCAAAATTACGAACATTATTAAGCAGAAGCAGGTAAATATTTCCCGGCCATTTGATGCATAGGTATATTGGTAATGGAAAAAGGTTGAGGTACGAACCTGGGATAATATTTTGGTAGGTTTTAAAGGCTGTGCCCATCCACGTGTTATATTTAAAAAACGTTAACCTGTCATATTATTACGTAATAAACTAATAAAACAGCGCTAATCACATCAAATTCACATATATGTACATTTTTGGTTGTTGTTACATCTTACAGCTTTTTATGAGTATAAAAAGCTGTAAATAGCTGTATAAATAATTTATTGGTTACCGCATTCATTTCTATAGACGAAGTAGTTTTAAAGTTTTTTTACACTTTCCAGCAACTAAAAGTTACTTGAAAAAGTCGTTAATGTCTAAAGCGTATTGTAGGGTTGAGGACTACCTAACTGACAAAGATGCATGGCCTAAAGCCGAAACTTAGTCATTAATAATTTGTGCAAATGCCAAAGTTGTAACTTGTCTTGGGGACAGTTGATGTAGGAAAACATATCAAAACTTTCATGTGGTCGCTTGTGTTTTCTTTTTACTAATTTCCCTCTATCTCCCTCGTAATATTTTTGGTATGTTTTCCTGGTGAAGTACGCATGATATTTGATATTATATTTATTTTAATAATTGTAGTTTTATATAATGCTAGATTAAGTAGTATCATTGTAATATGGAATCTGTTTAAAAAATTACTGACTGTTGAGTTTCTTGCGGTGCTTCTTCTCAACAGTGATCTCCTCTTGGGAAGCGCTGGTAGACTCTTAACGTGTAAAAGTAACCATGCGGCCTACTAACTAAATACATTTCTTTATATTTTATCTTAAAATATGGATAATGGACCGATGAACTTATTTAGTTTTCAACAAAAGCGGCATTTCGGACAATAAACATAAGCATAAAATAAATCGTAAATTTAAAATGTCCGATGTACAAGGGCGGTTTGAGCAATGACTTGGTTTGACTATTTACTCTTTTACGCCTCCTACCCTACGTATCCTACTTTTTATCTATGTGTTTAGGTCAAATCTGTCCAATCTAAAAACTAATTGAATTTTGTATTCTAATTTTATCTTGAAAAACCCGTTGTAATTGTCTTCCTGTTTATTACCTTTTGCCCTAGGAATTAATACATAGAGGTTTGTCTCATTAATAGTGAATGGTACCTTCTATGTAGCACTCCGTATAGTGTTAAGAAAAAAAGGTCAAATGCTACATAGGTACTTATTGTACCGCCTTTCTTTTAAGATCCGAGATCTAAGGTGGAGGAGGAAATAATGTTAAACCAATAGGATATTTCTGTTAAGGCAGTATAACCCGTATGATTGGTAATTGCTAAGAAGCTTTGTTCTCAGCTAATAAAACAGTAATTGACGAAAAAGAAAATCGTTCGATTAATGTTTTAATCGGTTGAGTTTGTACAATAATTTTGTTAAATTGTATCTTCTATAAAAATATCACAGTTGTTTTAGATCTAGTCTATAATATCATTTGAGAACTGCCTTCAAACTCTGGAGGTACAGTGATTTTAATACACAAAATAGTCGATTATTTTGCCATGACCATATCACCCTTCACTATCAAAAGAGCCTTCTTCAATTTCAGTTTGAAATTTAATGAATCCGAACCCCGGCCGTTAAAATTCAAACTAACTACGCTTTAACTAACTATAACCACTACGATATGGCCAACTTTATACAAACTCGGGAAATTTTAATCTAATTAGGAACAAACGTGAACAAACTATCCTTTTCTATAACCACAATGTTCGCTTTGCAAACTTTTGGAATTGGCTAGTATGTGACTAATGGGCGAAACAAATGAATAGGTTAGGTTACTCCTCGCTAGGTGGCTGTCATATGTAGAGATGAGCGGTTTGTAAGTTTCAAAAGTGAAACTTTCACTTTAATTTCTGCAATATTCTGAAACTTTCAAAAGTGAAACGTTCACCTAAAATTTCATGCAATATTCTGAAAGTTACTAAAATTAAATCGTTTAATTTCTGAAAATTACTAAAGTTTTGTAATGTAACGTAAGTAACGAAAACTTCTCATGAAATTTAAATGTACATGTGTCAGAATCATTTCCATCTAATTATGTAACTTTCAGAAGCTGTAATTTTCGCCGTTAAGGAAAGTTTTGTAATGTTTCAGAAATCGCCCATCACTAGTCATATGTAATGTCATCACGCTATGCTTAACAAACATATTTATGAGATCTCGTCAGTTAATTTTTAGTCATAGTTTTTAATTTGCATTTAAATATTAATCAATATTATAGTGTAGTAGTCCTACAGTACCTATTTTTTGTTCTAAAGATTCATGCAAATAAGTTTATGTATAAAATTCATAATATCAAAATTACTTAGTAATCCTCATAGTTGGACGCTGTTCGCTCGCATACTTTTTAGGTTGGTTGTGCAAATCACATCCAAAATAATACTCGTAGAATAGAGTCCTAATATTTACACTTAATATTTATATCACTTTTTTATTCTTATCTTATTTTTCTCTTACCGGCAATGATCTCGTAGCCAAATATCTTCAAATTTTATTGATATTCCGTTTTTAAATTCGATCTCTAGGGCATCATTTAACTGATTCACAGACTTAACAGCTGAAAAGTAAATTTGAAATTCAGAATTATTCATGTAATGTTTTACAATATTCGTCTATTTGTAACATTTACGAGTATAAAGAGCTTAAAACAAAATTTAAAATTCGAAAATCATTAGAATAATGCGTTTCATTCAATGACAATAGTTAGACTCATAGATTATAGCCTTACCCGATATAATAAACGGAAACAAACATACAAGGTAAAAGCTGAAATTAAAAATAAACTGAAGAGAAGCAACCCTTTTAGTGCAATTTAAACTAACTGGGGCCCTATTCTACTCGGTAAAACCATATGGCCTTTGGCATCGTTATCGCATTATCAACGTTTCAATAGGTCTTATTTAATTAAAAGTAATAGTGGACGTATTAAATACAATACGACTACATGTAACTCATTCAATTTTGACTACTTGAGTGCAAATAAGTACTAGTTTTGTTATTTTTGTTAAATAACTTTAATATTTATTACTTGACGTGCTCGCAATGTATCTTGTCTAGGGTCACTGTACACCTATTTTTTATTCGTACTTACACATTTTATTGGGTATAATCACTACTTAAATAACGTTCACACTCAACGTCCTCTTTAACTAAACTAATCAAATATCAAATAAAGAGTATAGACCCGTCTAGCGTTTATCAGAGAAGAGGTCAAAGTGTGTTATGTGTATACCTAATGTATCTACGTATATTCTTATCAGTATTTAGTCACCAACGTGTTCTTTCTTTGCATGCCTTTAATATTCGTAATATCTCCTTGATGATTGGCAATATCAACGCAAATCAAAACATTGCATTTGTAAGTATTGGTTTTGTGTTTGGGCAGGATTATTCGCGTGTTGTCCAGAAATCTGACGGTACATGGCCACGCGGGCTTACCCTCATTTGCTAAAAAACGTTTGACAAACTGATTAATTTCACAAACATATAATTTTTCAAAACCCTTTTTTCCGAAACTGTAACCTAACATAACCTATGGAGTTCCACAAGATAGTACAGAAATAAATCCCGAAATATTTACGGTTTCGGAAAACAAAGCGTTTTGCTAAATGATATGTTTCTGAAATAAATCAGTTTGTGGAATGTGGTTGAGCAAGTGATTGGATACCAGCGAGGCGATATTATTTTAGGAGTTCACATTGTTGACGAGTTATCTCTGTCCTCACGAATGAAATTTATATAATTTTTGATTTATTTAAAGACCTATATTTATTTTACTTCTGTAAGTTCAGTTTTTACTTTAAATACTAAAGTATAAAACCTATTTTTTCAGCACAAATTGCGGTTTTTTTTTTTTGGTCATAATGTGTTATATAGGTCTTTTTTTTTAAGAAACTGTAAAGTTTTCAGGTTTTTAAAAATCAAACCTGACCTAGAGTCTATGCATGTTAGGTATTTAAGAAATTCTGAAAAGTTTACGATTAAAGCGATATAAAGAATATGTCTAAGTATCAATAATTACGTCATCAATATCCTGCTAACAAAAGCAAGGACTTAAGTCTTTGGGCCTTCAGGCGAAAACATTTTTTTTTATAAAAAAACCATTATGTCAAAAGTGACGTTATGGTCAAAATAAATATGGGAAAGAACGGGCTCCCGGGGGATGTCTCACGGCATTCTCAACGCCAAATAACCACACAGAAACTAAGACAAGTGGTGCATAGAAAAAGAAAGACAGAATAAAGCAAAATCATAATAGTTCATACAAACAGTAATAATAAAACAATAAATGTACATAATAATGCATAAATGTCAATATAAACATACGCAAATATATATTGATTAATGTAGGTAAGTACTAAAAACATCCAAATACGCTCAAATCTCTTAAAAATAGAGTCAACTTCCATCCATTTTGATATAAATTTTGTTCCGTGCAGGGGTTTGTAAATTAATTGGATCTTTTTTCATGGCATGTCAACAGCTGTTCGTACAACAAACCACAATCCTCCACCATATCTCTCTAAACCAGAAAAAACCAGACGTGGTTCTAACATCAATCAATCAATCATCAATTTAGTTTTATATCTATATTACCTTATATTATGTATCTGTATACCTACTAGTGTAAAATGCCTGCCAAATAAACTTATTTTCTTTCTTTCTTTCTTTCTTTCTTTCAATCAATGTTTAAATTGTCAATAGTAAAAATTGGACCAAACAGAAAGTTAATATCAGCAATACATCATGGCGAAAACGATATGAGTAAAAGGAAAATATATATGGTATATAAAGAAAATATAATATGCAAGGACAGCAGAAATGTTTCGTAAAAGTAACTCAATACGCCCGACCGCTATTCCGAGTGAAAAGAGAAAGTGGTACGAGAAATGGACCGAGAAAATAATATGTAGAGTCGAAAGTGCGATCCCTCTATCATATTTCCGCCCTCCACATAACGAGGAGGATTTCTGGGACTTGAGGGTTGAAGTATCGAGGTTTGACATACACTGGTATCAAGTTTGTCAAACGTAGGATAAAGTAGATAACGTCTCACGAGCAATATTTACTACGATAAGCTTTTTTGGTAAAATGTCAAAAGAAAACGTGGTTAGGGAAATATACAAATATTGAAACAAACGTGACGTTTGACGTTGAAGATCGATCAAAACGAGAATTATGTATTATTTCAAAATTATATGGTTTTGTTGGTGTGCTTATAAACGGTCTTAATTATAATTTTAAGCAAATATACTTCATGATCCCGGTACTGCAATGTATTTGTAATGACGTTGTTTGAGGCGGTAATAATCAAAACGTGTTCAGATGTTATCAATAGTATTTGTATAGTATTAAAGATATGTAAAGATAAATATTTTGGTCGCATTTTACGAGCTGATTATAAACCGGTCCTCATTATTCAAATATACTGAAGTAGGGAGATATCCGATAATAATGTAATATTCTGGTACTAAATAGTTGATCGAACCGGTAGATTCACTGTACATTACCGACACGTGTAAAAAAGCCCGTATGTGGCCAATTTACTGAAAAAATATTTTGAATTTTGAATTTGAATTTTGGTGATGATATCCAGTTGCATTACACGTAAGCAGAATGGCTAAGTTTGAACTCATTTAACTCATTTCGATGGTGGCAATTATAACTATTGTCAACCTTGAAAAATAGCTACTAATGTATTACTCCTGAGGCAACAGTGTGTAGCACGTGAGAAATATTTGGCACGAAACATCTCCAACCAAACTATTCGTTTACGTTACGGGGACGTGTTTTATTGGTGTGAAATCGATGACACTTGTATTTATTGAGAACGTGACGCGATCAATACGATCCGGGCTTACGTTCACTTAACTTTGTTTACGCTCGTCATCAACATGATATACAAAATGAACAATATCGGGGAAAAAACACGTTAAGCAATGCAAGCAAATGTTAAATAATGTTATCCATCAACGAGCTATATTTAGGGTTTCGTAGTCAAACTAGGAATCTTTATAGTTTCGCCATGTCCGTCCGTCCGTCCGTCCGCAGCCTAGCCCAGAGACTCTTAGTACTAGAAAGCTGAAATTTGGCATGAATATACATATAAGTCACGCCATCTAAGTGGTAAAATAAAATCTTGAAAAATATCTTTAACGAAAGCGCATACAACGAATTTCAAAGGAAAACTATCACAGCCAAGTAGACTTGATTAATTCTTAAGATGCAGGCGACTAAAGTGTTTACACCAACTAATATCGCCTAAAACTTATAACTTTAAATTGAGAATTAGTCCGTGCTTGTTGTTTTTTCAAGATAGTTTTTTTAAAGTATACGGCTTCAGAACCCTGCGGTTTTTCGCATTTTTAGAGGCACAATAGAGTGACAAGGAAGGAAACCCGCATTTTTCGAATGGTTGGTTAGCAAAATAATACAAACAGTTAAATCACAAATTGTTCGTTGTTAATGCTAAAGGCAACCCAAATTGAGTCGCATAAAGTGAGCGTCAGAACAGTCCTGCATATTTTTTTATAATTATATACGCATTACCACGGTACATATCACAGTATATTATATTTAAGTATAATGTCTACTTATGTATGACGTGTATTCTTCTAAACATTAATGTGTAGAAATTATGTCTTAAGATGCCTTGCTAAATTATTATTAACATTATACATTAGCATTACTTTACATTATACATAGCTGAGTCTGGAACGAACGATGCTGGATAACATGGACTCTTAAATATAATGAATCTTAAATATAATGAAACTATTCATTGCTTGCCTCCATGTCTATTGCATGCTTGAAGTGACTGAGTACTTTCACTCTATTATATTGTGTAGAACTATGTCAAACTGTGACGTCTGATGGAATGGCTTCTGGCATCTGCATTGTAGATATTATTACCCTACCCGACGAATCGGCTTTGCGTTCCTTCCAGCGAAGACCCAACTGAATAATTGCTGAGATTAAGTCCCTGCCGTTTAGTATGTGAACCGGGTTTTTAGAGTTTATTGGGTTAACGTGACCGCGGTCTTATTGGATATTTTTAAAGGTCATTTGGTTAAGAGAATACCATAAAAGACCTTATGTCCGTGTAACATTTTTTTATGCTAATGCATAGCATTTTCTTTATGAAAATAATAAAATAGTGTTTTTCATGAGCTAAAATTAATCACCAAATTATTTGCTAAGGGTTTCCCTTTTGTTGCGGTAATGATAGCTCTGAGTAACTTACCAAAGGTGATCGAAACAAAGTACTACCATTGTAATAGGTAGAAATACATAGTACAAAAGGGGATATTCATACTGTCTTACAAGTATCGCTTTACCTGATAAGGTAACGCGATGAAACATTAGGTTAGCTGTACTATTACTTATTCTGTGGGTTAGCTTAGTACACAGTCGTTGACAACTGATATTTAACACCGAACATTCAAGAAGGTTAGCAGTAATTTAAATAGTTACCAATACATATAACGACGTATATCAAAACTTGAGCTGTAGGTAGGCCTCCAACAAGATGGAGTGACGACCTTGTAAATATCGCGGGAACGCGGTGGATGCGAAAAGCACAAGACCTGTCTGAGTGGAGAGCCTTGGGGAGGCCTATGCCCAGCAGTGGACGTCTTTCGACTGACAAGATGATGATGATGATGATATCAAAAGTTGAAAACCTTTACAGACATAAGATTTTCCCCAAATACAATGAACAAGTTTGCACGAACCCGCATGTGGTGACGATATCAACATTACAAGTCGTATTCCAACTTATACAAGAACTTACAACGATCGAGAGTTGATTTCATTTAAGACTAGCTGTTGCCCGTGACTCTGTCCTTGTTGAAGTCGTTTATCGTTATTCCCTCGAAAAATTATTTTTTTTCCGGATAAAACGTATTGTAATCGTTTCTAGAAATTTAGCCATTTTTTTATAAATCAGTTCAGGCTTTTAGCTGTGCAAGGATGACAAAAGCAAAGATACTCGTAGTTACGTTCACTTTATAATATTAGTATTAATGACAAAACTCACTCAACGCAAGGTTATGCTCCTACAACTTCTTTTGTACCGTACAAACAACACCAAAAGTACAAACATTATCATTATTTACACCAATTTTTTCAATTTACCAGTACATACATACCTACGTAATTAAATTATAGAATAATTATAAATTATTACAGTGTGTGAAAAGTACTGCTGCGAAAATGGTATCCACTCAGCTATATTACCACCTATTGGAAGTGCGACGCTGGTTTTCTGTGGACCCACGGACTGGTTTTGCTAGACAACATACATTGCATTCGCTTCTCCTTTCGAGTTACAATAGGGAAACACTTAATATATAAATGAACTCAGTACCTTCACAATAAATGCTAATATCGAATGAATTCTGTTTTTAGAAGTATAATACAATAATTAACTTAACCTGCCAATGTTTTCATACTTATATTTATATTCGTGCCTCAACTCGAATCCGTTAACATTAAACTTGAATAGATAGTAAATGCGCTTATCGTAGCAAGTGGAAAGAAGTGGTCTCTGCCTACCCCACTGGGAAACAGGCGTGATTTAATGTATGTATGTATGTATGCGCTTATAAAAGTCGCTTGTACGAAAATAATGATTTATACGTGGGCGGTTTTTAAAAGTTTCAAGACCTTTTCATCATTTTAAACAAAATAAACCATTACCAGCTTCATCCTTATCAAATCACGCGATTTCGAAACGAGAGTTCGATTTAGCTTGCGTGTAGGGTTGCGGTCTATCCTATACAGGGTGTGTGTAAATAAACACTGTGTATATTTGCGTTTGATTTACGAGAAACATCGCGGTCTGCAGGAAAGCACGCGTCTCGGAGCTGTATATATTGAATACACGTTGTTATTGAATTACAGTTGTTTGCGTCTCGTATTCGAGAATATTGTTTATCATGAACCTTTTTATTTGACATTGGTGTAAGTAAGTACTTACTCGTGTATATCTTTTATTTTACTTTATGCCTTGTTTGGTCGTCCACTGGTTCCTCTTATTGCAGGAACAAGGGTGGACAGATCTCGAGGTCTTGTAGATAAAGGCAGCCAGGTCTCTTCAATAAGGTGTGGTCTCCAGTCAAATAAATAGCGTTTAATCGTATCTTTACTCTCGATTACAATAAAATTGACAGTGGCGAATAAGCAATATAATTAAATTAGGTTTAACTCTTAGGACGACAAGTAATGCGTGTGTCTCATGAGTTCAATGTACCGTTTCCTTTTTTAAACAACTAACGACCTTAACCGTCAAAAGGAACGTCACATACGGCGCTCGATGCGCCCCCGTGCGGCCATCTTCTTCACGTGTGACAGTTGCCGCCGCGACGCGTAGAGATGGCGTTTGAGGTCGTGTGTTTGTTGGGCGTAAACATGCCCCCGGCCTTGGGAACACCAGCTTTCCAAAAACTAATAATTAAGCGTCTTCTAACTGCACTGGGAGCGGGCAGATCTTAGAGAAGGCTCGTTTTACAAGCCCTGACGAAGTTTTGACGTCCGCTACTCGAGAAACTCCATCCACTCCAGTGTGTACAGCAGCTACCCTGCCCAAACGCCATTTAAGAGGCGGCAGGTTGTCCTCTTTGATAAGGACCATCGAATTTAGTGTAATGTCTTGCTGTTTGGTCTGCCATTTTGTTCTGGTTTGCAATTCGGAAATGTATTCTTTTGACCACCTTTGCCAGAAATGCTGTCTCATCTGTTCTACCCTCTGGTAACGGGGCAGACGGCTGGTCGGTGTGGCCTTGAGGTCATCGCATGCTGGCACTGTTAATGGCCGGCCGATGAAGAAATGCGCTGGTGTTAGCGGAAGAAAGTCGGTCGGATCTGCGGATAAAGGGGATATGGGACGGGAGTTCAGGACGGCTTCAATTTGTGCTAACACTGTGCTGAACTCCTCGTACGTTAGATTGGCATTTCCCATTACGCGCCTTAAATGAAATTTGCAAGATTTTACTCCCGCCTCCCAGAGGCCGCCAAAATGAGGTGCATACGGCGGTATAAACTTAAACACTATATTTTCATTAGCCAGACGGTCGATAATAGTACGCGAATTATTTTGCAAGAATACAGCAAAATCGTTCATTGCGCCCACAAAATTCTTAGCATTGTCGGAATAAATTTCGAGTGGTTTACCGCGACGTGAAATGAACCTTTTCAATGCGAGTAAGTAAGCTTCTGTTGACAAACAAGTTACAGCCTCTAAGTGTATGTTGCGAGTACTGAAACATATAAATAACGCGATATAACATTTTTCAAGTTTCGCACCCCGGCCCTTGCGGTTTAAAATATACAGCGGGCCCGCATAGTCAACGCCACAATGTATGAAAGGGAATCCAGGTTCAAGCCTTTCAAGCGGTAAATTACCCATTATAGGTGTCAGAGTCTTTCCCTTTATACGCGTGCAGGTGACGCATCGATGCACCGTCGCCCGCGCTAGCTCCCGGCCGCGCAGCGGCCACCAGCTGTCTCGGATAGTACTTAGTAGCAGCTGAGCGCCCGCGTGCAGCAGACGCGTGTGCTCACTACGGAACAATAACCGAGTGAAGTAATGCTTACCACATAGTAATATCGGATGCTTTTTATTAAAATCGAAGAGATTTGAATTGCTAATACGACCGTTAACTCTCAAAAGTTTGTCGTGATCCAAGAACAAAGCAAGGCCCGAAAGATTACGTTTAAATTTAAAAGATTTATTCTCGAGTAAATTTCTATATTCGGCAGGAAACGATTCCATTTGAGCCGTGCGAATTAGGTACTTATGCGCACAATTTATTTCTTCAACGGATAGCGGATCGGTTTTGCGCTTACTTTTACTTGTTCGACTATTATGTATGAAACGTAGCACAAACGCACATGCCCGCCCTAACCGATTAAAATTGGAAAATCTGGAAATGTCTACGAGGCTCCTTGACGCACATCCTACCATATTGATACTAGTATTTGTATTCGTTTTAAGCTCGAGCAACGAGTCCGTTAAATTCGTACAGTCAGCGGCGTCGTTTGCCTCGGGCCGACCGCTTAAGTAGTGCGCAGCCAAGTTCGCTGGACCGTGCCACCACAAGTTAGAACTTTTAAGCACTTCGAGATTTAGCCCGCGTGACAACATATCAGCTGGGTTGTCCTTAGAGCTAGTATGGAACCATTTTGCGTCATTTGTCAGATCAGTAATTTCTACGACGCGATTTTGCACAAATGTTTTTAATAGATTAGGTGCCGTCTTTAACCAACCCAGTACGATGGTTGAGTCGGTCCAAAATATAACGCTAGTAAACTCAAGTCTGAGGGATTTAACAATCCCATCGTATAACCTAGCACCAACGAGGGCTCCGAGAAGCTCGAGACGGGGAATGCTCACCGGTTTCAATGGTGCGACCTTGCTCTTAGCGCACAACAATTGAACATTTACACTTTGCGAACCCTCGTCGTAAGCACGAATATAGGCACACGATCCAAATGCCTGCAAAGACGCGTCGCAAAACATGTGTAATTCAAGACGTGCAGAATGTGAAATATTACTTATAGCATGACGCGGAACCCGTAAATCGGACAAGCATTCCAGGGTTGTAACGAACTGCTTAAAACTCGTAGCTACTTCAACGGGAACTGGATCGTCCCAACCCAATTTACACAACCACAGCTTCTGGAGTAAAATTTTTGCGACTATTATTGCAGGTGACAAGAGCCCTAATGGGTCATAGATTTGCGAGATTATTGATAAAATTATACGTTTACTAATGAACTTTACATCATGCTCGAGCTTAGTCGTAAAATGCAGCTCGTCCGAGCCATATAGCCAACCCAAGCCTAAGGTCTTACATTGACAATGTTCTCCCAAGCTCAACTGCTTGGAGGAACCTTTTAGACCTGTAGCAGAGAAAATGTCCGCGTTCGACACCCATTTTCGCAATGGTAAGCAAGCCGTGCCCAAAACAGCCGTGACCTTGGCGCATGTGTCACGCAAGCAATGTGGTGACGAGTCACCGGTGATCAGATCGTCTACGTAAAAATCCTCATCGATAACTCGAGCCACGTGACTGTCGTCGCATTCTTTGGCTAGCTGCTTTAAGCACCGAATGCTTAAGTATGGTGCCGACGCTGTGCCATACGTCACCGTGTTAAGTCGGTACAGCCCGAGTGTCTCCGACGGACACTCTCTCCAGAGTATACACTGCAAATTGCGTTGGTCTGATTGTACTAAGATTTGCCGGTACATCTTTTCCACGTCGGCGCAAGCGACATATCGGTACTGCCTAAATCGCAAGAGTATTGTGAACAAATCATTTTGAAGTTTCGGCCCGATATGCTGAATATCGTTGAGTGACTTGCCCGACGTAGATGGGCTACTAGCATCGAAAACAACACGTAATTTTGTGGTTGTACTATGCTCCCTAAAAACCCCATGGTGCGGCAGAACAAAGTTCGGCAAGGTTAGACTCGACACACGGGTCATGTGACCCAAGTTTAGGTACTCGCGCATGAATTGACAGTAAAGTTTTTTGTAGTCGGGGAGCCGCTCTAATTTACGTTCAAGCGCGTAAAATCTTGTTTCCGCTAACCTATACGTATCGCCTAAAGAGTCAGCTGATTCCTTTAACGGGATTCGAACCGTGTACAGTCCGTCAGCGCCGCGCTGTGTTGTTTTAACAAACAACTCTTCACAAATGTTCTCCTCGGGGGTACGATAGTTTTCATCCTTAGGTACTTCCTCTAGCTCCCAGAAGCGTCGCAATTGATCATCAACCGACTGAGTAAAGTTGCACTGTGCCTGTCTGGTACACAGGCCCATTTGGTTGTGAATAGGACCGGAAATAATCCAGCCTAGTTTTGTGTTTTGCATATAAGGCCCTTTGAATAACCGTAACTTCCCGTCACATAATAACTCCCAAAATTTATCAGCACCTATCAGTAAATCAACGTCCGATGAACTATAAAAATCAGGATTTGCTAATTGCATGTCCTTTGGAATATGCAAACAATCCCTGCTCACTCCCGTCGACGGTAACTCTGAAGTAATACTTGGCAGAACAAAACATCTCAAATGCGTACTGTAGTCCTTTACTTTAGATTTTAAATGTATTTTGCATGATTGTGTCGACTGCGTTACAGATTGACCTACGCCAGTTATTCGAAGAGTGGACTGTATCATTTTAATCTGTAATTTCTGGCATAAACTATCTGTTATAAAACAATGTTGACTCCCGTTATCCAAAAGCGCAACTACAGTATGATAATTATTATATCTATCGGCAATTTCTACTTGAGCGGTTGATAAGAGAACCGGTTCCAGCGCAAGTAGATGCTCACCCGGGACGTCGTCACTGCGGCCAGCCACAGTGCACGCGACGGAGCTCCCCGGATTGGGAGTGTTTTGTTCTGATTCGTTATAAGGCGCAGTCGATGTAGTGGGAATGTGCTTGTTAACAGCTGGTTGTGGATGACGCGTAATTAGCGCCGCCACCGACGATGATGTCTCGTTATTATCGTCGCAATCGGTGTGTAGCAGCGAATTGTGTTTACGGTTGCATTGCCTACACGGCCCGAAATAACAATTATTAGCCGTGTGACCTAACCTCAAACAGTTACGACATAGCTGGTTTTCGTCTACGAAACTAATCTTATCCCAGACGGGTAAATTAATAAAAGTAGAACAAGTATAAAGCGCGTGGTTAGCCTTGCAAAATGGACAAATGCGTGTAATTCGTTTGGGTTCGAATTTCTTTATTTTGTGCTGAGATACGACATAGCTATGTGTTATTTCGCTATTAGCGGTTGTTTTATTCGCGTCAGTAGATTTTGCATGGTTGTGTTTAATCATTTCCAGCATACCCGCGCGGTTGGACAGGAATTTAAGTAACACGTCCAGTTGTGATGATAAAGGTCATCCTTGATAGTTCCTTAGTTAGATCTTTCATTTCTACCATAGGCTAAATTCAAAACACATTCTAACTGTCTCAGTAGCGCAGGGGATTGAAGGTGTGACTACGGTGCATGACGTTCGGGGATCGATTCCGCGCCATGCACGCGCATTTCTTTTTGTATTTATTTATTTTAGACATTTTAGTTAAGTAAACCAAAAGTCGGTGAAGATTCATTCCAGCTCATGTTTCAAAGGAGGTCGTACCTGTGGCATATTTAATAACATACGCGAAAATTACCCACATGGTGTAATTATGTGACAAGGAAGTTATAAGTTTTAACTGTTTAAGGAAATAATAACGAAATTAAAGTATTTAGTTTTTGTGTTTGTGATACAGCGAAGGGGTAAGTTTAGATGTAATTAAGATGTGGTGTTTTATTTATGTAACATTAATTTACATTTAGTCACGATAGGGTTATTTGTTCTAGCCTTTGGATACGCCCTTCGAAATACAGATATTTATAAGTTGATTATTGTAAGAACAATAAGCGAGTTGCTGCTAGCCGGTGGCACTTGGGATTGGCAGGGATCCGTAAACATTTAAACCCTCCTGGCGCTCAACATTAGTTAAGAGTTAGATAAGTAGGCTTAAGTACTAACATATTCATTATTAATTATAGTTTTACTTGTAAATTATTGTTTGTGTTATTTGTTCTCCGTCATCAGGTTGACCCATAACAGTGGCGCCTAACGATAAAATTTTAAAAAGGGTTGTTTAGAGGACGGTATAATTATATACGTATATATTTTTTATTTATTTTTTATTGTTATTTTAATTTTATTTTAGTATAGGTGATTGACACTGTCTCACCGTTTATGGTTATATTAGGTGACTGGGTGAAATCGTTTTTTGTAAAACTTATTTTGCTTGTTTATTTTGTTACATTTTACATGTTAAGTTAAATGTTGGAGTGATTTTAGTTTCAATTAAAAAAAATAATAATAAGTAAGTAGAAAAGTAGCAATTACATACTTCGTGGTTTCGAGCCAAATTTAGATAACGTTTGTTATTTGGTAGTAGTGTATTATATTTGGCAATTGGAGTCAATACTAATAGTTATTTACAAATTGCGGACTAGTGGGAAATACGTGTAGATAGGTATTTATTATATTATTGTTATTGTTACTGTTTTCCAACTATGGACCCATTTTTTTTGTTAAAAGATGAACTGGAATATGAATTGGCAAGCCGCGGAATTAAGATAAAAAGCACGGTTCCGGTTATGAAAGGTTTACTAAAGGAACTTATGGTTAGTGAACAGTCTGAGGGACTACCACATGAGACAAAAGCACCACATGGGGGCGCGCAGGATATAGGGTTTGAGTTAGAGGTTTGCGCTGCTAAATTGAATGTTCTTTCAAATTATATTACTGAAATTGTGGGGAAGCCTGACAGGGCATCCTTTAAACGATTAGTGTCCAGACTATATCACGTAGACAATAGACTAGAATTAATGAAACATGAAAGTGAGGATGACGGTATTCGGAAGGATGGTCTTAAGCAGCAGTGTAGGGTTCTATTAGAAAAGCTGGAAGGTCAGGACGATTTAATAGAAGACGACAATCTAACTGTTCAGGACAAAGAAATTTTGCAAAATACTTTGGGTGAGTTAGGTCTTAGGATTATACAGAAATTAGAAGGTAAGGCAAGTTCATCTAAAAACGTCGATATAGTTGGTGTTCCAAGTAAAACAATTAACGATCAAGTGGCAGAAAGTAACAGAAACGTTAGTTTTTTAACCACACAGTGGGACAGTAATAGGATTGAGAATGGGGGTAGGGCGAGGCTGCTTCGCACCTCTACGGTTGAGGAGGACTTTTCAAGGCGAAAACTAGTTCCTATTTATCAGTGGGGGCTGAAATTCTCGGGAGGAAATAACATGAGTGTAAATGCATTCCTAGAACGTGTATCAGAGCTAAAAGATGCTAGAAATGCTTCTGACTTGGACTTATGGCGCTATGCCATAGATTTTTTTGAAGGCGATGCCCTTATTTGGTACCGGGCAAATAAAGAGTATGCCAACTGTTGGGAGGATCTAGTCATCTTACTTAAACGTACATTTCAGCAACCGTTTTACCAAGAGGAGTTATTAGCGGAAATTAAAGACAGGACAAGGCGTTGAAGAATCAGTCTTGATTTATATTGCGGTTATGCAAAATATGTTTAAGAGGTTACCGAATAGGATGACAGAAAAAGAAAAGATCTTAATAATTTTAAAAAACCTGCAGCCCTATTATCAAAAAGCGGTGTGCAGAGATGAATTTAGTTCAATTCCCGATTTGATTGATGTACTCCGGGTCATAGAAAGGACTAAAATTAATTGTGATAACTTTCACCAACCCAAAATGGATAAAAAACCATTGGAACCAGATCTAGCTTACAGAATCGCAGTAGAAACAAATAATACAGGCTTTAAAGAAATAGTGAACATAGCAGAAGTTAAGACAGATCCTATCCCGGCAAAACGTTGTTGGAATTGCCGAGAGAGTGGGCACTTGTTTAGAGAATGCGGCACTCCAAAACAAAGACTATTTTGTTATAAATGTGGACGTTTTGGAGTAACGTCTAAAGACTGTGGATGCAAGGGAAACGCGCAAGGGGGAAATTCCGAACCTGCCAACTAGATTTCTCCTTCACACGTGACAGCAGTGAGTGGCAGGCATGGCTATGTACAGTCAGAAGTTACTTCGTACATAGTGATGATCATATACTTTGTCCTTTAGTTATTAATAAATTTAATGATAATAGATCGTATGTTATATTAAGTGTTCTTGGGTATCAATGTGAGGGATTACTAGACTCCGGTGCAAATCGTACAGTAATGAATGCACATTTCGCGGAAGTTATGAACAATCTAGGCCTGAAAGCAACATCGATGCGACCGGTTGGTATGGCGACCGCTGACGGTGCCACACATAACATTACGGACATTTTTGACGTGCCCATTAGTTTTGATGGTCAGTTTAAAGTCTTTCCGGTCATGGTAATGCCTTACTTAAAGCAACCGCTTATCCTTGGAAAAGACTTCTTTGATGTGTTTGGGGTAGCGTTACAATTTAAAAGTGATAATATCTTAGGCAATATCGGTCAGTTAAGCACTATAGCAATCAATAGTCCAGCGATTATTGCTAGAGAAGGTCTTAGTTATGAGGATGGACAGCGTTTGTCGGAGTTCATCAAGGAAATGAAAGAGTCAGTAGGTAGCGGACTCGGAAGGACTGCTATCTTGAAACACAATATAGATACCGCGGACAATAAACCAGTGCATCAAAAGCAGTATAATTTTTCACCAGTGGTAAAGAAAGCCATAGAGCAGGAACTTGATGAAATGCTAGCTAAAGATGTAGTGGAACCGTCATATAGCGCATGGTGCTCACCGGTGTTGATCGTCAAAAAGCCAAATGGCGATAACCGTCTTTGCTTGGACAGCAGGCAGCTAAACCGGGTGACTAAACGAGACACCTATCCTTTACCTAGAGTTGCAAACGTTATTGACAATTTACGCAACGCCAAATTTTTAAGCACCATTGACCTGAAATCGGCATTCTGGCAAATAGAGCTAGAAGAGGGAAGCAAAGAAAAAACGGCGTTTGCTGTGCCAGGCAGGGGATTGTTCCACTTTAAGGTAATGCCCTTCGGCTTGGTCAACGCCTCGCAAACACAACAAAGGTTGATGGACATCTTGTTCCATGCAGAGGATGACAAGGTTTGGGCATATTTAGATGACATAGTGATCTGTTCGACAGACTTTAAGGAGCATATGGATTTATTACGGAAAGTAATGGCTATTTTAAAGACAGCTAACCTGACAATTAACATTGATAAGTGCAAGTTTGCGAGGTCCAGCTTACGGTTCCTGGGATACATCATTGACAAGGACGGACTGAGAACAGATCCGGAAAAAGTCGAGGCAATCATAAACTTTGCAAGACCAAACACTTATACCGAGTTGAAACGCTTTATTGGCCTAGCTAGTTGGTATAGGAGATTTGTCAAGGACTTTTCAGTGGTAGCGGCTCCTTTGCATGACTTAACAAAAGGCAAAAAAGCCAAAAGGCTAGTGTGGACTGAAGAGGCGGAGACAGCGTTTGTAACGTTAAAAACTCTTTTGACCACAACACCTGTGGTGACATGTCCAGACTACACGAAGCCTTTCATAATGCAGTGTGATGCGTCGAACAAGGGAGTAGGAGCTGTCCAGTGTCAAGAGGTTAGCGGTATAGAGCAACCAATCGCATATCTAAGTCGCAAATTGAACGATCGTGAGTCAAAATACTCAACTTCTGAAAGGGAGTTACTAAGTGTTGTTTACGCCATTGAGAAATTCAGACCTTATGTTGACGGGGTCCACTTTACGGTTGTTACCGATCACAGCGCTTTGCTCTGGCTTCACAAAATGAAGGATCCGCATGGCAGGCTAGCGCGTTGGGCTATGAAGCTCCAACAATTCGACTTCGACGTAGTCCACAGACCAGGTAAGTGTCATGTGGTTCCTGATGCTTTATCTAGAAATATGGCAAATACGGATATGGAACTTGCTACCATTAAAATTTTGGAAAACCATAATGATAAATGGTATCAAGAGAAGGTCGCTACAGTATCGTCTCAGAAAAAGCAACGGGGTTGGACAGTACAAGATGGACTACTATACAAAAATATCAAAATGGAACAGTTCCCTACCAGGGAGGACTTATGGAAACTTTATGTTCCAGAAGCTCTACGGATTAAGGTTTTTGAAGAATGTCATGACAGTCCTTCGGCAGGCCATCTTGGCATTAGGAAAACTTATTTTAAAATAAGGCAGAAATTTTACTGGCCAAGCATGTTGGAAGATGTGAAGAGGTACGTGAATGGTTGTGAAAGTTGTGCAGCTCACAAAGTTTCACAGAAGTTGCCTTTAGGCCTCATGGGACATCACAGGGAGGTAACCCAACCGTGGCAAGTTATAGCATTGGATTTAATGGGTCCATTCCCGAAAAGTAAGAAATGCAATACCATGTTATTAGTCATAACTTGTATATTCAGCAAGTTCACTCTGTTATTTCCTCTTCGATCCGGTAAGGCGGACAAACTGTGTGAAATAGTAGAAAAACAATATCTTTTATACGGCGCACCTAAGTCCATAATTTGTGATAACGGTAGGCAGTTTGAGTCGCAATTATTTAAGGAACTGGCCAATAAATACAATGCCAATATAGTGTATACACCACATTATCATCCGCAGAGCAACCCAACGGAGCGAGTAAATCGAGTTATAGGCACGATGATCTCGACTTACATAAAATCTAGGAAACATAACGAATGGGATAACAATCTAGACGACATAGGTCATGCCATTAGGACTGCGGTTCATGAGACCACTGGTCACACGCCCTCATATTTGTTCTTTGGTAGGGAAACTTCAGTACCTACTCTCTCGACATCGTTAAGTGAGCAAGCGTTAAATTCGGCCCTAGCGGGTAACGTGGACACGGCGTTCTGCATTCAAAACATAAAGGAAAGGGAATTAATTTTCAACACAGTTAAGGAAAGAATCATTAAAGCGCATTATGATAGCAGTAAGCATTACAATCTTAAAACGCGACCGGGGTCATTCTTCTTAGGTGATATAGTCTGGAAGAGAACAAAATACTTATCAAATGCCCGCAATAAGTTTATGGCTAAACTGGCCCCAAAATTTGAAAAGGCCATTGTCGTAGAAAAAATAACTGAAAACATCTTTAGATTAAATAACATTTTTGGAAAAAACATTGGCAGGTGGCATATAAAGGATTTAAAGCCATATAGAGTAAAAAATAAATAATTTAGATTTTTTTTTTTTTTTTATGAGGGAGGAGGTATGTGATGATAAAGGTCATCCTTGATAGTTCCTTAGTTAGATCTTTCATTTCTACCATAGGCTAAATTCAAAACACATTCTAACTGTCTCAGTAGCGCAGGGGATTGAAGGTGTGACTACGGTGCATGACGTTCGGGGATCGATTCCGCGCCATGCACGCGCATTTCTTTTTGTATTTATTTATTTTAGACATTTTAGTTAAGTAAACCAAAAGTCGGTGAAGATTCATTCCAGCTCATGTTTCAAAGGAGGTCGTACCTGTGGCATATTTAATAACATACGCGAAAATTACCCACATGGTGTAATTATGTGACAAGGAAGTTATAAGTTTTAACTGTTTAAGGAAATAATAACGAAATTAAAGTATTTAGTTTTTGTGTTTGTGATACAGCGAAGGGGTAAGTTTAGATGTAATTAAGATGTGGTGTTTTATTTATGTAACATTAATTTACATTTAGTCACGATAGGGTTATTTGTTCTAGCCTTTGGATACGCCCTTCGAAATACAGATATTTATAAGTTGATTATTGTAAGAACAATAAGCGAGTTGCTGCTAGCCGGTGGCACTTGGGATTGGCAGGGATCCGTAAACATTTAAACCCTCCTGGCGCTCAACATTAGTTAAGAGTTAGATAAGTAGGCTTAAGTACTAACATATTCATTATTAATTATAGTTTTACTTGTAAATTATTGTTTGTGTTATTTGTTCTCCGTCATCAGGTTGACCCATAACACAGTTTTAACTTGGGTACTGAGTCTCCGTGTTCGTTATTATGAATGGTAGACTTATGTTGCTCCCACTCTCGTTCCGTTGTTGGATCAAGTCTGGACACTACAATATAAATCAACAGAGTGTCCCACGCCTCAGTAGGTTCTCCTAGCGTTTTTAAAGCACGTAGGTTCTTTAATACCGAGTCGACAAGTTTGTGTATTTGTGAAGAAGATTCTTTAGTAAGTGACTGAAGTGAAAACAAAGATTTAACGTGGTTGTGAACGAGAAGATTATTATTGTTATACCTGTGCAGTAATAATTCCCATGCAATCTGATAGTTAACAGCGGACAGTTCAACGGATTTTATAACCTGCAACGCGTTGCCTGTCAGGGACGATCGAAGGTAATGAAATTTTTGTATATCTCCTATCTCACGAGAGTTGTGAATAATCGACACGTATATATCCCTGAATTCCAACCATTTGTCAAACGAACCGTCAAAGGTAGGAAGTGCGATTGTTGGAAGCTTAACTGGGCAGGAACTACTTTTAGTGCACTTAGAGTCTGTATCAGATTCGTCTAGGTTAAGTACGCATTCAGCTGTGGCCATACTTCTATAATAATCATTTTCAAACGTTTCGCGGTACTCTAACTGTTTCAACAACGTATCCGAATCTGCAAGCGTCTCTAACTCGGATTGAATTGTATTAAACTCTTCGTAGAGACCCTTTGCTGTTTGCATACGTAACTTATACTCGGATTTTTGAACTTTTGTCAACTGGACTTTATCCAAAGTGGTCACGAACTTGGAAAACAAAGTTAACCTGCCCTTTACAGAACCCCTACACTGATTTAACTCGCGAATTCTATCACCGTCTGGCAAATTTAAATGAAGCGGTGACTTATTACCGATACTCGTCATTTTGGTGGTTTTTAGATTAAGGAGTACTCACGTGTCTAGAAGTGTAAGCGTAGCTGCTCTGTCAACGTTATGAACCCGTGACGAGCACTAGTAAAGCAAAATAACACACAGCACAGAGTTAGCACAACGAAGCCACGTAGAGATTTAAAAAAGGTATTGACGACCCGACCGTCTTATTGGGGATTCCACGTAGATCCACTCCGGCTCTGAAGGTCCAATGTTTGGTCGTCCACTGGTTCCTCTTATTGCAGGAACAAGGGTGGACAGATCTCGAGGTCTTGTAGATAAAGGCAGCCAGGTCTCTTCAATAAGGTGTGGTCTCCAGTCAAATAAATAGCGTTTAATCGTATCTTTACTCTCGATTACAATAAAATTGACAGTGGCGAATAAGCAATATAATTAAATTAGGTTTAACTCTTAGGACGACAAGTAATGCGTGTGTCTCATGAGTTCAATGTACCGTTTCCTTTTTTAAACAACTAACGACCTTAACCGTCAAAAGGAACGTCACATACGGCGCTCGATGCGCCCCCGTGCGGCCATCTTCTTCACGTGTGACAGTTGCCGCCGCGACGCGTAGAGATGGCGTTTGAGGTCGTGTGTTTGTTGGGCGTAAACATGCCTGAATACCAGGGTTTCAGTAATTGTATCAGGTAAAAAAAATACTGTGTTTAGGCTTCATATTATATTACTGGGTACCGCAAAACGAACAGACAAAATGTCATTTTTCATTATATGGAAATTTTATGATTTTGCCGTGTGGTTGCCGGCTTTGCCGTGTGGTTGCCGGCTTAGAATTGTACCACTCCATGTCTTCCCTTGGAAGTCGTAAGAGGCGACTAAGGGAATAAAGGCTTGTAGTACTGTTAGGCGATGGGCTTGCTACCTGTCACTAATATAGATACACTGTTAAACATGTTAGCCTAATTGTGCAAATTGTGGTAACAGAGTTATCAACAATTTTTTAGATTTGTTGGTAATTCTGTAGCTCTGCCCCTACACTCTGGGAATGAAAGCGTGAAGGTATGTATGTGATAATATGACTTACATATCTAGAAACATTATATTCCATTTAATCTTTTGACAATATTGTTTTACTTTAAACTTTAAATACTCGACTTAATATTTTATACTGTTAATAATTGTCATTTTGCCATAGTTGTTATTTCAATTTTAACAGTTTAGTTACCCTTTGTCATCCGGGATGGTAAAAGGATTCTAACGATACCATACACATCAAAATCGGCTCAGGCGTTTATGTTATGGCAGCATAAAGAATCATACATACTTACATACATGAACCCTAAAAACATTACACTTCTTTTTTGGCCAGTCGTGTAAAAACTAAAAGAAGTACCTAGCATTTTTTTTGGTGGCACCGCGTATCAGTTTTTAATTTTATTTCCCGAGGATTTTCCTACTGCACCTTGATAAAACTACCTTCTGATACACTACAATATTTTGTTATGTAACGAAACATCGAAGAAATCCACTGAAACATGTTTAGGAGATAACATGTCGCTGTTGCGCATTCATGTCGGTTGAATAGAGTGCCGAGAAGGATAAGATTTCCTTTCCAATATTTGATATCATATTTGTGCGCATTCTAAGCTCATCTTCACGATGGCTTGTGGCAAGAGATACGGCTTGTCAACTTCTACGTATATATAAATGTCAATAAAAGCTTTTTGTCTAGCGACATTTTTGCAAGTATTTAATTTAAGTAATTGAAGGTTTCTTAATATATATACTGAAATATTTTTTACCTATTATTACCTAACTTAACGAAGACTAGGCTGTTACTAATTAATAGACAAAAGCCCGATCTTGGCTTGATTTTAATTGGAAAGCTCTTTGGCCGTGCTCCAAAACTAAATTTGAAAGTTTTGTTTGATGATGGAAAACAATAACGTTTATCTTAATTTAATGAATGCAACACTTTGTTAATTTGGTTGACTGAATTTAATTGTCAACCCTCTAGGTGAAAACAAATCGAAGATAACATTTGCTGCTCAGAAAAACTTTGGTCTAAATCTTTTCGAATTGCTTCCGATTTAGATTCTACAAAATAGGTTGCTAAGATGTTGTATAACGATGACAGTCCGCTTTTAACAAACAGCCGCACAAATTGAACTAGCCCCAAACTAAGCCTGTAGTATGGTACTAGACACCGATAAACTTACTTAAATAGAGAAATGCACACATACATAGAAAACAACATACACACAGTCATTCAGGAACAAATAATCGCGCTGATTACATATATCAGTCCTTACCGGGAATTCAACCCAGGACGGCTAGCTTTGCAGGCAGGGTTACAACCAACTAAGCTAACGTATCGTCAGAATTTGATAGCACGTTGACAATGATGTTGACTTTTATATCATCCTCGAGTAGTAAAGACCCTTATAGCATTTAGTCGGGTCGAGTGACATAAACCTTGTTGGTTGAAGTACGGTTAAATTTGGCCATCTTTTTGAGGTAGGACCTACAACCAAAGGCGCTTACTCGTAGTTGAACAAAATCACGTACAGAAATCAGTTGCGTTAAGCCAAGAACATTTTTTTTTACGTCGAAATATGCTAATAAGTATTGCTTTTCATAAAAAGGTCAAACTGTAGAAGATTGATGTGGAGGAGGTCAAGGGAAATCCAGACTAATTAGGGGGCAAGCTTTTTCATTAGTTAATGGTACCAATTTACGGCTACACGCGACGCCTGTTTACAGCCAGTTATTCTTTTAAATAACTCACCAGCGAGCTCGTTGACGAATATCTACAGATGGCGAAACTTGGCCTGACATATATCAGTTCAAAATAAATAAACTGATACTGGAAACTGGTATTTTCTTTGTATTAGTTTAGATATATCCTAAGAAAACAACATACTCGTGACATGGTACAGTACAAGAAAGTTTTATTTTTGAAGAATCTTTTTTCCTTACACCACTTATATTTAAACTACTCGAAATAATTGTAAACCCCGTTTTCTTTGCAAATGGATTTATAATGCATCTCTTTTTACCCGAGTGCGGAAGGAAGAGGGTAATGTGTTTCTCCACTTATATAACGTATGTTTGTTCCTTTGTGGCGCTTTAGAAACTAAACGCGTGGACCGATTTTGATGATTCTTATGTCAATTGATTTGTCTTAATTTCGTGAGTGTCACTAAATATACGACAGTAATAAAAAAAATGGCGGCAACCCGGCGCAATATTTTTAAAAGAACAAAAATAAAGTCGACGAATTATGAGAAATGGGGTATCGTTTAAATAGGTATTTAAAAAATATCTTTAGGCTTCCATTATCATTTTTTATTTTCAATTATCATTTAGGATTTATAAAGTTATTAACGTTATTTAGTTATGTCTTACCGACTTAGCTATAAACAATACCACGTGGATATGCTCGTCAGCCAATAAAAGCAAACTACTGGTGCCTACGTCAAAGTTAAACAAAACAGTTTTAAATAGTTACTTAACAGAACCACATACATAGTTTGTTTTCGTTACATTTATTTAAGTACCTAAACAAATGAAGTATACGAATACTTCGCGTGAAGTGTCTAAGTTTGAGTTGCTCTTACTTGGGGGAAAAACTCCTGCTAATAACCATTTCAACCACGGAAAACCCGAAGTTAGTCCAACTGAATTTAGGATTAGTCCCGTCGACTTATTAACTAACCACCAGATAAACTAAGTTCAGATTTCTTATACGACGACTCGGTAGCCTAGTCGGTAGTGACCCTGCCTACGAAGCTAGCGGTCCCAGGATCGATCTCTGGTACGGGCAGATATTTATGTGAAGAGCACCAGTATTTTTTCCTGAGTCTCCTGATATTTAATTTGATTATTTTGTAAAGAGATTTTGCCTACTAAGCTCCATTGTATCATTTGTATGCAAAAATAATTTCCACTTAATTAAATACTTAATTAATTATATTTAGAAGTAAAGTGGCCTTTCGTATCTACCTTGAAGTGCTAAGTGCTTTTTAGGCTGTATAAATAAACAACACCCAAAGGAACAACAATAAGAATATACTAATTATTTGAATGTAACAAGTAACGTATGATTTGTAATGAAACTATTATTCAATTTAGAGCAGGGGCCTTATTCTGCTTCGTCTCTACACGCATTGCTATCGTATTGTTTTCAAATCGGCTACCATTACCATTGACATTACGATTATATAATATGTAGTCAGTCAGCCAGTCAATGTAGAATAAGGTCCCTGTCTATGATTGAACAATGATGCACGGAGTCATGTAATCATATCACAGGTATCTTGAATTAAAAATGTTACGGAGAATACGAAAAATGTTTTACATAGAACTGGCACGTGAGTTAATTACTAGTTGAAGATACATGTAAACAAGATTCCCCGAGACAATAATGGGATACGTGAGGACCCGATGGAGACGAGAGACACAGTTTTGCTCTATCCATCACGGTAGACAAATCAATTACTGTGCGGTAGCATGGATCGGTATCCATTTAAAAATTTCAATAAAAAATACGGTAGTTACGGAAGCAGAAACATAAGCCTAATAATTTTAACGGTAGTAACGGAAGCAGAGGTAAAATAAAATATTTTTTTACATAGTCAGAATTCCTTTAAAGAAGACGTTTTTACCGGAACTTCAGAAGGCATTAAAAGTAAAAAAAACGTGGAATTTTTTATTCATAAAAAACTGTCAATTTTAAGGCTGCGGATCTACCGTAGGATTATTTAATTTTCCTAGCTTTGCTCAGCGCAGCTCTCTTATTGGTGGATTTATTAATCTCTTACGGCTTCACTACTTCACACAGGGGGGTTATTTTGACCTAGCTATGCAGTTCATTTTACGACGGGCGTAAAGGACAAAGGCTACAGCAGTTATACAGGGATATTGGTAAGTCGACGTTGGAGAATATTGGTATCCAAAAGTGCACCATTTCTGAGATAATTTAAATTTTTTGCTAAAAAAGTCAGAAACGCATATTCAAAAATTTACAAAAAAAATATTGCATTTTAAATAAATTTGTTTTAATAGCTTTTGTAAAAGGTAAAATTGCTGTTCTTATGCAATATTAAAAGTAGAATTATCTGTAAAAATTTAAGAATACGAGACCAAAAATTAAAAAAAAACATGTTTTTTTATCAATTTATACAACATAAATGACACAAAAACAGAAAAAAAATCAACATTTGCGTAGGGAATTATGGGACCAAAATGATTGCTAATTATTTCCAACATAACCCCTAGCGGGGAATAGGTCGACTTACCAATAACCCTGTATAGCTCTCTCCTTTTCTGTCAGCGTAAATTGAACTGCATAACTACGTCATAATAACCCCCCAGGTCTCGATGATACGCAGCCTAGAGGCAGGTGTCCGTTACATAGCAACGTTATGCTTATGAAATACGAGACTGACAACAATGCCCGAAGCCCGCCAGCTATTTTGACCACTAATAAAGGAATTGGATATTTGTGATGAAACCATTACCGTTTTTCTCTTACCCCTTTACACCTGAGCTGATACGGTTGTGAGGGTTTTTTCTGATTGAAGATAAACCTTGTAAACAAAAAAAATTGGTTCTTATTGTTAGTTATTGAACTCTTGCAGTAACAAGTTAAAATATACTGAGTTTCAATCTCTCCATGCTTGTGTTTTAAACCGCCAATTTTTTTTTTTTTGCCGAAATGAAAAAAAATGGCTGGGTCAATCTATAGAAATATAAAACGTTTATATGGTTTAATTTTGGCCTTCACTTCACAATAGGCTCGTGTGTAAAGAGTTACGAGGAAAGGCATATATGTAAATAATGTTGCTCTATTGAACTGATCGATGAAGCGCATAACACACAGAACACGTGCGCGGGTCGGGTCGGAAGTGCGGCGTTCCTGTTCACCTATCACAGCGAAAGAAAACACACAGATGGCGTGCGAAGGTCGGGTGCGGGTTACACAAGAAACACGACCCGACCCGCGTCCGCGTTTATTGTGTTTTGCGCTAAATTCATAAGGCGCGGTAGAGTTGGAAGGCCAAGTCATGGTCGGTGGTCTGTGATGTTACTGGTTTAACCCTAACCTGGGGCAAACCGGCGCATATAAAAATAAGACACCACGAAGAATTAAAACTACAAGTAAAATAAAATTAGAATTTCATAACAGGCTTTTAATTCAGCTAGCACTTCTTCAATTCAAATCTTTTCTTTTTAATACCTTTGTACGCAGAATGAAAAATAATAACTTAAACATTTGAAAGTGATTTCTAGAAGGGACCAACGTTATTAAGTGATATAAGTGATGTCTGCAACCCACACTGGTACGCATGGTCAATGAACTTTGATTATCTGAAAAGCTTTCGTAACGATTTTGAAGGCTTGCTACGCGCTACGAGAAAGACGTAGCACTAAGCACTTCTCATAACAATATGACAAATATAAGATACGATATTTGATCTAGAATATACACGCAAATAAACGTATTGATACAATTATCGCGTTTAATATATTACAGGGAAGACTGAGTGTGGTTCGGGTAGAAAACATTTTTTTCCGAAGATGACTGATAGATTTTTCGCCTCGGAAAACCTCATTAAATTGCAAATTTCATAGGAATCATAAGAGCCGTTTACAAGGAGGTGATTACAAATAAATATACATACACATATAGAATAGGATGGTTATGATGTGTTACAAACCTTTTTTTAGTGACAGAAGATTATGTAGATGTCATGGGATTGTAACAATATTATTTATTTATTATTTTCACCGTGCATGCGTTTATTTCTACTTTAAAAATATTTCAATGTACAAAAAATAAAGTATTATCACCACCCATATAAATAAAAAATATCTTCGCACTTTAGAAAAAGAGCTTCCATAAATCCGAAGATCCTACTGATATAAATGGACAAAGCAGGCTTCACGGTGACCATAAAATAAATTTCGCGGAGGACTTTTAACCCGCGTTTATCTAAATTGTTGCTTATACGGCGACGTTACGGCGATATAAGGCTTTACTTTCAGCTTTGTGTCGCCCTGTTGATGGAAGATAACATTTCTCTAAGAAAATATTTAATATTGTACTACTATTTACTTAAAAAATGTGCACATATTTGTAGTATTATTTGAAGAAATATTATTTAACCGATGAATGTTATCTTTTGGTCTGGTTTAACTTTTATATTTCAATAGTGTAATAAAATCATGACGCCTATTAGAATATAAAGCGCTAGGACGAATCGGTGCTAATTATATTCCGTCATCTATAATTTAAAGTAACATTGAATTTTTTAATCATGACTATGATCTCAGTAAAAATACCTATTGTTTTGATATCAATTCTACATAATTATAATTCAATATCGTCGTCGGTAGGTACTATTATAAAATTTAAATAAGTGCTATTCATTTTATCTAATTTTGTCCACATCTATGTAATTCCATCCAAATAGCAAAAACTAAACCCCAACCATAAATAGTTCTACACAAACCGGTTGCGGTCCGTCGGAGCATATCGACGACCGTAATCTAAATTGGCGTAAGGGACAAAAGGGCGAAAATGAGTTATGAATGCAGCAGTTGTATTCAGTTTTTTTTTCTCTTTCGAATGGTATAGGTTACATCTCGATAACTTGAAAAAACATGCCCCTTACACCCTTAAAAAAAGGTTACTCTGACGCATTATTTGAAACAAATCAGACGTATCAACAATAAGGAAAAAATATTCAATTTCTTCTTGGTGTAACTGTCGCCTTTGCAATTCACCTAACGTCGTAAGGAGCCATCAAATAAGTAAAAGTACGATACGCCATTTTACGTTCTCAAAAAGTATGTACAAAAATACATTTGATTAAATCACAAATAGATGTAACTATCATTTTCTTCATTAACCTGCGTCGTAAGGGACTATTCTGTTAGCAAACGTCTCTACGATACGCTGTTTTGCTTTCACAGATGTAAGACAACACAGACCTTACAGCGATCTGCCGTTGTTTCAAATATGTTTTCATGGCATATACGTATTTTTTTCACTAGTATAAACACTAAACTACCGACCCTTACGTTAAAACATAACTACCTAATTTGAACTATTCCATAGATATTAGCGTTATCTCTTTCATTAGATGACAGACGCAGTGTTCGTTGATATACTTAGCTGAATTACTCACAATCGCAAGCATTTAAAATTGCTTTAGGGTGAAAGAGATATCACTATGATTGGCCATGTGTACCTACGCAACAAAAAAATATGTAAAGTCCCAGATAGACGTGCGAGTAAGTACGTCGTACTTATGGCTCGGCGACATTACTCGCCCGAGTGTCACCCTACGTACGCGAACTTCTAAACGTAAACGCGGGCAAAAAGGTCGTCGAGCTTTAAGTACGCGTACTTACTTGCATGTCTATTTGGGACTTAAGAGCATTTTGCAGCAGGTTGTAGTTGAGTGCTGTGATGCTCAGTTCTGTTTTGCACGTATGCTTGTAAAGACGCACGCTTCAAGTACGTTTGGACAAGAAGGCAACCGGATTTTGTTAAAAAGTAATGAGAACAGTACCTATTACTCTAAAAAGGAACACTCTTAGCTCGAAGAGATAAATTACTCCGTGCATGAGACAAGTTATTGCAGTAAGTATCTTATCTTACTAATATTATAAATGAGAAATTGTGAATGTTTGGATGTTTGTTACTCAATTACGCTTCAACCACTGAACGGATTGAGATGAAACTTGGCACACATACATATAGGTTAGGTCCTGGAATAGGACCTAGCTTATTTGTGTAGTTTTTATGGACTATGGACCGGATAGTTTTTTATCCCGGAAAATTTAAAAGTTCCCGAGGGTATAACGATAATCGAAATCTACGCGGACGAAGTCGCGGGCAGAAGTTAGTTTTAAATAAAATATTTCATTTTCGGTGGCACGTTATTCGGGTAAACGGGTTTGTGTTTATTTTGCGAGTCTTTTAGTATACAAAACAAGTTCCCAAAGCGTTATCACAATGGATATATTCCCAAATGATGACAGATAGATACTTTAGCAGAAACTGGTGGCGACGAGAGCAGTGGTGAAACTTAAAACTATGGCCCAGTATGTTCTTTGATGAATCAGTGTTGATACTTATACAATTATGTTTCTTTTTCGATATTTGTACTCCCTTTTACATAAAATGGCGTATTTAATTTTATTTTGTTACTAGTTACTGGCATATTATTATGATAATATATGTACCTGTGCCATAATTTATCTCTTAAATTGTTCAATTCTCTAATAAATAACACAATTACATTTATAATTTCGTTTATTATTTCACCAAGCAAAAAACCCATGTACCTTTTACACCGTGTAATAGATCAGTTTAAATGGAGTTACGTCCTTTTATTTTTTATTTCTCTCAATTTAGTTCTTGATACATCAAATTTACTCCGAAGTCTACTATTAAAAAAGGGTTTATTGGACATTATTAGTATTTTTTTTGACGTAAGGGACATGCTATCTCAGTAACTAAGCGTTAAATGATAAATTGAGTTATTTGTAGTTAAAGAGTGAAAAAATAATATTAATTGGCTATTTTTAGTTATATGATACGTAAACAAACAACAAAATTATGAATTTAAAAAGAAAAAAAAAACTGATTTTTGGCTCTCCTGAAAAGTAGCCATTTGTCCGTTACGTCAATTTAGATTACGGTCGTCGATATAGTGTGAACTAAGGGAACGCCGGTCAGTGTCCCATTCCATTACCAAATTAAAGTTGTCTAAAGGCTATCTGTGTGTTAGCTTTGGCTCTATGTTTGCCTTTCATTGGTCGGGGCCTCCCATAGTCCATATAAACAAAACAAACTTTACATTAGTATAAAACTAAACTAATAAAACTGTGATTTGTATAAACACTTAGATCTTTAGACTACGCAATGGTTTTAATGCGGTTTTCATCAAATGATAGAGCGATTTAAAAGAAAGTTTTTATGTTTTTGTGTTGTTGTTGGTACAATTCAACCCCAATAAGACTCAAGTCTGCGCGTTCACTGCAAAGAAAACTCCCTTTGTTGTTTCCCCTATATTCCAGAGCACTTCCCTTGTTGCAAAACCGACTCTTGGGATTCTCGGCGCTGACATATCGAGCACCGTCCAATTTCGTGGTCATTTGGAAGATAAGGCTAAGTTAGCTTCTAAAAAACTGGGTGTCCTTGGTCGAGCTAGACGGTATTTCACACCGGCACATCGCCTCCAACTTTATAAGGCACAAGTTAGGCCCCATATGGAATACTGTTGCCACCTTTGGGCCGGGGCACCACAGTATCAGCTGCTTCCTCTTGACCGTGTACAACGCCGTGCGTCTCGAATCGTCGACGACGATGTTCTCACCAGTCGGCTTGACCACCTTGCTTTGCGGAGAGACATTGCATCCTTGTGTGTCTTCTACCGCATATATCATGGGGAGTGCTCTGATGAATTGTTCGAGCAAATACCTGCTGCAAAATTCCACCACCGTACTACTCGCCACAAATTGAAATTTTATCCACAGCACCTAGATGACTGGCAGAGTACCACCGTACGTTTCAAAAGAAACTTCTTGCCACGTACGACTGCACTGTGGAATCAATTGCCTGCAATGGTATTTCCGGACCGATACAACATGGCAACCTTCAAGAAACGAGCCTACACTTTCTTAAAAGGCCGGCAGCGCACCTTTAACCCCCCGGGTGTTTCTGGTGTCCATGGGCGACGGTGATCACTTACCATCGAGTGAGCCGCCTGCTCGTCTGCCTCCGACTATTATAAAAAAAAAAAAAATGTATATTAATTCTGGATTATGTGCGGGTGTTACAGAAAGTTCACATAAACCGAAGCGAAGCAAGGGCGGGTCGCTAGTTATAATAATAAAATATTTATTTAGCAAGCAAAAGTGTTAAATTTTTACCTTTAAGGTAGGAATAATCTGCATCAGAATTATGTGGACAAGATACTAAATTTGTGGTTAATTTAGAGCTCTACGGTGCCTAAAAAAAAAACTACGCGTTGTGTAACGAAACTGTAAACTGAGAAGATACGTTTATCTAATCCGCGGGTATCAAACAGAGCCACTAATCATGTTTGGCCAAAGGGTCGGCCGACACCTGCCGTCCAATTTGTCAACGTCAGGCTTGTCTGCCGAGCTCGCGCTTCCAATTTCTTGCTCCTGGGTAAACCCGATTGGATTGTGTGGTGCACCTACACAAATATATACGGTGCATCGTCTTATTATGTATTTTAGAAGCTTTTATTTAAGTGGTTAACAGAAAAATATTTGTCATTACATATAATAAAACTAAAATGACTATTATGAATTAATACAGTAGCATTATTTTCGAATGCTCTGAAACGGGTTAACTTGAACACTTGCAAATCAAATTTAAACCACTTTTCGTTGACGAAAGTAAATGGGCTATAATTTTGAGCTACATATTTTAACCTGATGACAGTGAAATATTATGGAATCTACTCGAACTATAAATCGGTACATAATCGCGTAGTAAAATGAACATTTACCTCGACTTGTGTTTTGAATTGTGGTGCGTCGGTATGATGACATCTTCTTCATTAATGGCGGTCCACCAAGTGATTTCGCCAGTGTCAGTGAGAGAGTATAATCAATAAATAGAACAGTTAATCAAAATTAACAAAAGTAAAAGCCGAGCATTTTTCAATCGGCCATCTTCCCTACCCGAAGGTTACTGGTCGACCTCGGTATGATGACCTCCAAATAAAGAAAAAGATGACCAAGTGCGGGTAGGTAGAAAACCCTCCATTTCAGTCTTCTCGTGAACACGGCTGTTGATGTGTGATTATTTTCCCCATTCGTTTTGTATAGTCCCTATTTAAAGTTTTAGTATGTGTGAAAATCGTGTTAATTTCAAGCAAGGTATTATGGTATCTAAGAGCTATCTGATGATGGAGTCGGAAGTTAGCAACAGAATCAACGCTATACTTAACGTAGACCCACCAAGTTGGGACTCGTTGGTATGGTCTTGATAAGACAACTGTGCAAAAGCATAGCCAGCAACAAAAACTTGACTCAAAAGTGATTTTTAATAAGAACTACCCTACTGTAATTTCGATGATGTTAAAGGATCATGTTTATATCGCGCCGCAGTAAGGTTCTGGTTCAGTTTTTTTCGCTCTAAAATTTTGTGATCAATGAAACGCATGTCTGCCTGACTTTAATGCTTAGTTATAACTGTTATAAGCAGAGATCGGACAAATGGGTGTCATTACTGTCAGTAATGTGGACATGACTCCAAAGATTTTAATTGAACAAATTAAATTACATTAATTGATTAATTAATTTGTCAAGATCGTAGCGAGTGGAAATAAGTGGTCCCTGCCTACCCCTCTGGGAAACAGGCCTGATTTAATGTATGTAATTGAATACTTACCCTAAAAATAATTTAGATTTTTTGCAAGCTAGTAATAAATAAATAATACAAAGACTTGTGTAGATTTATTAAAGGAAAAAGGAGTCGAAAAAAGATCCGTTGTGCTACGAGAAGTATCCCTACAATTGTACGGCTAATAATATTCGTGCCACAACTGAGTGGTTAGTGTAGCCAACTTTTTGGTCCTTACCCATAAACAGTAATTTTTATAATTTCTCCGTGGTTAGTTTATTCCTTTTTACGGTTAAAATAAACTTATATGGTGAATAGCTCCTTTCGCAATCCACGGATGTTTATGGAGCGAACTTAAGTAGATTAATATTAATGGCCACTCCTCACGTCTTTGTATTATTTATTTATTACTGTCCTGCAAAGGATCATAATTAAAGTTCAGGTAACTAATCAATTAATGTAATTCAATTGGTTTAATTAAAATCTTTGTAGTCATGTCCACATTATTGCGAGTAATGACACCCATTTGTCCGATCTCTGGTTATAAGCGAAATAGAATTGTATCTCAAGCATGGAACCTTTGTTATCTTCTAGTTAACCACTTCAAAGCAGGCACTTTACTGATTGGTTTGCGTCCAGTAAAATGTTTACAGTTTTAGTAATATAAATAATTCTTCTTGACGGGAAAAAACCGAATGAGGAAAATTAACGGTTTTTTTTTCTTAACAGACTTTGAGAAATATAAGAATTTTAAATAGAAAAATTATTCTAGCTATTGGAACAGTACTTTCTGAATTCAGAGAGTTTACTGAAGTCTCTTCTCAGTTATAATTAAGAAAATTGATATGTTGCACAGTTGCGGTATCAGTTTAGATGATTAAAGAACAGATTCAGGGCCTCTATTCCACTGAGTAAAACCATATCCATAATCACAGTCTTTGAAAAGTTATGGTTTGGTTTTTAACTCAGCCACCATTAGTGTCAAGTAAATAAGAGCTAGGTGACTGATATTGTCCAAAAATGTAGCAAGCTGAAGTGGCAGTGGGCTGGCCATTGGCCATGTCTGTCACAGAACCAACGAGAGGTGGATCAGGAAGGTTTTCGAATGGAGACCACGTTTAGGCTAACGTAGTGAAGAAGGCAGCTGGCAGTGACTGGATGCAAAGGGCGGGAGATCGTGCGTGGTGGCGCTCCTTAGGGGGAGCCTATGTCCAGCCGTGGACTGCAACAGGCTGATATGATGAAATATGAGCTATCGTAACGTTATGTTAATGGCCAAAACTATAATAATATTGAATCACGAACTCTGTCTGGCAGTGGCTATTGTTCGTTTGTCTTGTTTTAATACAAAATGTTGTACCATCGTATATAATTAGGGCGCTTTACAACCCTGTCATAATGACGTTGCATACGATGTGTAATAAAATAATATCAATATCTTAGTTTCTGCATAACATTTAAAAGAGGTTTTGCAATTAAAGTCGGAGTTTATACATAACCCGTAATAAGTAGAACATTTTGCATGTTTCTTGGGAGGCACCTGTTTCTTTCACTCTTAACACTTTCCCTTACCACCACGAAAACACAGTGATAACGTAAATTGAAACTTCGAGTTAGTAAACAACTCATGAACTAAATGTAGCCATTCACAATCGTGTAAAGCTAACAGATTACCAGCACCAGCCAGAAATCTGTGGAACGTTCCATTTCACGCTATTTGAACTCTATATCAACGGTACGTTCGAGGCTTTACAGTGTCATTATGTTCGTCAAACCACGCCACGGTTCATTCAGTCCTGCGCGACCGCTATTTAAAGAGCCTTTCAGGACGTATGTGATGAAACTGATGAATGTGGTTTAACAAGACTACATTCTGTTTTCAAAGCGTTCATTGAAATGTCCTTACAAATACCAAATTTTTGAAAGTAGTGAATAGTAGAAACGGTTTTGATAACGTATTCAATCACTTAATCATCATTTATTAAAGAAAACGTTCGTAAATAGTACATTTTAAGCCATTGTTCTTTGATAATTATTATCATAGTATAATCACCACATTTTGCACAAGTAGGCTAAGATGTTTCCCAGTGTATTAGTGACAGGTGGTTACAGAATTATTAAGAAGGTTTAAGACTTGTTGGTAATTCTTTAGCTGTACCTACCCCACTCTGGGAATGAAGGCGTGAGTTTATGTATGTATGTATAGTAATCACCTAACGATTTTATTTAACACTAGCTTCTGCCCGCGACTTTATATCTACTATAATATTATCTATCTATATATACTTTGCCGTGTGGTTGCCGGCTTGCCGTGTGGTTGGCTTAGAATAGTGCCACTCCATGTCTCCCCGTGGAAGTCGTAAGAGGTGACTAAGGGAACAAAAGCTTGTAGTACTGTTAGGCGATGGGCTTGCTACCTGTCACTAATATACACTGTTAAACATCTTAGCCTAATTGTGCAAATTGTGGTTACAGAGTTATCAACAAGTTTTTTGGAGTTGTTGGTAATTCTGTAGCTCTGCCTACCCCACTCTAGGAATGAAGGCGTGAAGGTATGTATGTATGTATATATTATCTACTATATCTATACTATATATTACTATACGTTCTGGCATGAAAAGTAGCATATTATGTGTTAATCTAGGGTATGTCTAGCTATCTACATTTAAAATTTCACCCAAATCGTCCAGCCATTGCAGCGTGAAGGAGTAACACCATACATTTAAGTTTTAAAACGGTATGTTCCATAAACAACCGTACTGTGAGTTGTAACGAATTTTTACTCACCTTCCATCTTATTATCTAATCTATAGCGGTCAAACCACACTCCTCCTGGCATCTGTCAGTCACTATATTTGTAATGAAAGAAAGGGTATGAAAGCGATAGACAGTTGAGTACTATTAATTCAGTGGTTTTACTATTATTTTATTGACACAAAGTCCGTTACAGAGAACTTGACAGTGACTCAACAATTACTACAGTACTTAGGTTTTTTTTTTTTTTGCCCCCGCCGCGACTTGAACAGCTACTGCCGCAGGGATATGGCGTTTCCACGTGAAGTGATTTCGCCAGTGTCAAGGTTTATATGAGTATAAAACAATATAGCAATAAAACACAATCCAATCTTCTCTAGGAAGATTGGGGGCAACGTTGTACGGTGATTTGTAGGTCAGAGGTCAAGATAGTTTTAACCTCTGCACCACTGCGAGTCCACTTGAAACGAGAAGAAAGATGCCAGATACACGAAATAAGTCCAAGTCTTCAATCACTGTGCGACACAAAGGCATAAAAAGTACAAATCACTATCAGAAAAGAACTTTGAACACCTAATTACCCAAAAATTAAAGTCTAAAACAAATTACACGTCCGCCATCTTTTAACGTTGCAAATGGCCGTACTTAGGTTGGATTTTTATTCCCACAGAAAGAATATAAACAAAGTTACGTCACTGTCAAAGTGACGTTTCAAGGGATCTTACAGTTTGGACAAGCAAGAAATATAATATTAAGTTATCATTTCGCTCAAACCGTGATATAAAAATAAATGCGATAAATAATTAAAATTAAAATCACACAAATGAGTAATTGGTAAGTGAAGTGACGTCTCACATCGATCAAGTGGCCCTCAACTTGTTGACACAGGTGTATCGAGTCAATGATACCAGTGCAATAAATAAATTATGCATATGAAAACAGTAATGTGGTTATAAAAAAATCACCAAATTAAATTCTCCAGTCTTGATTACTAGATATACAAATTTTACAGATAATCGATTTCTTTTAAATACTTTGAAACGTATAAATATTTTGAATACTGCCAATGTGTTTCATTAACGGTAACGCCTTTGTTTACATTTTTTCTCTCGGAGTAAAAATCCGACCTTACGTAGATAAGAAGTCAATCCTGACACATTCCACGTCCATGAAGTTTCTGAATATTGGAATTGTTGACAGCAGTAAAACTAGTTTGTTACGTGTGAAGGAATAGTAATAACAGCATTGTTTGACTGCTGTCAACATTATCCATATTCAGAAACTTCATGGTTGTACAATGTGTCAGGATTGACTTCTTATCGGCCGGGCACTATAGGGAGATAAAACTTAATATAATTCTTTGGTGGTAAACAAACAGGCCCAATAAATCCAATAATTATATTTTCTATTTGTATATCGCCATTACTAAAAATCTGTTGCTAACGCTGAGAAAATTTTGTCCAACGCAATATTAAAATGTAAAAAATAGATATTTAATGGAGAGGTACGAAATCAAAGACTATTCACGCAGCCAAGGGGAATCGAGCTTGAATAATCCGTTTAGTTACATTTCTGACGGGATGAATTTATCGGCTTCAAATTGATTTAAAACCTATGTGTAAAAGATTTTTGAATTAAAAAAGGCGTTTGTTTTTACGAAAAATATTACATAGGTATAATAAAGTTTAAATACAAGAACACAATGACCTTCAAAGACGTCAGTAAATGTGAATATCGTCGGTGAAACTGCAAAACCGCGTAAGTAACATTTTAAATAAGGAGAAAAATGCACCTTTTTAATAAGTTTGTAAGGTCTATTTTGCTCTATCATAAATTTGTTAGTTACGTGGTTTTGCAGTATCACCGACGATACGTCAAATGTCAAAACGCTGGTTATTGAACCAGGCCCATGAGGGAATATTTATGACATTTTTTACAGCTTCAATACAAGCTGATTCATGTAACAAATAGTTGAGAAAAATATTAGTTTGAATAGCTATAAAAATAACCAAGATATAAGCCGACAAAGATTGGTTCCTATCTCTTTCCTGCAAAACAGAATTTAACATGGAATTTATATGGCCGAGCTGTTACATGACGTCACAGTGCATATCGCAACTCTCTTTCTAATCGCGATTAGCAGTTTAAAATGCTTGTATTGGCAGAGTGCAAAGCGGGTCGAGGGGGTAGCCTAAACGATCACAGCGCTCGCTACGGCTACAATTGTCATTTCTGTCGCTGACTTGAGCTGTCAAATCCATATTGCAGTACATAAAAATCTGCTTACAAACAAAGTTGTCTTGTACGCCGTTGCCGTGACAGAAGTTTGGCGAACCACTCGGGCTTTGATAATACGAGTCATGTCTCCTTGGCGAATGTCTTCAACTTCAAGGACATGCCCAGCTAGCACCAATTTCTTGCCTTTATTCATCGTCTCCGGTTGGAAAATGATTTCGTGGGTGATGGCACGAAACCCCGTTTTAGTCACGAGTAGGCTCATTTCTCACTGAAAACAACAATTTTAATATTATTGGCAATAATGTTACTGACTACCATTGTCCAAAATTGTGTAATATAGTAAAATAACACAAGATTTCATTAATATTTTTCACAATATTTACTTACTTCTTGTTTGACAGCGGTGACAATATTGTCCATAATGGCCGCCTGTCACGTGGCGCTGTCGTCGCGCTCGGTCTCAATTATCCGTATTTCTTGGCCAATTTTAATTTCACTTTTGGTGATCTCTTTTACGGTATTTTCATATTTTGTCGAGAAATCCCATTTCTACACATGTTCCCTTTTGTTTCCAACAGGTTTCTTAATTTTGTTCTACCTAAAAACAGACAATATCCAAACACAAAAGTGATGAACATATCGCTATTTAAAAATATCCGGAGGTATACAGGTCAATACATAGAATACCTTAAACGAGAGCTATAAATAACATAACGTTTTTAAAATCCAATCCAACCTACTGCGTTAAGTGCTTAATTGAAAAGTAGCTTAAGTCTGATTGACAAGTCCAATTAGACGCAATTTAGGGGATCGCGCTAATTCGAAGGGGCGCGGAAAATACGAGTGTAATTTTGGAATGAAGGCACCTTACATCCTACGGCTAGATGCGGCCACGCAATTTCTAAATGCTTAGTGTTTAGTTATTTTCTTTTACCGTGAATAGGTAAAACTTTTTGCACCTTTAAATACTTATCATCCATCATCATCATCATCATGTCAGCCGAAAGACGTCCACTGCTGGACATAGGCCTCCCCCAAGGCTCTCTACTCAGACCGGTTTTGTGTTTTTCGCATCCACCGCGATCCTTACAAGGTCGTCACTCCGTGTTGTTGGAGGCCTACCTACAGCTCGTCTCCCGGCCCTTCCGGAACCTTCTGACCCCATCGACCATCAGTCCTGCGAGCGATGTGCCCCGCCCACTGCCACTTCAGTTTTGCTATTTTTCGGGCTATGTCGGTAACCTTAGTTCTACTGCGGATATCATCATTTCTGATTCTATCACGCAGAGAAACCCCGAGCATAGCCCTCTGAGTGAATTTGAGCTTCCTTATGAGGCCCATTGTTAGCGCCTCGTCTCAGATCCGTAAGTCATCACTGGCAACACACACTACTTATTGCTTAGTTATTTTTTTTTATTTACAAAAGCCTCGTGAAGCACTAACTGGTTACGCAAAATCCTACTTTAATACTAAATCACTTGTAAGTAGCATTGTACAAGAAACTGATTCAAGTGTAAAACTTTCCACGCTGAGTTTTTATATATTTTTAATATTTAATGCATTCAAAAATTAGGGAGGACCAATACAAGTTATATTTGTTGATTTTTCATAAATAATTTACTTGTAGCATAAAAAAGCGCGACACGGGTCTTTGAGAAAGCAATAGGCTTTTTTCCTCAAGGACCTTAATGTCCTTGTAACGGTAAAGAATTAACCATAAAACAACATTACAAATGTAGAAACCTACCTGACATGTGTATTTGTTATTATTTAATTATTTATTATGAGCCACCCCTTAAGCTAATTATGCAACTACAACTACAACTAATATTTTCTCTATAAGTAGCTCGAACAATCTTTTGATGTGGGTTGCCAGCTATAATTTATAATTTAAAATAGCGGCGGGGTAGCATGGCTAATCTACGTATAAAATGGTTGCTAACATTCTTGGCTTCGTCGAAAGAAATCTTATTTTATGCGTTCACCTCCTTGATTTAACTTTTAAATGGAAAAGGAATGGTAAAATTGTTATTTATTAGGTACTTTATATCGCTTCTCCCGTTACCTTTATTTTTAACCACCATTTTATCAGGAATTGTACCACCATAATTATTTCAATAAACACTAGTTTTGTAATTTAACTAACTACCTATATTATTTTGTCTCTTTTTGTGAATAAAAACAATGGAAAACAACCCTAAATAAATCTCATTACTTGTAAAAAAAAGATTTTATTTTTTCACTCTTACCTTATTGAATTACAAAGTTTATTTAACAACCCTATTAAGTCAAAGTAAAGTTTAAATTTAAAGCAAACACATTAGTGATATACGAGCCTTGGAAAGTTAATGCGAAACACCGTCCCAGTAAGTTTTGTTCAGCCACTAATGGACTCTGGGGGAAAATAATCTTTTCACTTATGTATGAACGGTGTTACCCGAAAGTGAATCAAGTAATATTATAGAAATCATTTACCGCTGGCAATGAATTATTTCTAACACAAATAAGATATTGTGATGATAAATTATCTCTTCTGCCCGGTTTCTGAAGTCACTAGTTAAACCTTTAATAGCTATTGATCCGTTAAAGTTATGTTTAGGTTAAACGACGTTTATCTCTTCGTGCGTTTCTGAGTGCTCTACGAACAGTTCGATAACTATTGACAGATAAATAGTTCCTTCCGCTGCCGCTAGATGGATCTTAATAGACTGCTGTTAATGCCTTAATTCAACATCAATTCCGGATGATTTTTGTAAAAATAATAATTTGGTCAGTTAAGTTAAACCTAGTTTAAACGGAGTTTATCTTTGAGTCGTTGTTCGGAAACGCAGTTGTCAAAGATAACGGACCAATAGCGTTTACGGACAGATAAACCACCGATAAAAGTACTTCAGAAACCGGGCATTAGTGAGCTTATCTATACAAAAGGGCATTGCAAGATGGGATAAATTAGTATTTATTTTTGTCTTAAGTTTCTAGGGTTAGAACATGCGCAAATTACAACAAGCAGTTGGTATTGACCACTTTTTATGTAGTTTAACAATTTGTTAACACGAATATATAGATAGTGATCGACTTAAGTCGAACAGAAAAAGTTTTATGTTCATGTAGTAATAAGGAAAAAAACTGCATTTTTTTATTTTATGGTCTACCCAATTACCAAGGATAAAAAGCAGTCATCGATAAATGGTTTCCTTATTGTTAACAGTGCCCACAGTAATATCATTATTAATTTAAACAAAAAAAAATGTTTTACGTGGTTACTTTCTGCATAAAGTCAAAACGGTGTCAAAATATTAAAAGTATTTAGCCGGCCGACGTAACAGTTTTATTATGACTATGTCCGAAATTTAACCTCCACCGTATAAACACCACTAGCTTCTCATATTATAATAACTGAAATATATTATTTTTTATTTTGCGGTTTTGTCAGTGTCCATTAAGTAAGTAAATCTTTTTATGGGTGTGAAAACGGTGGAACATTTTATTTTATCAGATATCAAAACTGTATAGTTTACTTGTATGTCCGTCTTCTTTTTCTGTGTAACTTTTGAATAATAATTCGGTTGGCTAGCAGAAATAGCATTACATTTACTTATTTACGCGTATCTATTGATCTGTGAAATTTAACAGAGCTATTCAGACCAATAAGACAATAGGATGCATTTCGAAGAATATGCGATGAAATTGCACGAATTAATTGCGGTAGAGGCGGTTATGGAGCATTGCACGGTTCCTCTTTGATTTCATCTTCATTGTGGATATTGTATGCTTTCATAGTCTACGAACACATTAAAATATTGTCCGCACCAAGGCCGAGTACGTACAAACGTAGTTTCCGTTTGTCATTGGAAACAAAATACGAAATTATATTATTATAGAAAACTTGGGAATGGTCAAAATTGTGTTTTTCGGATTGATGGAACGATTCTTTGAAACGTAAATTTTTGGTTTGGCTGAAAATACACGTCGCAAAAGTGAATAAAAGATTAATAAAACAACGTTAATTTTATAAAAATGTATTTATTTCAAAAGAAGTTTTGTACTTAAGGGTACATTAAATATTTACAGACATGGTATTGCTTATTTAAAAGTCCTCTGAAACTATAAAATACTTATAACGATAAATCTATTAGGTATAGTCTTTATTATTTGAACTGAGCTGATCGTCTACACAAAGGCCATTGTTTGTGTACAATACTATTATCTTTCATTGTGTCCGTAACCGCAAGCCGATTACATATAAAAAGATAGAACTACATTGAATGTACATTGAATTATCAACCCTATCCTCTTAGTCAGTAGGTTTAAAATGTAAAGTGTCAGGATACAGATATACGTCTTGTGTAGATGATAGTATTGTGTAGAGAATAAGCTCAGTTCATATAATTAAGACTTATATCTGTATCCTGACACTTTACATTTTAAACCTACTGACTAAGAGGATAGGGTTGATAATTCAATGTACATTCAATGTAGTTCTAACTTTTTTTGTATGTAATCGGCTTGCGGTTACGGACATAAAGAAAGATAATAGTATTGTACACAAACAATGGCCTTTGTGTAGAAGATCAGCTCAGTTCAAATAATAAAGACTATACTTGGAATGACACGCTTCACTATATTTATTATCCGGATTGGTTTTTTTATAATATTCACTGGATGCATATCCCAGTGCGATTCATTTGGCAACACTCACAAAGTTAATTTCAACATTATGTACTTAAATAGATATTAAACATATTTACAATGTTGGCTAGAATATAATTTTCATAGGTACACAAAACTATTCTTGATTGTTCAATAAATACTGGTTTTTACAAAAGTGAATGTTTATTTACAACTGGTAACAAAAGTAAAACTGATACGACTATAATATTTTAGTTTTTTCTTAACATTATGTAAAGTTAGCCGCGTAACTTATTTCATTACAAGTAATAATACTAATATTTGTTGTCCGATTTTGAGCAGGAAATGCATACCCTGTCAACTCTTCTTGGTAGTATAAATATTTTAAATAATAACAAAACATATATAGTAATTAAAGATAAAACTCTGATGTACAACAATATCAACATGTGATATTTAAATCAAAACTCAGGTACAACCCCGTAGGTTAGTTTTATATCTTGGGTAAAAATATGTGCTAGCGTGGAGTTACCAACTTTACAGACAAAACCTAAAAGTAAATGCAAATACTCAGTGGTCAAGTGGGTATTAGCGGACTAGAATTTCCCAAATGGCCGAATTAACACTTGATAAAATTTGGCGAGTACTTAACTGTATCTTGTGTTTACACTGAGCAATGTTCACTGTCAAAGTCGTTTACAGCATGTTTTCTTGTAGGAACTTTTCCAAACCGTGGTACAAGTGAGGCCTCACGCCGACTAAGCCGTGGTCTTCATCCGTGTAGCTCTGTAAGATGAAAACTTTGGTGTTAGAAGAAATTGATTATGTACATATATTAGAAATTATCAAAGTTGCAGTGGCGTAATTATAGGGGGTCAGAGCGGACAATAGTCGTAAGGGGAGCGCCGGCCCAAGAGGCAGTGGGCACAGGAGCAGTACATAATATTACAGAGGGCTTATCCAATCTATCTGCTCCGGGCTTCAGATGGTAGGCATAGTTACACTATTTCCACACGGTCACCAGTTTTGAACCGATATACCATAAGTACCTACTTATATTATGTTGTGTGTGTGTAACAGGGTTTCCGATTATTTTTTTTGTATTCTGTTGAGTCCTATTAGTTGGATGATTAAATAATACCCAATTTTGACTTGTTTTAGGCCAGTTGAGTCTGGATCCCGGTATGGGCAAATATAATATGTGTTAAAAGTGCGAGTATTTGATCCTTAGTCTTGGATGTTTTCTGTAATAAGTATTTTGGTGTTTATTTCCTATGTTTAGCGTTATCTCGCAGCCATAGCACAAGCCTAAAGCTTAGTTTGGGATGAGGTAAAACTGTGTGGGGTTGTACCCTGATATATATTTTTTTAAATCAAGGGCTAACTAGACGGGAAATCCCGTCGATACGATAGCGAATTTCCAAGTAATTCAGGCGTTTAAAAATAACCTTATGGGTCAGTTTTAGTCCAGAGGTGAGCACAATACCTAATAACAACTCCTAAATATTTGTTATATGAACCCTGATGCGGCGTAAAGAGTGCACTTCAAGCAACCGACAGTGTTGACGAAAGGGCTTTAGAAATAAAATATAGAACGACTTGAAATAAGATGAGCTTACCATCTGCGTGAAGTAGATGTCACGGCGCTGCAGCAGCCGAGAGATCAGCATAGCGTGCTGATAGTGCACGTTGTCGTCCGCAGTGCCGTGGATCAGGAAGTAGCGCTTGTTTCGATACGCCTCCACCTGGACAACACAAAATCAAGTTTATCGAAGGTAGGTCAAGGGAGATATATTAACTATGGTCGTTTTTATCGATGAGGATACATACGTACATAAACTCACGCCTTAATTCCCAGAATTGGGTAGGCAGAGCTACAGAATTACCAACAACTCTAAAAACTTGTTGATAATTCTGTAACCACATTTTGCATAATCAGGCTAAGATGTTTACCAGCGTATTAGTGACAGGTTGCAAGCCCATAGCCTAACAGTACTATAAGCCTTTATTCCCTTAGTCGCCTCTTACGACATCCACGGGAAGACATGAAGTGGCACTATTCTAACCGGGTGCGTCCCACGAGATATAACTACATAATAACTATTTTCATGTTACTAACGTTTACGAGATATAATAAACGTTAGCTATAATAACAAAATCAATATTTTTATAAGGAATAACGGTCAAGTCATATAATATTCATTTTATATAATATTTTTTAATATAACACTCACAATGACTAATTTCAGTTCGTATAACATACATGACATATAGCGATCATAATACATATTATCTTTTAGTAGGTATAAGTGTTACAAGATATAATATCGTATGATATAAATGTGAGCGAGCGAAGCGAGCGAGCAAGACTTCTCTGGGCAGAACCGACTCGGTTAGGTTAGGTTAGAAGGCCTAGGCCTTCGAGGTTATTTTTTTTAATACTGAAAATAGAATTTAATTTCAAATAACATATGCATGTATTTATATTATACGTGTATTATGTTTTTTGATGTTAGATAATTTACAACATATTTATTATATTTATATTTATTGAGAACATATGCATAATATCATAAATGTTTAATGTTTTTTTAAACTCTAATTTGAGGCTATCGCTCTAAGAAATTCGAAATTCGAAAGAAGTCGTTCTAGGCGTTTTTATATAATACGTGTATTATGTTTTTTGATGTTAGATAATTTGATTGATATATCTTTTAAATCTTAGGTGTTATGAACGTTATACGTTTTAATAGTTATATAAATTGATATTATATATTAATAACGTTATACTTTATGGAAATAGATATTTTGAAATTATATCTTCCGTTCATTATATCCAGTGAACGTTATACTAAACGTGTTTATACAAAGTGAGCGTATATATTATGAGTGTTATATTATCAGTTGTTATATCTCGTATTACTTACCCATTCTAACCCGACAACCACACGGACGATGAGGATAAACATGGATAAAACCTCTTTCACTGTCTGACTAATATGTAAGAGTGTGACGAGTGCTTCATCTACAGCAATAAAGGCAACCATATTACGGGCCTAGGGCTATATATTTAGTGTGTTTTGGCGTCGCAACAGACATTACTTTCCTGTAAGGTGCAATGACTATTGAGAACATTTAATTCTATTTCTGACGACCTCAATGTAACTGCATATAATTTGACATGCCATGTAATTTATACTGTGTTATATTGAGTAATAAAATCTGAATCTGAATCTGAACACAGTCGCAATAAGGAGACGTTTATACGTCAAGTTAAGGGTCATTTTCTGCCTTATGAATTGTATTTCATAATGCCTTCGGAAGTGCGACTTACAAGGATATTCACTACACATAAATATTCCATAGGTACATTTTATTATCAAGTTGGATTGTAGAGTGAGTATCACGACGAGAAGTGTGTAAGCGATTTTTTTTTTTATTAATAACTAGCGGCTTGCTAGCGGTTTCGCCCCGCTGCAAATTTCTGACTGTCCCGGTGGATTTTTCAAAATATTTTCTTTTACAAACCTTCTTCTGACAATGACGAACACAACAAAAAAGAAATCAGCCAAATCGGTTCAGCCGTTCTCGAGTTTTGCCCTTAGCAACACATTTAGAGATTCATTTTTATTATATAGATTATTAATCTCTTTAAACCTATACATGTAGGAGGATCGTGAGATCGTGACTCACCACATCATCAGTCAGCAGAGAAGATACAGCGTAAGCTGCTGGATTTTGCTCAGGCGTATCCATGTAGCGTTCGGTGTAGATAGTATCTGGAAGTGTAATGATGATTAGTTTTCTCCCTATATTTTTAGGATATCTGCAGATCAAACAACGATTGGAAGCCGTTTTATATGGTTATAATTAACAAGTTAAGTTAAGGGCCTTATTTTCGCAGGGTGCATTAAAATGGTGAATACTTAATGACTTTGATTGTGACCCTTTACTCATTATAAATCAAATTAAGAAAAACTTCAGCATTGGGTACGGACAGTATCAGTATACTTACAATTTAACAACATAAACGCTTTAAAAATCACAAGGTTGGTCGTGAGAAGTTCACTAAACGGCCGTCTAAATCGGCAAGCATAAAAGATAAGTCATTAATTCTTCAGGTGCTGTTAATGGTATTACTATTAATACACTATCAATATAACCTAAAGTAAAATCCAAACTAATAGTGGTTTCCCACCACACCATACCACACAAGCCTGTTTTTTTATGGTGTAGGAAGGCAAACAAGCACACGGGCTACCTGATGGTAAGTGGAAACTGTGACCCATAGACATTCGCATTCACAAGACTGCAAATGCACTGCTAACCCTGAGGACTAAGATGGAATGCCTCTTTGCTAGTCATTTCACCGGCTGTCTTATCCCCAAACCGGAGCACAACAATGCTAACACTACTGCTTGGCGGTAGGTTAGGTACGAACCCGGACGGACCCTGCACAGGGTCCTCCCACAAGTAAGCCTTATCAAACCGAGCCCATGCCAGCGCGGAGTCACTTGTCAGGACCTATCTCGGTATTTTAAGTACTTATCAGGTTGCGTTTTATTTGTACCATAGAAGCGCCAATCGACGACCGGCGCGATGGCGGCAGCGCATCGGAACACATCACCCCCTCGGGCTAAGGCCAGGGACGCTGCGTATCCTCCGTACGACCAGCCCCAGATGCACGTGCGGTTGGAGTCCAGCCAGGATAGGTTTTCGTGGAGATATCTACAATAAATAAGGACTAAGATGTACGAATTGACGTAATGACATGCCTACTGGATTCGGTTTTGTACTTGTCTCTTGCTCGCTCTCATACGCTCTTATTAAGAGGAGTCGGAGATAAGTAGAAACCCGAAGCACCTTCTAAGTGCACACAAACTGTAGTAGATCTCACCAACAATTAAAAGATAACAGGAAGTTTAACGACTGTTAAAGTGTATTTAGCATCAGCCGATTAAAATTAAACAGTCTGTATTAGTTGGTAATATCTGACATCCAATATTTCGCAATCAAAAGTTTGTGAATCGACTCGTGTCTCCGTACCTGGTGACAGCAATCTGGTCCTCAATCTCGACGGTGCCAAGCCTGCGGTTGACCGCGAACATGTTGTCGACGCCGCGCAGCCCGGAGCCTCGCCCATCGATGTGGGCCACGGAGATGTTCCACCGGCTGACCAAGGATGTTCCCCAGTCGATGCTCCACTGTTTTGTGATAAGCGCCGTGTCCGGACCACCATAACTGAAGAAAACGGTTAAAATTTGAAAGTTTTTGTAGAACTGCCATTAATTATAAGTCAGTTGAAACCCTTATTACTCGTCAAATTTTAACTTAGGCAAACAAAAAAAATGGAAGGATTATTTGAACGCAAATATTGCATGTATCTTACGGAAACGGCATTGACCAATGATTATTTATTTTAACCCCCGACGCAAAAAAGAGGGATGTTATAAGTTGGACGGGTAAGTGTGTGTGTCTGTCTGTGCCACGGTAGCGCTTAACCGGATGGACCGATTTGAATGCGGTTTTTACAATTTTCCGCCTTACCTAGTCCCAAATGATTCCTGACAACGATATACATACATAACATATAATAGAGAAATAAATACTTATATTCATAGAAAACACCCAAGACTCAGGAACAAATACTTGCGCTCACCACAGGAATTTGCCCTGACCGGGAATCGAACCCCGGGCCGCTCGCTTCGTAGGATGAGTCACTACCAACTAGGCGTCGTCAATGAAAATTATGACTAACTGTAAAACTGTTTTGAGAAAAAGCTTCGTTTTGGATTCTTATTCTTTGCAATTCTTCCAATGCTGATTTGTCATGAGTATAATTGAATAGTTTTCCTTGATCCAATTTACAAATTGCAAAACCTTGTAAACTTTTCACACGACTCTTCGTCACATGCCCGGCCTTTTGAAAAAGTTGTTTTGCCTCAATATCCGTATTACAAAAGCCTATTTTGTAATACGACGAAGTCCTTCCAGTTTAAGGAGCTAAATAAAAAAATTACAAAGAAAATATCATTCATGTCTTTAAAGAGACGTCGCTAGATGTAGTCGTATTGTTGATTTGGAGAAGTTTAAAAAGCGTGAAATTAACAATTTAAAAAACCCCCGACTCAAAACAGTCTGTACTTCTCCTCTAAGTAAGTTGACGCTTGGATCAAAATATTATACCTACAGACTTATAATTAAACTTATAAGGCCAATACTTATTATTTTTTCTTTTAAGAAGTATTTTACAGACTGTTTTGAGCGGGGGTTTTTTAAATTTTAAATTTAATTTTTCTTGTTAATGTCGGATGGTAAGATATTGTGTATTGAATTGCCTTTGGATTCTAACACCATCTTACCGGCAAGCCCTTCAACTGAGCTGCATGCAGTATTCGTACGGTTTCGTTTAGAAAAGATAACAGTAGAATGACTAGTGTAAAAGCATTTCATCTCAGTTCTCCATGCTACCACAATACTTACACATAAACCAGCAACGGAATGTTTTCCCTCTCCTGGTAATCATGCGGCAGTAGCAGCTGGACATCGGCGTCGGGCAGGCCCTCGGCAATTGGTACTGATAGACGAAGAGTGACAGGCAGTTGGCGACCTCTGACCAAAGCTTCCGTCGCTGAGTTGTCATCCCAAGTGAATTCGTGAGTGCCGTTCTGGAATTCCAAGAGTTTGCGTTGAATCAGAAATATCTCGCTCGCTGTTCCTATGAATTTTATATCGTATTTTGTACTGTTACATGATGACGTGTCTTATTAAGTAATATTTACAATACTTTCAGAATGTAGTCCCCTCGGGTCTGATGTCTTTGATTTTAAAGAGGTCTACGTATCACTGAATAGTGACTGCGAACTCCTTAATAAAACTTGATGCTGGTATGATAACGGGTCAAAGGGCTAAACTAATTGATTATAATGTATATATATGATTTGAGCTGTCTTCTAATGAGGCGACAGTTTCTTTAACTAACAACTTTTTAATCCGCTTTAATATCGTTCAGTCATTTAACCTCAAAATATAAGTGTATCTGATAGTCCAAGGCCAAGCGATAATATTGACAAGTAAGATAAGATATTTTCTTATATTGCCTTTATCTACTTCAAGCGTGACTTACGTACGCTCTCGACCTTTGATTGTTTATCATATTGAAAACGTTTAGTTATATTATAACCACAGTAACAGTTAACATGATACTTACGGCTGGTTTTTATAAAGGCCCGTAAGTAAAAATAACAGATCAAATTTTAGTAACTTCATACAAGTTTTGACATTCCTGACCGAAATTTGATCTAACGGATCTTTATAAAACCCAGCCTAAGTCTGTTTTAGGTATTGTCTAACGAGATCATCTAATCATGGGATGAGTGACCTACGAACATAGACAAATTGCATTCTGCGCCTTGCCGAAATAAAGGAAAACTTATATCGACGGGTTGACCTACGTTCATTGTACTATCGCATCGGTCATCCATGTAATTTCCTCACACATTTCCTTTTCGTCGAATGCAATTTTTCTAGGTCCACTGATCTCCTAACTTTATTATATTCACTCACTCCTTTCGTCTGGGCTTAGTAATTTTGATTTTCAAACAAAGAAGGGAAGACTTACAATATCATAGATGTAGACTTGCGGTACATCAGGACCCAGGCAGTTAACAGTGACCCGGCTGCCTTCTGCGTTGATGACAGCGTCGTTGTACAGGCACTCCCCTCCATCATCCTTCTCGATGTCACACGTGAAACAGGACACGGCTCCGGTGGCGTTAACAGAGTAGATATGCTGTTCGGCGGAGTCGTTCTGATGCGTTGCTTTGTACCAACTGTAATTAGATATTTTACTTCGAATTATAAGGAGTTTAATTCTTACTTTAATTGCCTACCTACCTAATAATTTACTAACGTTTTAGGTTACGTGAAATTAATTTATTGAAAATTTTACTTCTGGTATCATGCAAGTTTAAAAAAGAAATTCGGTCCTGGTTATTGTACCGAAACGAATTCTTTAAGAGAGTAAACGATGATGTTTGAGATCCAATCCTAATCGCACACCAGTGTGAAAAAATATCATAAATCACTAAGTAATTTAATGCATAATCAAATTACTAGCCATATAATGTTACAAAACATGATCATCTAAGCCAAGCGACATCCATTACTAGATAAATACCTTCCCTATGAATCGCTACAATGATCAGTCCCCTGTCTCTCGCATCCAGTCCGTGTCTTGATTCCTGCAACCTTTATCAAGTCCTCGGTATTTGAACTTGTTAGTGGCCTATCAACTGTGCTAACCATGTATAGTCGCTATTTGACACCATTACGCCGAGTTTAAGAGTGAGAATAAGAACATTTTATTTTATTAGAGACAACATTAAACCAACACTGAGGTGACTAATCAGCATGGTTCCTGCCGGTAAGCTGCCTAAAATCGCCGTCATACGACATATTTCGGTTATCAGTCAGGATACTCGACGGTCTCCAGCATAAATCGCAGAACGCGCACTGAAAACGAACTGAAGTGCACGTAATGAAGCGACTGTAGCTGAAAACCAAACTGCATCCATGCAGACTTCATGCAGTAGTATGCCCAGCCTTGACACTTACAGGTTTAGCATTTCTACATTAGTTCTTCCGCAGATCTCATCACAAAAACAGAATATGAGAACATGATTCACTTACATGACATCATCGCCAGTCCACTTGAGGATCTCGGCGACGGTGTGCGGAGTGTTGGAGCGGCTCTGCAGCGTCCACACGTTGCCGGTGCTTGGCTGAGACACCTGTACCACTTGCTTGTACAGCGTGCCGTCTACTGCCTGAAACATCACATTAAACACTAATAATCTTTAAGGGTTCGTTGAGGGTTGCCTTGATTAAAAAACTAGACGTCCGCGACTTTGAGCGCGTAACGAAATGAAATAAGAGGTTGGTATGTATAGAAGAAGGATAGCCGCTACATTTGACAAAATAAGATTAATAAGAAACTTTTAGTAGATATTCGAGAAATAACGACGGAATTTCCAGTTTGTAAACTGCTCTGTTAGGAATTATTGCTAAGACCCAAAAAGTGGCATGTTTCAACTGACAAGATACTAAAACTATCCTAAAAGAGGCTCAGAGGTACTTACTTGAGGCAGAATGGTTATGAAAGAGTTTCCTTGCTCGCTGAATATGAGTGGGATGTTATCTATCCACCCATTCGTTTCTGTGTACCCGTAGACCTGAAAAGTACATGGATATTTCTTTGAAAACCGTTGCTTCACAACCATTGTATAAAACGAATAAATAGAGATACTTAATCAAATACCCGTAAAAGTAAAGTTCCAAAGAATTATTTCATAGACAGTCAGCCAATTTAAATCCTAGGGCACTATGAACTATATTAAAGTAACATTGTCACCGAAACGTAAAAGGCTTTTTATGATTTACATACATACATATCCTAAATAATCTCTATTGGCTTAGGAATTAAATTGGTTCCCCCCGCGGGTACCCGCCTGGAATTCTCCACCCACGGTGAAGCTGACAGGTACCGGGGCCCGTCTGAGTGTGAAGTGATGAGTGGACTGCGGGTGAGGGAAACTTCTACCGAAGAGGAGGATTTCCGGTGTCCCTATCCTGTGTTGCCAAAATTGCGGGAGGAGAGTCGCAATCGGGCAGGGTCGCAACGTTGTTTGCGGCACGGTGAGGTCGCAAAAGAAGAGGAGTACTGACATCGTCGGTGATGCTGCAATACCACGTAACAACAAAATAAATAAGCTGCAAAATAAACCTTAAGAAGTAAATCAGTAAAGTACATTTTGCAAATTATCGAATTTGTTAGTTATTGCAGTATCACCGACGATATTACGGTATGGCGTTCTCCCTATCCTCTGCGACCGAAACGTGTGGACCTGTGAGTGTTGGATCGGGGGTCTCTCGCTTTCTTAGATCCCCTGAACTGTGAGTGGTTTGTAGGGCGTGATAGGAGAATTACTGGGTTTTTAGTGGGTGTTCGGGACAACACCCAGCCAGCAGTTCATCCGAAAGGACGCGGAGACGCTGACGCTCGCCGAAACCCTCTGCGAGGAACAAAGAGGCTCAGCGAGTGGGATGTTGAACTGTCCCTATTCGAGTACGGTCGTCTAGATGACACACAAAACCAATAAATTTTTGTTGATTGGCCGGACATAACACACGTGTTGACGAGCAACACCCGAATCGGTACTTAAATTTTGACAAGTGAAAATACCTGAGTACAAGCGGCTTGCCCGAGGGTACAGGTGACCACTCTCATCGTGGTCTGGACGCGGTTCGTCCACATCAGCGCAATCGTGTTGCTGTTTACGAATCGTACAGTTTTCAAAATAGGCCTGGAATGAGAAAGATAAATTATTATTATTTGTTGAAGGTGTAAAAGTTTTATTTCATAGTAACTATAAAATATAAGAGTACCTATCATCGTCAGTTACTCTTAGCACTTACAAAATATCATTACACCAATCCTGATCCTGTGCTCACAAAACAAAAAAACCGCCTTTAAAAAGCAAAAAATAACTTATTTTAATAAAATGGTAGATAATAAGGTCAGTCCAAATTGATAACCTCCTCCTTTTTTAAGTCGTTTAATTAAATTCTGATACCTAGGCAAAAAAATGTTTGAGAAAAACGGTATATTTTTATAACGACGTTTATCTCGATTCAGTTATATTGCCCATTCAATGGTAAGTGACCAACGAGTTAGGACCGATTAGCAGACAGTTGAAAGCGTGGTTAACCATACAAATAACAAAAGCGAAAAATTTCGATACGTATTGTATGGCTTTTGTGGTACAACGAAAAATTTTTGAGTAAGTTTTTGGTCCTTACCCTAACGCAGCCTAAAATATTTACTATATTTATTTTATTTTAGTGTTTAGTCTTAGTGTATTTACAGGGATATTTCTGATAGACAAATAACATAGGTACTACAATTAAAAGTTAAAACCAAACTTATTGAAATTAAAATAAAACTAAGCTACTCAAATATAAAAGATAAAATATTTACTTATATGTAATATAGACGAATTCAGTTCTTATTTACGGAGGATGGTGGAGAGGTAATATTTTTAAGAAACCGGAAATGCATTATACTTACATATATGGTAGATTTTTGACGTGTAAAAGTGCCCGTGCGGCCTACTTACTGAATAAACATCTTTTATCTTTTTTTTATCTTTTTAAGCTGTTTGAAAAATGAACCCAAAAAAAATGAGATTTTTATGGAAAGAAAATAATATGGATGTTTATTTTGTTTTACCCTTATTAAACGTAGTCAAGACCACAGAGTTATTTCGTGGAGGACTCAGGGATGATAAACATTGAATGTTTTTTTTAACTTTATGGTTCCTTTTTTATTGCCAACTCTCTTGGCGTGAGGGAATTTCTTGTTAATTATTAGCTACATTATATATTTTATTACACTAAAAAAACATTGTAGTATCTCTTTTCACTGCGACAAACGAATTTTTGCCAAAATGAGGTACAGAATTATTAGCTAAGTTCTTTATTAACCTGTAATATGCACTAGATGAAGGAAATACAGAGGATTAGGATTTAGAGGAGGGTTAGAGGATTGAATTAGTTTAAATATCAGGTTCCTACAAACAGTAGAGCGTTGGACGGATTAGAGAAGCTAAGTTATATTAATAATATATTTCCTCGTTAACTTTTTCTGTGTAGTTATACGTAATACTCACTCGTTCATATCGGCGGGCGCAGAGTAGACGTTGTTGGCGGCGGTGTTGAGGTTGCGAAGGGTGACCGTCACCGTCGGGTTCGTAGTGCCAGACTGAAATAATACGAGAATTGTATGTTATTTTAATATCGGTAACCACCTATCATTCGACAAAGCGTTAGTTGGAGAACAATTCCAATTTGAGCGTAGTATCAGCATTTAAATATCGATTGCAGAGAAAACTCTTTCATTCAAATACAGTGCATAATTCTTAAAACAGCCTTCGAGGTTGTGCTTCTTCTTCATCTTCTTACGCTAGTCTAACCAACTTTACCCAAACCATAGTATGAATAGGAAATATAGGGCCTTTTAGGGGTTTCTGATACCTATTGCCGCTTGGGCACTAGCGTCGCGTTGATGCGCACCGCTCGATACTTAATACGCACACAAACAAAGGAGGTGACGGCGCGGTCTCGGTTGCCGACTTCCCGTGACTATTGAACGGCCATTACCAACTGACCATCGGAGCAGTAAATCATTTTATCGGAGTCTCTCGCTCGTACTCGTGGAGCTTATGGCGAGCGTAAGGGATGCGTGTAGTATCAGCGTTATCTTGTATCCCTTACGCTCGCCATAAGCTCCAGGAGTACGAGCGAGAGACTCCGATAAAATGATTTATTGCCCCGGCGGTCAGTTGGTAATGGCTGTACAATAGTTGAGTTTGCTTATGGTGGCTCGCGGCGCGTAATGTCGAGGCACGCACACACACGCATGTTACGCAATACGAGCATTTATTTGAAGACGAACTAGGTACTGTTTATATACTGTGCCCAAACCCAAAAGAGTTTTTAAGATCTCTTGCACATAAATAAAAATATCAATCTCAAATGACGTATATTATTTCATGATTTTGAATCGTACTGCTAAACACCGAAAGTATAAAAAGGCTCTTTACAATTAAAAACACGTTCAGGTACGATACTTTGTCAATGGGATTACTCTCATTCCATCAGTAACCTGTAACTACATATAGTATTTGCAGTAAACCGGTGACGTAGTGGGTATGTGCACGTTGGACCCATCTGCGATTGCACTCAGCCCTAACCTGTCACGTCCAAAACAATTGGAGACGCATGGACGGCCCTGGCATTATGTAAGGTTGGCAGAGCCTGTGTGTGGCTGTGGATCTAGACAAGATGCATTGCGCGAACGTTATCGTAATCGAAATGTATATAAGCCAGTGCCGGAACACCACCCACCGTCCGCATCGCATCGCACCAACAGCAATTGTCACTCAAAAAAACAGTGCCGGACGGTAGTGTGGAGCGCTTTTGTCAACTACATAAATTTACACAGTTTTCGAAAATTGTTTACGTTACAATTTTTCATCTTGTCCAGGATACGTCCTCTGAGGACTCAGGTATCGTTATCCAAAATATAGGATTGGAGTAACTGTCGCGTCGAGCGTTTACATCAATTTCACACATTTTGACAGTTCTCGAAAATCGTTCACCTACGTTAGCGTTAAGTATATAATTATTTTAGCTTCGCTGGTTTTTTTGTATATTTAGACGACCTAGTAAGCCTAGTAAAACCCTACCTACGAAGCAAGTGGTTCCGGAATTCCGCTTCCGTAATTATAAGTAAAATGGTAATTTAAATAAATTTTAAGAGACCAATTTAATTAATTTTGTATTTAACCCAATAGTTTTGTTTTGATATCTTTATTTATTTAACAGACATTTTAATGATGAAATGATTATTTTACATTTGGGTTGCAATTTTCTAATAGTTACAACAATTAAATAATACGTAATGATAAAAGTGTATTATACTGTTTCAAGCGGTTTTCACGTAACCCGTAAGATACACTTTAGGGGCTTCAAGCCGAAAACGAAAGTCAAACAAAGGTTAAATATACTTTTTTCAAAATATCCGAAATAGATAAATATTTTAACAACGTCATAACGCAGATTGGCTTTAAACCCCTATTCCTCCAAATGGTTTTCGAATTAGAGCAATCGTAAAAATATGAACAATCCCAATTTGAGGAACGAGACGTCATCGTGAAACAAAAAAAAACAAAGTAAGTATATGAGCGTCGTTTAAAAAACTTGGTGAAGTTTTATTGACTGTCATTGATCTTCACTGTCAAAATTTTATTTATTTACGAAATTGTTTCGACTTGAGATACACTCCCCGCTATTTCTATGGCCCCTAAATCAGCGCGCGCCGCACGCCGCGGGCGCCGCGCCAAACCCGTTTACCAACCACTTTCACTTACGTGCTGTACAAATTAAGGCGAGCACGAAAACCATCCAAACGAAACCATGTCAACAAACTAGGGTCCATCTTGAATAACAATATCTCGCTCTAATAACATTATAGTACTATGTAATAATATTGTTATCTAACGCTTAAAATTTACATAATTGTGGGGTTATTGAATAGAGTTGTTTTTGTGATTTAAAGATTGTGATGGGTAATTAATTTCTTATCACTTATTGCAAGGGGAATGATTTCAAATCTGTGTTACATTCTAAGAATGATCTTCCATACTGAAACGCGAGTATGTATTTGAGTTTAAGAAGAATTGTTACTCTTATACCTTTATTAGGGACACATTAACTGACCTAATTACCTACCTATTTATTTGTATTCAGGCATTCTCTACCAAACAACCACAAGACGATGTTTTATCCATTAATCTACCGCCAAGCAGCAGTGTTTGCATTGTTGTGTTCTGATTTGGGGATAAGACAGCCGGTGAAATGAATAGCATAGAGCCATTCTATCTTGGTCCTCAGGGTTGGCAGTGCATTTGCAGTCTTGTGAATGCGAATGTCTATGGGTCACAGTTTCCACTTACCATCAGGTGGCTTGTGTGGTCGTTTGTCTTACAATGCCATAAAAAATAAAAAAATAAACTAAAAAAAGAACTTGGGGCTGATTAGGGCTTGCAAATATTCGAGAATTTTCAGTATTCGAATATTCGAATTTTTTTCTGGTATTATTCGAATTATTCGAATATTATTCGAATAGTTAAAAACTGTTGTAATAATCAAGTTTTTTATTGCCAATGTCTTATTTAGATTTTAATTTATCTGTATACAAACAAAATCTAGTTAAAAATTAAAGAACAATTTGTTTAATTTGGTGTAAGGCACTAAACTATCACATTCACAGTCTTACAAAAACTTGGAAAATAGTTGGTGGTTAACAACAAAATCAGTCTTATAAATCGAGGTCTTACTCAGACGGACAATAATATTTTTTATTAGGTCCTTACCTATGAAATTGGCGTTTTATATGGAGAATTTTATGAAAACGGTGGTTTTCATACATTTAATTTTGCGGATTATTTAGTAACGTCAAATGCAAACCAAGCAAAATTCTGTCAGGAATATTGGACACTTCTAAGCTATATTATACATATCTTAGTTACTTAAAAATAGTTCAATTCATAAAACTCTGCGTAATTGAAACACTTGAACTTGCAGCACTTAAAAAGAGTTAAGTTCACACTTTAATTTTAAACATTAAGTAAGAAATTGAACCATATTATTTGTATCTAAAACCTTTGTTGCATAGTGTATTAATGAAATTTAAAAATATTTTGGAAGTTAAAATTGAAATAAATAAATTCCGTACGAAATAAAACACGTAAAAAAACGCCAATTTCATAGGTAAGGACCCAATATAATACAATCAAACAATCAAATCAAAAACAATCAATACTCTTTTTTAAAGTTACTAGAAAAAATAAATTTAAAAAAAAGCCGCCAACCAGCGCCGTCGTCGCACTGATTCCCGCCCGAGTTCCCGATCGCTTCCGAGCTGTGACGAATCATGTCGGGTCGGGCGGACCGCGGAAACATCGCGAGACTTGCGCGCGAACTTTGAAAGTTGTATTTTGAATGCATCAAATTCTGAGTTTGGCATACCGGAAATTGGTCGAATATTCGAATATTGCAAGTTTTATATTCGAATATTCGAACCAGTTTATTATTCGAATAATTCGAATACTCGAATATTCGAATGCAAGGCCTAGGGCTGATACAATTTAAAATCATGACCTCTAATTTCAAAGTCAACTTTACGAACGTAAGTAATTTAAACTTATGAGATTTGAAATTTCCCTTAAATAAGTTACGCAGCATTGCCCATAAAACCAAATTGCCCTTAATAAAGTACTTCGTGGACCAGAACTGTCGCAACACCGCTGTGCAATAATTTTACTGGGCCACGTTTTATATCTAGTGCCAGTCTCCCTGACTTCCTTCCAAAACCAACTCTATATGGACGTCTTGGCGCTTAACATGTTAACACCGACAGACACCGACATAGTTAACATTCACCTAGTTAACTACCTAGGTAGTCTAGCAGAAATCATAAAACCCGATTTATGGTGTTTCAACACAAGTCACAAGCAAGCTTAAAATTCATGACTGCCTTTGTAAAATATGTATGTTTAAATATATTTTTATAGCCAAAAACGGTAAACCAGCAGACGGCCACCTTATGGTTCGCAGTCACCGTCGTCCATAAACAGACCCTTGCTGCCCTTGCTTTAGAAAGGTGTACCTGCCTATCGAAGCGTGCTGAATATAAGGGTTACAGCTTGATAGCTTCATAACACTCCTATTTAGGTTAATAAATAACCAATCCAACGATACTTATAACGATACTTACTTCTAGATCCGTTCAATAAACGGTCTAGGTACAATAGGTAAAAACCGTTACCTCTGTTGGGCAGTACCGTGGGTAATTTTTTATAGACCCCTATACGTATACTCTGGTTTTTTCGCACTTCCTTTATGGATTTTCAGATAATTTTTTGAAGTCTTTTGAATTGTATTATGCAATCGTGGCACAATCATTTTATTATTACACCGCCATAGTCCTCGTTCCCCCTCTGATGTTATGCAGCAAATAATCTATTGTACTCGTGAGTGCGACTGACAGGTATCGAATAACTACATAATAAACGTTTTCTGCGGCGACCGATCTACCGTGCACTGTATTATTACTAGTACAGCGATTCTTTCTTATACAGTGTTAGTATTTTTAGATAAAAAACTGCAATAAATATGTCTTTGATTGCTACCTCAAATAATACTAAAAACGTTCTCACCTTTCTTCAAATATACTATTTTATGCAACTCTAGTTTTGCATATTTTGTCTGTTTCTACTTTATTTTTACTTACCGACTTAATTTATGGCGGCTTTATTTGTAAGAATAATCAGTAAATAAAATAAACCAAAAGTAAACAAAAACTAAAAAAAAAAAAATCGGCCGTCCCTTCCCTGACGGTTTTCACCACACTCAGTTGTCTAAATGTGAAGTTTCCTTACGTTTTCCTTTTACCACAAGAGCATCAGTTACCTCAGCACTATCGTAATCTGAATCAGCTAAAAAATGAACATGATGATCGCTCGGGTTCGAACTAAGTATCTTACGATCACGAGTCGACACCACTACACTACCGACGCTCTATAGATGCGTAAATTAGATAACGATAAAGAAGGAAGAAGAGCTAAAACAATGTTTAATCGAAGCTCTATTGGGTCTACCTTAGGGTACCGGATCTCGTGGTGCTGCGTGTACTGGTACTCCACGGAGCCAGGGACGCCGTAGTGCGGCACTCGCATCACCCGCACGTTGGTGTCGTCAAACGTCACGTAAGCCAAGTGGTCGCCCTCGTCGGAGAACCACATAGCATTATAGCTACCGAACACCTCCTCTGAAAAGCCAATGAGAAATAGCTTTATTTTTGACTAGCGACCCCACTTTGCTTCGGTTTATGTGAGTTTTATGGCACAGCCGTATATAATCCAGAATAAATAATACATAAAAACCTTTCCCTTGAATGACTCTATCTATTGATAAAAACAAAATCAAAATCCGTTACGTAGTTTGAATGATCTAAGTGTAAATACAGAGGGACAGACGGCGGTAATGACTTTGTTTTATACTATGTAATGATTGACGCTGAAATTAATGAAAGTGCCTATTGAAAGTAGTATAGTGATTTTATAAAAATACTTAGACGTAAACTTCGATTGAGGATCAGCTGTAGTAGTGCTCCTTACAAGAAATGGCCTAAGCTGTACTTGGCATATTTAAAAAAGCCGGTCTTGGTTATACATTTTGACTATGAATGAAGTGTTTTACATCAAAAACCATGAGATATGCTCCGGCCTCGTGATCCTTAAATGTCTTCCGCAAATGAGTGATCAATTTAATTTTATGATGATCATTCAAATCTAATAGGTATGGTATATGGCTTCATTATAAAAAACTTGGGTTATTGAGTTATTACCCCAACCAACAATAGGCAGTTGTGACTTATCTAAGCGCCGTAAAAATACAAAACAACAAACATCAACGCACCTTCATACACCCAGTCAGGAATCCCGTTGTAGATGACATTGAGTTCTCCATTGGTGGTGATCTGGACCGGGTCGTCAGTCAAATTCGCTTGATAGTAGATGTTGTTTAGATAAACGAAGGCCAGGGTGGTCCCGGAAGGTCCCCACACGAAGTTCTGCAGGAATCCCTCCGTCAATAGTGGGGCGGGGCCGATATCTCTAGTGTCACCGGTGACTATGTCATAGGCGGAGTACTTGGCGAGGAAACTGTATCTGTAGACCTGGAACAATTTGGCCAAAGGTAAGCTATAATTTATCAAAAAGACAAGTCCTTTTCACTTACTGGTACTTGCACAGTATTAAAAGCTAAATTTCAAAAACTATTTCGTACCGGTGGTGACAAAAAAACATATTCCACGAACTTGCATTTAACTAAATAAAATTGTTGTAAATCGACCAATGTTAAGGACATACATACGGACCAGAGATATAAATTATTTTATTTTATTCATATTATTTATTTATAAATCAAATATCAGTTAAATAAGCTAGTCAGCCGTCGTCGTAAATCTTATCAGTAATATTTAAAACGTGATTGAAAATGTTTTAGATTAAAATATAATGGTCTTTTCACTTCTCATGCTCGTAAAGTCCTTCTTTATGCTGGGTATAGGCTGCACAAAATCGCATTTTATGCACTAAGTGCATAAAGTGTTGTCGTAAGCCATTTAATTCTTACAGCCAGACAGACGAGGTGACTGCATTAAATAAATTTGATATTTGAATACATTTGCTTTAATTTATTTGCCTTTATGTTGCATCTAACAAAAAAGAAATTTAAAACTAAACTAATTATAGCAGTATTGCGTTCGACCTAAGTTAAAAATCACACGCAGTTTTTCTTAAAGAAATACTGTGGCGGGAAAGAGGTTTTAAAATAGTTTTGGACTATTGATTAGGTAGTTGTTTTCTTTGCAAAACTTGTGGTGTTACGGAATTTAGTGAAGAGGAAATAATGTTCACACCTAACACACTAGGTAATGGATAAAAATGCAAAATAACTTATTGAACATTCATTGCCTCCTAAATCCAAGAAAATTTATTTAAAACTTATGAAATTTCAGTCTGGAGAACCGGCAAACATAGTCAATACATCGCATTCATGGGTCAATTTCCCAAGCAATATTTTAAGCTGGCGGCGCTGAAAACCGGGGTGAACTATGGTTAAAAATTAAACTGTTATTTTTTTCTGAATACTTCACGCAGTTGCCTATTTTGGGCAATAAGTAGAATTAGAATATTAATGGAAATAATAATTTAAAAAAAATAATTAAGACCTCATTTCTCATCACAGTGGGCTGTCCGCAACCCAGTTTTGATTGCAAAACGTGGAATAAATCAAAAACTATTAATGATTATGAAAAACATTTACCTTTTTTAAAATACTAGATAGTTAGTGTACATAAAGAAGCCCTGACTTTTTTTTTAACTATTACAAATACAGTTCGGTACGAGGAAATACGTTTGTCCGGAGAAACGTTATCATTACCACCGTCAAATATTCTGTGCCTTATATCTGCTAAGCTTCAATATGTACGCCCCCCCACCTCCCGCGCACTCGTAGAGTTAGTCACGCGCAAGAGTTTGGTGCTAGCGGTTGTGTTGTGCGCGTTTCTGGCGATTAAATATAAAGGAAAGTTCTTGCTTCAGGTGGGGTGGGGACAAAAAAATCCTCATTCCGACGGTTGATTTATTTTTTGTACTTTTTGTGTGTTTAGTTTGAGATTTATGTATAACACGTACGTCATATTTCTTAATTCTGGAGTAACGTTAGTTTAAAGAAACCAGACTCCGTTGTTTTTTTTAAAATATTTTTATACAGGTTTTATCATTCCGTGGTTCTCATTCCGATGTTTCCGGTGTATGAAATACCCACAGAAATGATAAGCAACACCGGCATGATACAAAAGTAGCTTCACTTAGTTATCCAAATAATTATCCAATTTAATTATTTAATTTTATGAAGTCAAAGCAAATGAATAAATATTATAAGCGTTTAAACGTAAATAATTAAGCGTTTAACGATAACCAAATGTCAGTTATTTTGTACTACTAAGCATATAATATGCATACATACATAGCGTCACGCCTTCATCCCAGAGTGGGGTAGGCAGAGCTATTACCAATAACTCTAACAACTTGTTATATAATATTATATTATAATGAAGAACGTTCTCACCGATGAAAAAAAAAAAGTTACAGATTTATTTTTCAATTTAATTATAATTATAAAGGGCAATACCAAGTGTTAAAATTGGACGTGATATTCAGTTTAAAAATCTCAAAAAGGTTTTAATTTAAATTAGTTTTAGGATGTTTTTGTTTTTTTTTAATATGCTCCTTGATCTCTACACATTAAGACTGAAAAATGTGCAAGTACACATATTCGACTGCAATTTAACTGTTACAGTATTTACTTAAAATTTATTTAATTTAAATTATTACGTTTTTTTTTAAGATCTGGGATATGTAAATTCACATCTAGTCTTGCAAGACTATGTTATCATAATTCCATTATGTTACATTTTTGACTGAGTTTTTTAGGTATTTCATATTATATTTTTGAGGCCGTCCTTATGACGCACTAATTATTAAGCATTAAGTTATCTAACTAAAGTCAGTGATAAATGAAATAATTGCCACTGGGATATTTGTAATAATTAGAATTATTGAGTTATATTTTGCTTGGTCAGCGAACTGTTCCTATTAGATTTACATAGAAGAGTGTTATTTTTTTTTAATTTATAACTAGTTTATTATCATAAATAAATCACAATGTTTAGAATATTTTTGAAAACCATATTAAAGAAATAAGTAATAAATCAGTCCGGTACATTATAAAAAAAATATAAAGTATTTTTTTAAATTAAAATATGTTTATTTTATAAGCGAATTGTTTCAAAACATTAATATAAATGTAATTTTTACTCAAACAAAGACTTATAATTATGATAAATTATTAATAACATTAATCTAATTTTTACTCAAATAAAGACTTCTAATTATGTTAGTTAATAATAACATTAATGTAATTTTTACTCAAATAAACAGTGATAATTATGATAATTATTCACTTTTTTCATTTATTTTCATTCCAGTGGATAAGATTTCATTTACGTGGGTCGTTTCTATCATTCCAGTGGGTATTTATCACTTCGGTGGATACTTTTTATCATTTCGGTGTGTATTTATCATTCCATAGTTTTATCAAATATTCTATCTCGTATATCTCATAAACTATTTATGATTTTGAGTGACCCTTAACATCACGTCTACAATATATAACAATGCATAGTTTAAAATGAAAAACGTTAAAAAATACACAAAACTTAAAAATTGCACCGAAATGAGACAAAAATCAGAAATGTTGAAATTGACCCTCATGTAAGTTTTTTTACTGATAATGTTTTGTCCTCGTAATCGAAGTGAAACGCAGAGTGAGAATATAACTCGGTCTTAAAACCCATTTTATCCTCGACTTAATTATCCAACCTCGCCTGCCGGTTCGGATGGATACCACGTCTTGGATAAAATGGTTTGTTTTATGCCCTTGTTTGACAGTCTACTATTTGTTTTGACTCGATCGAACCCGTTTTATTTATTAGCGTGCCGTAGCTAATCACTAACATTTCAATCATACATCCCGTTTTCGAATGTCCTGTACGTTTTTGAAACCATGTTTAAAATCTATTCGGACTTAGCACGAACTCCTAAAACAGACTCTCGTTTTCATACATTGTTTTATGGTAACCTATAATTCTATCGAATTTCACTTCATTGATTGTATCATTTCATCGAATGGTATTTTCCGCTGAGGATAAGTTCAACATCAATTCATTACGTAGGTTAGGTTATACTTGTGAAAGACTCATTCATGCGGAGAGAAATGCCTGACGATGAATTAAAAAATCTGTGTATTGATACGTTCGTTTTAAAGGTGTTTCGATAGATTAACTGTGGGGTTATTATGACAGTTTACGCTGAGATTTTATTATTATTATTATGTTTGACTATGTAGTTGGTATCTTTACCGTTACTACTTCACCCGGGCACGGGTAGCAATGCCCCTAGGGGGGGCATGCTGAACCCTAAGTTAGAGGTGCGGTGGTGGGCGCACCTCTGGAGGGGTGCCTCCATCGGGTGTCAGGCCGGCCGAGCGCAGCTCGGCCGGCTGAGTATCTTGAAGGACTTCGTTTTCTTCGGTTTCTTCAAAGTGTTCGGATTCTTCGGTTTCTTGAATGTGTTCGGTTTCTTCGGTTTCTTCGATCTTCTCGATCCCTGCAGTGATGCTATGAGGCTCAGGTCCGGATCTGGGAGGGTGGCCTCAACGTCCCTGGCGCCGGAGCTTCTTCCGGTCTTCAGTGCCCTCATCCACTGCGAGTTGGATGGGATCGGTGGGATCGAGCAGGATGTGCTTGGGGCGCCTGACGGGTGCCCCAAGCGCAGCGAGCACGTCGGGATCGGATGGGGTGAGTTTGGGAGTGTAGGAGGTGGCACGGACGATGAGCGGGTTGGGGTGGTGTGAGCCTTTATCAAAGAAGCGCCTAGACGCGTCCTTGATAATGTGTCTGATCGACGGGACGCTGAGGTCCCTGTGAAGGTCCGCGTTGCGAACAAACCAAGGGGCCCCCGCGACCGATCGGAGCTTTTACGCTGAGAGAAAAGGACAGAGCTATATAACTGATATAGTTCCGTACTTCATGCTCGCCGTAAAATTAACTGCACAGCTATGTCATAATAACCCCCCAGGTATCCTTATTTTATATATACTTCACAAGTACTACTTAATGTCAACGCCAATATCAACTTGCAATAGATTTTTAGTACTAAATACGGATACGGAATGCCTTAACCAATCCCCATACACATTTTCTCGTTAACGGTTACGTTACTTACTCCATAGAAGGTTAAATTACTAGAACGCATTCAACTATATTCATGCGCAAAAATAATAGGGTCATATTGTACTAGAATCCTTTACAAAGTGACCTGCTACTTTTCTCACCCGTGTGTATTATAATGAGCCTACTTAAAATGCACTTGCGTCAATACGCTTCTACTATTTACACTTGATAAACACCGTGTTATATCAGCTGCGAAATAAAACTTGAACACCGATAACTATATTTTTGCAATTTTATACGAAGTAAGACCGGTAAATAACATTTGAACTTAAATATTCTGAAGCATAACTCTGTCAGTCCGAAGGCGAGCCTGCATACAAAATGAAACAATTGTTCCATTTTGAAGTCGATTGCGATTGCGAGTGCGTTACGCAATAGTCCAGCAGACTGCACACTCACAAATAGATGACAATCGCAATTGATATTAAATCTCACACAACGTTGTGTGTAGGTGTAGTGCCAAAGCCACAGTGTAGAGCCAAACAATTTGATGCCTTGGTCACTATATGACTTTATCAAAGTGACGTAAAAAATCAAATTGTAAGTTTTCATACGATTTGACTTATTGCGTCACTTTGACATAGTTTCATAGTAGCCTAGGAATCAAATTGGTTAACTGTATATCAATAATTTGATTCTTAAGAATTTTCTATTCGCTTTACCTTAAAAATCGCACCCTTATTCTTGTTACCCGAGTCTAGTGCTCATTAAAAAACTATTTGTCAGCGAACTCGCTCGCTCCTAGATTATTTTCTCGACTGAAAACTAATCGAGTTTCGTCGAGAAAATAAAATGCTCTAGACAGCCCGTAATGGCTCGGTGGGCAAGCAAGGACGCGACCTAGATGGCGAAGTGTTTCGCTATCGTTCTTCAATCAAGCACTAAACCCAGTGTCACCTTTTATAATTGAAAAACTATCAATGTTTGAATAGACTTCGATCAACGTCGTTCTTTGTCGAGGATCTAATGATACAGGCATTGTTTTCGGTGTCACATGCAAAGAAAATAATCTTGAATACGCTTGAGATTTTGAGTGGGATATATCGGTACAGATAAATTATATTTATTTGTGGTAGGAGTGACGGAAATACGATCCAATACAACACTCGAGCAAAACCATTCCAAAATTTTACTCGACTTGGGAACTAAACTCGACTTAGCCATATTATGCCATATCCTGACAAGAGATAAACGACTCCTATCCTATAGCTCTATTGCCTTTACTAACTGGAATTTGCAAGAGTTTAAGGTTCTGATGCAACATGACTGAATCTTTGGAAATTTTATTAGAAGATAAGAAAAAGTGGCTTATTTGTCACAATTCGGAGCTCATACACAGAGAAAATATGTTCACGATTGAGTTAAAGAACAATTAGGAATCAAATATTTCAGACATTTTTACTTTACCTAACGTAATAGTATCAAACCAATTATATTCTATATTAAGATACATTATCTGCGCGCAAAAGTGTTTCTCAAAAAGGAAGGTAATTTACCTTACTACTGTTTGGTGGCGCCGCGGCCGCTGACACGCACACTTCAAATACAATCAAATTATACAACCTAAAAGAACAAATATATTTCATTAAAAAAGCCGTCTTGTGTTTTTCGAGGCTGCCGAAATCATACTTTAATTGTAAAAACAAGAAAGGATGTCTCAATTCATTCGTAACTACCATAAATATTTTTTAAATATTAGCGATAAAGACGGATAGCTACATGGCGGCCGTGACCAGGCGCTTGTCTTGGTGAGAATAGTGAGCAATTTGAAACAACTATTTATCTCTTTCTAACAATAGCGTTCGCTACGGAGTGCCGTCTTTGTGTGTAGAATAGAAATATGGTACCAGTGGACGGACTACCTTAATTTACGGGGTGACTTTGATAGCAACTACCATTCTACATAAACATGTATTTTTTGAGGAGTTGGAATACGCCTCCATAATTTTTTTTTCGCGACTTGTAGCGTCGATAGTTACTCCTTCCGAAAGTTAAAGTAGTGCGCATTTTACTGTCTATTTTCATATATTAGAAAAAAATATGAACAGTTAGCGTGCTTTTTGTCTTGATTTTTGAGGAAAAAAAACGACAAATGCACCTATGTTATGCAAAAACGCATGTTATTTGAATGGTGTCATATATTAAGCAAATCTAATTAGTGATATCGGAAAAGAACAACATATTATATTCTATATTTCTTTAGATGTTACGTGATTTTCAGCGGGTTTACTTGAGATAGTCACTCAAATATTTAGTGTTTTCAAAGTAACCCCGTAGTTTAACTTTGATCAAAGTGTTTTTATTTTGTTTACGGGAAACTAAAGGTCTAGTTTTTTTTCTTATTACTCAAGTTAACAAAACAAGAAAACCCGATTATTGAATTTTTTTATGTTATTATTTTGTCTTTTAGTTTCTTTTAAAACTCGTTTATTTGATCAAAGTAACCCCGATACACGGTAACGTAGGACTGTCAGTAATTGGCGACGGGTTTTAAATGCGTTTAGTATGAGCATAACGCATCTAAATATAAAATATAATTGTATCTAGCTCACTTGTAAAACGTTCGCAAGTGTTCGTGATTAACTGACTGCGCAAGTAAAACAAATTAGGTAATGTGTTTTACTATTAACTATATTTAACACGCTTTTGCGGGTAGTAGTCAATGATATTTTATTTTAAGATAACATTGACTACTACCTGCTGACTATATCTGCGCGCAAAAGCGTTCCTCAAAAAGGAAGGCAATTTACATTACTACTGATTAGTTGCGCCGCGGCCAGTGAGACAATAAAATTTTACTACTTACTGAAAAGTAATAAATATATTTCATAAAAAATACCGTCTTGTGTTTACGCACACACATACACTTCATCAAACGTCAAACTTATAACACCCCTCTTTTTTGCGTCGGGAGTTAAAAAATACCGTCTTGTGTTTTTCGAGGCTGCGGAAATTATTGTTACTGTAAAAGGAAGAAAGTATGTCTCATTTCATTCCTAAGTACTATAAATATTTATTAAACTATGTTTACATCTCGCCATAATTTGTTTAATTGGTACCGGCGTCACTCTATCATCTGTGAAACTTGAGATACACACTAAGATATCGCGAGAGTGCGATAAAGACGGGTAGCTACATGGCGGCCGTGAGCGGCACTTGTCTTGGCGAGAATGGCGAGCAATTTGGAACAAATATTTATCTCTTTCTAACAATAGCGTGGTAACGTGGTAACGTAGCAACTGTCCGCAATTGACAACAATTCATTTTGTGCTAAGGTAGTATAATAAAATACCGTTTCTAGATTTTACACTGCTGATTACAGTAAAAATATCTTTGGATTTTTTTATGCAGTAGTTTTTTTATATTTAGGAAAAACCGTAAAAAAAGTTGGATTGTGAATGTTAGGAATACACTTATAGTGCCCTTAGTCCATTTATTACCAAAGGAATTCAAAAAAATATACAACTGTCATGTTCATTGTTTATCTGTCTGACGGATTACTTGCTTGATTCTGACGACACGTTTTCAATTCTACGCAAAATAGTTTATTTATTTTAATGGCGTCTACAACTTACGTAATTAATTAAATTACGCAAAATAGCAAATTTGTGAACGAACAGCAGCGAATGATTGACATGACATGACAGTCAGTTTTGTTTACTGTTTAAAGTTACTTTTTAAATTTTATATCAGGCTAAGATCACATCAGTATTCCTTACTTTGTATATACGGTATTTTTAATGACTATTTCTTTTATAAATTATTAACGACGAATTTAAGTTAAATAAAGAAAAACCAAGAAATACGGGTAGTCTAATTTTTAACCAGCTATTATAAACGCGAAAAAACATGAATGCTTTTTTTTTTGAAATGTTGTCAATTGTCGACGAGTTTTAAACGCGTTTAGTATGACCATAACGTATCTTAATATAAAATATCATTGGCAGTAGTAACATTGTGCAGGGTACGACTCAATCGCTCACTCTATAAGCCTCATCTTACTCCCTTCCTTAGTATGAAGGGAGGGTTACACAGCCGATGAAATAATTAAAATAGATACTTATAGAGGCAAGCATATACTTAGTTGGCAGGGTTGCAAGAGTTAAGTTGATGTTTGCCTCTTCCTCGTCTCTAAGCCATAATCCGTGTCCGTAAATTTATTCATTTCTTACCTTTTCTTACGAAAAGTACTTTTTTATATTTAAGTGAAAGTACCAAGTCGTGGTAACTTATGTAAACTTTACAAATTTGGTATGTAAGATTGGCTAGGAAGTTTATTCAACTACATATTTCAGTCTCACATTACGATCACAAGGTCTAAGTTGATCAAAGACTCACCGGTATCACGCTGTGCGCCAACGCCACTTGACTGCCATCTGGTGACAGCTCGGTGAAGCGAGAAGATTGTTGAAGGATCTGCAAATAGTTATAGGTTTCTTATGACTTTGTATATTATTTAATCTGTTGAATCCGTGTCTAAATTAACGAGAAGATTAATTAAAATTTATGACGAAATCGCTTATTATTAGGTTAGATTAGATGGAAAGATTTATGTTTCCATTGTATTAAACTTATGACTGTTACACGTGGATTCCATTAAAAGTTTTATCATTTAGATACTTTAAAAGAGACAGGGATTCCTTTAATAAAGTATACACTTTTCTAGGAACAAATAAATACTTCTTTAAGATTACTTAATTAATTGAGTAGGAAATCTTTCAGCGGAGCTCCTTTAGGACTTTGTCACCACGTTATCCGTGGCACAGAAACAAGTTTTTACTCCGAAGGTTTGCCTTAATACAATTGTACCGGTTAGTGCGTATGTGTAGATTAGATAACAAGAAACTGCAATTACACATATAACTTTGTTAAACATTAATTTTATTACGAGACATCCGTAACCCAGTCAGGTATTTGCGCTCATCTTAAACCCACTACTTTTGCTGTCGTTCTCAAGTTTCTGCCACTGAGCCATCAAGCCCCTCAACAACCCATAGTAAATCCCAATTACTTTTATTAGGCACGGATTTAAGTGCTAAAGGAACTCGTTCCCAAGTAATTTTTGATCAAGCATGAGCCAAAAAGTCCTGTGGATCCTCAAAAATATTTTTTTGTGTAAGGTGACCGCAGATTGTCGCAAGCTCTAAGCTAACGACTGGTTAGAAACTGCTCAAAACCAGGAACAGAACCGTGAATTCGTATCGAATTTGAAGGAGTAAGTAAGTCATTTCTTACCTGAGAAGTGTTTGATATAAGAACAGTTGTGGTGTCTGTATCCAGGTCATACTCCACCAAGTCACCATTGCTGGTACGGAACATGATGTCACTACCTGTAATTTACGACGTACAGTATGTATTTAGTTCTTAATTTACATTATAATAATAGCTGGGAAAAAGATCATTTAGTCAAGTATCTTAACTGTTCCTCTATGTATATACCCGTCTAAAACACACAAAGTCACATACACAAAGTATATGACTATGACTATGACTAAGATATACAAATTACCTAATGATTAACGTTATTCCGTAATGGTTGCCAGCATTTTTAGAACTCTGGTATATTTTCGGTAAGCTCTCATGAACGTCTAACACATTTGTCACGCAGTTTTTCAACCTGAATATCGCGATGATGAAACCCTCTGGGCTCCCTAAAGACTCAAAGTTTTGACGGCTAAGCGAACAGCCTGCTAGATAAATTGCGATCTATCAATTCTTGAAATCATCAAATGCGGGCTAACGCGTGTTCAAATAGTACATACATCAATTAAGATTGTAAATTTATTTCAATAAAATTACATTGACTTACCCGACGTCCAAGTTCCATTGAAGGCTGCAGTCGCAAATGCTCCATTAATGATATCTTCAAGATCAATAGGTAAAGGTGATGTTTCTGGTGGCTCGGTAACAGGTGGTACTGTCACTGGTGGGTCAGTCACTGGAGGCACTGGAGTGGTAGTAGTCGTAGTTGTAGTCGTTACTGGAGTAGTGGGTTGTTCAGTCGTGATCGGCGACGACTCTGATTCCTGATTCCCGGTGAAGACCACCACTAAGGTGACTATTACAGCGATGACAGCCACCATTGCGATGAATCCTACTATGTACGTCACCTTCTTCTTCCTTGCCGTAGCTACCAGGACCTAAGGAGCACAAAAGAGATCCCACTCACACATATATAGAGATCACACACAAACTATCGCTCTACGTAGTGTTGTTATTTTATGATATTGTTTGTTAGCAAGTAGTCGTCTATCTCAGTTGAGCGTACTCCGCTCAATGACTCGTATCTCGCCGCTCAGATTGGGTTATTACCCGGTCGTAGTATTTCCAGGGTTATCTATAAAGGTTATCTTTTTAAATCGAAACGTGAGTAAACCCGTTCTTAATGAGATCACTGTCAACTAATATTTGAGGAAATAAATACTGATAAAGACCCTGTGCGTTTGGTTATAGAGGTTACATTTGCAATCACGTAATTGTTGATTGTTGTTTTTTACGCGAGCAAAAAATTCGCTTGTGTGTTTTGTTTCATTATAGACCGAATTCAAAAAGAAATGAGGTTTCTAAGCCGTCGCGTTTGTAATAATAATAGGATTATTAAAGCATATTCTTTATGACATTATTATTATTACATAATATGCAATAAAGTTGCTAATTCCGATGCGGATCTCAGCATAACTTAGATATTTTTCTGTGGAAGGTTTTATGTAGGTACCATTGGATGGGGCTTTCATTTACGGGGTGACTTTGATAGCAACTACCATTCTACATAAACATGTATTTTTTGAGAGGAGTTGGAATACGCCCCCATAATATTTTTTTCGCCACTGGTAGCGGCGATAGCTGCTCCTTCCGAAAGTTAAAGTAGTGCGCATGTTACTGCCTATTTTCATATAGAAAAAAATATGAACAGTTAGCGTGTTTTTTGTCTTGATTTTTGAGGCAAAAAAACTTCAAATGTACCTATGTTATGCAAAAACGCATGTTATTTGAATGGTGTCATATGTTAAGCAAATCTAATTAGTGATATCGGAAAAAAACAACATCTATTCTATATTTCTTTAGATTTTACGTGATTTTCAGCGGGTTTACTTGAGATATTCACTCAAATATTTAGTGTTTTCAAAGTAACCCCATTCTTAGTTTAACTTTGATCATAGTGTTTTTATTTTGTTTACGGGAAACTAAAGGTCTCATTTCTTTTCTAATTAGTCAAGTCAACAAAACAAGAAAAACCGATTATTGAATATTTTTATTTTATTATTTCGTCTTTTAGTTTCTTTAAAAACTCGTGTTAAACTTTGAATTTGATCAAAGTAACCCCAATACACGTACTTATGATAAATTCTGGTTTATGTACGGTTGTTACAAAAAATGACTCTGCCTACCCCTCTGGGAAACAGGCGTTATTTAATGCATGTATGTGTAACTGCTGCTGATCGTAAATGCATTTTTGCTAAGGTATTGAAATGAAAAATAAATAATGAAAATGAAAATATTTATTTGAGATACCTACCAGAAGAAGTTACAATTAGCAATATTCAGTGGACCCCAAACTAGGCTGACCTGTATCTTGGGACCCATAATCTCATAAGCTTTTGAATAAGTCTGCTAATCAAGTTAAAATGATTTTCTGGTGAATTTAAAGAAGATCTCCTTATGTAACTGGTATTATTCATCAGACAAGGTTCTACGATAACATAACCCTTCACCGTTCGTCCCATTGTTAGCATGAATTTCCATAAAATTTTGAGAGGGTCTGATAATCTCTTAAATGTTAGTACCTATCGTAGTCACGTACCTACTACTGAGATAAGGTTACCAAGATAAGAGTGGTGCCCTTTGAGTGTATGTATGTGTGATTGTTTTGTCTGTCTTTAACAGGCTAATACTTTAACAATGATTTTTTAGTGACACAAAGGTTAATATTTCAATGAGATAAATGAGCTCTTATAAAAAACGATCCTTTGCAGACCCTAGCCGGGTCGAGATAGAACCTTCGCAATAGTTTTCGCGATGATAGTCGCCCAAGCCAATTGAGTAATACAGCCGTAATACCAAAGACGGCGGCTGAGTGCAATGACGTAGTCAAAGCATTCTATACCCTTTTGGTAACGACATTACAGTTAAAATGCCTAAGATGGCCCCTGTACACATTGGGCCAATGGGTTGGGCCACGGTATTGGGCCGTGCGTAATTCCAAATTTTGGCCCATTACCTTGGCCCAACTCATTGGCCCAATGAGTACAGCAGTGGCCATGAGGTATCACTATATCTCCTATGCAGTTACCCGCATACTTTGGTTTTACAGACTAACTGCCGCACTCAGAGATTTAAGATTTAAGTGACGTGTTGTCTTATTCTATTGCTATAGCAAAGAAAGTGCTGTCACTTTAATCAAGCATTAAATTTATTTACTGTTTGTTTACAACTTCTCACTTATCCTCATTTTGTCGGATTTTGGATGGACTTTATCAGTAAAACTCAGTAAAACAGTATAAATTACAAATACTTTAGGTACTTAAGTATTTACCTTGTAATGTATCTTACTTTTAAGTATGTTTTTAATGATTGAAAAAGTGACCTTCTGCTGCAGTTTCTTGCGGCGCTTCTTCTCGGCAATGATGGTCTTGTCCGAAGCGCTAGTAGATTCACTCCATATATTACCGTTGTGTTACAGAGTCCGCATGTGGCTAATTAAAGTTTTTTTTTATTTACTGATTGAGAGTGAACATGAGCTTGTACGTACAGAAATTTAAATAATTAAAAAAAAAACACACACACAAGTGTGATTTTTCATTGCTTGGCGTTCCAAATCATTACAAACAATAAAGAAAACACTATATTTTTAAATAAATAAATGAATATCTATCAGGGGAAAATTTCACACAAATAAACCTAGTTCCAAATTAAGCTCTAGGGTTGACGTATACTATGCAACGATAAACCTAGTTGAATAGATAAATACACACTAATATATCGTCACCACCATAGCAAAGTTGCGAATCTGCAATTCGATTTCAAAAGACAGTGACGGGCGCCTCTTAGTAAAGTAGCGAATCTGCTATTCTTATTTTGAGTCGTAATGCAGATTTGCAGCTTTGCTATAGATGTGACGATATAATATACATAGAAAACATTCAAGGCTTAGGAATAAATATTCACGCTCATCACACAAATACCTGCCCTTACCGGGTTTAAAACCCGGACCGCTAGCTTCGGTCACTACCAACTAGACTAACGTCTCTTTAAGCCTACCTGCATAAAATTTAAATGAAAAAAAGTTATTTACCTGGTCACTGGTGCCCATTTCCATGGTTGAGTTGCTGCTTTCTTGAACCATGGTGCGTTAGTTTTCCCTCCTGTAATAACCATATATTTTTATCGTTATCTCAAAATTATTCAACGTTGTCCGAGGAAACTGCGGTCTTTAGTTGTATCCATTAAAGCCGCCAACGCACTGAGAGCGAAGGCAGAGTTCCTAAACTAACAAGAGTTTCCAAAGCGTGGTGGAGGCGTTTTTTGTATGGGAGCGCGCCGTAACTGAAACCGGGGTAAATTCAAAGTAATAGTCAAACTATTTACTTGTTTAAGGTAATTTAAATTATCTTTTGATGCGGTTTCTAATCGAATTTATCGGCAACCGAGGGCAACGCCAGCTGTGGGGCCTAGCTGGAACTACAACTCGCCAGTACACCGTCGATTGATAGTCTATGAGACGATGGCGCCGCCTAGCGTCTGGTTGGAAGATGTCTTCATGACGTATTAACAGCAGAAGAAAGGAAGAATGTGAAGTCGTTAAAAGGAACGACAGAAGAGAGCTAGAGTTCTTATTCCATTTCATGTGAAAGGTGAAGCATAGGAGGGGTCTCGCCTTAATTAAAGTTATGATAAAATCTATTTTTTTTGGTTACCTTTAATAAACGAAGAAAAGTTGGTATTATTCTTATTTAAGTAATCCATCTCTCTAGCTGGGCAGATTTTATCAGAAATGGCATAAACAACGCGCACCATGGGTAAGCGGAAGCACTAGAAGCGGAAACGCGCACCCTGCTACTCGAGAGCAAAGGTATCACACAGAGCTGATACCTCAACTGTGAGTACAGCAAATATTTTAAAATAAGTAGTGGATAGGGAACCGGCCGTCTACCAAAAAAGTAAAATCAATCGCTTATCGTTAAATCCGGAAATGGACATAATATCAATAATTGTCGGTAATATAGGAGACTGTGATAGGGGCATCTATCGAAGCTAGTTACTTTACAACATGCGATAGTTTGGCTAGTTTCCTCCATAGACGTACCTACAAATCTAAAACAGAAAAACAATTGAGTCTCAATGTACGCGATGGACAAACCAAGCCAGCCGGACTATTGTCTTCCACACAACCTAGTACGTCCACAAGTACACCTACTGTGAGTGGTTCTAGTCAGATTATTTCTTCCAATAACAATCAGTTTAATCAAAGTCATTTAAAACCAATCGAGTGTCATTTATGTGGCGGCAACCATAAAAAGATTAATTATTGTGAGAAATTAAATCGTAAATGTGAATTTTGTGGCAAACGGGGGCAACTAGAATCCATGTGCTACCTAACTACCATGAAAATAATTCAATGAAATCAATTAAACAAGAAAATCCACAGTAGACCAAATTTGTTTCTACCTTCGATCCACAAAATAAATTCATATAAAAGGTTGTAATCATGATTTTTCTTGCGATGCGTTTATAGACACTGGGAGTGGTTGTTTTGTATTATCTCAGTCATTGATAGACCAATATTCGCTTAAAAGTGTTGTATTGCCGTCCCTGTCTTGCTGCAAGGTTTCACGAAAGAAAATACAAAGTACGTTTATCATAGGGTAGTAGGTACTCGATTTGAAATTAGATTACGTGTAATTGAAGAACCTTGATTTCTTTATAACTAACGATTTAGCGGACTGTAGCATGGTGATTGGAAAAAACGTGACTGAGCGCACCGACTTGGTGTATTCGCGGGTGGGAAATCGTATCCAATTTAATGAATATTTTAACAATATAATAGAGTTCGAATTGGATATGGATTCAAATCAAAACGAATTACCTAACAGCTCTCTTTAGGGCATGCATATAAGAATTGTGTTGCACCGAACACTACGAGTTAGGAAAAGTTAAGTTATTAAATCACGAAATAATTAGGTCACTAAGCCTCAACCTGTTCAATGCAGACCCTTTAGGTCATCTTATGCTGATAAAAAGATTATAAGAGAAATGGTAAACGAGATCCTGGAGAATAATATAATATGTGAAAGCAACTCGCCATGCGAGCCCTGCTCTATTATTTAATAAAAATCGGGGAAAAAAGATTCTGCATTAATTACAGGATGCTTAATAAAGTCACTGTTAAGAAAAAAAAACCGACGCATCGAGGACCTCGTAGATGGACTTCAGGGCCATAAATGTTATACAAGCTTGGACTTGAAAGAGTGGTATAAACGTAACGCAAACACGTGATATAAACAATTTATTCGCCTGTATCTCAGGAATCAGGAAGGTGATAGTTTTCCTTTAAAATTCGTTATATGCGCTTTCATTGAAGATATTTTTCAGATTTATTTGTAGTTTTGGCTGTAGGGGGGGGACACTTGACTCTAACAAAAAAAAACACTTGAAAGCTTAATATTTCATAAACGGAGCCTGCAAAATTTTTGACACCATACTATGGGATAAACAAGAAAAAATATACATCCCCACATAACGTGTTTAGGAGATACACAAAAAAAAATGTTTTCAAGATTTTATTTACCACTTTTTTGGCGTGACTAATATGTATGCCAAATTACTTAGAATCTCTGAGCTAGGCTGCGGACGGACGGACGGACATGGCGAAACTATAAGGGTTCCTAACTTGACTACGGAACCCTAAAAATATACTTGTTCAAGTCTGAAATCGATTTTATTTTTTGTTTTCTGTTTGTTTGACGCAGAACGGTGTTCGTATGGTATATCTATTTATAGATTTACCTCCTAATTAAAATTATGCTTTAACATCGGTACTGCACAGGGTGTTTTGTGTATCACTGAACGCCGTATAACTTTAGTGATTTCATACATTTTGTATCAAGTATTCAACTGAGCTCACAGTCGAGCTCTTGTGTGATGCCTTTAAATAATAAAGCAGCAGCTCATAGTAGTTCCCAGAATAGAAAGAAGAGATCTAGGTCAAACAGAATATGTCAGTTTGTGTTCTACTGGACAGGGTCCATTGCAGGGATACTAAAGATAGAGGGGATTCCAATTCCATTAAATAGATTGTGTGATGATCGAGAATGTTTGTATTAGATGTTGGTTAAACATCTTTATATGAGCCGTTTTAGAATTCTGTACCCAAAAGGTGGCAAATAGGCCCTTAATACTAAGCCCTTGTTGTCAATCTGTCCGTCTGGCCTAACTATAAAGAGCTATGTTTATTTAGACTGTAATATAAAAACGACCTACTATCTATAGATAGTAGGCTGTTTTTCTTTACAAAATATGTGTTCATAGAGGACACCTGCGACTTCGTACGCATAGAATTACTTTCCCGCTACTGCCCCTATTTTAACCCCTTAGGGGATGAATTTCCTAAAACCCTTCTTAACGTACCCCTAGCATATCTAAGGAATATTCCCTCCAAATTTCAAGTCCATGGGATCAGTGGTTTCGGGTGAGCGTAACCGATCAGCCGGTCAATTTCTTCTTTTATGTATATGTATAGATAACGGCGGGTTTCCTAACAAATAATTAAAAAAACATCAAGTAAATAAAAAGAGGGGTACAGGAATTGTTTTCTTTACTTTTATCTATCGTTTAAGCTATAATAAATACAAGCGTTAAAAAAAAAAAACAATCAAGTGTAAGTCGGGCTCATACATACATACAAATTGAAATATACAATAATAATATTAGTATTTTGTTGCGAACCATCGGTGCGCGAATCACGGAACCCTCGGTGCGCGAGTAACGGAACCCTCTATGCGCTAGTCATGACTACTTAGACCGGTTTTTTCCCTTTAAGCGCAATTACCATCGTACGCGGGATTTCACCGGTATTTCACCACAACATTAAAATGTATTGTATTGATGACGAATTTGCATGACGGCATGTTTTTTGTAACTAGGTATCTATTATGTTTGTAAGTATTTGTTTAGAAGAACAACGAATCCTATGTTGAGCTGTAAGCAGTGTACATAATGATAAAATAATGTTTAATTTATTTACAATAGATACCAAGAAACTACTTGTAAACGTATTTGGTTCATTCTAATGGAAATATTTAGATAATTGCATCTGAAGCTTAAAACTCCTTCCAATTTAGAAAAAAAAACAAAACACGCATTCCCGTATGTTATGATTTTTATGATTGATGTCAAATTACCAAGAATTGCACATGTCACATACGCACTGAAAACGGTGTTGGGGCGTTTTTTCTTAGTTGGGCTTAACATTATACTTGTATCTTATCCACTTTAACTTTATCTGACTAGCTGTCGTAAGGCCCGCTTCTCACCGGGACACCATGGCGGCGCCACCAACAAGTGTATGACTCGATGCGCAACCAAGTGGTCACCAGGCGGGAGATGTCATCCATAGAGCTGTGTACATTCTGTCGGTGGCGTCGACTGGTGTAACGACGGGTGTAACTCATGAAGGTTCATTACATACTTCAAAACATACACTCGACAGAAACGCGTGGGGCTAACTATTATGTTCTTCTGTTTCGTCCATATGAGAAAATACCTTCTCTTTTACCGAACAATGGTCCTCGCGTGCGATATCCATGGACTAAGTTTATTCTAATAAGTCCTTAGGAGTGTATTTAAACAACTCGAAATTGGCGTTATACACCTTAACAGGAGGGAAGTATTAGAATACTTTAAAGCAAATCCAGAGGTCCGTGACTTTGATTCTGAGAGTAATTGCTTGATTTGCTTACTTATAGAGTATTTGCGTTGCTACATTTCACGTCGTTGTAGTTTATAGAATGGCCAAACAAGCACACAGACACTATTTGCAAAACATTACTTGCTCTTTCCTAAGCTCGCATTAACTACAGCTATAATGTATTTCATCGTTAAATCCAAACAAAAATGCTGGCAAATATATATAATCCTTTATTTTTATCTACCAGGTCGCAATGTTCAATTTCCCGGTAAATAAAGCCACGCTTCCAAAGAAAAAAGAGTAATATTGCTCCCCATAAGTCCTTCCTGTACTTATTTGGATTAAAAGAGCAATTATTTTCAGAAAATTGAAAAGCGCCGCGCTGCCGATCTCATTCCGCTGTACCTAATCATATGGATATAATTTTATCGTATTATCGGTTGTAATTATTTTATCTATGTATATCATCCTATATCAATTGAGTTATCAGATGATTGATGCTATAAAGCAATTTACTTATAATATACATATTTATTGTAATCATTACGTATTCATGTTTATGAGCGCCAGAAAACACATGTTTTATTAATTTTAAACCACATTTTATACACTGACTTAAGAAAATGGTGGCGAATTCAACAAAACAGGAACAACGATGCGGCTAAAATGAAAATTGTACATTAATCAAATTACATCCCACTCATGGGCAAAACTCTTACTCTTAAATAGAATCGAAAGTGAAAATCAAACACGCAAAATTGCCAGACAGATCGATTTCCATCATATTATTTTACCTCCGCTTTCACAGCGGTACACGTCACGTTATCTACTATAATATTCAACTTTGCCAAATATTGTTCCTGATCGTTTTGTTTATTAATGCGTTTGGTTTCTTTTTCGCTTTCTCTTTCTTGGCAAAGCCAGAATATGAAAATCGAGGCATAAAGAACGTTTGAAAACAATATTATTTAGATATTCCGACCCTGTAACTATTCTATCTTGCCGTTATTTATTATACACGCCAAAAATTTCAGGAATATATTTCAAGTTCGGCTCGAATTACTATAATTTACGTCTACAATAACTTACATTTTCATGAAAAAAAAAGTGAAGAATTATATCCGAAGAAAGAAATATTCCGGTAGTGTATTCTCACGTCGGAAATGCAGTCGTGAGACGTGACCGCGCCAGAAAGTCTCCTTCCGTCGTCCCTTCATTCATGCTTATCTAACTTCGTTGTGGTTGCAATTTACTGGCTCTTTGCCCAGCTAACGTCTTTTATAAGTACGCTGTTAAAATAGCCACATATTAAACTACAACATTCAATCTAATCCGGCGGTTTCAAAATAAAGATTTTCGGGAAAATTTCAAACGTTTCTGTAAAGTCATGTAATGTAATAAATGACGACATTTACCGGGCCTATCGAGTTTGTCGACAAAATCATGAAAAAATATGCAGAAGCTCACGATCGCAGACCTCGTCATCAAAAGAACGTCTAGGCGATCCAGCTCCTCCAAAAGAGTAAGAAGACTTTAATTGACGAAACCCTTTTAGCTTATTTAGTGCATCAAATATAGTTTAAAATATGGAGTGAGTAATGCTTTGTATAAAGTACACAAGAACAAAGCACCATCTCCCTGAATTAAAACAATAAGCCAAGTGTTAATGGAAACATTGTTAACTTAGTTGAATAAGAAGTTCAAAATATATGAATATTATCTCTTTAAGATAGATTTTAAATAATAATAGAAGCTGTATTATTCAATAATGCGCCTCGGCTTACATTCGTATATCTTCGGAAACACGAAAAAGATTTAGCAGTTAACTTGCGGCTCAGGGCCTGCAGGTAAAAGGTGGCCGCTGTTTACGTCAGCGGCGTCTAAATAATTGAAAATCAATTTCCTATTGTCAGTATAAACTGCACTTGACATCACTGTAATCTATTAATCGTTTCAGCTCCCATAATCGTTCGATTGTATTTATTGCGCCACGTAGGCGTACGAGTAGGCGTCATATTATGTTGAAAGGGATAACCTTAAAACTTAAGGTCGCTATCAACGTACAGTCTGTGAGCATTTAGAAGGGGCTTCGGGTTTATACTTCTCTCTCCCTCGCTCGTAGTAAGAGCGTATGAGAGCGAGTGAGAGACAACTACAAACACGAAGCATCTTCTAAGAGCTATCGCACTGTACTCAGACTTATTTAAGTAAGTACCTTTTACTCTTTAATACTAATAATGAAACTGATTGACTGATAGCTCAACGCACAGCCAAAACCACTGGACATAAGGGCTTGATATTTGGAGGGAGTATTTCTTAGGTACTCTGGTAAGGTGAGCTAAAAAAGGATGTCCTGAAGTGGGTAACAAATTCTACGCCTACAAAGTGGCAGGCGTCCTCTAATAACTAATAAACCATACATGAATAACCAACGTATTGACATTATTAAATACGTTTAAAAACGGTTAACTTTTGAATGAATTTCGCCTTTCCATATAATATATTACACTGTTAGATTTAACGTGCGAAATTTGAAATGCGCCGAGAATCTTTTATAAATGCTCACTCTTGTTTACATTAACCATTTACAAGAGAGGTTTCTTTACATGTGACAATGTAACGTGGTACCACGATTTAGCGAGGCGAAATAGAGCGCAAACGAAAACAATCACGGAATGTAATTCGGAAATACGATTAACTCACTGGTTCGGTGCACGACCTACTTGATAAATTAAGAGCGGCCCGGTACAACACAGAAAACCTATGAAGTAACTTCTTCACAGTTATTTTATGTATGTTTAGTAGCAGTATTTGGTTCTACTTTATCTACAATTGCGGAGGTTTGAAACTTGGAATCTGTTATTGCTATAAAGTCGTAGTTACATCCACATATAGTTAATAAACGATATTACTTACTACAAACATTACCAAATATCGATATTCTTCAAAGTTAATAAAATAAATTTAATCACTAGAGTCAAATTAATTCTGACCAGTACAAGACCGGGCTTAGTCTAGGCAGTATTAACTTACGAGCTAAGCCTTATTGCCTTCTTGCAAACCACTCCTCATAATTTCGCGTAAAACAAATAAGCAAAAGAACGCTAAAGTATAATATAGAGAGCAGAAACAGACGTTTATTCAATTAAATAATTACTTACCACGCCAGACTCGCAAAATAATAAACCAGTCACGGCGGACTCCTCGCCGCACTGAATTTTTTATAGGATAAATGAAGATTAAGATAATAGAATATAAGTTATCAGATAAATAAAACCTTCAGTAATCGGTATAAATTATTACAGATTAAAGATAGTGCGCATTGTTCGAACTTTGTCTATTATATTCAAATTTGAATGGTCTTGAAAAAACTATTCTGAGAACATCATATTTTATATCATAAACGTGTGTAATTAGTTTCTCCCTGTCTCTTTGACTCGGAGCGTTGTCCAGGTTTATTTATTACAACTATTTTCGTGCATAAAATATGGAACACAAAAACGAACCCCTGCCTCGCCTTTGTCATCCCTGTTTTGTAAAGATTGAATTTGCCCTTTGTTTTTTTAGAACAATAAAGTATTTACATACGTACAAGAACACTGTTCTGACTGAATTTATTCGCCTTAAAACTTAATAATTAGTAAAACCAAACAATTCAAATAATGCAAACTTACATACATAAACTCACGCCATTGATCCCAGAGAGGGGTAGGCAGGGCTACAAAATTACCTACAACTCTACAAACTTAATGATAATTCTGTAACCACATTTTGCACAAGTAGGCTAATAATGCAAACTTGTTGACGCAATAACTATATTTATCTCAACAATTGGGATAGACAAAAAAAACCTAATAGTTTTTATAATCTAATTCGAAAGAATAGATAATTTTAACCGACAAATTTTATAAATCTTTATTTATTAAGTAGACATTTTATGGATGACATTATTATTTTAAATATGGGTTGGCATTTTCTAATAAATTACAACAATTAAATGATATCTAATGATAAAAAGTGATTGTAATAGTGTATTAAAACATACTACCTACTTCAAGCTGTTTTCGCCTAACCCGTAAGATACACCTAGGAGTGCGCCCTTCAAGCCGAAAACGAAAGTCTAACCTAATTAAATATATTTTTGTCGAAATATCCGAAATATTTCAAAAACTTATTCCTTGAAATGGTTTTCGAATTAGAGTAATAACAAAAATATGAACAATTCCAATGATTAACTTTACACTTATTAGCACTTGTAGCCGTAGTTTAATGCGGAGTAATGAAAAAGTGTTCCAGTTTAAAATACTACATTTCAGGTTCAATCTCACAATATAAATCAAGAATTTTATAAAAATACTTGATTATCATGCTAATTCCATGCAGGCATATTTAATACCTATGTATTAATGAAGCCGCATATGCGTCACACAAAGATGTACACTGAAAGTTTTAATGACCTCTTTGACCTATTTTAAGTGTCAAGACGCCCAAATTGTATCGCAGCCGCCGTCAATCTCTCGCGGAAAGATATTAGAGCATAAATCCGTTTCGACAAGGTCTGGTTGATCGTCGATCTTCCAATCCCTAGCGTAATCCCGTTCCTTCTAATTTCCCTCATGCATTATTTCTTTCGATATTTACTGAGATAAAACAGGACTGGCGAGTAAAATGAACTGCGATAATTTTAGAATCGTGGTTATAAATAATCATTATTATTATATTACAAATCGTCAGATCCGAATAGTGAGAGCGTCATAGTAATCAATATCAGTAGGGAAATTTAAATTCATCATGATCGACGAAACAAAAAATCCCTATTAAGTAAAATAATACAAATAAATATCAGACAAATTGACCTGGTCCGAAACTAAGTTCTAGGCTTTACAGTCTGTGTAACCTTAAATAAATAAATACCTAGAAAAACTTCTTGACTCAGAAACAAATACTCGTGCTTATTACACATAGGTATATTTGCCGATGCAGGGAATCGAACCCAGGACCGCTAGCTTCGTAGGCAGGGTCACTACCAACTAGGCCTACGTGTCGACAATATAGTCAATGTTGTCGTCGTATTGTATGACGATTGTGATTAATTTAGACAGTATTATGTTTTTATACAGTGTGAAAGGGAACGAAAGCTCACTCTGTAAATACAGAAACATATAAATATAGAGATGTGTAATCGATTTAAATGGTTAGAAACGTATATTAAACCATAATATGTTAAATAGTAATGGTAATTAACGTCAATCCTAAGGTATAAACATTGTTTTTAGTAAGGTCAAGGTTCCGCCGTTTGTTAGGGTTGAAATGAAGTTAAGTTTTTTGCATCGAAATAGTTTCTTTGAGAAAAACGAATTACTTAAGCTAAATAATCTCCAATTTGACGACACTCTGGCCTAGTTGGTAGTGACCTGCCTGCCTGCATGCCTGCAAAGCTAGCGATCCTGGGTTCAAATCCCGGTAAGGGCTGATATTTGTGTGATGAGCAGCGAATATTTGTTCCTGAGTCATGGATGTTTTCTATATATGTACATTACTCTATATAAGTATTTATATCCTTGTATAGTACACATAGAACAAGTCTAGAGTTTATTGTAGGACTAGGTCAATTGGTGCGACATTGCCCTTAAAAAATGCGTTTTGAGCCGTCGTCGTCAATTTTAACCATGTAAAGGTTCAACTTTCAAGCCAATAGGAAAGAATTAAGTGCTAGAGATAATTTTAGAGTTCAATTAGATCAGAGTACTACCTTGGAAAGATTAGTTATCCGTTCCAGCACTGCAATGCCACTGACTTAAAACACACAGAGAGACAAAGAGGTCAATGTATGACATCCCTAGTTATAGCCTGGGTTTAAAGTTCAAGATCAAATCAAAATCGCAAGATTGAGCAAAACGTCTAAAAATATTTCGACCGAGACCTGAATTTATGCTGACCTGTCGCGGAGAAGCATCAAAGCCGGCGTCGTTCATTCTTTATTTAGAGAACAAACTATTAATGACAGCTACAAATGGTAAGGTTGAAGCTATTTTTGATGAACTTTATTTCGATTTCGACCAAGGCACAACACGATAATGACTATTTATATCCTGGAAACTAATCGTACTGTATCACGCAAGGGTTGGTATTTCTGATACATTATATTCAGAGTATAAGTGAGTTGTTATACCATATTTCGGCAGCCTAGTCAAAATGCATATCGCTAAGTTAACGTTTTTGGTTATTGGACTTCAATAACACATCAAGACGGAACGTTCCGTAAAATAACTTTTTCATTAATAAGTTTTAATAAGTTGTTAATAAGTTGCCCATCGAAATATTAACCAATGAGTCTAATGCCCGGTTTCTGAAGTCACTAGTTAAACCTTTAATAGCTATTGATCCGTTAAAGTTATGTTTAGGTTAAACGACGTTTATCTCTTCGTGCGTTTCTGAGTGCTCTACGAACAGTTCGATAACTATTGACAGATAAATAGTTCCTTCCGCTGCCGCTAGATGGATCTTAATAGTTTGTCATACGTAGACTGCTGTTAATGCCTTAATTCAACATCAATTCCGGTTGATTTTTGTAAAAATAATAATTTGAGAAAACTTAGCCACTTTATAGTAATTAATAAATAAATGATAACGAAAATTAAAATACCTAGTTTATTTGCCAGTGGCTGTATGAACAAAAATTGACAGTTGATACTTCAAAAACAAAAACTTCAATCGTAAAAAAAGTCAAATAGTTATGGAGCCGATAAACGGCAAACTTTGGTCAGTTAAGTTAAACCTAGTTAAAACGGAGTTTATCTTTGAGTCGTTGTTCGGAAACGCAGTTGTCAAAGTTAACGGACCAATAGCGTTTACGGACAGATATACCACCGATAAAAGTACTTCAGAAACCGGGCATAAGTCGTTCATAAAAACTTGGATCGTGATGATAAAGAAACGCAAAGAAAGAGGAGACTAAAATTTAAATTTGCAAAATAAACAATTCCTCCCCGCGTATCTTCGGTGGAGATGGTTAAATAACACAAATTAAAACTCTCGCGCCGCCTCGCTTCGCCTCGCCGGTGGAAAATCCCCTTTGAAGCCTGAAACGCACTAAGAGCGGAGAGGGCGCGGTGCGACACATTCACACACAAAAATACCGGGTAAGAGCATTTACGAGTATGGCCACACTCAGAGTAGGAGTGTAGGTTACCGGAGACCATATAGTTCGTTCGTTTAAATAGTTTGTATATTTTGATGTGCCAGCTACGGAAAAAAAAAAGCGGGTCGGCCAACGAAACGGTTGGGAAACGATACATTTTATACACATAAAGGCAGGATACCAATTTATTGCCGGACACCTGGCAACCCTAGAAACGAGCCCGACGCATGGCGATGGCGTTTAAGTACGGAACCGCGTCGCAACGCGCCGCCTCCGCTCTCAGTGCGCATGCGGCTTAAATGTTGCGAATACACAGCACACGCGATAAGACTGACAACTGTCAACAAGGCGGTCACCAATAATTAGCAGCACACAGTTCGCATAACTATGCGGTTATTACTGTAATACTTTCCACAGTTTCTACTGCAACGCGTAACCACCAGTTATGTCAGAGCGTGCGCTTCTCAGTGATGGCCTTGTGGACATATAAGAGCACAGCCTGTATTTCTGTCTTTTTTTTAGCACAATTTGCTATTATGTTTTGTATGTATGTGGGGTCTGTATTGTCGGCCATAATTAGTTTTATTCGTAATGTGTTGAGGTTATAATTATCGCAAGTCATAACATAACGTATTTTTTAAGAAACTATTATTTTATCAGGATTTTTATAAATTATGCCTACACTAACCTAGCCTTCTCTACGCGTTAGATATATAAGAAATAGTGAAAAAAGTAAAATTTATGACTATCAATAGTTATGTCAACAATGTCATTATAACCAATAAGAAATATGGGAAACAACGGATTCCCATTTATCTAAGTATACTCTTTATTGTCGTTTGCAATCGTTTTGGTCCCATAATACCCTATGCAAAAGTGAACCATTTCTGAAACAATTTAAATTTAAGTTTTTTGCTAAACAAGTCAGGAATGCATCTAAAAAAATATATAAAAAAATAGCACTTTAAATCGATTTTTGTTATAGCTTTTGTACAAGGTATAATTGCTGTTCTTATGCAATATTAAAAGTAGAATTATCTGTACACGTTTAAGAATGCAAGACCAAAGAGTAAAAAAAACATGTTTTTTTATCAGTTTATCCAACATAAATGACACAACAACAGAAAAATTTACTAACTTTTGCGTAGGGTATTATGGGACCAAAATGATTGCAAATGATCTCCCCATAGCCTCTAGAGGGGAATAGATCGACTTACCAATTAGGGAATGCAATTTAACCGGTTATTAACCGATTTTGTATGAAAATAACCGGTTAAAACCGGTTATAACCGGTTATTAGCATTCCCTATTACCAATAACCCTGTATAATAAAAATGTATATAATATGATAATTCTGTAACCACACTTTGCACAAGTAGGCTAAGATGTTTAGGTACCAGTGTATTAGTGACAGGTTGCAAGCCCATCGCCTAACAGTACTACAAGCCTTTATTCCCTTAGTCGCCTCTTACGACTTCCACGGGAAGACATGGAGTGGCACTATTCTAACCCGGCAACCACACGGTGGTGTGGTTACAGAATTATCAACAAGTTTTTAAAAGTTGTTGGTAATTCTTTAGCTCTGCCTACCCCACTTTGGGAATGAAGGCGTGAGTTTATGTATGTATGTATGTATGTATATAATATGATTGTATATTGTTGAAGTTATGGTAATTCTCACTTTACAGTAAGAGCAGAATAACGTCATAATAAGATTGCGATTAAGATAATAATGATTTGGTTACGATAGAGAAAAAGAAAAATGGAAGTAAAGCGTGATAGCACATTGTCCAGGCTGAATCAAGTTAGACCAATTCGTTCAAGATTTAACTTTGGATGAACCTTAGGATTGACCTTTAGCCTAATTGTTTCAAGGTGTGTTATAAGTTTTTCTCGTTCTGTGTTTGTTTGTGGCATAGTTCCGAATCGAATGAACGTATTTATAGCGTTTGTTTGGTAAGTTTTTTAATAATCATAATCATATCATAACACATATTCGCGTATAACGCGTATTCGGCGGCAAAAGACTGATTATGAATATGGGTACCTCAATTTATTTGTAAATACGAGTAGGTAATGATGCACAGCAAAAAAATGCGAAACTTTTTTAAAACTCTATATTTCGTATGATTGTCCATGTTTATACGAATTTATGTAAAACGAAATGAATTAAACCACAATGACACGTGTCGTTACGATTAGCGTTTAAAATTATTTTACTAGATTTGGTGTCTTTTTAAAGTTGTATTTCTATCGCTCTGCCTAGCCCACTCTGGGTTTACAGGCGTGAAGGTATTTATTTGGTGCCTTTCATACAGAGTGATTGATTTACAATGACCAACCCGCTTATTGTTTTTATTTAATTAATTCGTTCGTTATTCGTTTATTCGTTCGTTAGACATCTTTTTTTGATCATTCAACGAAAGCTATTTCTCGTATATCTCGAGGGATACATCGGAAATTAAGGCGACTGCTGTGATTAAGATTCAGGCTGCCTTTGCCCGCTCTTGGGAGTTGGGTAGCTGACTCGTGACTTTTATATGCGACTACGCGAGAACTTAGATTCAAATAATAAGTCTGATGAAACACTGAGATTACAGGAAGTCTGAGACGTTATTATTTTATGACGGTAAGTTACCTATAAACCAAGGTTTTATAGTGATTCCCATTCACAAAGGCGCGCCTGGCCATTTTAGTTGAAATTGCATGGTTGCGTCGATGTCACGTGTTACGAAAAATTAAGTGGTGCGGCAGGACTTTGTGAATTGAAAACACTCATACTGATTAACTACAAAGTAAGTACCCTTTCTCAAGAGAAACATAACATTAATTAACGCAGAAGTAGATCTCAAGAAGTGTGAGTAATAGTAAAAGTGTCTGAGTACTTAATAACCCATTGCTTTAACATTTACGCCACGTAACTTAACTATTCATGTTATAAATATAGTAAGTATATCGATAGCTTTATATAACCGTGAGATACACACAAGTATTCCTCCCGCGCCTGTCTTTGGACAGATCTAATTACTTACGCTTCCTTTCCTCCCTAGACACAACGAGACACGGTGTTGTGATCGATTAACACATCATGAATAATGCAACACTACGGGCACGGTTGTGTTGTATTGCAAATAGTTGGAATGCCGACATTCGGGAGTAACACTTGCTAGGCAAATTAGTAATGTCATTGACATCTACGATGACGACATTACTGTTTTAACGCTCTATAGTATATTGCTATGATGAAGGATGTTATGTCAATTTGCTTTGAGTTCCGGAACCAACTGTACTAATATATATACATTTTAATTACGAAGCCAGTTTCTTTTGATTCAGTTTCGCTAACAAATGGAGTGTTTAAAACATTTTTTAAGCCCCAACCTAAGGTTTACAACCTCTTTATCGGTGTATTCCTTTGAAGCATTGCTGCGTATGAATGCATGGACACGTCACACTTCTTTTATTTCATCGCGTCTTCTCTATATATAAAAAATAATTTCTGTGAGTATGTATGTACATCATCACTTAAGAAAAATGGCTTGACCGATTTGTCGTTTTCGTTATGCTTGTAATTGTAATACAAAGCTTGGACAAAAGAAGACATTCACCCGAGTGACTCAGGGCACGAGAAGCTAGTATAAAAAAACACCAGATCATATCTTTCTTAACTGTATATTTCTCTGAAGATATATACGAATCTAATTAATTCTCAAGCGACTGCCCTTTTCTCGGAATGAAAGTGATCAGTCATTACAACTAGCTTAATTGGTTATAATTATGAAGCTGATATACTACTCGTAGTAAAGCAATAGGATAGTGAATATGCGAGTCTCAATTCAACTGGGATGTGATTCTATCTCTTTTCTTATTAACCGGCGTGTTTAAAATGTCTCGTCAGAGAGCACAAAACACATTTTAGCATTGTATTCTCAATTTAGCAGCTTTATACGTCATAGAGCTCGACTCACTTCTCAACTCACTTTTTTATTTCGTGAACGTCTTGCTGAACGTTCTTCTTAAAAACTTTGGTAAAACTTAATTGAACTAAGCAAGTATAGAGGTATCTTCAATAAAATTAAAAAGTCATCCCATACATTTTGAATGATAGAAAATAAAAACGTTAGTAGCGTTGGCTTCTTGGCTAGGGCTCCTAGTGCAGTTTTATTTAAAATGTATTCGTAATTCTGGGGTCCTAGTGAAAAAGGGTGGAAATCTCCTGCAGTTCAAGTGAAATAGGGTTTAAGTATTGTGTTCACCGTTTATGTATATACCCATTTGGGATGGCCGATGGGGTCAGAAGGTTCTTGAGTGGCGTCCGCGGACCGGGACACGAGCTGTGGGTAGGCCTCCAACAAGTTTTTTTTTTTTTTTTTTTTTAATTTATTTTCAAACTTATTTATAGAACATGTAGTAAGTGTACATTTTAGCCACTATTGAAAACCCAGATGGTTTATGTAATAGTCGGCGAGCTCGCGTGGTAAGGCCCGCGGTAATATTTTTTCTCATAAGAGGTTACTACACTAAACTAATGATGTAAGTGCTGTACATTCCAGGTAATACTTCTTAATTAAAGTTTTAAATTTAACATTATTGTTACTATTTATATGCAGACTATCTAACAATTCATTTGGTAAGGTGTTAAGAATGAATGGGATCACATGCTTATTGGTTCGCCTGCCCTACACATTCTTATTACTTGGCAATTGGTATACAGGTAAGTATTCAAGACAACGCAGCCGTTCGGGCCGCGTTTTCCGCTCAAGTGTCGGAATACTATAATATTCTTCACTGAGCAACGATAAACATAACCTACTGAAGACATTTACAAATTGACAATGTTTAAACAAACCGGAGTAGTCCTCAGCATATTTGGCTTTTATTTTACCCGGTACTATCTTTTTTATTAACGCAAGTTGTATTCTATATATTTGCTCCAGGTAGGTTTTGTAAGTCCGCCCGTAGCTACTTATTCCGTAACAAACGATTGAATCCGCCAGCGATAGATAAAGCAGCCGTACGATTTTATAAGGTAATTTATATTTTAATATAGAAAGGTTAGCCATGATGGATCTCAGTTTGGAACAAATATGGTCTATGTGTGGTTTCCAGCTAAATTGACTATCAATAATTAGACCCAGATACTTGTGGTGATGTACGAGATTCTAGGGATCCGCATCTCCTTTGTGTAGGCCGAGTGTATATGAATGACTTTAGTTTTACTAGCATTTATTACTAGACCTACATCGTGGGCCCACTTACACAATTGATTAAAGTTATATTGCATTTCTTCCTGAGCTCTGTATATGTCCTGATGGGCAGCAACTAGACATGTGTCATCAGCAAATTGGTATACGGAACCCCCGCGGAAAATGTTACACATATCATTAACATAAATTAAGTACTCGGTTGGCCCAATTATTGATCCTTGGGCCGTGCCTTGTATAGTCTGAAGCGGGCTGCTGAGTGTTCCGGCTATTTTGACCATGGTATGTCTGTTATTATGATAGTCTTGGAACCACTTCAGCAGAGGTCCCTGTATGCCATTCTGCTGGAGCTTTGCAAATAACGTGGGATAACTTAGCGTATCGAATGCCTTACTAAAATCGATGAAGACAGTCATAACATGTTTCCGATCGTTCAGGAAACCATTCACCTCATTTGTAAATTTAGCTAGTAGTTGAGAAGTACTCCGATTTTGCTGAAAGCCAAATTGCTTATCGTTTATAATTTTTTCGTTGCTTAAAAATTTATTGAGCTCAGTCCCGAGGTACCTCTCAACTATTTTATCGATGCATGATAATATGGTTATTGGTCTGTAGTTGTTGTAGTCTGTGTATGATCCCTTTTTGTGAATAGGACGTATTATGCCAATTTTCAGGTGGTCGGGATAATGGGACGTGGTGATGCAACAGTTGAGTGATTAAGGGCGTTGTCTCAGTTATTATATATTTTAGGTCTGAGACACGGATATTGTCGGCGCCAGGGCTTTTGTTGTTATTTAACTTTTTTATAATATTATATACTTTTTTTTTTTTTTTTTTATATCATAGGAAGGCAAACGAGCCCACAGGCCACCTGATGGTAAGTGGAAACTGTGACCCATAGACATTCGCATTCACAAGACCGCAATCCTAAGACTGCAAATGCGCTGCCAACCCTGAGGACGAAGATGGAATGCCTCTATGCTAGTAATTTCACCGGCTGTCTTATCCCCAAACCGGAACACAACAATGCGAACACTGCTGCTTGGCGGTAGGTTAATGGATAAGATGGTGGTACCAACCCGGACGGACCCTGCACAAGGTCCTCCCACCCGCAAATACTGTTGAATGGTTAGCTTTCTTTAACTTCATAGTTAAGTTTGGTACATTAGAGTAGTGATCTGGGTCTAGCAGAGGAGTATCACACGGACAGCAGATATTTTCTACGTTTTTTTTAAATTCGGTGGCAAATTCATTCGCTAAGTCTTTGAGGTTATTCTTAAAGTGTTTTAAAATAATACTATCAATACATTTACTTATTCTACCGCTTAGCCTATTGACAATATCCCAAATCTTACGAGGTTTTTTGAAGTTAACACATATTTCGTCTTTAATATAATTATTTCTTGAGTGACGACCTTGTAAGGATCGCGGGAAAGCTGTGGATGCGAAAAGCACAAGACCGGTCTGAGCGGAGAGCCTTGGGGGAGGCCTATGTCCAGCAGTGGACGTCTTTCGGCTGACATGATGATGATGATGATGATGTCTCCATATACTCTTATATTCTTAACCATTTGCGACAATGTTATTCATTATAATAATATCTATCAAGTGTAGTAGTAGTAGTGGTAGTCTAAAAATATAATAGAAAAAACTGACTCACATATCAACGCACAGCCCATACTCCAAATTCCAAGATTCCAAATTTGGCAAGTAGGTTCCTTATGATGCCTAGACCTCATTTGGTTGCACTAAGAAAAGATTATCCCAAAATCGATCCCCAACGGGAAGAAATAGGGGGAGTATAGGGAAACATATTCTATGCGTAAGAAGTCGCAAACATCCTCTAGTACAGTATAAAGTAATAATAGAACTCAGCAGGTAATTGGAAAAGCATTTTGGGCCACAGTTTATAAAGGGCTCCGTTGCTATGACGATACGATTAGGATGCAAAATTGTTGGCTGTTGGGTTTGTAATTGCAAAATGTCAGAAGCAATGTGGTGCTACCTAGTAGAACAATGGCCCTGTAGTCAAACAAAAGTTAGGTAGCTAATGAGTTTCATCTATCTGTCCGCAGTTCTTTGACATTTTATTCTAAATCAAATACTTTTATAAACATATTGTGTTAACAATTTTCAAAATGCATAAATTTACATACACTTTCACGCTTTCATTCCCAGACTGGGGCAGGCAGAGCTACAGGATTACCAACAACTCTAAAAACTTTTTTATAATTATGTTTCCATATTTTGCACAAACCGGCTAAGATGTTTACCAGTGTACATTAGTGACAGGTTGCAAGCCCGCATAGCCTAAGAATACTACAAGAATTTATTCCCTTACGGCCGAACCCTATATTCAAACTATGGATAGGGTTATAGAATCTTACTTCGGATTAAAATTTAACATTTACCCATACAAAATTTGTCAAATTGTAATGCGAAGTAAGACTATCCGCGGATTCAATATAGGGTTCGGACATTAGTCGCTTCTTACGACTGCATAATACATAAAAAACAACTTTCCCACATCTTGACTGGGGTATTATTGAATAGGGAATCAAAATTGAATAGAGGCTCAGAACCCTTAAAAATGCAGATGCTATAATAACGTGCTTCAAAATACATACCTGGCTATACTTTTCCATCTTACTAATACTTTTTAATATCCAATAAGGAGCCATCCATCTTTGTATACTTGAATAGGCTCAGCCCGCAATAACGCTCGCTTTGGCGTCTCCCTGATTTTTTGGTTCGGTATCGGAACGTGGCGAGGCTTACGATACCGATTCGGTACGGTATATTCTTTACCGAGCGCCTATATTTTAATAAGCGCTGCCTTACTTGAACGGAATGCGTGGGGGCAAATACAGATACCGCGGCGACAATTGGGGAGCCTTAAGCTGCCTGTCCACTGAAGCGGAGCGTGGCAGCGGAGCGGTGAGCGAGGAATAGATCCACCAATAGGAATCTTTTATTTTCCTCGTCTCGCTCAACGCATCTCTCTTATTGGTGGATTTTTCCCTCGCTCACCACTCCGCTACCTCGCTCCGCTCCAGTGGACAGGCAGCCTTAGCCTGACAAGGAAAGTACAATTTGTGGAAATTATCTGTAATTCAGTGTATGGTCGATCGACTAATACTAATGTTATTTATAAATTCAAACCCCACTAGAAAACGATTATGATGTAATATAATATTGTCCCCTAATAAATTGTATTTAGTTTATGATTGCAAATATTGTTTTAACAATTATGACCGCGTCGGGTAACCATTATTAATCCATTTATATTTACATATTTACTTATTAATATTGCTGTCAATGTACTCACTACTTTGTAACCATGGAGGTATGATAACTACAATTGTCCAAATCGCTATATGACGTCAATTTGACTTACATTAGTACCGCAGTAGCAGGAATAAAATTGGTTGAATGTTTGTACAGTGTCGACTCACTCGAATCTGACGCAACTAAAGTTTTAGAAACTTTAAAGAGTACCGGCAATCGACATGCCTCTTTGTGTACAAACCGTGTACACGTGTACTTTCATTGATAGCACATTTTTTTTAAATTAATGAATAATTTCTTATCAAACATACCGCAGGTATAATTTGCACGTGGTTCATAGCTGAAATTAGTCGGTAGCGCAGAATTGAGTTTGCCTGGAAACTTGCTCAATTGGTGCGAGCGACGAGGAAAGTTAGTTATTCAACTGCAAAACCTCGTTTCAGGGCCCTGACACTTCAGGGAATTTCACTTATTAGATTTTAGCTGCACACTTGGAAAGTTTAGTCGAATAAGACGAATATACCAACGGTGTACCCAAGTGTGTCAAGGACTTAAAATTATGAGCCACTAAATACCCCGTCGCTGATAATCCTTGATTAAAACTGACGTACATTCTGTGAGCACTTAAAAAGTGCTTTAGGTTGGTACTTCTTTCTCACTCGCTCTTAATAATCAAATTGATAATCTCTATTGATGAAGTTGGGAGTAAATGTGTATTGTAGAAGCCGCTGCTTAGGGCCGTATTAATAAACTGATCTCAACTGTAATGCTCGTCTTAAGATTCGTCAAGAATGACAGTTCTCTATGGGTTGACGTTTACTTTGACGTATCTTGTGACGGGCATCTCAGCCGAAATGACTTTATTAATACGACCCTTAGTTTGGCACGAGTAATTAAATAATAAAAAGAAACCACCACCTAACAAAAGATGAAAAAAATGTGTGGCACATATGGTTCCCAAGCATTTATGGCTACTAAGTAGTTTTTTTGTTTAAGTGAATATTTTCGGAAATAATCGCTTCGAAAGTTGCATACATAGTGTCCCCCCCCCCCCCCCCTTATCTTTAAAACCGTATATCAATAAAATATGAAAAAAATCACAAACGTAATGTTTAATAAATACTTTCAACGAAAATTATTATCAACATGATCGGACAAACCGTTTTTGAGTTATCACTGAAAAACTACGCTTCTCAAAAAAAAGGATGTACGTACCATGATTTTTTGAGATAGATTTTTCTGTTTGTAGTAACGGCTTCGGAACCCTACACTGAACATGGTCGACATATTCTTGCCCAGTTCTAATACATTTGCGAAATAATGTCAATGAAACAAAAATAAAATGGTAATTAACTAGTTTGATAAAAATTTACAGGGCAATTTGAACAAATAAGGGAAAAAAAAGTTTAAAAGTCCAACTTTCCGCACGATTTGCAGCTACAGTTTGTAAAAAGCATTAGTTCGTCAAATCCAACTTTCCGCTAGAAAAAGTGCCACATTTTAGCAACTGTATTAAAAAAGGTTTATAATGCGCTTTAAATATCTTCCGCGAGTACCTTTGTACTCGAAAAATTTTAATACTCTCAATGTTGTAGGTGGCATGAGTCAGTGTTAAGAGGATTTTGAATATCGTCGGTGATACTGCAAAACCGTGTAACTAACAAATTTATGATAGAGCAAAATAAACCTTACAGTCTTATTAAAAAGGTGCATTTTGCTCCTTATTTAAAATGTTACTTACGCGGTTTTGCAATTTCACCGACGATATCTTTGAAGCGCCGCTTAAATCGCGTAGCTATCAAAATGTTTCCATACAAATTTAGCTCCGGGCGATAACCACTCTCACCACCACCACGGGCAAGAACTCATACGGGGGAGTTCGGTTTCCACTATTTTTAAACATGTTGTAGTTATTATAACAATATAGTCTCTGTTATATATTAAAAAAAAAAACTTTTAAAGGAAAACTTATAGACCTAGTATTTCATAATATCCACAGCATATTCAAAATCGTAATAATTGGACCAAGGGGAGAGAATCGTTATCGCATTGTAAGGATATTTTCAACTTCACAATCCAGTTAAGTTTTTAATGTGAAAAATCAAAATAAATCAGTTATAAAAAAAGTATACCTGAGTAGTTGGCAGTAGTTGCTTTATAATAAGTTTCTTAAGGATTACTGTTAACAAATGCTATAAAATGTCCTTATTCATGCATTTTTTCTTTACAATGTCAAGGTAAAGTGCACAATGGAAGCATTTTCACGACAATGCATTAATAACGTCGATGTTCTTATCAGTTTGACAACAGTGGTTTAGCTGTTTGAATACAATACTGGAAATTTAAAGAGATCATTTTTTCAATGAGTTATTAAGTTAATTATGTTATTTAAACTTGTATTTTTGTAATAATAGTCTTAATAATTGACTAACGCAAAAAAACAGATATTATATTTATATACCTACAATATCTCGTTATCCGTCTCGTCAAGTACGAACGTTATTTGTGACCCATTTCAAAAAGAATATGTTTGAAGTCGTCAATGTCAATAGAAATGCCAAGTCATTTGTAACTTATAGAAAACTCAACCTTAGTGCCGTAGAATGTGAAATTGATTATGGGCCTACGGTGGCCCCCAAATTTAAATCTTTGACTGTCCCTACTTACACTTGAATGATGCCTAGTTTGGGTTCTGGAAGAGGGGTCGACGAGACGGCTATTTTGAGTTTGGAACACCCGGTCCAGTACTACGCAGACCGGTCCACACCAGTTTACGTAGGTTTCTAGGACCTTCCGAACGCTATCAACTTGGTTTCCTATCGTATTCTGTGTGACAAATTAGCAAGTAAAAAGGTGCCTTGCGTGCCTATAAATGTTTTTAAGTATTGGTACAGCAACCAGACTAACGATGTAAAATGGGGTGATATACATTCGGGACATTATGGATTGAACGCGGGGTAAGGCAGGGGGGTTTAACCTCGCCAAAACTGTTCAACCTATATGTCAACAGCCTGATTCAGGAGCTCAGCAGTATGTATATCGGTTTTTACGTGAACGGCTTGAGTGTTTACAATATAGCTACGTGGACGACATGGTACTACTGTGCCCATCAGGCCTTAGGCAATTGATTAAAATTTTGTGACGCATATGCAGAGGCTCACGGCCTCATATATAATACCAAGAGAGGCGAACATATGATCTTTTAATCTTGCAGCATGAATCCAGGTCCCATATTATGACCGCATTTATCAGTGTGGACAAAGCATTCGTACGACTTGGACCTGGAAAAGAAACGGAGGGCAATGGCAATGCGGACTCATATAAAATAAACCCGTGAATTTGCTCAAAGATCAAAACACTGTAAATTCAAACCTTTTAAATTATTTATTATTTATTATTTTATTTATTATTCAAATTCCTATAATTAACACTTACAGACTAGCTAAACGTGTTAAACAGGATAAATATTTACAGTAGCGGTAGTACAGTAAACTTAGTCTAAACATATTGTGCTTGGAGTTGCTGTAGACTCTAGGTAGCGGCCGGTCGCTGTTAGGAAGCCAGGTACGGTACTATGAAAGACATCCAATGTGCCATCACTGCTCAGGATATTATTAAGGAGAGTCAACGCACGATGCAAAGGGGAGTGGAATAACGCTCGAGTGCGCGATGTAGGGAGAGCAAACAATAGGCGACGCTGCGAACGAAGCTGAATTTTACGGATAGGCTCCACTCGCAGAGGAATCAGGGCTAGGAGATAAGGGTTGTGCGTGCAGCCTCGCACTAACTGGATAAAATATTTCACTAGATACATATTTCTCCTGAACTCTAGGGTATCAAGTAGGTACTTATTTTACACGAGCAGTCTTTGGGTCAGCTACACTCGGAGAGCCTCCAATGCCCTCTGAATACAATGTAAGAATGCCTTCAGGGTTCTGTTAGGGCTACCCAGATTTTGTACCGCATCAGGGATGTTTGCCGAGGAACTCGTTGACTTTTACACAATCAGTCGGAAACGGAGAGCTCCACTGATGGGCCGGGTCCAGGGCAGTACAAATAGAATAGAATACTGAAGATTGCTGAAAAACTGGACACTTCCATCCTAAAAGGTTACGTATTGTTGTTAAATTATAAGCTGAACCAATTTTAAATAAATTGTAAAAAAAAAATAAGTTAGCAACTAAAATTATGACAATATTACTATTCGCACGTTTACTCAAACAAAGAAATAACTCAAAATCGAACTACATTCGAAATTCAACCTTGGTTTTTGTCAATAGACTACTAGTCAAAAGTGAATTTTGTTTTGAATTATTTTTTTGTTTGATTAAACGTGCGTATTGTTTAATTATGTACTTGTTGTTTTTTTTAAATTTTAAAGTAAATTATCGCTACCTATTCCTTGGAGAAGTGTCCAACTTTACGGGATAGCAACTATATTCTTCACCACTGTAAAAGCGTAACAAACTAACAAACGAACAGTTACCTTCGCATTTTTAATATTAGTATTGTTAGGTAAATCCCATCTCAACAATTCTCTCTGCCATTCCAACTAGCCAATTTAAATCATTTATTCGAACGTCAAGTCCAGGCTACTACATTAGGAACAAGAATATAATTACACCTGTTACGCAATTAACCCAATCATATTCGTTAATGGTCCTTGAAATTTGTTTAAACTGCCTCTTACACGACTCATGTTCAAAAGTAATTTGATGCTAATTAGACACCATTTTGGTAAATTAACAGAGACTTAACCAAGATGCAAACATTAATAACGTTTTTTTTTTTCTATCGCTCAAAATTTATGTGGTATGTATGTATGTATGTTAACTCTTTATTGCACAAAAATATAAATATTAAAGTAATGTGCAAAGGCGAACTTATCCCTAAACGGGATCTCTTCCAGCTAACCCAGAAGTTAATGAGTTAGGACAATGCATAGGGTTGGACACATACAAGTTTGCACAAAAAATATCAAAAACAGATGATAATACTAATAATTATAAAAAATACTAAACAAATAGACCAGTAGGTACTCAAAGTAATATAAACTTAGGTACCTACATATAAAATACACATATAATATAATATATATATATATATATATATATATAACTATAATCATTATAGGAACTTGGCTTCACGACTCATTCAGCCACAAAGTTTTTAAATTTCGCTTTAGAGCGACTACAGTAGGTGGTTATAGTTGACCTCGTGGTTTATCGTTACGTACGAGAATTTCATCCCATACATTTTGAGCTATAGAAAAGAAAATGTTAGTAGCGTTTTCATCTTGACAAGGGACATTGACATCTTGCAGTGTCGCTCCCTTATTTTGAAAATGCACGTTTAGTTTTCAAATCATGACTATAATAGGTTTTGTGATTCGGTTGACAATTAAATTGGATTTTTTTATATTGCTGTTTGTCCTTAGCTTGTCACAGACTATACCTTATCATATAACCTGTGTATGACGTTATTTTTTATTTATTCAGGGGTTTGACTAATCTGTCTAGATGTCAAGGCAGCCAAAACACTATTGTTCATTTATATGATGTCTTTATTCTGCACCTGTTACAACTTGATTAATATTAGGTGTGTCATCATGAATTCTTTCACCATCACCAGATTTTAGTTAAATTAAATAATTTGCGGTCCTTTTTAGAATATTAACCAACTTAACCTTTTTTTTCATACTCATTTTTATACAGTAGGAGACATTAGATTACAGACCTACAATAATTTTCTATTTACCTACTTCTAAATAATCCATTGCATTATCCTGGCTTACTACTCCTAGGTTAACTGGCAGGGATCCCATATGTATTAAGTTCGCCTATGTACTTATTATCTACATTAATGCAAACATGTCGGAATTTTCAATCATTTACATGCAATAGTTTAATTGAAATTAAGAGTGAGTATTCACCGCGTGACTTAATTTTAAAAATATACTCTGTTTATCAGTAAGGTTCAAAAATCGAATCCCAGACGCATCTATTAATAAGATGATGCGAAAATGTTTTCTAAATCTTAAACTTGTGCAACATTAATAAAACTATCTAATACGGGGTAAGAATCATTCATATAGATGTACAATGCGATCGCAAGGCCAAGCTAGGTCACGAACTTTGTTGTCGCGTAATCTTAATTCTACGACAAATAGATAAACGAGTACAAACACACGACTTAATTACTGACTAATCCTGCTAAAATATTTATGATACGAGTGCAAGACTAGCTAGAACACAATCACATGGGAGTCGGAGATGGAAATCATTGGACCGAATTTATTCCAGACATATCAGAAAACCTATTACAAAATATGCAGTGACCCGTTTACTGCAATTAAAATATGTTAATAAATCAATTAATTTCAAGGGACGATATCACACTTTAGGTTCGTAATCCCAAATGAATCTCTAGGCTTTTCTACGAGTAGGTACGTACTAGACAACGATAAACATACTTATACAGAGAAAAACATAGAAAACATCCATGACTCAGGAACAAATATTCGTTCTCATCACAGAAATATCTGCCCTTTACCGGGATTTGAACGCAGGACCTCTATATAAGTATTTTCCTACTCCTGTACTTTTATCTTTCATTTATATAGTCACGAACACTAATATAAGAATATAGATAATATGTCCGCAGAACATTCCGTAGAAAAGTCTATCTAGTCTATTCCCCTTAACAGCACTTGTGCTTTTTTGAGCCAAAACGATATGCCTAGCTGCCAAAGCTTACACCTAGGTTAATTTGACCAATCAAAATACTTCACCAAATTAAACCACCAATCACAATACACATTGACTGTCAATCGGAACGTTAGGTTCTTTTTGGTATGTAAACTCTTTTACTAATTTAACTCTTTAAAAAAAAACATTTTATTTGGTATCAACCAACCAGAATGCAGCTATATTAAAATCGACCAATCAGGTAAAAGAATTCATTTCTCAAATCATCAGGTGTTTTTTAGTCCCTATTTGACAAGTTAAATCGATTGTGCAACTTTTTTTAAAAATATGAAACCTGGCAAGTGTACATCAATTTAAAAACAAAGTTAACCATAGACACATATTTTGTTGTTTTCGAATGTTTCTCGCTCGTTTGTTGTTCTGTGCTTCGTTCGTTCGTATTCTAACCTAGGTATATTAAATTTTGTTAATTTAATTTTGCATTTTATTTGAAACCTAGTCGTAGAAAAAGTATTGTATGCAACGGTGTATAACTAAGTCAAAAAATACTCGTGGTGTCTTGCTTTACGATGTTCGCCTGCGGCTCACATCGTAACCACACCACTCGTCTTTTTTGACCTCTCTTATACAACTGTTGCATAAACTACTATTATATTCGTAGTCAACAAACAACAAACTAGTCCAACGCGTCGCATATACCGGAAATCGAACCCAAGACCGGTAGTTTTATAGGCAGGTACAAGTTTTACATAAAGTCGTGTTTGGCTTACCTATGTCAATTTAATACACTTTGCAGTCGTGCAGTCGTTTGTCAGGCCACCTGACAGTCCATAATCTATGAAGAAATGTATGAAACCTAAATGGACACTGATAGTCTACCGTTTAATACGATATACTGACAAGCCTATAGTCGGTCGTCGGTGCCCTTTGTTTACCAAATGTCCAAAAAAACAAGTCATATGAATTTTGACATATATTATTATGGCAGTGCTTCAGCCTTGTTCGCAAAGGCGGCACACCAGCCGTGGCGTGGGTTCGTGTTATACCCACCAACTTCAATATTAGAGTCTGAGTACAATTTAGTTTAGTAGATATGCCATTGGTCTACATATCTTGTCAAATATTCGAATAAGTTCAACGAAGTTAAGGTATGGATAAGTTAGTCGAGGAATTTGAAAAAGAGAATACTTGCCAAGTCGCACCTTTAAGTGTAGCACATAACATAACAAATGATTTTAACATTTAAACGTTATGCATGACAGGAACTGTGATTTAAAGAGCTTCGAAAGAACTTGCTTTCCAGTAAGATCTCATTTATTTTGGGAAAAGCCAAACTAAACTAATCCATCGATTCTTTTGTTATTCTTAAAAAACAATATCTGGAACTGGATACTCTCCTTCACTCCATTGCGCATTGGGCTCTGTTTCCGAGGTGATGTATTTTTAATACGAATAGAGTGCCGAACCTCGTCTGAACCGATGAAGCTCGACGCCGAACGTAAATCCTGTTTTGTTCGAGCATTATTTAAGTCCTTAACGATCTATTTATTTGCAAGCCAAATAAAATCAACTCTCTACCGCCCGTTTATCTGAATATCATTCGTAGGTAGGTTAAGAGGCTGCTGTAAGAGTATCATACTTATGAACTAAGAAGGGTTTTTTTTTAATTCTTGTTGTATAAGTCTTTTAAAAATATTTCTAAATATTAAACATGTAATTTTATAAATGCGTAATAAATATTAAACTTAGTTCTGAAATATCCAATCTTATATTATAAATGCGTAAATCTGATTGTTAGTTACGCTTTCACAGCTTAATCACTGAACCGATTTTGTACAAATCTGGTACCATGAATCCCGGGAAAGGACGTTTTTTTTTCAATATAAAAAACTTAATGTAATAAAACACATTAAATGCTTACAGAATCCTGTGTGGCTTAATCGTAAGCAGTAGAGTACATTATCCCGTTTTTTTACAGTTCTGACAAAGCCACGTGCAACAGTTAGTTTTTACTTGACAATCATGTCTAACATTGGTATTCCAACAGTCTGCACACACCGGTAATTACAAATATTTTATGCAAACTGTTTTTTTGCCATTTTTCCTGGAATATGGCAGTCATACATGCAGGCGACAGTCTTCCGTTTTACATACGCTATTCCGTTTGACGACGCGATGGCCTAGTTGGTAGTGACCCTGCCTACGAAGCTAGCGGTCCTGGGTTCAAATCCCGGTAAGGGCAGATATTTGTGTGATGAGCGCGAATATTTGTTCCTGAGTCATGGATGTTTACTATGTATTTAAGTATATATTTCTCTATATAAGTATTTATATCGTTGTCTAGTACCCATAATACAAGCCTAGAGCTTAAATTGGGACTAGGTCAATTTGTGTGACATTGTCCCCTGATATTTATTTATTTATTTATTTTATTATTACAAACTGAATTTGTATGAATAAATACATGATTTCAAGTAACCTGTATGTGCAGTTTATGGCCCTAGGTAACCCATTCACGGCTAAACGAGATCACAAAAGATCATTCAGGCCTAGCATCTTGGCTAAATGGACCGCCTATCAAAATGCAATTTATTTTCCGTCGGCAAAATTGATTTCGTGCAAAATTCGAGAAAGAATAAATCGAATTCGAATCGAATGTCGAGCCTGAATAGTTGTATAGAAACTTATATTATTGATATACAATTTACACATAAGGAACGTGTATCTCATTTTCTTTTATTTTTATTACTGTATACATTGATGTTTTATGACGTCAATAAAATTATATACAATAGAATTTCCTTGCCGCATTTTAACTCAATTCTCAGCTGGGTAAGTATAATGATTTTCTTCAAAAGGCCGTGTCTTATAGTTAAGACTAACTGATCAATCAAATTCAAAAATATGTTTTTTTTGTGTGCATTGCGTATTTTTTAACTTTTCAGTTCCTTCATTGAAGGAACCTTTTTTTAACTGCAAAGTTAAATTCGTCCTTTTATCTTACTTGCCTTTATAACCGACAGCAAAATAGTAATTATTCGTTGAAACTCTTTTTTTCAATACTATCCATTATCACCACGGAGCGGCACCTTGCCGTGGATGTACGGTGCGGTGCAGCGTTCGTAGGGTAGGGTAGAAGTACCGTTTGTGGCCACTGTACCTTTTTTGGCCACTAAAGGTTAAAGTGAGTACCAAAAATACTGCAATTTTAAAAATGAGTTTCTCAAATAGTTACGACTGAAGATAAAACATAAAAATGTAGTATTTAATAATGCTTAACATATTAGTTAAAATTTAGAATGGCCAAAAACGGTGCAAGGATTGGCCATCCTTCGGTCCGGTCAATCCGGTCCATGGCACGGCGCTGCGCTGAGGTGATGTAGACAGGCCCTTACCAGCCAGCCAGTCCAGGTATTAAAAGACTTTCAATTCCTGACATGTCTGAACTGTTTTATTATTCATTTGTTTTAAATGTGTTACTGTATGCGTTAAATAAATTATTTATATGCTATTCTATACTATTCTATACCTACATCATACGTTATTACGAACCCCCAGGACGTAAGTGTTATTTGCAAGTGACGATTTTTTAAATTAGGTAGAGTTAAAGTGCGGTATATTTACTTGCCTAATTTGTATTCACGTAGCACAACGACTGAGTGTGACGTGTTGTAGGTATAAGGAAAATCCCAAAAAGATCCCCAACTCAGTTCTACTCACGCACTCGAATAGGTATCATTAATGATTCAACATTGTATACTTACCTTTATTTCTTGTTGTGTATACGTTTCTAGAGCTTCTTAGGAAATAATTGGCATAAAGGCTTTCTTGAGAATAATGCCTATGGGTCTCAGATCCCGTCTACCACCAGGTGTGCTCGTTAGGCTTTTCCCTAAATAGAAAATGTATAGTGTTACAACTAGGGAATGCAATTTAACCGGTTATTTACCGATTATGTATGAAAATAACCGGTTAAAACCGGCTATAACCGGTTATTTGCATTTCCTAGTTACAACACAGATTAAATATATAATATACGAGTATCGAAGTAATTGCTTACCACCTACCTACGACTGGAATCTCAGGGAACATATTTTACCTGCAGTCGAGGAATTCGATTGTTGAGCAGAAAAAACGTCGTGAGATAGAAGTGTGGAGCTGCCATTTGTACTCGTTCCGAGTCTCGTCCCTCGCTTGCAGCACGACATAATTTACGCACTTACATCAAAATGTACTATTGTAGTCGACTGTACCTACTATTATTTAAATTTTGTGACATTCCTTGCCTAAATACTACTATTTCATACTGTCAACATAGACACAAATCATCTGCGTGGAAAATATCAATAGGGTTGACCTATATAACCTTTTTAAATTAATTTTACAACAACACAGGATAAAATAAAACAATCATTTATAATTTTCGTTCGTCAACTGTTAAAGATAACTCAACACAACAACCTTGCCATTTACGCTCTAAGACACGACATCCATTGTTAAAGCACTTGTCGGAGCTCGAGTACTTTGAAAATGTCTGTAGATACCCTTGATTAACACGTTCAATGCTCGATTACTAGTCTCCCACCCAGGTCGGACCCGTTACGGTGCCCTCGGTATTGAAATTAAGTTAAAGGGCGACGCTAGAGAAGTTTTACCTAGAGCAATGGTGACCAAGTTTGACAAGTCAAACTCGTAAACTTACTTGCATTTGAAATGGGATTTATGGAGTCTTGGGTCAGTGGGGGAATGGAGATAACTGCTATAATCTTTGCCGAGAAAATTGCACTGACTAATTGAAAAAGAATGGGGTTGTCTTTTTCTGAGTATTTTTAAAAGACTTTTATACACTATTTTTAATAAGATGCTTACAATTGTTATTCAAAACTAAGTATTAGCAATCGAGGAAGTGGAGATATCTGGAGCAGGGTACTTTTTAACCTTGTTTGACTGGGACTCTACATAGTTCAATAAGTTTGTTTTTTTATCACTTAACGGATAGATTTTTTAACCCTAAAATTGCAAAATTAAACAAGGGGTATTTTGCTTTCTTTCACTAAAATCGTTATCTGAATCCGTTTCTGTGGGCTAGTATGGCTGCGTCTATACCGCGTGACAAATGTGACGACGTTACGTGTTAGAAGGCGACGGATGCCTTATCCAAACTTTGTCACGCGATAAACGCACCCATGTTAGGGCCCCTGAGAAAGTTAAGTTAAGCTTGCTTAAAGTATCAGATGTTTATACTCGTCGGTACATATTCATATAACAAAGAATCAATGAACTCTCTATCATTACTTTTTCAGTTTCACCCTCTTATAAATCAAAAACAATCATTTCTATATAGGTAGGTAGGTAGGATAACTTAATATTCAAATCTTTATTTTAGACTCGTGTTTCGAATTAGTAATTTTGTTTCATTGACACCTTTTTATTTCTTAGTCCTTTTCAGCTCCTTCACTATAATTTAAACTGGTTTGATTTAAGTAGGTAGTAAAGCGTTTTCATTTCGATATATACACGATTATAAGAAAAGTCATTAAACGATTTTTAATACAAAGATTTTCCTAGATATTCCAAATTACAGAAGAACAAAACATAGAAGTTAATTTCTTTGACTAATAATTTGTTTATTTTACTTCATCGAATAAACTGTCATTTTATTTGACGAATAATTCTAAGCATACTTCTACTACGTTAGTTGGGTTGAATATTATCATGGACCCGACTTAGGGCGACCCATATCTACGTGGTCTGGTCCGCCCTACCCCTAAAGTGTTTGCGAAACGCGGAGCGAGGGCCCGCGGAGCGTAGCGCGCAGTCTCCTACCCGACTGTAGGGTTGAACCCTCAAAGCAAGACTTCTTATAAGTCTAACAATTTCCAAAATCTGCTCTGTTGTTTTTTTTTATTACATTACTTACCTATGTAAAATGATTTTAAAATCCATTGCTCTATAATATGAAATAGGTACAGTCAACAGCATTAATAAGTGATCATTTATGTACCTTGTCACTTTAACGTTGTGTTTAAAATGTTATACAAATTGCAAAACGATTGAAAGCGACAAGGTACAGAAATGATCACTTATTTATGTTGTTGACTGTACTTTTGAAATGAAACTTCTGTCAATAAAATTATATGTAGTAAATATTCGAGTAATTGAATATTCAGTACAATAAAAATATAAGAAACATTTTCTAAGAAGAAAAATTCGATAAGTGTTTGTCTGTATTCAATGGAAAACCATCAAGCTGCTATTATAATTAATGCGAAACCACGTCTGTTTGGAAGCGTAAGTTGGCTCAAGCATGCTGGGGACTATTAATGCTTTTATAATATACATAACAGGATCCTTGTAGATGTCATGAACACGGAACGTATTGTTACGGAAAACAAGGTATTAACCGCCGGAAGCAATATAACATAACGTGGCGTATCTCAGATCTAGAACAATTACTTTCAATTAGCAAACTGATTAAAGTAACGTAATGAATCCCATCAAAACCATGAATGTTAATAATAGGCCAAGTTCTCGCGTGCCACGAAAAGTAGCCAAAAAAAGAAAAAGCCAGTAAAAAGGTGCCAAATTTGGCACTAGATTGTTAACAGTCAGACTAATTTATTGTCGCTAAATGCATTTTTAGCTTTAACTTGTCAGTTGCGAATCTTGGTACTTTTTAGATATCACTACTTTTGGTGGCACATGAGAACTTGGCCTATTTTTTTTTCATTAATATTTTCGGTACTTTGTTGTAGGTAGTTGATTTGTTTAAATAAACTTTCTAAATATATTTGAAACATATCATGTCAAAATACCAACTAGCAGTTACGTGTAAAAAAAACATAGTTTATTACATACATACATAAACTTACGCCGTCATTTCCAGAGTGGGGAAGGCAGAGCTAGAGAAATACCAACAACTCTAAAAATGTATTGCACAATTACGCTAAGTTGTTTTGCGTGTATTAGTGACAGGTTGAAAGCCAATCGCCTAACAGTACTACAAGGTTTTATTCCCTTAGTCGCCTCTTACGGCATCCACGGGAAGACACACGGGAATGGAGTGGCACTATTCTATCCCGGCAACCACACGGGAGACCACAATTTAATAAGGGATAATAATTTTAATGTTTTCTGATCAAAGATAGAAATATTTGTAAACTTCGGATATTTTTCTTTATTTGTGCTGTAAAACCTATTTCCATTAAAAAAATCAAAGCTCTAAAATCTCTAAATCATCGGAAACTATCCTTTAGGGTTTGATGAGTGAGGGAGGCAGTAATAAAAGCCGTTTTTAGAAATTAATTACTCTTTGAAGGGTAATGATAGAACGTTAATTTTCATATTAGGCTGTGACAAAATGAATCTTAGTAAAGTGTAAAAAAGCAGGTTCCTGGCTGTACTGGAAGAAAAGTTACGAGGTTGGGAAAAAGGGCTGAATGGGCTCGTGTACTTCAGTATACACGCTGCAGTATCGGTCGGTTTTTTCTTCGAACTTGGCCGGACACACTGCCATGTGCCTTGATAAGCAGATATATGACATCCTGTTTTTTATCCACTTAAGATCAAAGGACCTCTAGGTTTCTTTTAATACATACATACATACATAAACTCACGCCTTCATTCTTTTAATAATTTCTTTAAAAATAAAAAACTTACTTTCTCGGTTCTACTGCTGCTGGAAATGGCTGCTTCAATTCCAATATCACTAAAACCACACCGTATAGCTGATATAAATATGAAACTATAAATAATGGATATTTCCATAGTCCATACGGATAGTGCACTGTTATCGTGAATAGTAAATTGAAAAAGAATTGTCGAGAATACTTATTTCTGCATAGACACCACAATTATCAACCTTATAACCGAAAAATATGATCATAATGTGATCCTCTTAACCAACTTGCTTTACAACTCGATGGACCCATTATTAACCGGCATGTTTAAGTTATCCGGTCAGAGCGTAGGTACAACCATTTTAGGAGGTGCATTCAAAATTAGGCAGCTTAAAACTAGCTTAATATGACGTCGCTCGACCGATCGACCGTTCAACAGAAGCTGACAATAACCTCTCTGGTTGAGCGTAGAAATCGCCATCGAAGTTTTACGTAATCTTGAGTGAGGCTTCTGATGTTATTCAGATTATGATTTACTCGTTTCACGCTGGATCTGACGGCAATCATATTTTGACCCTGTTTTATCTGTAATGCAGATTAATATGGCAAATACCTCTAGATGACCTAGCAAACGTTGTTTTGCCATGTGTATTATTTGTAGTCTAAAAATATAAAAAAATATGGGTGGACCACCCTTACCATTTAGGGGGATGAAAAATAGATGTTGTCCGATTCGCAGACCTAACCCATATGAAAACAAAATTTCACGAAAATCGGTCGAGCCGTTTCGGAGGGGTTTAATTACAAACACCGTAACACGAGAATTTTATATATTAGTCAATTATAATGCAACTAAGGTACCTATTGTTATTAGGTAAACGATGTAGTGTAAACATGTAGACAGTTCACTGGAATAGACCCCTCTCGAACTTCTAACTAGCGATCACGTTAGCGTTGCCACGACGACGTTAGTTAGTCAAATGCGTTCCTACCTACTGTACGTCTTACGGCTACTTATACGATAGCAATGACAGAATCAAACACAATGGTGATTAAATTCACCATTGTGTTTTATCCTTTTATCCTTTGTACTATTAGTAAATAAAGGGTTTTGCTTTCTATCTTTCTTTCTTTCTTTCAATAAACAAACTCACTTTTATGCGGAAATATAACGTAGTTTGCTTAAATACATATTTTGCAGTGTTAACGAATCTCATCGGCGTTAAGGCTCTTCAAACAATAAACCTTTAAAGATTAATTAATTAATTCTGCAGCACGTTCGGAGGCGTCACGAATAAATTTATGCAATATTATATAAGACTTAGCGTTACTGAGGTGAAAATATCTCCCGCTCAGAATACCTCATTCAACGTTGTTTTTGTTACAGGGGCTGTGTTTGAGCAGGAGAGGAACATAACGAAGTAAAGCTTAACTACCTAAGTAACACTTACGTCCTTAACCTATATAATTACGCTATTTTTATGTTATATTCTACCTTTACATGAGAAGCAAGCGACTAGATCAAATATTCTCCAAGTGCCCTGAGGCTCCGTTAGGCCTCTGCCCGAGCTACGTTGAAAAGTCAAGTCAACCCCTCTTCTGAGCGAATTTTCAGCTGTTAATGATGACTGTAAAACTGAACATTTCCATACAAAATGCGTTACTGAGCGTTTCTCTTCCCTTAAACCTAGTCAAATTTGTATGGTTTTTGAATATGGTCTGTACGTTTTCGTTCCAATAAATGTTTCTTGGATAGAAACAAATAAAAAAAAGAATCTTACAAACCAAGTTTTTCATAATAATTACAACATATTAAAGAAACATGGAAATCGGACTTGATTTGGGCGTAGAAACGTTATCGCCCGGAACTTAATTTGTAGGGTTTTTTTTACTCTCCTCTCGCTTCAAAAATCTCCATTTTATGGCACGTAAAACTCTTAAGTTAAAATAAAAAGTATATCAATTTCAACGCTTAAAATGTTTGAGAACCTCTGAACTAGACCATGACACATTTTAACTAAAATTCATAATAAAATAATCTTCATCATCTCTGCCCACAGTATTTCAATGCTGAACATCGTCTCGCCAAAATAATCTCCATTCTAATGTAAGTAATATAAAGTATGAAGAAGTGGTTAGCAGACAAGCGTGACCCCGCCTACAAATCTAGTGACTCCGGTATCAAACCCCTTCTTTAAATTCATCTCCAAAATACCTAGGTTGTCAATTCCGTCTTATCTCTCACCAAATGAAATAACTCTTCAACCGTGGAAACGCCTCTCCGATTCATTATATTCCCGAGCCATGATATCTCTCTTCTATGTGAACTTTGCCCATGACAACTATTTGAATTATTTGGTGACGCTTGTTTCTGAAAATGTGACCCAGGCACTTTCCTCTTTTAGATTGTAGTAGTTCACGTAGTAAGTATGGAAAATCCCTCCATGTAGTGAGTAAAGTCCCTCTTCCATGTATTTGCAACACATTGTCATCTGTATAGACCATTTGACATTATAGTATATTTCAAATCTGACGTAAATTCCATTTTAGCTTTGTATACAACTACATGCAAGAGGACTAGGGCGCGTATTAATAAACTGATCTTGACTCTAATGCTCGTCTCAAGACGTGTCAAACATGACAGCTTCCTATGGTTTGACGTTTACTTTGACGTATCTTGTGACGGGCATCTTAGTCAAGATGAGCTTATTAATACGGCCGTAGGTAAGGTAAAATAATATAATATGTAGAATACAATACGAAACACTTCATCTTACACTACTCGTATGTACAGAAACATTATTAAGAATTTATGTGAGATTTTCCCTTTGACAGTTATTATAAATTGTATGATTCACAGAACTATGGGACTCTAAGTACCAATTTCATCATACGATGTTAACCACTTAACAGACGATAAGAGCGTTAACAGCTGTCAAAATGTATAAACTAACATTCGATTAACCTTGATTAAATTTAACATCGTTTGGTGAAATTGGTTCTAAGACCTTTAAGAAAGCATATAGGTACAAACATCGAGATGAAGCCCTATAAACTCCTTTAATTTATTGAAGTGATAGGACACGACATGAGACTGTCCCTGTGCTTGTTCACGTCACACTGTAGAAGTATGCTCCAACGGACAACCATCGTATGGAACTATTTTTAAACTCGGGTACAAAACAAAGGGGGTTCAAAGTTTAACATGTTTATCTGTGTGTCTGTGTAAATCAGCTGGCCCGTTTCTCCCAATGTGCTTTAAGAGAGGGTTTTTATCTGGATATATACGCCTTTTTTTTGTCATAATGTGTTTTAGGGTCATATTTATTGCAAGTCATAACGTGATTTTTACAGAAACTTTTTTTCTTTATCAATTTTTTTATATACCTATCAATTTGACGACTGGGCGTTGGTCTAGTTGGTAGTGACCTGTCTACGAAGCTAGTGGTTCTGGGTTCAAATCCCGGTAAGGACAGATATTTGTGTGATATGAGAGCGAATATTTGTTTCTGAGTCATGGAGGTTTTCTATGTAAGTATTTTTATCGTATTTGTGTCGTTGGGTATTTGTACCCATAGTACAAGCCTAGAGCTTAGTTTGGGACTAGGTCAATTGGTGTGACATTGTCCCCTGGTATCTATTTATTTTATTTATTTATTTAAACGTAACCTATTATGAAAAGTTGACGATTCCAGCTATTTAAAAATTATGACTGTCAAAAACTATGTCAACGATGTCATTATGACCAAAAAAACTCACTTATTTCCTTTAATAACGTCTAAAGGAAACATGTGATAATTCAGCGGTGAGACGACTCACACCCGTCCGGACCTGTAATTAATATTGATATGCCAAAATATATACCTACCTATTATTCATACTCGTATATCGCTATAGGAATGCATCTTATATTTGCTGCATATTTTCCGTATTACTTGACGGAGTTATAATATATAAATATATACAGGGTGTAATTGGTTTCAGTTTTCGGTGAGCCGTCCCTTACACCCTGTATATTATGGCAAGGTATCTGTTGCTAAAACACATATTTATCTCTTTGCCTCGCCAATATAATGAAAGGGATGGATATATATTTTCATATCTTCGTAATTTGTGGTTCTTTGCTGTCATGAAATTTATATTTCGGAATATGAATATATATTATAGCTCCGTTTGCGATTATTATTATTATAATAATAATAAAAGAAGTACAACTACCGTTTATATTTGTTTCGTCAAAAATCGATTATTAGTTACCGATTATTTACGATTATTATTTTAAATAGGTTACTAAACACTTACTACATGACATGATGTGCTCTGTATTTTGGAGCAGCTCATAAAAAAAATACTAAGGCACATTAAAACTAACTTCTTCATATCCATCAAAACTTTCACGACAGTTACATTTTATTATCATGTAACAAACTTGCACTAATAAAACTCACCTAATAAATTTCAAAATAAGTCCTTTTTAAATATGTACACTAAGTTTCGGCACTAATCGCACTTCCATTTATTCACTTCCCAATGTTTGTTAGAATGGCGCGAATTTTGGGCGGCGTGGCGGGCCCATATTTGTAAACACTGCTGTGATTGGTGGAGGCCGCGCGCCGTGCTCACTCGCCGGCGGATGGGTTGCGACTGCCTCGCTGCCGGCACGAGGCGAATTGCAGATAAATTAATGAAGCTGTAAAATTACAGGGATGATCGTTGTGAAGTTTAATAACGAGCCGATCGGAAACTTTGGTGTTGGAAATGAATTTTCAAAAGTTTTTTTCTGAAAAATAAACTTGATTAACTAGTATATTTACCTGGGCGATCGCTAGATTTACTCTTCGTTTTACCCGATTGCGGTGAAGACCAAAAGGAGGGCTATGTGTTTAACCTGTATGTATGTCCGTTCCTATGTCCCCTCAACTGGTCAACCGACTTTGATAAATGATACGTCATTAGAGTCTTGATGGCGCGAGTGTCAATGGGTACATAAAATTCTTAAAGAAACATTTTTCAATCGAAATCGATTGTATGTGTTTTAATGTTTTTATATAATTATATAGACGACGGTTTCACAAAATGCAGTCGGGTTTTAAAACTGAGTTATTCGTAATATTGATCACAGGCATACAATTTGATATTGTTTTTGGAAGATATTTGAGTGTTAAAAAGGACTTCAAACTGACAAATATTTTTTTAGAACTATACTTGTATTTTCGTTCTTCAGAATTATAATTCGAAAAGAGCTGATGATTTACGAATAACCTTTCGACTCCGTTCAAGACACCTATCAATAAACACAATATTTTTTTATTAAACAAACAACATTTTGCAATTTTTTATAATGACGTTGTTCTGAGCATTAGAATAGTAGCACTAAAGAAGGGTCGGCCGAGCTCGGACATAGAATATTTATAGTATGCTAATGACCTAGAACAGAACGGTTACTAACTTAACACTGAAAATTTAGTATTTTCACTGCACGCTCGAAATTGATATAGGTACATTTTATGTTCGTTCTTTTATGGTTTTATAGTCTGTAACTTTACATTTCAAATCACCTTTGCGTACAGTATTCACAACTATTTTGATCAACTTTTAACGCATGAGCTGGTTTTCGAGCTCATAACTTCGAACAGTCCATCTCAAATCCGTCTTTTCCTTCCGTTAGTCAATGCGATTCCATAGACCGGACAATGGGGTCAATTTCTTTGTTGACCGCGACTTACAAGTAAGGTTTTATTATACAGAGTGACTCCCAAGAAAGTACACAGTATTCTCAGTAGAGTAAAGAAGAAGTAGGCAAGTCAAAAGTCATTTTCTCAGGAGTAATCTGTTCTTACCTCGAATGATAATAATATTTACCGGTAAACTGGGGTTTCTTTAAACATTGGGGTAACATTGACCACGCTTAAAACTATGACTATTTTAGTGGTAAACCTCTTTAATTGTTAAAATAATTTTTGAACAATATAAATAGGTTGTTTCTGATGGAACATTTAAAGGAATACTTAATTAAATTTTTAAGATGATTTTTGGGGTGGTCAATGTTACCCCAATGTTTAAAGTAACCCCAGTTGACGGTACTGCTGTATACTACACTTACGAAGAAGTAAAATATAAAAGTAACAGAGTTATTTATCTCGACAAAGAACAAGCGCGTTATCGACCAGCAACAAAAGTTTTTTTTAGTTGTTAGTTTTAGCGCGCAGTACAGTTTGCGCGCCAAAAGAAGTTACAAATGGTAAAGACGCCCCGATTCTAAGCAATTCAATTAAGGATGAGTGTAAGGGACAGAGCTATAGCAGTTACATGGCCCTGTCTCATTCTCTCACCGTAATCTGAATAGCTTAGTCTTGTCATGGTAACCCCCCTGACGTGGATGTTATTGTTTTGTACTTGTAACGGTTTAGGTATGCCCGTTTAATTTAAAGATATAATCCGTTTCAGTTTAGGCTCTAACGAGAGTAAAATCACTGTACATTAAAGTTATGTGAGAGAATATTATCAAGAGATTTAATACACACAAGACGCTGTTGTTTAGTATACAAGCTCTATTTATAATTAAGTAACATTGTATTGTATCTAAACTAAATATACCTATTTACAATTTGGTGCTGTGACCAGGATAAATAAACTGTGTTACTACATTTCTGCCAGTTATTTTTAAAAAGTAGATATTTCAAATAATAAATGATACTTCTTAGTCTAGCATTATATAAAGTTATAAATATTAAATTAAATATAATATCAAATATAATGCGTAGTTCAGCAGGAAAACATGTCAAAAATATTACGAGAGAGATAGAGAGAGAAAAAGGAATGAGAAAAAACACAAGACGACCACATGAAAATTTTGACATGACAAGACAAAATTGGAGTATTGAAAATAACCAAAAAAGTAGTTCTTCACAAAATACAACTGCTGCATACAGTCTACACTCGCACTGTAACATTTTTAAGATTGCATAAGTCAGAGAAATACAGATTTATAGTACAATAAACTCTAAACCTGAATAAACTCCAATTTCCCTTACAAAAATATAACAACACGACCTCGTTCTTGCAAATGAGGATCCTTTGTCAACGATAAAAATGAAGTCCTCTGGTACATTAAAAGAATAATATTACCTTGTTCTTAATGGAGCTCAGGAAAGTCTTGTTCAGTTAAAACATTATGTTAATAGTATTACTTACTTATACCTATTAAATAAACGAGAGCGAAGCATATTGTGTTGTTTAATTCACAGTTTGACGCTATTTCATTTGCGTTTGGGAGCGTGGAATATTATAATTTTATTATTGATCTGATTATAGAGTTAGTTGCTACCACAGATCACAGAAACAAGGGAGATATGTTATGGGGGCGTGGTTCGTGTCGCCTCGATATGGTCAAATTGACCATATCGGCACGAGGCGTGTCAAGCGTTGACACAGTCACTCACTGAACGCTGTCAGTATAGAAGCTCCGTTTAAATGATAAAATGACTGTATGTAGCGTGAAAGTGTGCAAAAATCGAAATACAAACGTTAATATAAAATCAAAGGGCATAACTTACCACCGGTAAATTTTGTTTTTAAGCATTATTTATATTTTTAAATGAATATTTTATATTTGAATGGATTTCAGAGCGTAAGGTTGTGAAAGTTGTGTTGACGTGATTTCTATCGACTATCGATAAATGGCTTATTCTACAGCTATCAATAGAATTCAATGTGTTAATAGTTCTAGTTATTTATCACTACCACGACACGCTTAAAACAGAAGAAAAATAATTTTAACAAATTTTCACGTTATACAAAATTTAATTTTCTTTACAATATTAACGAACGACGAAGGACTCTAGCAATTCAAATATAAGTAGGCAAATCATACAATTAAGATAAAAATAAATTAACCAACCACAAAGGCAAAGGGCTCTGGCTCAGTATTGAGCTGTGTTTGCACACAGCGCTGATTGACAGCTCGCGCCGACTCACTCTTAAAAGGATTCAAGCCTAAAGGTTGGATAGTAGAGATTGCCCCAAGTATTAAGTCTATCTTTCTGTTTTAAGTAATTTGTACCATTTATGAAATAAAGTTTACATAATCAAGTCGGTAAACTACTGGTTTGTCCCAAACTGAGATCTTGTGCGTGACACTCAACCGAACCCATTTTATTAGTATATTTGTATTAACATCATAAAGTCCAAGTTTACAATTTAGACTTTTATGTACTAATCAAAACGAAAATCTTAAACAGCTCCAGAAAATTTAACCAAAGAAATTCGGCCATTTTTTTGTTACGTTCTAATATAGGTATCGTTCCAAATTTAAAATCTTATGTATCAATTTTACGCAAACCGTATTCTTGCTAATAAAATATTATTCTATTCTAACAATAATATATTAAGTTTAAATGATGTAATTGTATTAACCTAGTAGTAAAATAATAAAAATAGTACTTATTGTCTGTAAATTGAATAGTACCTATATTAACGTTGCAAACAAGTTTGAATTGTTTATCGATATATTTTGAAACATTCCTTGTGGCATCCCTAAGTGGACGACAGGAGAGAAACGCACACCTCTTGAAAAAAGTATAACTAGATGTCGCTGTGTGTGGGTAGTCCTTAACCTGCTGAACATAGGGACTACTACCTTGGCGCCATCTAGCTCTGAGGAACTAATTAATTACTCGTCGCATAGATGGCAGCTAAGTGACGAGTAAGCGCTACCTTACGTTCAGTGACTGAACTACGATGGAAAAAAAACGATCTTTCAGCATTTTTCAACCTTGAGAACTTAGTATAAAGCTTAATTTTCTGCTACTATCAAAACTATGTTACGGCGTTTTTAGTTCGTAAGCTGTAACCAATTATGAGGAGGTTGTTTTTGTAGTAGTTAATAGAGCGTAAGCGTAAGACGCACACATGTTTAAAAGTGGCGACACCGGGTCTTGTACGAATTGGCGTTCATGACATATCTCCCTTGTTTCTGTGATCCGTGGTTGCTACGGAATCTCCACTGAACTCTACATAGAGCAACTTGTCTTGATAAAATGAGTATGTAGGATCTTTCCTACATGCATTTGGTAAAAAGAGGTATGGTATTCAAGTATGTATGTAGGTATGGTATATAAGTTATGGTAGTCAAGGGAATTACCACAACTTGGCCGCACAGGCAGTGACAAAAAAACACGACACGGCCCGCGTCTAGGCGGCAAAAATCAGATAGTCTTTGACCTGTTATCGTATTATTAATGTTTTGATAGCTACGAGGGGAGGTCCAAAAGTTCGCGGAATGGAGGGGATGGGGGTGGGGATGACTATATTTTTTAGTATAGTACTAATGGCCAACTCATTAAGAGTATATATACCAACTTTCAGCCTGAAGAGCTCATTACTTTACAAAATATCGTCGAGCAAGCAAGTCAATCTGGAAAAATCCTGGAAGTATGGAGCAAATTGAGTATCGAGCCATCATCAAGTTCCTGACTAAGCAAGGAAAAACTCCTCAGACCATCATGAGTGAGATGTCAGTAGTTTACTGTGATCATTGCCCTGGAAAAACAATGATTTACAAATGGCACGGTCTTTTTAAAATTGGCAGAGAGTCCATTGAAGACGACCCTCGCCCAGGACGGCCTGTCGAGGTCACCACATCAGATACCGACGGGAAAGTTGAAAAATTAGTATTAGAAGATGCTCGCCTGAAGAAGAAACAGATTTCTGCATTAGTTGGAGTATCTGAAATCACTATTTTGCGGATTCCACATGAACACCTCGGCATGATTAAAGTGAGTGCAAGATGGGTGCCGAGAATGCTTACGCCGCATCAGCGACAGCAGCGAATCGACGCGTGTAGCAGTTTTTTAGAACGGTGTGGAGAAGAAAGTACGTCGATTTTGAAGCGGATTGTTACTGGAGATGAAACTTGGGTTCATCATTTTGAACCTGAGTCTAAACAGGAGTCGATGCAATGGCACAAGAAGGGTACCCCCCCACCTAAGAAATTTAAGGGCTCAGAATCGGCCGGAAAGTTGATGGCTACGATTTTCTGGGACTGCCAAGGAATTTTGATGATCGACTACAAAAGCAAAGGTGTCACAATTACTGGAGAGTACTACTGTAGGCTACTGGAGCAGTTGCGGGAAGCTATCAAAGGAAAAAGGCGAGGAAAGCTGGCTTTGGGTGTGCTGTTACTTCAGGATAATGCTCCAGTTCACAAGAGTCGTATTGCGATGGCTGCCCTGAACAAATGTGGCTTCGAAGAATTGGTTCATCCCCCCTACAGCCCGAACCTGGCCCCCAGTGATTATTATTTATTCCCAAATTTGAAGAAAGAGTTGCGGGGAAGAAAATTTCACACCGATGATGAAGTAAAGGACGCAATTTTGGCTCATTTTGACAGCAAAGAAAAAAATTATTTTTATGTGGGTTTAGAAAAATTAATATCCCGATCTAACAAATGTATTAACCTTAAGGGAGATTATATTGAAAAGGAAAAATAGTAACGTCTTTTTATTTAATTATTTAGCCCTCCATTCCGCGAACTTTTGGACCTCCCCTCGTATATGCTAATGTCGGCCGAGTAAAAAAAAACACGATGAATGTCAAAGGCAACACCTATACCTACCCGGTAGAATAGAGACCCTGATTTGAAACAGTAATTATGGATTTACCGCGGTACGCCAATCCGTTAGTCGATCGTAGGTACGAGTATATGCAGTATGAAGGACCTTTTTTCGAGTGAGATCCTTCACAGATTACCCGGCTTTGTCATTAGGGAGTGACTTTAGTTTGGATTAACTACTGCGTAGATACCCTCTCGGCGGTCTACCTTGGCGTTTTTAGAGTAGCTACGGGACCTTTAAATGTAAACATTGGCTAGTGTCACCTTCTACTTGCATCGCGTGCTGTGGCGTCGTGGGAAGTGCCTCTGGGACCTTCAAAAGCATACACCTGTGGCACTCGATTATGCTTTGCCGCAGTTCTATTACGGTGGTACTTCACTTGGCGTTTGGAATATTCGACAGATACTCAGAATGCGAACATTTGCATTATATTATATGTCTATTCGACAAATAAAACCAATAGTAAATACGCGTCGCGTTATTGGTTCTGGGGGATTATTATCGCGTGATTCATTCGTCCCTTCGCAATCCTGTTAATATAGTGGGATTTGCCGAACATTCATCCAATTTTATTCACTTCGGATTGACAAATTTACTTTGATGCTTAGTGCCTACTTGTACGGTCAGCGTCAAAAGAAAGTGATCACTTAAATACCTTGTCGCTTTACTATCACATAAGGCCCTGCGCGCACTAGGCAGCCTGGCTGCGCAGCCAGGCTGCGGGCAGCCAGTAAAGCATATGACGTTGTATGGGAGCCCGCGCATTAGGCAGCCACGAATTCCTATATGTTTTATTGGCTGCCCGCAGCCTGGCTGCGCAGCCAGGCTGCCTAGTGCGCGCAGGGCCTAAGCAATGTCAAACAAGATTGTCTAATGTGTAAATGCGATAAAGTACAAAAGTAGCTTCAAGTGACCAGTTACTTTTGACGCTGACTGTAAGTGTGTGCTTGAGTGTGACGTTTGCTTAAAAACGAACACAAATGCAAGTAACAAACCGTATGACTACTAATCATCACCTTACGAGTTACGCTACTGATAATAATAAACAGTTTCTTATCACGGTTTGAATTTCTTTATAACTTCCCGACTTTTGAAGACGGATGGTAAGAACTCATTTATATTAATTTAAGTGTTATGATGTGATATAATAAGCGTTATTCTTTAAAAAGTGCATTACACATGAGTGTGCAGTTTGGCAAAAGCGGAAGAAATAATAGTGGCGCTACTGTTACATAACTATCAAAATCGTGTTCGCGTGAAATTCTTAAAAAAACGGAATATATTAAATATGTATAAGAAAACTTGCTTTTCGAGCTATAATTATATCGTTGGTATGCCCTAGCGAAAAACCGGTAAAGGGCGATTTGAACGTGCCCAACGAAGTTTCCGTAGGTGTTAGGATGTTATGTTTTGACTAATTTCTACTTCCTGCTAAACAACTCGTACGTACATAAACTCACGCCTTCATTCCCAAAGTGGGGTAGGCAGAGCTAAAGAATTACCACAACTTTTAAAACTTGTTGATAATTCTGTAACCACACTTTGCACAGTTAGGCTAACTAAGAGGTTAACCAGCGTATTAGTGACAGGTTGCAAGCCCAACGCCTAACAGTCCTACAAGCCTTTATTCCCTTACGGCCAAACCCTATATTCAATCCGCGGACAGATAGGCTTACTTCGGATTAAAATTTGACACATTTTGTATAGGCAAATGTCAAATTTTAACCCGAAGTAAGGCTTAATCTATCCTCGGTTTGAATATAGGGTTCGGCCGTTAGTCGCCTCTTACGGCATCCACGGGAAGAAATGGAGTGGTACTATTCGAACCCGGCAACCACTTGGGGAAATTGGGGGGGTTCTAAATAAGTACCGGATTTAACTCGATAACAACTTAAAACTCTTTCCAGTACTCTCGGGTTATAGAATGTTTCTGTGTAAGATTTTATACACGTGACTGCTCAGTGTAGGGTTCCAAAGCCGTTACTAGAGCACAAGAATTGTACGTGCTTTTGTTGAAATGCGCGGTTTTTCTGCAATAACTATAAAACGTTATCTATATCCGATTACGTAAAAAAGAATTTACGTTGAAAGTATTTATTAAGCGTTACCTTTGCAACTTTTTTCATGTTTTTTAGACACGCTCAGAAGCTGTCAAACCCATTCCGTGAAAAAATATACTACATCTAATTGATGGTGAAATGAAAACCGTATGATTTTAACAAACAAAAACTTTTAACAAGTCCTTGTTAGTGTAATGGGCTAAATTTTGTTTTTTTTTGTACATATTAGGAGCTAATAATGATAATCGAGTCGGAAGGTAGCTTCGGGATCTCCGCTATACTTAAAGTAGACCTGAAATATCGGTACCCACTCATTAGAAGTATGCAGATGATGACTGACTACCAAAAAAAAAGTACAACCAGCAACAAAGGTTGTCCCAAAAAATGCTGTGTTATGTTCCGGTGAGGCATTCCACCGTAGTTGGCAACAAAATCGCAATCTTTGGATAAGAGGATTATATTCATCCGATGTCAATTGTCGTTATGGGCTACTATCCGAGTACACAGCAAAGGGTCTAGCAGGCTAAGCTAAGAAGAATGGCCCCCACGAGGGATTGTGTTCTACTTTTAGGTGGAGTAGTGGCAGGATCTAAGAAAACTGTATGCCTGATATCAGCCTCCGATCTTCTTTTGTTTCAGATTTATTCACGAAAATGTTAAAAAGTCAAGGTAATTTTTAAACTGTAATTATAGCTAAACCTATCCAGCGAGGGTAACCAAATAAAATCAGAATTGTGGAGGATATAATGGGGTTACTAATACATATTTTTACAGACCTTCATGTCCTTAAACTTAGATGAAAAAAAAATTGTTTTTTTTTTCGATTAATTTTTTTGCCACTTCTCGCGGAGACACAACTACCAAAAAAATTACGTGACAAGCCACAATTGTCAACTACGTATACATTCAAAAACATTTTCAAATATCATGGCATCATGATATTTGAAAATGCGTCATGACAACAAAAATAAATAAACGAACGTATATTTTGTCGTCAGCTGCAAATCAAATGTATTAGCTATGGTACTATTATTCTAAATGTGTTTTTTTCTTTCTTATTCTACACAAATAAGGAAAGTCAAAAATAATAAGTAATAAGAATTTATTGTAGGCTCATTGACAGAAGAAAATGTTAGTACCTACCATTTCATATCGATAAATAACTCAGAAGAGCAAACAGAGCAATACAATTCTTGCATATTTACACAATCATACTCTTCATCGTCCCATGTATAACTAAATTCGATGCTACAATAGTTACAAATTTTCGTTAGGGCAATATTTTCGTCCGAAAGAGAAATCTCAACGTTTGGTAAGGATCTTAAAAAGAGCTTGGACATTTGTACTGGTATGTGGAGCCCAAATACTTTCGACTTTATTATCCTCATCTGAAACAATATAATATATTGAGTTTATTCTACATTTTTATTTATACTTCGTATTTACAAAGGCACAAAAACATACTTTTGCAATCATTGTCAATTCGGACTCCTCTTCTAAATAGTACTCAACATACTTATCCAAACAATCGCTTAGTTTTTTAAGTGCACAATTATACAAACTTAACTATATGTCATTGAATTATTTTATAATGAACGAAAGAGGATGTTATACCTACTTACATACTCATTTGCTATTACTACTCTATTAATATGACATGATATAGTAAATATACGTTCGTTTATTTATTTTTGTTGACATGACACACCATGATATTTGAAAATGTTTTTGAATGTATACGTAGTTGACAATTGTGGCTTATCACGTAATTTTTTTGGTAGTTGTGTCTCCGCGAGAAGTGGCAAAAAAATTAATCGAAAAAAAAAACATATTTTTTTTTCATCTAAGTTTAAGGACATGAAGGTCTGTAAAAATATGTATTAGTAACCCCATTATATCCTCCACAATTCTGATTTTATTTGGTTACCCTCGCTGGCTAGGTTTAGCTATAATTACAGTTTAAAAATTACCTTGACTTTTTAACATTTTCGTGAATAAATCTGAAACAAAAGAAGAGCGGAGGCTGATATCAGGCATACAGTGTTCTTAGATCCTGCCACTACTCCACCTAAAAGTAGAACACAATCCCTCGTGGGGGCCATTCTTCTTAGCTTAGCCTGCTAGACCCTTAGGTTAATAATATAGTTTCATCCATTTTACTTGTCAATAACTATTTTTATCCTATAATAATTATAAGCACAACCAATTATTATTTTTTCTTGTAAATAAGTTGGTACTTCACCGAGTCCTCCGGGTGCGTGATATCTTTTGTAAGAAAAAACCTAAAGGTCAAAATTATAACTAATTCTGTATCTCCCCCAGTATATATATCTATTAGGTTCCTAATGAATGATTATCCGAATGACTCTTTCAGTTCTATCTTCTTTGTTTTTTCATATTCTAGCGAGAGAGAAATCGAGAGTTACCACAGATCAATTTGCCCAGTTATGTATAGAGTACGAAACCCTTTGCAGATTGTAAGTAGGCGCTATAGGTACTTGTTACGCCAGATGAATTGGCTATTGTTTTCCATTCATTTCTTAACTACTCTATTCACGTTACCAAAGCACGTTACGCACCTGCGCCTCTATTCTGGGCGGTGAAAACCAATTCTGTGATACTCTAATAGCTATAAAATCTTAATTTAATTGTAAATTGACATCATTTCTTTGAAATATTAATCAAGCCGCATTATTATTTTCATTACTAAATATTTACACGCCGTCTAATGGCAGAATATGTTGGACCTTCTTATATGTTGTACCATCATGTTACGTACCCATGTTCTTGTGAATAAATAATGTATTACTCACTTACTATCGTCTTTGACCTGTTATGGTATTGTGTTTAACTCAGCCGCCATTACTGTCAAGTAAATAAGAGCTATCAAAACGTTGACAATACGATAACAGGTTATATACGATATGGTTTTTACCGCGTAGAATCTCAGCTCTCTCTGGTCTGATATCGACCAGACCTAACTATCTGGAATAGATACGCTACTTTCATGACAAGTGGCACAACCAAAACATGCCATAACATTTATTTAATGCCGCTCATTCGCTTGAGAGTTAAATTGCATACTAATTACATACATACATACATACCTTCACGCCTTCATTCCCAGAGTGGGGTAGGCAGAGCTACAGAATTTCCAAGAACTCTAAAAACTTGTTGATAACTCTGTAACCACAATTTGCACAATTAGGCTAAGATGTTCAACAGTGTATATTAGTGACAGGTAGCAAGCCCATCGCCTAACAGTACTACAAGCCTTTATTGCCTTAGTCGCCTCTTACGACTTCCACGGGAAGACATGGAGTGGCACAATTCTAAGCCGGCAACCACACGGAATTATTGACGAGTAAATGGTAAACGGAAGCATTACGCACCACCAAAAGAGATTTAATTTGTAGGTTAACGGCGTGTGAATACACGCAATTAACCGGAGATTACTTTCATAAGTAGAGTCCGAAGAGGGAATGTCGACCAGCTCAGTTCCTAAAACGAATTAGGTGCCTTCCAATATCAGAATTGTATCGCTTATGCCAACGAGACTAAGAAACAGGGGTCCTAGCCAAGCGTTTGCAACACTATACCGTTTTTCTTTTATATCACTCAAATTTATGAAATGACAGTTGATTATGTCATTTATCGCAACGCACGAGAATGTCATCCCATACATTCTGAGTGACAGAAAAAAGAAAAACGTTAGAGTAGCGTTTGCATCCTGGCTAGGGCCTCAGATTACAAATTTGAATTGCGAAATATCGTTTAAGCGGTAATTATTTATGGAGTGTCATATCTATACGCTGTATTTACACCTTAGATGACTACATAGCACCTTTTTTAAAACGGGGGTATAAGGATTGTTTTAATTTTGTCTTAAAGATATCAAGCTAAGGTGTTTCTACTCTCCCCAGTCCTGATGCTGCAGCTGGAAATATCCAAAGTCTTCAAAGGCATTTGGGTATATAATGCTTGTATTTTATTAGCTTGATATTTAACGGATAGTGAAACTAAAAAAACATACATTCTATCAAAATTATACATAAATGCGATAACGTTTGGTTTTCCTTAAATCTAATCCGATTTTTACGATTTCTGAATACGTTGTAAATATTAAAAACTAGATCTGTACCTTTTTATGTCATATTTACATTGTCACAAGAGTGAAATAAGTACGTCTTTCAGATTCCCTTACTATGTACCAGGCATGTGTAGCCGGCTACACGGTTCTATTCAATAAGCTTAATAATTGCAAGTACAGCCATATAAGCGTTAATAAGGAAAATTGTACACGAAGAATTCCCGAAATAGAACCATGACAAAGCAAGGAAGGAGTGACGTCGTTACGTAATTAGACATTCAGTCATTTTGTTTCCGTCGCCCGAGGTGAATCCCGGCCCGGCAGACGTGTCGCTGAGTCATGTTTGTTGTTGCTTTAAGCCGGGTAGGTACTCACTAGCGAGCTGTAACCGTAACCGTTGCATGCACTGTAACCAAAAAGCATAGTGTGTACGTTGTTCGCTAACCTGCTGCGAGCGGTACGCGTGCGGTTTGCAGCGAGCCGACGTTCACAACGTACTCATTTCTGAACCCGTAACGTTCCACGTAACTGTAACCGTTACTGTTACCAAAAACATAGTGTGTACGTGGTTCGCGAGCCTGCAACGAACGCTACACGAGCGACTCGCAGCGAGCCGACGTTTACAACGTACTCATTTCTGAACCCGTAACGTTGCACGTAACTGTAACCGTTACTGTTACCAAAAACATAGTGTGTACGTGGTTTGCGAGCCTGCAACGACGGTACACGAGAGACTCGCAGCGAGCCGACGATTGTCGGTTTTTGCTGCGAATCAAAGGGCACTCGCAGTGCGCTCGTGGACGTCAGCCTTCGTACATACTAGAACCTCGTTACTGTATCTGTTTGGTTACAGTTACAGCTCGCAAAATGAGTACGCTCGGTGAAAGCGTTCCGGCGACGTCGTGAGCCTAAACTGTAACAAGCGTACACACTAGAACCTCGTTACTGTATCTGTTTAGTTACAGTTACAGCTCGCAAAATGAGTACGCTCGGTGAAAGCGTTCCGGCGACGTCGTGAGCCTAAACTGTAACAAGCGTACACACTAGAACCTCGTTACTGTATCTGTTTAGTTACAGTTACAGCTCGCAAAATGAGTACGCTCGGTGAAAGCGTTCCGGCGACGTCGTGAGCCTAAACTGTAACAAGCGTACACACTAGAACCTCGTTACTGTATCTGTTTAGTTACAGTTACAGCTCGCAAAATGAGTACGCTCGGTGAAAGCGTTCCGGCGACGTCGTGAGCCTAAACTGTAACAAGCGTACACACTAGAACCTCGTTACTGTATCTGTTTAGTTACAGTTACAGCTCGCAAAATGAGTACGCTCGGTGAAAGCGTTCCGGCGACGTCGTGAGCCTAAACTGTAACAAGCGTACACACTAGAACCTCGTTACTGTATCTGTTTAGTTACAGTTACAGCTCGCAAAATGAGTACGCTCGGTGAAAGCGTTCCGGCGACGTCGTGAGCCTAAACTGTAACAAGCGTACACACTAGAACCTCGTTACTGTATCTGTTTAGTTACAGTTACAGCTCGCAAAATGAGTACGCTCGGTGAAAGCGTTCCGGCGACGTCGTGAGCCTAAACTGTAACAAGCGTACACACTAGAACCTCGTTACTGTATCTGTTTAGTTACAGTTACAGCTCGCAAAATGAGTACGCTCGGTGAAAGCGTTCCGGCGACGTCGTGAGCCTAAACTGTAACAAGCGTACACACTAGAACCTCGTTACTGTATCTGTTTAGTTACAGTTACAGCTCGCAAAATGAGTACGCTCGGTGAAAGCGTTCCGGCGACGTCGTGAGCCTAAACTGTAACAAGCGTACACACTAGAACCTCGTTACTGTATCTGTTTAGTTACAGTTACAGCTCGCAAAATGAGTACGCTCGGTGAAAGCGTTCCGGCGACGTCGTGAGCCTAAACTGTAACAAGCGTACACACTAGAACCTCGTTACTGTATCTGTTTAGTTACAGTTACAGCTCGCAAAATGAGTACGCTCGGTGAAAGCGTTCCGGCGACGTCGTGAGCCTAAACTGTAACAAGCGTACACACTAGAACCTCGTTACTGTATACGCATGTTACGGTTACGGCTCGCTAGTGAGTACCCGGCTTACGACTCAACGTCGTCGGGGCATAACATGGCAAAAATACGGTCAAGTGCGAGCCGGACTCGTAAACCGAGGGTCCCGTACCGCCGCTCAGTAGGTATTATATTCTGATTTGAATTGGGTTTCGAACCGAATGAGTGCGAGCCCAATTCACACTTGTCAGTATTTTTTGTGTCTCTTGTTTTTCTATAGGGTTTGTAGTAGTGTTCTCAGGGGTCTATGGACACGTCCCGATTTACCCTTGATCGGGACACCAATTATACCGATTTTCAGCACATTATCAGTGTTCATACATAAGATACGATTTTATAACAACCGAGAAGGCTTTTTTTTAGCCTTCTCAGAATTGGCATTACGAGAGGAACGATTCGATCAGGATTTGCACGATTTTTTGTCTCGATTTATGATAGACTCGATCTGGCAACAATAGTTTGTAGGTACCAAAATCATACCCAATTCGACCCTGTTACGTTTTACCATTTTTACGATACAATAAAAATTAAAATACGTTGAAAATAACGTTTTGGGTATGGAGTTTCCCTTAATTACACATACATACATACATACCTACCTTCACGCCTTCATTCCCAGAGTGGGGTAGGCAGAGCTACAGAATTACCAACAACTCCGAAAACTTGTTGATAACTCTGTAACCACAATTTGCATAATTAGGCTAAGATGTTTAACAGCGCATTAGTGACAGGTTGCAAGCCCATCGCCTAACAGTACTACAAGCCCTTATTCCCTTTCCCCTTCCCTTAATTATTTTACTTTATTTCATTTATTTGTTAGTAAATCCGCCGTAGTAACATAATTATTGTGAAAAAACCAGTCAAGTGCGAGTCGGACTCGCGCACCGAGGGTTCCGTATTTAAACTAATATGCTTGGTAACCGCCAAAGAAAATAATCATTTTGTTATGAATTTTATTTTCCAAGCCATAAGGTCCATATTGACTAGCCTAAACTTTATTACAGATTTTCAAAGGCTCGTTATTTCTCAAAAACTGTAAATAATGAGCACTATTTTTTTTTTTCCCGAGGGTTTTTCAGATTTTTTTCCAAGCAATAAGGTCCATATTGACTAGCCTAAACTTTATTACAGATTTTCAAAGGTTCGTTATTATATTTTATTTTTCCCGAGGGTTTTTCAGATTTTTTTGATTAATAAATTTTTGGTTATAAATCAAAACGTACCAGTTTTGTTTAAATATAGTTTTAAAATGTGCAAACTGAGCCCTTTCATATGACATTTCATTTTTGTCTTTTTGAAATACAGTTGTAATTTGGGTTGCTACACTTTTGATCCGGCAGTGCGTATTTAAATAGCTTGCAGAAAATACTTTAATATTTATGATGTATGACGATCCAGTGGTAAAGAAAAACCTTGCATGGTTTATGTTACATTTGTTTTAATGTTTTGTAACTTTTGATATCAAATAAATTTAAATAAATAAATAATAATCGCATTTGTCACAATCAAATCTTTCATTTTCCGAGTCCCCATTCCCTCCTTTTCAATTACTTATTAATAAAATCATTTTTTTTTTTACCTGTTGTGACCTACAGACAGACGGACAACGAAGTCTCACCATAAGGGTTCCGTTTTTACCATTTTGGCACGGCACCCTAAAAAACGATCAAGTGCAAGTCGGACTCGAGCACAAAGGGTACCGTACCTACGTTTAAAGAATTAGAAACCCAATAAAATCGTGCTGCAATCCTTGCTTTCTTCATACTTCAAGAGCTTCAAGATCATGGAGGATAGAACATATCTCTTCCTAAACGGAGCCGTCACCAATAAAAAACCGAAAGGCCATAGCCGGGTTTCCATAGTAAGTCGGCCCTTACATCAAATGGGCTCGGGGTTTTTTTTGTCAGTACCTCTTGTAATGAAGAATATTTTAGCCAAGTATGAACATCCTACTTGCAATAGTTTTTGACTTATGATTTTTTCAAGATTTTTTTTTAATGTTTGTTTTTTCTGGATGTATTCAAGCGATTTGCTTCAAATTTTGAAATGACATTATTTAAATAGATTTGCATCGCCACCGAATAAAACAAATACTAGTTATCGTATAAAAAAAAGAAAAAAATACCAATTTAAAAATAAACATTGTTTTTTATGTGGTTGCGAAGTAGTGACACCCCTAGATTATTTTCTCAAAATAGGCCATACATTGGCCTACTACTTGCCTAAATATCAAAATTTTCCAGGCGGTACTTCCTACAAAAAAACAGCAGAATGTGAGACCAAGTTGTGTATTCAATCGGTGTTTTTCAATGTAGTATTCAAACTCTTCGATTATGTTTGAGTTTTCTTATCAGTTTGTCGTATTTAAGGGTAAAATGCTAATGACAACTTAATGTCATCGTGATGCAAGATGTTTATCGCATTATTTATCTGCTTGGTCTCACATTCTGCTGATTTTTTGTAGGAAGTACCGCCTGGAAAATTTTGATATTTAGGCAAGTAGTAGACCAATGTATGGCCTATATTGAGAACATAATCTAGGGGTGTCACTGCTTCGCAACCACATAAAAAACAATGTTTATTTTTAAATTGGTTTTTTTATATACGATAACTAGTATTCGTTTTATTGGGTGGCGATGCAAATCTATCTAAAGAACGTCATTTCAAAATTTGAAGCAAATCACTTGAATACATAAAGAAAAAACCAAAATTAAAAAAAAAACTTGAAAAAATCATAAGTCAAAAACTATTACAAGTAGGATGTTCATACTCGGCTAAAATATTATTCATTACTAGAGGTACTGACGAAAAAATCCCCGAGCCCATTTGATGTAAGGGCCGACTTACTATGGAAACCCGGCTATGGCCTTTTGCCTACCTATTCGCCATATATTACCTAACATAATATTAAATATGATATAAACTACTTTCTATCGAATAAACAGCCCGGTGAAGGCCGTCTCCTATTCGGATCCTCTACTATACAGGGTGGAAAGTTGAGATGGGGCAGTAAGGGCAGCTAAAAGTGTTGTACTCGGAGGTATCAGAGAGTGACTGGGTTCAAAGCCTTGGGAGGATTAACTTAACCTATGCTGATAACTAATATTAATTAAAATAACACGTTTAAAATATTACGTTTTAATTACTTCAGAATATTTGTTATTTTTTTGATAATAGGTAAATTAGTTGAAGTGCGCAACAGTAAAAAAAATATCCCCCGTCCTGCTACTTTTTTTACAGAGCGTCAAGGCGTATCTTGGCCATACTTATTACCCTCAAGTACCTTAAAGATGATATTCGTCCCTATAGGTATGCGGCCTGCGTTCCATGCAACCCCTTTGTTTTCCAAGTCAAATGCACTAAATTTTATTTATTGTAAATTATTGTGGTAATTAATTAGAACACTTTTTATAGGTTATATCAAATCTATTATAACTTCGCTGATTTTAGGACCCGCAATAGCGTGTCGAGCAGTTGGCTGCCATAGATAGAATTCATAACAAAACAGCCTACTCGTGTAACTAGGTCGAGAGGCCAGAGACAATAGCTTCTTGACGGGCAGTTGCTTGAACGTCGCAATAACTTACTGAACAAGCACGACATGCATTTTCTTGCTTATTCAATGCGTCTCACAGATTATAAGTGTATGTGATGCGCCTGTGTCTTTAAACTAATAAGAGAATATCTGCTTATAATTTGAATGGTATTTTTTCAAAGATTAGCTGGAAGAGAGTTTTCTCTTTAATGAACTTTTGTTTGCCGTTTTACGTTTTACGTATTGCTGAAGTCCTTCAAACTGAAAGCTAGTGAATTGTCAAACAAGTTTGCGGTGGATTTTGAAAACAATGTTAGAAGTGTTCTGGTAACCTGTGATAAGCCATTGCTTAATGAAAATGACTACAAAAATTCTCCGAACGTTTGCTTGCGATTAAACAAAATCGACGAAAATACATTGCATAAAATAATCTGGCAATTAGATGACAACAAGAGCCCAGGTCAGGATAAAGTACGAGCAAGGGACATTAAGTACATCTCAGGACATATGACGCCGGTGCTATTACACTTAATCAACTCTTGTATATCGCAATCAACTTATCCAGACAAACTCAAGATAGGATTAGTTAGACCTATACACAAAAAGGGTAGCTACGCGGATACAAACAACTACAGGCCCATTACGATCTTGTCATGTATAGATAAGATAATGGAGCGGTTCCTTGCCAACACGATCAATGACTTTTTATCAAAAAACAAAATTATAAATGATAAACAGTTTGGTTTCCAAAAAAACAAAAGTACTTCTATGTTGTTGGCATCTTTCACAGACGAAATTAACAACTACCTAGACAATAGAATGCACGTAATCACTGTAATGATCGACTTCAGCAAGGCATTTGACACCTTGGACTATGACACACTGTTTAGGAAGATGAGGCAGAATGGTATACAGGGTCCTGTTCTAGAACTTATAAAAAATTATCACACCAACAGATTTAATGCGGTAAGTATAGCGGGTGAACAAAGTGCCATGATCCCCACTCAATCTGGGACAGCACAGGGGTCAATTATTGGACCCACTGAATACTTAATTTACGTCAATGACATGTGCAATATATTCACGCAGGGTTCTGTATATCAATTTGCCGATGACACGTGTCTTATCATAGCTCATAAGAACATTATAACAGCACAAATTTTAATGCAACAGAATTTCGACTTGTTGTGCAAATGGGCTCACGACTTAGGCCTGGCTATCAATTACAAGAAAACCAAGCTGATGCATATACACTCACCTTATCTAAAAAACATCGTCACTCCTAGGATCGTGGCCCACGAGCACTCCTGCCTGCATGTGCGGAACGACTCATGCAGCTGTGCTTGCCTCGATATTGTATCGGACCACACTTATCTCGGATTGGTAATTGATAATAGGTTTAATTGGGGTCCGCATATTGATCGTGTGTGTAACAAACTAAGATCTATCTTATCTAAATTGTCTATACTAAAGCATAAGGTACCTTATAGCACATTGAGGCTATTATACTTGTCACTAGCGGATTCTAGTATTGGTTATGGCTTGTCTAGTTATGGTAGGACATATAAAACATACTTAGACAACATCTACAACTTGCAACTGAGATTACTAAAAACTATTGTACCTTTAAAAGTGTTATTCCAACATAAAAACAACTATGAAGGTCTGTTCAGGTACTGCAGGGTGCTGCCAGTCCAAAATAAATACGAATTAGCCATAGTCACCCAATACAGTGATAGAATCTCTAAATTAGCTAAGAAACACAGACCTAATAACTTACGCAATCTTACATCCCTCCCAACATTTGTGGTGCCATCTAGTACTAACGAGTATGGCAGGAGAGTATGGACGCGAGCACTACCTTGTATTTTGAACAGACTTCCATATGACCCGATAGATAATAAGACAGACAAGCAGGTAGCTAGATCATATAAGCGAATGTTAATTAATGGCCTCCCCAATACCTCAATTAATAAGTAAATTTTATAAGGACCCAAGTAAGTTTATATAAACATTTAAATATTAAATTATGACTTGACTCGCCTAAAAATCTTCCTAATTAAGATTTAGAGTTTAAGTAAGCATGTAATAATTGGACATTACTGAAATAAACAGTTTAAATTTTAAAATTTTAATTTTTTTTACATACCTCGCTATTTTGTAAATATTTTTTTTGTTTTTTTCATTTTGTATATTTTTGCTTACCTACGTACATACATACCTAACTTCAATGGCAAGTTTTTCTAGCCCCCTTAAAGTAGTTATACAAGGATTTTCTTTATTACTAGGCCCTGCCACTGCCCCTAGGAAACGTATATTAACTAAAGAGTTGAAGGGAGAGCTTCCTAATTTATGCTTCGGACTTTGGAGCAATCAACCCGTCTGCTCTTTTATTTTCAGTTTGTCTTGTGGTAGACATTAGTTAGGTAATTAAACCATTTATTTACCTATAGCATACCAACCAACATTGTCCTCTCTAACAAGTCAAATATATATTCTGATCTTGGTGACCAGTGAACGGTGAACGGGCAAAACTGTCATAAGAGACATTTTGTTCTTTACAGAAGAGTATTTTACAGATAATTTTACGAAATATAGTTTTCTAAAAAGAGCAATGCGTTTTATGAGAGAGGTTCCCCTAGATTGTTGTAACAGTACGGTCACGAACGTTAATGTTTGACCCACTTCAAGAAAAATATGCTTTAAGTCGTCAATGTCATTAGAGATGTCAAGTCATTTGTAACTTTTAGGAAACTCAACATTATTGGGTGGGTACCAAATTTAAATTTAAGTTTTTACTTTTAGGTACCTAATATGTTGATAACAATGATAACACTAATGACCCCCGGTAATGACCATGTGTGTAATAGGTAGTCCCCGTTAGCGCTGGTAGATTTTTGACGTGTAAAAATGTCCGTGCGGCCTGCTTACTGAATAAACATGTTATCTCTTTTTTTTAACAGACATTATCTCCAATAAAGTCGCTTAGCTGAAATTACGCAGGTCAATTATTTCCACTAAAAATTTCATCTTAAAAAAAATTAAAGTGCTTACATAAATCTTATCTTACTAATGGTTAAAACTATATCAAAATCACTTTCGTCTCGCTTAGGAGGTTTTATCGGGTATACAGACAGACAGAGGCGAAAAGCAAGTAAAGAAACTTCGTTTTACACTATGTAAAGTAATAATAATAATTAAGATTATATTTATTGTATAAAACCTTTCCTTTTGACGCCTGGCGTCCTTCACAAAGTGTTAAATAGGCCATAGTCTAAAGGTCGGAGATTTTTAAAGTTCGTTTATCCATAACGGCCGGACGACTTTTTCATAGCATCGATTTTTCCCGATAACGCAGTATCTACTAGACACGTGATACGTTGCAGCGAATAAAATTTAACTTTGAGGTTCGTCAGAAATTTGGTACAGCTAGTGGCCGCCATTGATGCGGCGCGCGGCGGCGGCGTGTGCTGAAGTCACAATAGTGGCGGCACGTGGCCGAAGAAAAACTCATAATTGTATTCGCTTGTTTTGATTCAGAACATTTTGTGGCATTGTAATAGGAGTAATTATTTTCAAAATATGTAGTTTTATGTAGCTAAAAATTAGTTTTATTTAAATAATCCTTGGTAAATATATATAACCTATAGAAAGCTACTTCGGTCGTTATTTCATGCAAAACGTTAATGAGCACAATGTTAATTATATAGTCTAGTGACTATTTAAAAGTATTTGGATAAATAATATGTAAGGGCTCCTCCCCATCTTTGGGTAAAGGGAGCGTCACGATGGTCGAACTTTAGTGAAGGCGAGAATAGTCGGGCAAGGAGAACCAGAAGCCTTTTCTAGATGGTTCGCAAATTCTTATTTAATATCTAAATACAGGCAGTTGATAAGAAATCCTTTCTGTCGACGTTCCAGGGGCACATGGTGTCAAGGCCAGATGCAAAACTCTTACGCTCACGGGCCTCGCAGCGTACGATGCTTCACGTCACGACGCAGTCACTCCATCGAAGTCTAGAACGAGAGTGTCAAACAGGGCGACGCACGTTCGGGATCTTACTCCCAAACACCACAGAAGTGCTAATCGATACTCTGTTTCCTTTCACTCGCCAATCGTACCGAAGTCGAGGGAAAGTGACGGAGCGAGGGTAACGAGCGAACTATGATTTTGAAGTAGCCCAGTGCTCGAGTTGTGCTCCAGTGCAGAGAGAGCAAGACCATAACTATTAACTATTATCAAACCACACGCGCCGTTATATGAATAAATAATAATATGATTGTGTTTGCCATTGTTTTGAGTTTTTACATTCCATTAAGTAGGTACGGTCAGCTGCAAAATTGCATGGACACCTTAATGTCTATAATCCTGTGAACACGTGAGGTGACGTTCGTAAGAAACCACCTAGATGGCGTTGTTATCTGAGCTAGTTCAATTGTTGTTTGCTACAACTTTATGACGTTTCAGTATTACAATCGATAATTTCGCCAGTTAATTTAAAGGATCGTTGGCCGAGTTAGTTGACAGCTTGCTTAGAAACGCGTCTTCTCCGTAGGTAATTTAGAATTTCTGAATTATGTCACTGTTGTTCTAAAGGTGCGATATTATATTAATGTATTATCTTTTTAAATAATTATCATTTTCAAGAAATTAAACAACTTTTGTTATTTGAAATGAAAAAACTTTATTTCTCATAATAACATTTTAATTTAGTCTACCTAACATTATTATTGAGGTAATAACTTAAGTATTCGTTTCCGAAATCGGAAAGAGATTGAAGTTTCACCACAATAACAAAGTAATTATTAACAAACAAAAATTAAACTAGAGATCGGGTTACCTTAACAGTCAAACGCATTATGTTAACTATGTTATACAGTTTTGATCTCTTAGGGCCTGTTAAACAATCGACAAGTAAATTTATCCGCCATTAAAAGTTGTCTCTCCTTGTCTATTTAAAGTGCAAGAAAGAGAAAGGGCTAAATTGATGTGTCTAATATGCTTTACTTGCCGATTGTGAAACAGGCGGTTATATTTATATATAGATAAAAAAATAAAATTCGTGTATAAATGCTGTAATTTGTTTGACCGTAAATATTTAAAATAAGACAATTATGTATGGTCACAAAATAGTATATTCAATTTTGTAATAATTACCTACTTACGTTAACCCGATCTCCAGTCGTCCACTCGAGTTACTTATATACTAAACTTTAATAACGAGTATACGAGTATATGCTGACCAAACCACTCCCTCACACTTCGTGAACGGTGTATGGGACAGTTATCTTGCACAAACGTTATCACCGGTAACTCCTCCTCTGGATACACATTGCGAACGGTGGGCAACATGGTGTCCTCCAGCATTTCTACATAATGAACACTGTTCGCTCGACTGGGAAGTCTAACCAGTTCTCCTGGGTCAGCCGCACTCATCCATCCCCACATATTTACGGTTATACGACCAGATTCCATGTTGGGCACTACATGATTGTCATTATACCGAGTATTATTTCGGCGCCACAAGCTTAGTCGTCCGTGTTGGCTCGATTTAAAAGTCTTTTCATCTGTAAAGATGACATTACTCCAGTCAAAATTTAAATACTCCAAAGCGAACCTTGCTCTTTTATGGCTTTCTGTTAGCAAGGGTTTGACAGCATGCCTACGATACGATGATGCAGACCCTCACTGTGAAGAACACGACGAATAGTATCCGCACTCGTATTGAATAAACCAGCGTAGTGGGTTGTTGGTTTAAATCCATCTTCCTCATACTCCCTCACCATGGCTTGACGCTGGGGTGTGCTTATGAGTCGTGGTCTACCCGTTCTTTGCCGGGGTAGCAAAGATCCCTCCTCTTCAAACCGCCGTACCCATAAAACAATAGTTTTCCTCTAAAAAAAAACAGACATTTATAATAACAATTAAATATTTAAAATAAAATGAATAAAGACTAAATCGAAATTATTTTATAAAAAGTTGACCAAAAAAATTACTACTTACGTTAACTCCGGTTTCTCTAGCGATTTCTGACAAATTTCTGCCTTCACTGTGCAAAGCAATTATTTGCGATCTTTTGACTAGGTCAATATTGCAACGAGAAGTCATTTTTTAAGGAAATTTCAACGAAAGTAAATCTACACAACAAAGGCAATTGATTGAGCAGCTAACGAACGAACGAGCGTAAGTCTTTGTAATAATCAGTCTGGTATTTATAAATCTTTAGTCTACCCTCCTAGTATTAATACTTAACGTGTTTCTGTGTCATGCGAAAATAAGCAAATCATAATAAACTGGTAATTAATTTCAACCCAACAATAAATGGTTCGATGGCCCGATGGCATAAGGCCGCTAACGTTCAGAACCCCGAGTGTCCCGGGTTCGATTCCACATCGTGGATGAAAAGTGTTTTTGATAAATTTAACCTCTTAGTTTGAAATTGACTAATAGTTTGAAACTACTTAAAAATCATCTATTACACTAAAATATAAAATCTATGAAATAAAGAAAAAATGTTTGGTTGATGTGTGCGCTTTTTTTTCTTCATATTTTTAGATCATTATCTGCAACAACGCCATCTAGTAAGATCTTGTTGAACTACTACGAGCAGATAGATGGCGTCAGTTTGCCTCAGAGCATTATCTTTCCGAACTGTCCATGCACTTTTGCAGCCTACTGTACATGAATACATATTTTGAATAATATTCTTTGATTTATATTTATACTATACCTATATGCCTTAAACACCTAATGTCCTCCTCAAAGGCCAAAATATACCTACAAACTAAAGGGTTCGTTTGATTTGCCAAATAGTAATAAAATACATTTGTTTTAGCGAAAATCATGAAGGATTGTGTTTAAGTTTTATTCAACTTACAAAGTCTCGGCCTTTGAAATAATAACTATTTTGTGCTTTGTAAAGTACATTCGGCAGTAGTGACAAGTGCCCTCATTAAATCTTTAGGCGTCATTAAGCTTAAGAAAATGTAATAAATCGCACTGCTAGATAAATACCGTATCAACTCAAAATCCTTTCTAGTTTGGTTTCAAGTTCATAGTAGTTGTAATAAAGTTGAATTTAAAATACAGTTGTATTTTGAGTTGATACGGTATTGATCTAGCAGTGCGAAATATCAATAAAGATATACAGTGTCTTACCTACTTTCATGAGGGCTTCTGCTTTAACTAACGATAATATCACAGATAATAATGTTGTATAAGTAATTATTTTCAGGTATAATTAAGTCGAAGTTAACTAACGTAACGCTGCAATTTAACTTGGTAGATTTTAACTACCATCAACGTATTAGAGATATGTGTAAGTATCGTAATTAGTATCAATATTACTTGGTACAAGGCATACATTGGTACAGGGCAAAACATATAGAGTTATTAATACTCCTTGATATTTTCAGATTTGCCGGTGACGCTCGTTCACTGTTTTAACAACAATAAAGAAACTTTAGCAGAGAATTAAACTCAACAACTAACAATAACAAAATATACTTACAATAACAAAATAACAATAACAACAAACTTTAACAGAAAATTAAACTCAACGACGGTTCGACATGAGAGTGACGTTTTAAAACAAACCAGGTAAGTACTATTTTATTTATTTTTTTGCCCCCGCGGCGACTTGAACAGCTACTACCGCAGGGATATGGCTTCCACGTGAAGTGATTTCGCCAGTGTCAAGGTTTAAATGAGTATAAAACACAATCCAATCTTCTCTAGGAAGATTGGGGGCAACGTTGTACGGTGATTTGTAGGTCAGAGGTCAAGATAGTTTTAACCTCTGCACCACTGCGAGTCCACTTGAAACGAGAAGAAAGATGCCAGATACACGAAATAAGTCCAAGTCTTCAATCACTGTGCGACACTAAGGCATAAAAAGTACAAATCACTATCAGAAAAGAACTTTGAACACCTAATTACCCAAAAATTAAAGTCTAAAACAAATTACACGTCCGCCATCTTTTAACGTTGCAAATGGCCTCCTAAGTACTAATTAAATAGTATGAATGATTTGACAGCGACTCTAACAAATTACAAGTTTACTTAGCTCGGAAGCTAGGTAGTTTTTTTTACTAAGTGACAAGTACAAGTTGACAATGTAACAAAATTTTCGAGAAACGTTAGTTCGATTGAAGCAATTTCTAACAATAAAATAAAAAAAAATGTCTATGGTTCAAATTTTACACTTGTAACTGGAATTTTACAAATTGTAGAAAAGTAGCTTCGTGAAAAGCTTGTAGTACCTTTTTTCACCAATGTGGCTAGTTTACACTTGTAAAATTGTAACTTGTAGCTTCGTGAAACGGGCCACTGGAGGTGTCTATGAGCCGGGATTACAGTGCCTTAATAAAGCTTTTCATATCGGCTGACCAAGGTCTTCATTTATTTGCGGCGCTTATTTTTGGTAAAATAAACATGTACATTAAAAAGTTACCATTGTTACTTTTTTTCAAGGAAAGCCCTCATGCCGCATGCCGGTAACATACTGTATACAATGGTCAATGAGTGTTGCCGGCTGAAGTCCTGTAGAATTTAAAATCTTGGAATGGAGAATTACAGACGCGCTACGTATGGATAAACAAAACGCAAACTATACAAAGGTACTTATGTATGACACTGACAACTCTGACAGTACTGACACTGACAGACAACGTGAGCGGAGAACGATGTGAGAATGACTCTTTGGAATGACTACTTGTTGTAAACAAAGTAGATATTACGAAATCACTTTTTACTAGTCAATAGACTCAAAGTATACAGTCAAACAAAATGAAGACCGAAGAGACAGTTGTTCGTGATTGTCTAGCTTGTAGAGTGGTGGGCGCTGTGGGTCTGGTAGGAATAGGAGGTTACCTGGCCAATCTAGCGTTTAAAAACCAGACTCTTCCCGGAAGGATACTGGTTTCAACCCTATCACTAAGTAAATAAATCATTTATTGAAATAATAAGCTAAGTACTTCAAGTGCAACAGAAATGTGCAGATTATGACACCTACAACCAATCCTTATCCTATTCTCATTAATATATTTAATGTGAATATGTGTTTAACTATTTTACCCAGAGACTGGAGTGGACATGAGTACTTTCTATCCCTGTAAAGTAGATTGACAGCTCCCACGGGAAAGGCAATAAATGGCTTCTATGCTGACAGGCAGGCAAAAGCTAGTAGGTAACTAACAATTAGCAGTTGTTTAAACAAAACAAATACAAAATGAATGATTAAATGTATAAGTCGTTTATAAGACCTTGTTTAATCTTGAATACTAAACCATTTTTTTTATCTGTATATTTTACTTTTTTTATTTTATTTTACTTTTCATAGTGTGATCTTATTTTTGGTATAGATTGGTGTTCTTCTCCTTAATGTGTCTCTCCTATTTAGGAATATATATTAAATGAGTGTCCATATAGGCATCAACATCTTCATGCATGAGTCCTTTATTGAGATAATCACATAAATATAAAAAATATCATAAGTTGGTATAGTGAAAGGGCTATCATTCCCTACAAAATAACAAGACCCTGTTATCAAGTGGGAGTTTGGTGGCTACCTAACATTAGTGATGTGCAATACAAATTAACAAAGCCTCATAGTTGTAGCTATGGGAAATCCAGTATTTTTGGTGAAAATTGTTTAGTTTCATTGGCTGAGTCGCCAAGCACAGTTTCTGGTTAGGTAGCCATCAAATATGCCCGCTTGATAATGGGCTCTAAAAATAACAGATAATGAGTTTTTATAGGTAAAAAACTTAACACTTTCGTGGGCGACAATGGCCATAGTCACCGTACTGCTCAAACATAAGATTGATATTTAATGGCAAATACAGCTATAGCCGTTTAAGCCGGTGAAAGTATTAAGTATAGGTCCTCTTGCATGTAGTTGTAACACATCTGTATAGACCGCTCCACATTCTATATTTGAATTTTGACATAAATTCCATTTTAATTTTGTACATATAACTACATGCAAAAGGACCTTTACTTAAGTTTTTAACCTATAAAAACTCATTATTAGTTATTTTTTAGGGAATAGGGCATTAGGAACTTAACAAAATCAGTTATACAATCATATGGTTAATTTACGTTAGACAAAGGAAAATTTAATAGTTCTTTATTTATTCCCATAACTATAATAAATTTATTTGTTACAGCATTTGTAAGTCTGGGGATAGCACGATATAAGCAGACCTTCCCGTTTCAGAAGAGAGCTGAAGCATAAGCATGTGCTCAACATTATCTAATTTAAAACTTATCAGTCACCACTTTGCGGATTAAAAGTAACTGTAAATGATTACATAGCATTTAAGGTATTTGGTTTGAGCTTTTATGAAGTAGTTAGTTAGATGTTAAGGCTATTTATTGTATCAAGTTGATACTAATTAAAAAATTGTGAATTACAAATTTATTTTTGCTGTTTTACTTCTAACATGTGAAATAAATAACTGCTGTATTTATTTTGTAATATATATATTTTTTTTTTAATAATTTTTTTTGTATAATATTGCAATTTTAAGTTTAAGACGTATTTATTCCTTTTAGCCAACTTCCCACACGCCTTTAAATATTTAGGGCAACTAGCACAACTTACCTACAAGTTTTCTGGCTAGTCTGTTAACTAGTCTAAAGTTGTGTGACAGGCAAGAAATATCAAGTTGTGTGCTAGCTATACTGATAGGAAATTATGGCCTTTACAAACAGGCAACATTTTCTAGATATGGCAAAATTAGCGGATTTTGCCATCCCGAAAAAGTTTACTGGTAAAGAGGGTAACTTCAGGACAGGCATTTCATACAACTCTGAGGGCGCACAGTGTTAGACGACACAGGGTCATCAAACAACAGTCAAACCCTTCTTTTTTTGCCTGAAAAAAGTTTTGGCAGCATTAATACTTGTGAACAATGCAATTTCTACAAGTTGAAATAAAAATATTGATATAAAATCCAAGACTTACGGTACAAATTCTATCATCTCTGTTTCTTTTATTTTCATCCTTCTTTCCCTTTCAACTATGAAACAAATAAGAAGTTTATGGGCTATCACTTAAATTTTTTTTAAATGCTATCACCTATATATATTGTTTTTGTATTATTTATGTAAATATTTTATTGTACAAACGGGAAAATAACAAACAACAAAATAGACGGAAACGCGAAAGGTATGTACAATATACAAGGGCGACCTTAACTTGAAATATAAATGAAATAAAGGCTTATAACATTATAATTAATTTATTCAGTCGTTACACGTCTCTACACAGAACCGCCATGACACACACAGAGAGAGCGGGACAACTTGCTTATTATATTTTGACACACTCTAGCACATTACCATAGACATATATATATTACATTGCATACTCTTCTACACCCCCCTTCAATGTAATAACTACTTCAATATGTATACAACTCAACAGTAACCTACACCTTGTAACTTCAATGGAAAATAACATTATGAAGAACCATACAATAAATAAACAATAGCAAAATAAAACACCAGTAACTAACCGCTTACTGACCTACACCACACATGTTTACAAATTTCAGCAACTTGTCCTTCTTTAGAGCTTTAGTAAACATGTCTGCAATTTGTTCCTCTGTCCCTACATGTTTTACACACAACTTTCCATTGACTATCAGATCCCTAACAAAATGAAACTTTATATCAATATGTTTCAGTCTTTTTACACTGTTAGTATTAGCAATCATAATGGCAGACTGATTATCACAAAACATGACAGCCGGAGGCTCATTCTTTATATTAAAATCATGTACTAACACATTAGTAAGCCAACATGCCTCAGACCCTGCCATAGCCATTGCTACATATTCCGCTTCAGTAGACGAAATACTTACTGTGCTTTGTTTCTTAGAGCACCAAGATATCAAACAATTATTAAACTTAAAACAATACCCAGTGGTAGACTTCCTATCCCTGAGATCACCCCCCCAGTCGGCATCACAATATCCTACTAACTTTTCGTCATTACATTTAAACACTAACTCATAATGTAATGTGTGTTTAATGTATCGCAAAACTCTCTTTAAGGCCACTAACAATAAGTCACTTGCACGGTCTTGATACCTGCTTAATATAGATACAGCAACACAAAGATCTGGCCTTGTACCTGAAGCTGCGTACATTAGACACCCAATAATCTGTCTACAGAGATTACTAGTATCTTTACCATTATTTCTATCACACTTTTTATCCTCAAGTTCATTACAGTTAAAATTCTGATCTATAGGAGTACTTACTGGTTTACAGTCATACATTTTGAACCTTTTTAGGACATTTTCCAGATATTTCTTTTGACATAATTTAGTTACACCAGTCTTTAAATCCTGACTTACATTTATTCCTAAAAAATTAGAAATCAAACCTAAATCCTTCATTTCAAACTCTTTGTTTAACATCGACCTTAAACCATATATTTGCCTTTCATTCGACCCAAAAAACAAAGTATCATCGACATAAATTAAAACATACATCTGCTCACCACCTTCACACTTTGTATACAAACAAGAATCACACTTTGACCTTTTAAAACCTTCTCTAATCATAACAGAATTAAACTTTTCATTCCAGTATTTGGGTGATTTCTTAAGCCCATACAAAGCTTTATTTAACTTTACAATATTTTTATTACCATCATAGGCACCTTCTGGCAACCTAATATACACATCTTCTTTAATTTCACCATACAAAAAAGCTCCTGTTACATCCATATGATAGACAGGTAAGTTTAACTTGGTTGCTACAGACAAAAACAATCTAAAAGTAGCTAACTTTGCTACGGGAGCATAAATTTCATTAAGACTTAAGACCTCATTCTGCTCAAATCCCCTTGCAACCAACCTAGCTTTGTACTTAAATACACCATTGTTATTCTTAATTTTAAATACCCACTTACTGCTTATTACTTGTTCGCCATGTGGTGGATCACATGTATTCCACGTCTTATTGTCTTCAAGGGTCTGTAATTCTTTTTGAACAGCCTCTTTCCACTTAGCTGCATCTGCTCTTTGCATGGCCTCCTTAAACGTTTTAGGTTCATCGCCTGATTCAACATTATTACAGCTGTAAAATATGGTCTGTTTCCTTACACGCTTCGGACGTTCTTCCATATTTTCATCCGTGTCACTTTCTTCGGTCTCACTCTGTAGAGTACACTCCATAGGATCATAATCAGGGTCCTGTTCTTGATTGTCAGATGACTGGCTGTGATCGCTTTCACTGGTCATTCCTTGCTCTTGAACATTGCCATCAGCCACTGTCGTCAACTCTGAACACTCCCGACTCTGATCAACAAACTGTTCACGCACCTCTACATCCTTCGCAGTAGTGACATCCAAACACTCCTTTTGTTCTTGTACAAAAATGATGTCTCTTTTAATCACAACATCCTTCTTATCTGGAAAATAAATTCTGTAACCTTTGGTAGTCTCGCCATATCCCACCATGATTCCTTTTTCTCCTTTGGGGTCCCATTTACATCTCTTCACCTTAGGTATATGGACAAACACTGCAGTACCAAATACTTTGAGGTTATTGATATCAAAACTTTTATTACACCACAGCTCATATGGAGTTTTGTCTAGTACAGAACTTCTTCCAGTCCTATTTATTACATAGGCCGCTGTACTAATTGCTTCTGCCCACAGGTTTTTTGGTAGGTTTTTAGCAAATAACATAGTTCTGGCTGCCTCTACCAAGGTCCTATTCTCCCTTTCTGCTTGGCCATTTTGCTCTGGAGTATAAGTCACAGTCGTTTGGTGAACTATCCCCTTTGCTTCAAACATCTCTCGAACCTCTTTATTTATGAATTCGCTTCCATTATCACTCCTGAAAATCTTGACACTATTTCCAGTTTCATTCTCTGCCTGATTAATGAAATTCTTTATGCAAAGTTTAACTTCATGTTTTCCCTTCACAAAATACACTTTCCTATACTTTGAATAGTCGTCTTTAAATACCACGAAGTAACGAGCACCTCCGAGTGACGGCTCCTCCATCGGCCCGCACGTATCTGCACTAATTATTTCGCACGTCTTTGAACTGACATTCTCACTTACTGGATAGGGCAGGCGGTGAATTTTGCCCTTCAGACAACTCTCGCACTGTAAATGAGATTCCTTTATGTCAATATCGTTTTTCTTCAGCACATTTTTCACATACACGACGTTTTGGTGTGCCAATCTCTCATGCCACTCATGCAGATTTGAGCTTTCCACAGCTACGTTTGCCGTACATGCTTTAGAATACCGAAAATCCAAATAATACATGCTTCCGCATCGCTCAGCAATAGCCTTCAATCTTTCATCTTTATAAAACTTGCATGCATTTTCGCTTGTTACAATAACATAACCTTTATTTGTCGCACAATTGACAGAAAACAAATTTGTTTTTAAATCGGGAACATAAAGAACATCGTCTAAGGTTGTGTCAACCCATTCGTTCCCGTTTGACACTTGAACTGTCACCTGCCCACAGCCTTGGACAGTAATCTGCGATCCGTTTCCTACAATTACCGTTTTGTTCTTTACTTCCGAATATGAGGTAAATAGTTCGTAATCACAACACATATGTTCGCTCGCACCCGAGTCGACTAACCATTTCGTTTTCTGAAAATATTCTTCCGATGCACTATTAATCACAAATGCACAACTTTTACCGTCTTTGTCCTTCTTGTAACGACACTGGCTCTTAAAATGTCCTGGTTTGTTACAATAATAACACCTCACTTCAGGGCGACTGTCCTTGTTATGAGCACTATTCTCCGTATTCTTAGTGGACCTACACTCACTTTGATAGTGTCCCAGTCTATTACACTTAAAACATTTCACAGCTTTCTTTTCAGTTTTCCTTGCTACAAATGCTGCAGACGATTGCGAACTCTCGCCTTTTTCTTTCGTTCTCTCTTCTTCTATCAATAATCTAGCAACTAAATTATCGTAAGTTTGTTTGTCATCTGGAGCAGATTCCCACGCGCATATAAAATGCTTATACACATCAGGTAGCGACTTACAAACTTATCCGATATTTCTTCACCCAGCTGCTTCAACTGATTTTTCATCTCTTGTATTTTCGATAGAAACACTGACATTTCTGAACCTTCTTCATACTTAAATTGGAAGAATCTTTGTTGCACGATATGAATGCTCGTCTCCGACTTCTGTTCATAAACACTTTGCAGCTTTCGCCACATCTCCGCCGAAGTACCGCACGAAATGATGTGCAACATGACTTGTTCTGTCATTCTGGTCACCAGCAGCGTTTGAGCCTTCGCATCTTTAGTTTCCCAACTAAAACGTTCCTTCTCGTCTTCTTTTTCTCCCGGTTTTACTTTAGTCCCGTCTACGACCTCGTATAATCCTTGACCTCGTAACAAAACCGTTATTTGAAATTTCCATACATTCCAGTTCCTGGAACCATCCAGCTTCATGACGAGCTGCCCGGTCTGTGTTGAATCCATTATTCCTTCCTGTAGCCTTTCCTTCCTGCCTTTATCGAACTCTCGAAAAAGTAAATTTTTCTTCTCGGCGAACCAATATGGCCGCAGCCAATTTTGCCGTTATAATTTTTGAACTACAGTTTTACGTGTTTTAAGCGAATATTCATTTATCCACACTAGTTAGTGAGCTGGTCAGTGCCTGGGCCCATAACCACTTGAAATATAAATGAAATAAAGGCTTATAACATTATAATTAATTTATTCAGTCGTTACACGTCTCTACACAGAACCGCCATGACACACACAGAGAGAGCGGGACAACTTGCTTATTATATTTTGACACACTCTAGCACATTACCATAGACATATATATATTACATTGCATACTCTTCTACACCTTATCGACCAAATATACGTATATTCGGCATACGATAACTTGACTATTGTTGATCCGATCTTCATGGGATTTGGTATAACAGGTAGTAGTAACTAATAGGACAGCCAAGGTCTCTGTTCGGAGCGAATCACTAGTTTATAAATTAATAACAGAGACCTCTAGTAATACACTTCTAAACTTGTAAGCCACCATTGCGAGGCATTTTGTGACTGTACCGGAAACTAACGCTACCTTAAGCCATACCTACGCGAACGTTCTGTGTCGACATCACAGATGGCGCTAAATGTTTCATTTATTTGTGTGTACGCCACTTCACGGGAGCACTAGCTTAACGCTAACGAAAACGTTTTTCAAAAAACGGACAAATTGTATGGAATTGACAAAAGCGCTCGAGGCGACCATCTAGTCAATTTCCATAAGTCTTGTCTAGGGCCACACCACAGGGCCTTTATCTAACACGGTACCTACAATCCAAATCGTTTTTGACGTTCTAATTATATTTTTTCTGATCCTAATTTTTATTAATGGCGTTCACTCCTGTTAAGGTGTATTTCGCCAATGTCAAGTTATTTATAGGCACTCCCATGAACGTATTAGAGAAATAAGTCCGTGGACGTGGTATGAGTGTCCGTCATACGCGAGGACAATTGTTTGGTAAAAGAGTATTTTCTCTAATGGACTAAACAGAAGCACATGGGGCTAGCTCCTCGCGCTTCTGTCAAGTCCTTGGCCAAGTTTTTGACGTTATCGTATTGTCTACGTTTTGATAGCTCTTATTCACTTGACAGTAAAGCCTGATCAGAAATAGTAAATTGTGTCACAAGGGAGCGAAATGACATATTTACGGCGAGGGCGTACCTACATTGAATCCAGAATGAAGCGAAGGATTCTAAAATAGAATCCTGAGCGTAGAGAGGGATTCAACTGTTAACACCCAAGGTGGAAATAATTTTGCTACCGTGTGACACATACTGCTTTTCACATCACCTATGAGGAAAATGAATAATAATCGATTATGTGCAAATAGTATGCACTTAAACGACGAAAAATAAATAATCACCACTATCAAAAGAACACCCCCTCTAGCATGACTTCCGCTCGCAGCATGGTCCCTATGACTATGACACTGGCTGCATTACCTCCCTGGATAGCTAGCGCAATCTTTTGGGAGAGGTAAGCATATTTCATTGCGTATATATTTAATACTGGCAACAAAATGTCCTTGACACGTGATTTTAGTGAAATGATTTCATTTTATGCAATAAATAGTGTACCTACTTTATTATACCTAGGTACTAATAAATAATAACGATGTGTTAAACATTAAAATCTGCAAAGTAGGTACCAATACGGCTAGTAAGCCTATTTTATTTCTGCGAAATAAGTCCAAGATTGATTGATGTTTTTGCTTTGCAATTATAATAGAAAACTACATAAAGTACGATATTAATTCGATAACTTGCCCGATACCGTAATTTTATTCGTCAACTTTTACCGAAGTACTTGAAAAAAGGCAAGTTTAGCTTAGCTTGCTGAATAAAAGATAAGTTGCTCAAGTATCTCAAGTTTGAGTTGCCCGCAATGTTTTCTTCGAAAATAAATATATTTCTATATTTATGCTCCTAAGGTCCTGTCTTAAAAATATATGACTGTACTGACCGACCTACCTATACCTACCTACTTAATTAATGTAATTAAAATCTAGATAAATGTTGAAAAAACACAGGTGAATTTTATTCCTTAACTTGTACAGATAATTGTACCAAATGAAGGTCAAAATATGCTGGTGATTGATGTCTCAAAAAACTTATTGGCGTATCTCTTTCACAACAAATGTCATTGAAAGTACCTATCTACTAAGTTATTGCAGCTTAACTCCCTGTCTTTAACTTTTTTACCATTGGAAAGTTAAAGACCCCCGTCAGCACATCCGACTTCCGATCAGATTAGGTACATTAGCAACAGTAACTACAATCACAAAGCTCCCACCTTATAAAATAAAGGTCCACTAAAGGTATCTGCACACGTAACGTGATCAGGACGTGGACGGGACGGGGACGGGACGTGGTGTAGTACATTTTTGCTTTTCCCGTCACGTTCTGGTCCCGTCCGTGTAATCGTTACGTATGCACATTCGATACACTTCCTATGAAACGATATTTTAATAAAATTCCTCGTCCCGTCCCGTCCGTGTAAAATCACGTTACATATGCAAAGACCTTTGTATAAGGTTCTGGGGCACTTGTTTCACTTATAGCAAGCACATCTCAGCAGATGTGGACACTAACAATGTGGCTAGTCCTCCAGTTTAAAGTCGCTTAGCGGGCTATAGAGCCTGCAATGCTCGGAGTCTCGGATGCAACAGACAGGGCGAAAGGTACCTTACCTATAGTGAAAGTGGAAACCCGACACGAGATGAAAAATAAGTACATAATATAGGATTGGATAAACTAGCATCATCATCGACCTCTTCCAGACTTTGGTCCCAACTAGGGTCAAGAGCAAAACCTATTTAATATACCTACCTATATAATTTCATGCATAGGTATACAACATCGATGATCAGCAGCGTTGCGCAGCAGTGCAAGCATGAAATATGATTAACTGGGCCGATGCCAGCGTCCTGTGTCCCACATATCCTCGTAAACCTAATTTAATTGCGCCCCGTATGTTCTTTATTCGATTATACTCGTGCAACACGCACACCCGGTGAGTGATCCCTTTGAGCACTTAATAAAAAATTCGCTACGGGCACAATTTTCCATGCCAGATAAAAATTCTCAGCTAATATCTAGTTAATTATCAACCACCTAAAATAAATTGGTAGCTACCCGGAATATTCATCAAGTCAAGTGGTAACAGGTGTGGACAAATACGCATTTGACACGAGTGGAATAAAGTAGTGGTAGGCCAAAAGTCGGGTATAGGCGCATATTGAGGGGATGACTAGAAAACAAAATAATTAAACCGGTCAAGTGCGAGTCGGACTCCCGCACCGAGGTTTCCGTATTTAAAATAATATGCTTGGTAACCGCAAAAGAAAATACTCATTTTGTTATGAACTTTATTTTCTATGCAATCATTCCATTTTGACTAGCCTAAATTCTAATAAAGATTTTCATAGTTTATTTGTTATTTCTGAAGAACTGTTAATAATTAACACTTAGGTAATTTATTTTTTTCCATAAAAAACATAGTTATTATCCACACTTCAGGATTTTGTCTTATTGTAGGATTAATAAACTTCGTTGATAAGCGGTCATTTTAAACAGATAATTTAAAAAAATAGTGTTGTAATGTGCAGATTTAGCACTTTTATATGACACCCCACTTGCTATAATCAAACCACTTTAAATTTTCAACCCCCGAATTCAGACCCCGTTTTAATTATTATTTATAAAAAATATTTTATATAATTTTTGTCTAAACACCGATACGGGCAAGCAAGTTGTATATAACTATGCCATAGCATTTGTATTTGCTGAGAAGACCTGCTGTGACATACAGACCGACGGACAACAAAGTCTCACCATAAGGGTTCCTTTTTTACCATTTTGGTACGGAACCATATTAACTAATTACCTACCTAGCTTGAAATCCAGCATGAAAAAATTAAAGAATGTCTCTTTTGAGAAAATTTGCTGTCTTAAGTTGGTATTTATACCTTACCTACCTTAAAAGATACTAGTAGTAAGTAGTTCGTTTAGGCGTTCGTTCTTTCAACCCTTTAGGTACCTAGGACGAGGAGGTGGTCTACTCGTATGTACCTTACAACCTATCTCAGCAGAGGGAAAATTCAGTGTCCCTAGGCTACTCCAGTTAATTAAGTACTAGATAATATGCTATAGAATACCTTAATAATGCAGGTATTGATTTTAAAATGATTAAGTGAGTGTTCATATAGGGACTACCGGTGATCAGTGATCACCTACCTCAGACCTCAGATAGCAGTAATGTACCTGCCGGTGACTCGCTTTCTGGAATCGTTTCGACTAAAAGTCGGTAGCTATAAAAGAGCAAAAGAGAAACCTATTTCCAGCTTGTAGTGTACCTACCTACCTAAAATATTAGACCTAAAATCACCTCTGAACAAACACTGTAAACCGTTATTCGGTTGTAATGTGAAAAAACCCTGTCATTATGACAGCGTTATGTCACGAGAAAGAAATTGCCTCAAAATAATTTGTCGCAGAGATCTCTGCAACACAATAGTGGAACATCAGTTAGAGTTGTTGACTGTACCTACATACTTTCTCGTTCCTCCTATGAATATAATATTTTTGTTATTGAAACACAGCATTTCCCGCGGAAGTAGGGAGTCTATAAGATTATAGGATTTCTTATTTCAGATTTCAATGCTCTGAGCAGTTTTTTTTTTTTTTTTTTTTGTGGCATAGAGAAGACAAACGAGCACACAGGCCACCTGATGGTAAGTGGAAACTGTGACCCATAGACATTCGCATTCACAAGACTGCAATGCAATCCTAAGACTGCATTTATGGTTGATTTCACTCAAAAAAGGAAAAATAAAGGTAGGTAGTAGGGTAAGTACTTAAATGTTAAGTGAATGACCGTCTAGTATTAGTTTATACCTACCTTACTATGATTAGGTTGTGAAGACATGCCTATCCAACGTTCAAGAGGATTAGAGCTCGTCTAATGCTGGATCAGTAACCCGCAAACTCTGATCCCTCGTGACGTGTATTTCTGACCACATTCCTAGGTACCTAACAGAGGTCATTTATTTCTCAAATATGAGAAATTCTAATCTGAACTACATATATGAATCGATACTTGATTCAAAATGAAAACCACCTAGGTATTTTAAAGTTTAACTCGCTGCAAATTGCTAGCTAGTGTCGGCTACGGCTCATTTCTTGGATCTAAGAAGTTAGTTTTGTTTGTACCTACATAATCAGCTGCGGGGCTAGAATTGACAAGGGTCATTATTTAGTTAAGCAGACTCCTTTTAACATTGCTTTTCATGTCACTATCTTTGGTAATTCATTTTTTTTAAATTGTGTGGTGACCTCTAAGGGGTTTCTGAGTTTAGATTTATACTATACGCGCGTTTACTCCAAAGTAAGTATTTATTTGTCGTATGTAAGATTGTAAGATCGCGGGAACGCGGTGGATGCGAAAACGCCAAAGACGGTCTGAGTGGAGAGCCTTGGGGGAGGCCTATGTCCAGCAGTGGACGTCTTTCGGCTGACATGATGATGATGTTACATACATAAACTCACGCCTTCATTCCCAGAGTGGGGTAGGCAGAGCTAAAGAATTACCAACAACTTTTAAAACTTGTTGATAATTCTGTAACCACATTTTGCACAAGTAGGCTAAGATGTTTCCCAGTGTATTAGTGACAGGTGGCAAGCCCATCGCCTAATAGTACTACAAGCCTTTATTCCCTTAGTCGCCTTTTACGTCATCCACGGGAAGACATGGAGTGGCACTATTCTAACCCGGCAACCACACGGGGAATTAAATTCCCGTAAACAATTTAAAGTCCTGAGACATTTATACTTATAAATCTGGGAGCCTAACTCTGAATGCACTAATAAACATCAGTAGGTATCTACAGTAATTACGATTATTTATGTATGTACTTACACACAAAATACAAGGCCAGATTCAGAGCCATCTCTGAATTCATTCAACAATAAAGGACGGACGGGTCAGTTACTTCCTGAAATAGGTGTAAAGTGTAACTTAAACCTATCCTACCAGATTATTATTTTACGAACCACTTTAGTAAAGAACCACGATAGCATTTTACTACATTTAAGAACTGTTAGGCCTGTTTCTGTTTTGGGAATACACACTACGAGTACATACTCGTGGCTGGTCACATCATGTGTGAAAACCGCTTGAGTAGGTACCGTTACTTTTTTACATTATGGATCTATATGCAATTTATTCAATGTGTTGGAAAAGAAACAAAGACGTTAACCCTGTCACAAAAAGTAGAATGGCAGGTAAATTAAGTTGTTGTTTCAAGAAAACACTTCCTAAAAATTCACAGGGCGAAATAATTTATCACCTTGTGGGTTGTGGTAATGCTTTATTCATAATAATTTGGTAGATTGCTTTTCAATTTATTTCTCAATAAGAACGGCAATAAACTGGGTTAACAAATGCAAACGAAATTGTTTGAGACACGTTTGATTATTCTGCTCACGCCGCCAATCTAATAAAGAAGCTGGAATCTCAGCTATCAGTCAACATTAGCCTAAGTACAAGAATAATTCCTGGCGAACTGAGTAAATACTCGCTATGGTTTGTTTTGGCAGATTATGTTGACGACCTCGTTTATCATAACAAATCTCATTCACATATCTGCGGAGTTATTATGACATAGCTATGCAGTGCAGTTTACGCTGAGAGAAAAGGACACAGTTATATAACTGCTAAAGCTCTGTCCTTTACGCTCGCCGTAAAATGAACTGCATAGTTACGCCAGCTATGTCATAATAACCCTCCACCCAGGGGGGGTTATTATAATTTAGCTATGCAGTTCTTTTTACGCTGAGAGAAAAGGACCGAGCTATATAACTGCTATTGCTCTGTCCTTTACGCTCACCGTAAAATGAACTGCATAGCTATAGGTATGTCATGATAACCTCCCAGGTGTGGGAATAAGATAACCATGGAATTACTAGCGTAGAGGCATTCCATCTTAGTACTCAGGGTTGTCAACGCATTGGCAGTCTTAAGATTGCAGACATAAAGATAGAATCGTCTTATGAATACAAATGTCCTTGGGTGTGTGCACTACTGTGCACGTTCGCCTTTCCAATTCCATATATATATTTTTTTTATTAGAGTTGTAGGCAACCGAGCATGTAAGGTATAAACACCAGCAACTCAAGCAGAGTTGTCGGTGCGTCGCCGGCCAGTTAGGGAAATGTAAGCTCTTTCTTGAAAGTTACGGTAGAATATAGCCTTTGCACTTGGCGATCTTAATTTCAAGTGTTTAATCGGTCCAAAGATTTCCGAAGAGCTAGGCCTACGTGTTAAAGAGCCCTCATGTTGCTAATTTACTGAATAAATATTTTGATCTGCTCCATGTCACGTGAGATTCATTTCTAAAACGCATACTCGACATACAGTATCAATCATAATCACGCCGGTGGTTAATCTGAATTTAAATGAACAAGAGCCTTTATAAAGTAAATATACCTACTGATGCGGTTTTCTAATTATAAATCTGTCGGCTGCCTTCACGTTGGCGACTGAGGCTTTGTTTGTACTGTAGTTAACTAGATTAAAATAAAATAATACGGATAAAGTATATTCAAGAGTTTTTGAACACCGGCGAAAGAAGAGGGGTGTATTGAACGTGTGTATTTGTGTATGGGTGTGTCTGTGTATCTGTGTGTCTGGCGTGACATCGAAGCTCGCATCATTGAAGCATTTTGGACGCGGTTTTTGTTTAAGTTAGTTTAATCGGGATTGTTCTTAGTTAGGTTTCATAAACATAGGTTGGTTCGTTAAATTTATATCAGCTCTGAAGGAAGGGTTCACGCATCAATCTATTTTTTTATTGCGAAAGAATCGCCAAGTAAATGAACGTTACATAGATCGCTAGGAAACGTTTTCATACGGCTATACCTACTTACGATAAAGGACTTGTAAATTTCAAAGCAACACACCGCAAGCCAAGCTAGTTAGGCAAACTCTGGAGATTAAGGTTTCATCGTGCCCTTCCAAACGCAATTAAACCCGTGAGTGATGTCGTCCAATATTCACAGCATCGCAGAACTACATAAATGGAGAATGAAAACGTCACATTCAATGAGCCAGCAATTGACACGTAGCAATATGCTTTATGTACTATCAGTAACAAATTTAACTGACCATTTGTGAATCTTATTACCTTACAATAAGGCTCACTATTGGTCAGTTAGCAGTGATGCTATTACAATTTAACTGTGCTCAACACATTCCGTACTAAGAACTTCATAACATTGGTTATGTACATTATGATGAATGGCACTGAATGAATATGTAAAGGATTCTTACTAGCAACCCGCCCTCGCTTCGCTTCAGTTTATATGAGTTTTTTGTGCCTCCAGTACACAGATCAGAATTTATTGCTCATTAAAACAGACTATGAAAAATTATCTGACTGATAATTAAAACTGCAGCAAAATCCGTTACTTTAGAAGGAGTCAGCTGATATATGTAGGTACCTACTAACAGACAGACGGACGCGAAAAGCGAATTTGTTCTATACTATGTAAAGAAAAGTAAAGAAAAGGTTCTTATACCCCCTACTCAAAATGGCAACTATACCAAATTATTAAAAAAACTATTTAATTTCGTGAAACTCGATTTATGATCACGAATATGTCTCTATTTAATTATATTAAGGACAAATCCATTTTATTATGCCCGGACCAATTAGTTTCAAAAAAAAAAACAAGACAAACTTAATCTATTGGCTAAATGTGTAAGCATTTAACGAGTCACTTTACAAAGAAAACCGCGTTACAAATTGGTAAGAAACTTTGTTACAATAAATATTGTTATTTAGATATTTTAGATAATAGAACGTCGTTTTTTACCTCGCATTCAAAATGAAAAGTAGACTGTTTAACGCGAAATTAAACAACCATAATGACACTAGAACTATAACCACCCTCGCACACCTCGGAGGCTAAACATCTCGTGTCGTTATGGTTTGTTTTAGTCCCATGTTGAACAATCTACTAATAAAGTTACTTTTGCTAACCCAGTAGGCTGCTAACGTTTATGTATTTCTATCGACTCAAAATGTATGGAGTTGACATAAGCAGTCGACGCAATCTATCATCATTCATCAGCTTACGTCAACCCTATTTTGTCTATTTTCGAAAATCATAAACCCCACGTTATGCTTCTTAACTAGCCCCCAAGGGTGATTTAAGTTATGTAGAACACGCTTATAACTTGATAAGTAAACAAAAGCGGACCATTTGAAGTCACCATAACAAACAAGTTTGAAGCGAGTAAATATATTAAATCAGCATCAGAAAATGTGAATTGGAACACTTATCACTGCTTGCTGCTTAGTGAAAAACACAACGCAATGACTATGAATCCAAGTTCCATCCAAGAATAACTACAATACGAGGCGATTACTGTGTCCACGCGATTACTCCACGCAATAACGTCAACAAGTCGGCGGATCACGGAGGCCGGGGCTGGCTTGAGACGGGTTTAGCGGGACTGAGTAATACATTGCTCGCTAAAATGTTGCCATTTTATTTATTTAAACATCATCATTTCATTTCATGTCAGCCGAAAGACGTCCACTGCTGGACATAGGCCTCCCCCAAGGCTCTCCACTCAGACCGGTCTTGTGCTTTTCGCATCCACCGCGTTCCCGCGATCCTTACAAGGTCGTCACTCCATCTTGTTGGAAGCCTACCTACAGCTCATCTCCCGGTCCGCGGACGCCACTCAAGAACCTTCTGACCCCATCGGCCATCAGTCCTGCGTGCGATGTGCCCCGCCCACTGCCACTTCAGTTTAGCTATTCTTCGGGCTATGTCGGCAACCTTAGTTCTCCTGCGGATATCATCATTTCTGAGTGACCTTGAGCTTTCTTATGAGGCCCATTGTTAGCGCCCACGTCTCGGATCCGTAGGTCCTCACTATTTATTTAAACATTATTGCACAATACAAATGTAAAAAGTACCAATGGCGGATTTAATGCCTGAAGGCGTTCTCTACCAGTCAACCTCATGGTTAACAGAGAATACATGGTGCAAGTGGAGATCTAAACAGTGTTGAAAATATAATTCACATAAGTATGGACGGGAATAACAAGGCACATTGTGATAGCACTTGAAAAGTCTTTCGGGTAAAGTCAGGTAAAGCAAAGACTCGCATATATGGTAGTCAGTGAGAGAGAATTAGAAAACTGAAGGTGGATACAAATAGTAAAAGTTGCTAAATTTTTAGACGATTGCCATAGTCATAATCAAGAAAGAAGGCTGTATTCATGAGGTAAATGTCTGTCTGTGTAAAAACTAAAGAACGAAAAAAACGGTGGCTTTTCTCAGTTTTCTGACGTTTGTAAGACATCGCGTGATATTGGTCATAGACAAGAAAGAATGAGGCAAGTCGTGCAGGCGATAGTGAAGTGACATGCCGGCTTTATACACTCGTCGACACACTCCGAGCCGAGACAGGCCAAGCGCGTGTTTGAATATACTGCTCTTGTGTTATCTCGCTCGCTTTCGTCCCTTTCCGCATATTTTGTACATCGCTGAAATCGTTAACTTTCATAATTTCTTGAATATCTAGTGTGAATGATTCACTTATTAATTTGATTTATTTATTTATTTATGAGACTGAATAAGTAGCAGATTCTTAAAAAACACATTGTGACTAAAAAGTAATTATTAATTATAGCAACTGCAAAAGGCTTTTTTATCTAGGTATACAATACAATACAATACAAATACTCTTTATTGAACACCAAAAGAAAACAAAACACGGAACAGTACATTTTAACTATAGGTATACAACCGGCGGTCTTACCGCTAAATAGCGATCTCTTCCAGACAACCTTGGACAGAGAAATAATAAAAACAAAAATACATGGCAGGCGGTGTAAACTAAATTATTCCGAACTCAAACTAAAGTACAAGAAACACTTCTGTTATTGTAAAAACTACTTACACAAATATAAACTACATATAAATATACATACATACATACATACATACATACCTTCACGCCTTCATTCCCAGAGTGGGGTAGGCAGAGCTACAGAATTACCAACAACTCCAAAAACTTGTTGATAACTCTGTAACCACAATTTGCACAATTAGGCTAAGATGTTTAACAGTGTATATTAGTGACAGGTAGCAAGCCCATCGCCTAACAGTACTACAAGCCTTTATTCCCTTAGTCGCCTCTTACGACTTCCATGGGAAGACATGGAGTGGCACAATTCTAAGCCGGCAACCACACGGCAATAAATATACATATAAACAAAGTAAATTAGTTAATAAATACATACTAAATACACGTTAAATACATACTATTATACAACTATAATATATATAATATACATAAACTCTAGAAATCAGCCAAACAAAGATAACACACGAGGTCGTAGGATGGTAAAAATCACAGATCACAGAAACAAGGGAGATATGTTATGGGGGCGTGGTTCGTGTCGCCTCGATATGGTCAAATTGACCATATCGGCACGAGGCGTGTCAAGCGTTGACACAGTCACTCACTGAACGCTGTCAGTATAGAAGCTCCGTTAAAATGATAAAATGACTGTATGTAGCGTGAAAGTGTGCAAAAATCGAAATACAAACGTTAATATAAAATCAAAGGGCATAACTTACCAGCGGTAAATTTTGTTTTTAAGCATTATTTATATTTTTAAATGAATATTTTATATTTGAATGGATTTCAGAGCGAAAGGTTGTGAAAGTTGTGTTGACGTGATTTCTGTCGACTATCGATAAATGGCTTATTCTACAGCTATCAATAGAATTCAATGTGTTAATAGTTCTAGTTATTTATCACTACCACGACACGCTTAAAACAGAAGAAAAATAATTTTAACAAATTTTCACGTTATACAAAATTTAATTTTCTTTACAATATTAACGGACGACGAAGGACTCTAGCAATTCAAATATAAGTAGGCGAATCATACAATTAAGATAAAAATAAATTAACCAACCACAAAGGCAAAGGGCTCTGGCTCAGTATTGAGCTGTGCTTGCACACAGCGCTGATTGACAGCTCGCGCCGACTCACTCTTAAAAGGATTCAAGCCTAAAGGTTGGATGGTAGAGATTGCCCCAAGTATTAAGTCTATCTTTCTGTTTTAAGTAATTTGTACCATTTATGAAATAAAGTTTACATAATCAAGTCGGTAAACTACTGGTTTGTCCCAAACTGAGATCTTGTGACGTGACACTCAGCCGAACCCATTTTATTAGTATATTTGTATTAACATCATAAAGTCCAAGTTTACAATTTAGACTTTTATGTACTAATCAAAACGAAAATCTTTAACAGCTCCAGAAAATTTAACCAAAGAAATTCGGCCATTTTTTTGTTACGTTCTAATATAGGTATCGTTCCAAATTTAAAATCTTATGTATCAATTTTACGCAAACCGTATTCTTGCTAATAAAATATTATTCTATTCTAACAATAATATATTAAGTTTAAATGATGTAATTGTATTAACCTAGTAGTAAAATAATAAAAATAGTACTTATTGCCTGTAAATTGAATAGTACCTATATTAACGTTGCAAACAAGTTTGAATTGTTTATCGATATATTTTGAAACATTCCTTGTGGCATCCCTAAGTGGACGACAGGAGAGAAACGCACACCTCTTGAAAAAAGTATAACTAGATGTCGCTGTGTGTGGGTAGTCCTTAACCTGCTGAACATAGGGACTACTATCTTGGCGCCATCTAGCTCTGAGGAACTAATTAATTACCCGTCGCATAGATGGCAGCTAAGTGACGAGTAAGCGCTACCTTACGTTCAGTGACTGAACTACGATGGAAAAAAAACGATCTTTCAGCATTTTTCAACCTTGAGAACTTAGTATAAAGCTTAATTTTCTGCTACTATCAAAACTATGTTACGGCGTTTTTAGTTCGTAAGCTGTAACCAATTATGAGGAGGTTGTTTTTGTAGTAGTTAATAGAGCGTAAGCGTAAGACGCACACATGTTTAAAAGTGGCGACACCGGGTCTTGTACGAATTGGCGTTCATGACATATCTCCCTTGTTTCTGTGATCTGTGGTAAAAATAAAAGTAAAGGAAATCATAGAAAAACTACGGAAGCGATAAATAATAGTCCTTTAGCTTGCTTTTAAAAATTAAAATAGACTGAGCACGCCTTACTTCTGTAGGTAAAGCGTTCCATAGCCTTATTGCCTGTATTGTGTAGGAATTGGAGTAAAACTTAGAGGAAGAAAAGGGGACTGACAAAAGAAGGTTTTGGGAAGCTCTAACTGAATTAAAATAATTGAAACGCTCCTTAAGGTAACACGGGGTTGCAGGGTTGAAAAGTATGCTGAAGAGGAGACTTAAAATATGAAAGTTACGACGAGCACGGATTGGGAGCCACTTGAGATGACTGCGAAAAATGGAGACGTGGTCATACTTGCGTAACCCAAATATGAACCGTATGCACAAATTTTGAATACGCTCAAGCTTATTTAGTTGCTCCTCAGTAAGATCCAAATAGTACACGTCAGCATAATCTAAAATAGGAAGGAGTAAAGTTTGAGCAGAAGTGTGGTTACAGAAGAAGAAGAAAAAGAAAATACCTATCACTCGATTTTACGTTTTTATTTTTAACATAAATTTGGTCCAAGGCTTATAATTCAAGTGTCTGCAAGTCGTTCATGCGAGAGTGAGTTGTATTAATCTCGATAGGTACAACATTCTTATTATCAGCAGTTTAAATTCTCTTTGAAAATAGCGCAAAGAAGTATTTGCACTGCACTGATCTATATTATTAATAAGGTAAGGGAAGGTTGGTCACAGGGGGGAGATAAATAAAATCACTTTTGCAGTCGATTACAAATCTGATTTTATGTTAAAACTATGGTATTTGTATACTAAGAACTAAGCTTATTGGCTGTTAAAAAAAACAAGCAAACTAGTATCTACACAGAAAACAAAATATAATTATTAAACAGTACACCCTTTTAACACATAAGTTCACATAACACACATATTAAATAAACGATAAAAGCGCAGTGGTGAGAACGAACCACAGTACCCTGTCATAATGGAGACTGATCTTTGCGCCTGTCCACGACGGCCTCCATCCGCTTATCCAGAAGTTAGACCACCACAAATATTATCAAGATGACTACTGTACTGTAACAACCAATTGCACCACCTCAATGTCCTTCAAATTTCGAAACTCCGAAAGAAGCAACTCCTTAATCTGCTCCAGGTCCTGCTGCTCCAGACCAGGGTTGTTATTGTAATTAATTTTATTCTTCAAACTCTGAATCCCCATGGTGCTGTGCAAGATGTGATATCGTCGGTGATACTGCAAAATCGCATTACTAACAAATTTATGGTAGAGCAAAATAAACCCTACCATCTTATTAAAAAGATGCATTTTGCTCCTTATTTAAAATGTTACTTACGCGGTTTTGCAGTTTCACCGACGATATGTCACTAACCACCACCTCTGGCTGAGACCGTTGTTCAAAAATTGCCCTGGTTTTAACAGGCACCCCATATAGAACAATAGTCGATGACATAACTCAGAAAATTTTGAAGTTCGAGTTAGGGCTCTATCATAAACAATTTATGACATAATTTTTTTTTATTAGGTCACCATCGTACTGAAGGTGCGATATGTACAACTTCGGCTGCACTAAATCCCGTGTCATCTCTCAAACGACTTTTTAGCCGGTGTAACACCGCTGGTAACTCGTCGACCCAGTGCGCTCCTGCGCTCCTGGCCGCGTTACTGGCTGGCTGGCTGGCCTTTTGGGGGACTATGTAAAGGGGACCAAGAGCTGAATCGAATGTCATTTTAAGTATAATAACTTATCTACTTGAGCCCCAGACAACGACTGGCGCGCCGCTTGTAGTGCGCCCGCTACGTCAGCTCATACGCCGGTGCACATGCACTGCGATATTAGTTTACGCAGCATTCTGTGTCCGTATAAGTAATTAGATACAACCAGCCAAATTAGTGATTCCGTTTAGTCCCACAGAACTACGAATATTGATTTTTATTCCACGATAGATGTTATAACATACCTTAATAGGATTGTGAGGTGACAGAATTTTTAGCCTCATAATCCTTTTAACAAACGCCGTACCTAGGTAATTTTAAGGACAAAATAAAAATATAGGTAGGTATGTGTACCTATCCCTGGGTAACATGTAAGTAACTTTCACTAAAATACTGTTGGTAAGTGTACGAATTAAACCGTAGGCACAGAAAATAAAAAAGGGAACATCTCACACAGTTAACCTATTATTATTATTATTATTTGTTTATTTACTTATTGTATTTATAAAAGTAAACAAAATGCCCAATCAAAGCCCTGCAAAACTGTTATAGCAGTTTGTCAGCAGAGAAATCTCACTTTTTAACATACATTACATGTAATCCCAGAGTAGGATAGGCAGAGCTACAAAATTACCTAAAAACTTGTTGATAATTCTGTAACCACATTTCTGAAGAGTTGTATCTCATTCACATAACTATTAAGATTAAATGAATGATTTAAAAACCAAACCGTAGCGCAATATCATAATTCCATCAATACGTTTAATATTTGCTTATTTATTTTCTAGTACCTACTCTCTGCCGCCATTAGCCAATATTATAAATAAGTATCAAAGTGTTTGATCTGTTCTCACACCTGCACGGCTTAACCGCAAAACTATTTTTTAGTAGATTAGATAAGTAGCAAGCTCAAGGCCTGAGGAAGGAAATAGTATTGGGTCCTTACCTATGAAATTGGCGTTTTTTTTACGTGTTTTATTTCGTACGGAATTTATTTATTTCAATTTTAACTTCCAAAATATTTTTAAATTTCATTAATACACTATGCAACAAAGGTTTTAGATACAAATAATATGGTTCAATTTCCTACTTAATGTTTAAAATTAAAGTGTGAACTTAACTCTTTTTAAGTGCTGCAAGTTCAAGTGTTTCAATTACGCAGAGTTTTATGAAGCAAACTATTTTTAAGTAACTAAGATTTTTTTTTTTTTTTTTTTTTTTTTTTATATCATAGGAAGGCAAACGAGCACACAGGCCACCTGATGGTAAGTGGAAACTGTGACCCATAGACATTCGCATTCATAAGACCGCAATCCTAAGACTGCAAATGCGTTGCCAACCCTGAGGCCGAAGATGGAATGCCTCTATGCTAGTCATTTCACCGGCTGTCTTATCCCCAAACCGGAACACAACAATGCGAACACTGCTGCTTGGTGGTACCAACCCGGACGGACCCTGCACAAGGTCCTCCCACCTCCAGATATGTATAATATAGCTTAGAAGTGTCCAATATTCCTGACAGAATTTTGCTTGGTTTGCATTTGACGTTACTAAATAATCCGCAAAATTATATGTATGAAAACCACCGTTTTCATAAAATTCTCCATATAAAACGCCAATTTCATAGGTAAGGACCTAATATATATGTATAATAACTTTTTACACAGATTATTTTTGATCTCGAGGGAAATCAAGTTTTTCTGAACAACAAAAACATTTTTTTTGAATCTACCGTATACCTACGCAAGGAAATATGCTTGTTTACAGCTTGTAATTCCTAATTACACCATATAATAAAGGATCCCGAAACAATTGACATTTGCTCGTTAATACGCAATGTAGATAAAACGCCAGTGGCGCGCCGCTTATCGTCGGGTAAACAAGTCTGGGCGGCGATAAGACGGAGCCGCGCCGCCCAGTCGCTCGCCGCCCGCCCGACGCACGTGTGCGCACAACCTGCCCCGACAACATACCTACCTATTCATCGATGATCAATGGGTAAGTTTATACCCACTCATTTTATAGAGGCTTAGGTACATTTTGAATTAATTTCTGGAAATAACGGGCGTGGAAATACAGACTCGTTTTTTTTTAAATATCTCAAGGCACTTTAGTGACTTATATTTTATGCAGTTACCTTTATTGCACAAAAACAAGTAGAAATGGCAGACTTAATACCAAATGGTATATATAACAGTCGACTAAATATTTTTATGGTAATTTAAGCCAGAAAAAGCGGACAAGGACTTGTGTTAAAGTATAAAAAAAGTGTTTTTTATTTGATTGCACATTGTAATTACATTAGATAGTTTTAATTGGAGCACTTTTGTGTCAATCATTCATTTACCATGACTCCAACATATCTCTTAATCTGAATATTAATTTAATGAAATGCTGAAACTGTATATTTTTAAATATTGTATTTGACACTAGGTATTCTAAACAGACGAATTTATAGTTAGGTTAAAAAAAGTCAATTGAATAATAGTTACTTACGGTAAATTATATAATGGAATTAAGGAATTAAGAATTTATGGTAAACAATTAAGAATAAATAAAGCTTAATGTGTATTTGGCATTGTATTTGATTTGCCAATTAAGCAAATTAGGTTAGGAAATGTTGTTGAACTTTTACGGGTTGCGTTAATGTTCAATACGCGAATGGTTGAAGCCTGTTGCGTTCGACATCCATTTACATTATCATTTTGTTTTGTTCTCATAGTAGCTACTACGAGAACTAATATGAAAATGAGAAATGCGACTCATTCCCAAATTTATTTTATTCCTTTAATAGCGTAGCTCTATATTGGTTATTTTTACAAAATTCCCGAGTAAGACTCAATTTGAAATGATGATTTCTAATCCAAATAATTTGATAATATGCTGCTGCTAGGAAAACTTTTGCTATCTTAATACTTGCTGGCATAGACATATGTTTATTACTTAAGTCTAAATAACCAAAACCAATATTTTGTAAAAAGCCAGCTCGACCTCGTCCCGGAAAAGGATATCTAAAATTATTTAATAAAAACAATCAACAATGTAGAAATTTTACTAAAACACTGGTCAGTAAGAAATAAGCTACGCCTACTACTCGGTTACTAATTAGTGTAGAGCTTCAGCTACAATCATTATAAATGAAAAGAGCATCTAGTTTTGAAGTCACCTTCAACCCACACCCTATTGAAGCGAACACATTCTATCACAAACAACATACGTACAATCTATCTACATGTTTGCGCGACATTAAATTAACCAGAGCCTTTCATTTCCACTCAACCAACATGTCATACTCATTTGCGTATATCTCGACGGATCGATGCCGCTATAGCTAATACTGTTATCTGCAGATAAGCTGTGGGCAGAGAGCGGGCACGACGGGGTGTTATGGGAAAACAATGTCGACTCCCGTGACTGGGGGAAGGTGAAGGTAGAGCCACAGGAAACTATGGGGTCCGTGGGCTATGGGGGCGCGTGGAGCGCCATTGGAGGAGCGCTGGTTGGAGCTGGGTCAGTGCTGGTGGTGGCTGGAATAATCCTACTTTGGAGGCGTCCGAGGAAACGCGAGCCGCCGTTGCTAGCGCCTATGGATGTTGGGCAAAATGTGAGTACCTTTTTATTCAAAAGCGGGTTTAGCAGTGTTTTTTGGTCTCGCTCATCAGTACGTAGTGAATGTTTTGTTAAATAAAGTAATTTGTAACTCACTAAGCCAGTGGATGGTCGAAAGGGATGACAATTAATTATCTATTGTTTTTAATAACACGATTATTGAGAATACGAAAAATGTGTTAGTTAGAATGTCGTTTGTTACTCCTTCGCGCTGAAACGAGTAATTGGATGTGGATTAAATTTGGAATTGGAGATTGTTTCTAAGCTTTTACTTTGAATAAACGAATGGGCTACCTATTATCTCGAAAAAAACACTGTTCCCGTGGGTCGGTCACCGAAATGGGAGGAAGCGCGAATAATTATGCGTGGACGAACTCGAGAGCAGAAGCTATACAGTAACATAATCCGTGCAGCCAAGGGTATAATAAATATCCGCTTTAGTAATAAGATCTTACTGGTCATTTTTTAATTTTAAATTACATAGAAACTGTTTTTGCAGCGTTTATAAGTTTAACGAGGTTATAAATTTAACCTCATGTTTGCTGTGCCAGTGTATTGACCAAACGTTTACTGAACATGCCCTAGTTCGGCGGTTGGCTGCGCAACATTTAGCGCTAGGTTTCATCAAAATATCTTTGTGCTATCTACTAATAATAGAGTTCACTCGTGTATTGTTTCCAAACCTACGGCCATGGTCCGTTTCACGTCCATTCTCTTAATAAAACTCGAACGTGTAAACGTCTTTATTCTTTCAACCCATTGGGTGAGTTTCCCGACCCCACGTCTACCCGAACCTTTATATTTAGAAAGTAAATACAACGTTGATTACCTACTGTTGCTTACAGTGACAGCTTGACACTTATAACTTGGGGTTGTATAAACGTAACAGTTGCTAACCCGCCGCGCACTCTTTATTTCCCCAAAGAATTCGTTTTCCTATTTCCAACCTTTATTTGCAAGAATTTGCTGGTTTATTTTTACCAAAGTAAAAAATCTAAAAGGTAGGCGAATAAGTGGATTTATAAATTTAGGACGATGTTCCTCGTTTAGACAGCTTGATTAAATGTTTGGGAAGCATTTGGATTATTATCACGTATAAAAACTGTTTAAATTTAAATAAATTTAAATTAAGTTAAATTTTAAAAGGTACCTACAGTCAAGACGTATATTTGGGACCAAAGTCAATCTGACATTGTACAACAATAAGATTGAGTTTCGACAATAAGTTATAAATATTTTGGCATCTCCAATGACATTGTCGACTTTAAGCCTATTTTTCTTTAAATGGCTCACAAATTAACGTTGTGACCTTTACTATTACTTATTCAACAAAAAACATGCCCTCTTACATTTTCGGAATGACACTGTAACTATATCTAAGAAAGCCGCAAAGGACCCTCGTGCTAATGAGCAACCTTGCCACGTACGAAAAATAACTCAAGTGTTTTAAATTTATGTGACCTTTTCTTATCCAAGTGTCACATTCTCATGTTACATTATTTAAAATTAGTGACGTATAACAATGCTTTGTTGAATAAAGCTGCACAGTAACAGATAAAGTAAAATTTAAATTAAAGATTTTGGTTTTACTTATTTTGTTATTTTGTATTATTCAGGTTTTTGTTTGTTTGTTTGACAAGCGTGGAGAAACTTAAGCTATAGTACCTACAAGTTTTTCTACCCAGACAGAGAAAAAAGTCACACATCGACGCATCAACAAAGCTTGAGTGTAGTACTTGACTTTTTATTTCAACAATTAAGTTTGTAAAGATCAAACACCAATAGAAATTTAGAAATCACCGGTTTGCATTGGCGTGTCTCATAGTATTATAGGTTTATACTCGTAGCAGTAGTAAACCTCCCTTTCCATTTCCCATGACACAAGATGAAACAACTATTGAACACATCACCGCGTTTCTAATTACAGTATCGGTGTCACGAGGCGTCTCATTGATCTGACGAGTTAATTTTCTCGCCATGTACTTCAATTTTCCTTGAAACTATCTTGAATGAACAAATATAGAGCCCGACTTTAGCTTTTCAAGTAGAATTGTACCCAGTATCGAGGTCTTAGAGCTTAGTAAGTTAATTCTCGGCAACCCTTTAAGGCTGAGGTTCAGGAAATCACTCAGAAAAATATGGTCACACAGTGTAGCTGAAAAAAATCGTACCCTACCACCACCGCCACCTCCGCCTCAATCTGCATTTTCACATATATATATATATATAAACTCACGCCTTCATTCCCAGAGTGGGGTAGGCAGAGCTACAGAATTACCAACAACTCTAAAAACTGGTTGATAATTCTGTAACCACATTTTGCACAATCAGGCTAAGATGTTTACAAGTGTATTAGTGACAGGTTGCAAGCCCATCGCCTAACAGTACTACAAGCCTTTATTCCCTTAGTCGCCTCTTACGACATCCACGGGAAGACATGGAGTGGCACTATTCTAACCCGGCAACCACACAGCAATGTAAACACATACACAATGTAAATACATTTTGGACAACCATTTGTTTATTCAGTTTGATTCCGTAAAGGCTTCGAAATCAACCATTGTATCGTGGATAGATCACGAGCTTTATTTATTATTTAGCATTTAATTACAATTATTTATTATTGTATGTAGTTAGCCACTTGACCGTCCAGTGATACCTTACTACCCAAAGCATTTCGGTTGGTAAAATAACCACATGCTCAAACGACTTAGGTATATACATATATACATTTGAACGTGTTTTATGTTTATTTTTGATAAGTATAAATTTTACGTTTAACTTCTAAATACATTTGTTTGTTGTAAAATTTACTCAAGAACAACCGTTAGCTTTTCTTAATCTCTCAAGGAAAACCTTCTTTATCTGGAAGAGATCCCCTTTTTGTATTGTTTTGGATTTTCTTTTATACAATAAAATGTTTACATACATACAGTGGTAGTCACATTATTAGGGACGCTTACGATTTTCCCATACGATTGCCTACAAATATCACTTTTCAATTTTGGGGAACACCCAAATACTCCGAAATATTTTATTCCGAATTTACTAATTCCGATTTTTAAAACCCCGAATTTCATAATTCCTAAGGAATAAAATTTCGATTACTAAAAAACACGATATTTATTTAACCGAATTTCCAAATTCCGATTGTATATTTTTCCGATTTTTATAACTCCAAATAATGAAAAGCCCGAAGTGTCATTGGCCCGAAAAACAAAATTCCGATTATTCATTTTTCGAAACTTTATTACTAATTCGGAAATTTGATATTCGGGATAATGAAATTCGTGTTTTCAATAATCGGAATTTTATTTATTAGGAATTATGAAATTCAGGGTTTTAAAAATCGGAATTAGTAAATTCGGAATAAAATATTTCGGAGTATTTGGGTGTTCCCATTGTAGACACAGGTAACAAAACCGAATTGGAGCACCCCAAAATCCACGTGGTCTTGTCTGTCTTACCCCTAGAGTGTATATAAAAAGCCGGAGACGCGGAGGGAGAGCAGCCGTCGCCCGCTGCCTGTGACAAAGGACGGGAGCCGTGCAAAGAGGAGCGGCTGAGGCTGGTCGCCGAAGGCGACCAGCAAGCCGAAGCTGCGGAGCGGAGCACGGGCGACCGTCCTTTGTCACGCGAGGGCGAAATGGCTGCTCTCCCCGCAGCGCCGGAGCTAAGGCGGAATCTTAAATTGTCAACAGTTGTCTTAAGTTGTTAATAACAGCAATTCGTAATTCTGATGTTTCGTACTTTTGATTAGTCGGGTTTATTATTAGTCGGTGTAATAATATTCGGAGTTTTGAAGATCGGTATTTTAATAATCGGAATTCGTATTTTTGATATTTCTGATTATTATTCATTCGGACTTATTATTGTTCGGTGTATTGAAATTCAGAATTTTGCAAATCGTAATTGTTAACGTTAGACATTTTGAAATTTCGGATTTATAAATATCGGAAAAATGAAAAATCGGAATACTTATATTCGGAGTTTTAAAACATTCGGAATTATAATAATCGGCATTATGAAATTCGTGATTCCTATACTCGGAATTTAGTTTTTCGTATTTATGTAGTGTACCCTCAATTTTGACCACCAAATAAAAAGTTCTTGACCAATTTTATTACTAATAACTATTTACTTTAGCTCATCAACTAAGGTTTAAACTGATGTTCAGTAAACTACTGTTAGAAACTGACCTTACAGTCTATAGGGATTTAAAAACTCAGTGCTGATGCATCCAGTACAAAGTTTTATAACTCTGTATGAAAGTCAAACAATTTTTTTTTTCAAATCTCTTTAAAATGAAAGATTTGTTTTCAACAGAGATAAATTGTACATACATTTAAACCATAGTTTATTAAGTAAGTGTAACTAAAAATAAAATTGGTTAAAAACATTTTGTTAGGTTGTCAAATTTGAAAACGCATATTTGTAAGTAGGGGTAGGTTATGGGAAAGATGAAAGCGTCCCTAATTATGTGAACACCACTGTATAATTATACACACTTAATACAAAATTACCTACTTCAAAAATCATTGCGTTTTATGTTCCACCAAATAAATTCCAAATAGCAATAGTATGGTGGCAGTATTACGTTTTTTAATAGCTAAATCAAAATAATTCTGCAATTGACGTTTTAATAAGTTAAAAGGTTAATATTTATTCTGCTGCTTTGTCGCCGTCGACATTTCATAAATAATTAATAAATCAATATCAATTTGATGATTACTAGTGCTAGCGTTATGAAATTGTATAGAAGGAATGCTTTTATCAAACGCTCAAATATTGTAATTCCTTCATAGTCATACTTGAATAACAGTTCCGCTGTTTTGTATGGAGTGTCAAAACGACACCTCGTTTGGGGTTCGGAGGAAAATGGGACGCCGTGACGTCATGCTGGTTAAGAAAATTGTAGTAAAGAATAAGACGGAAATACGGTTTACTCGAATTATATAATGTTACTGTAGTACATATGTGGTAAAGAGCATAAATAAGTGCAGGGTTATTGATTTCGTGTAGTAAAAAGTAGGTATTTATCTTACAGAAAACTATCTATTACAGAAACACTTTTTAACGAAATCTTGAATGACTATCAACACTAAAAACACTTTTTTAACGCATTAAAAACCATTATTAGTAAACGTAAACAATTATTTAAAACAGAGGTTTAATTAAAGTTAAATTCTGCCGTCAGCAAAAGACGACTCCTATAATAGATAGATGATTAATTATGTAACGGCCGAACCATACTATAGTATTCATGAATAGAAAAATGTATACTATGGCCGAACCTTATATTCAAACCGCGGACATATAAGGCTTACTTCATGTTAAAATTTGACATTTGCTCATACAAAATGTGTCAAAATTTAGTCCATCTATCCGCGGGCCATACGTAAATAAGTGCAATACCTACTTAGTTTTTTATTATCTTAGATCTTAGTCCTCGGGGTTGGCAACGCATTTGCGTTCTTAGGATTGCAGTCTTAGATTGTTAGATTGTTATGTCTATGTTGTCACAGATCACACTTAACATCAGGTGGCCTGTGTGCTCGTTCTACCTTCGCCATTCCAGGTACACTTTCTTGCTATTATAAATTAAATTCGCCGGCATTCTTAGGGAATTACTTCACCTACACTTCCACCTCCTGTATGTTAATTTTTTGTAGCAAACTTAAGCATAGATCGTACCTACCCTTAAAGTTTCTGAACTCGGTACCCGGACACACTGGGTATGATTAAAATTAAGTCACGCGTGCGGTCCGTGGGACGACCAGTCGGCTAAAAACTTTCTTTTGTTTCAAAGGACAGGATCACAGGAGGTTATTTCAGAGATTTTGAACAATTTTGAAGCTCTGGTTGGATGGATGAATTGCCGGGAATGTTGTATTTTTAATTTGGTTTCTTTTGACATTTTTGCCGTAGGTATACGATACGAAGCAGAATATAAACAACATCCCACCGACTATAAGAAACCTGCAAAATTTAAATACTTAGTAGTTTCGAATTAAAAATTTAAAATTATTACTGCGATCACCAATTAAAGCCTGAAGCATGACACCAGCGGAATATGAATCGTATTTATTATAGCTGTACAAATCTATATTTTATGTCCCATTCCAATAGCGATAGATGTTTTTGTTTTGGCTTTTGTCTACTATTGCCTGCTTCATACAAGGCACCCCCGTTATTTGTTTTTGTTTTTTTTTCGTTTTAAATAGCATTCATTTTAATTTGTTTTCATTAACTTTTGAACCACCGGTTTCAGTTGGAACTCTTTATTGCACACAAACAATTACGAGACATGTTTGAGTCAATATAGATAATCTGTAGTCACGGATTTTAATTGATCAGCCACTTGCCACTGTTCGTATTTTAGGCGTGTAATGCAAATCGGGTTCAGTAGGTTTTACTCGTATATCCAGACAAGGAAAGACGCAGGAAAGTATTTCACCTTTGTCATCGTGTTTGACAGGCGAGAAGTGCCATTTCTGAAAGCAAGAAATGTTATTTCACAAAATCATTGTCAGATTTTGAAAGTTAGAATGCCATTTGCATCTGTGAAGTAATTATTTAACATCTCTATAGTCGCTAGCAGATTATCGGATTATTTGTAATAAATACTTCTTGATTATCTCCTTCTTAAAGTAAATCATGTCAGTTTGTAATGTTGGTATTGTCAACCAGTTGCGACGGAACGAGCGCGGGACGATCATTTCCAACTGAAATGTTCAAGGTGGAGAGACAGAGCAGTTTTTGACATGTGTTATCCTTCTACGTCAGTAATATGTTAGTATTGTTTTGATGGTAACTATGGTCACGTTTAAGCAATAGTCATTATTGGTTCAAACTGAACTTAGTCTTTATTGGTCGTTCGTTACAAAAGAATTGCTATGGTCACGTTTCAATAATCCATTATTTTTATTATATATTTTTTATTTATTTAATAAGTACAATTTTAATTAAAGCTAACAATTTGTCATTGCCCCACTAAACTGGAGTAACGGTTTGACTGTGGGAGTATCTAACAGTTTGACCGACTGAACCCGATTTGTATTACACGGCTAAAATCGTTACATGAAATGTTTAATTTCTTTCAATATATATTTCTAGAAATTATTTTCCCGAAATCGACCAAAAAAATAATTTCTTATATGCCCTCAAAATGAATCGAAATGGCCTCCTTTACTTCTTCATTGTTACGTTATTTTCCCTCTTAGTTCTCTTTTTAAGTGGAGAACAAATAATTATCGCTGGGAGTCAGGTCCGGGCTATCAGCGTATTAGTGACAGGTTGCAAGCCCATCGCATAACAATACTACCAACAAACCTTTATTCCCTTAGTCGCCTTTTACAAGTTCCACGGGAATACATGGAGTGGCACTATGTACTATTTTTTTAGCCTGATTGTGCAAAATGTTGTAACAGAATTAACAACTACTTTTTAGGGTTGTGGGTGATTCTGTAGCTCTGCCTATCCCACTCTGGGAATGAAGGCGTGAGTATATGTGTTTATGTGTAGGTAACACACATTCAAATTTCTTGAAGGATGTTTAATGCAAATTAATATTAATATATCTAAAACTAACTGCATCGTGGCTCTACGTCTACACTACTCAAGAGTTTTCTTTTTTTTTTTTTTTTTGCCCCCGCGGCGACTTGAACAGCTACTACCGCGAGGATAATGGCGTTTCCACGTGAAGTGATTTCGCCAGTGTCAAGGTATATATGAGTATCAATCAATATAGCAATATAACACAATCCAATCTTCTCTAGGAAGATTGGGGGCAACGTTGTACGGTGATTTGTAGGTCAGAGGTCAAGATAGTTTTAACCTCTGCACCACTGCGAGTTCACTTGAAACGAGAAGAAAGATGCCAGATACACGAAATAAGTCCAAGTCTTCAATCACTGTGCGACACTAAGGCATAAAAAGTACAAATCACTATCAGAAAAGAACTTTGAACTCCTAATTACCCAAAAATTAAAGTCTAAAACAAATTACACGTCCGCCATCTTTTAACGTTGCAAATGGCCTCCAGAGTTTTCTTTATTATTTATTTCTTTACCGCTCACAATAAAAACCGGCCAAGTGCGAGTCGGACTCGCGCACGAAGGGGTCCGTAACATTTTCTATAAAATCACGTTTGTAAGGGAGCCCCCTCCAAATATTTATTTTATTCTGTTTTTAGTATTTGTTGTTATAGCGGCAACAGAAATACATCACCTGTGAAAATTTCAACTTTCTAGCTATCACGGTTCGTGAGATACAGCCTGGTGACAGACAGATGGACTGACGGACAGCGGAGTCTTAGTAATAGGGTCCCGTTTTTACCCTTTCTATACGGAACCCTAGAAAAGGAGTATTTAATGCCAAATGGCATTCTTTACTTGATGACCTTTGGGCAAATCAGAAAATTGCTCTATACGGTGTAGTATTGCGAGGTATTGCTATAAATAAACGGCACAGTTAAATGAAGCATATTCTATACTTAATTTTTTTTTTTTCATAAAGGTCTCGGATATATTTCTTCGTAAGAGCAAGTAATTATTAAGAGATTTATTGTTTTATGTTATAAAATACCGTCGTTTCAAACAGCTTAATAGGTACATGATGGAAGTATAGGTAGGTACTTTTCATTCATTCATCATTCATGTCAGCCGAAAGACGTCCACTGCTGGACATAGGCCTCCCCCAAGGCTCTCCACTCAGACCGGTCTTGTGCTTTTCGCATCCACCGCTTTCCCGCGATCCTTACAAGGTCGTCACTCCATCTTGTTGGAGTCCCGGTCCGCGGACGCCACTCAAGAACCTACTTAGAGGTACTTTTATAGGTACTGAATCTCAGGGAACACTTTGCCTTGTTACCAGCAGTAAAACTGAAAAGCAGCGTAAGCTGATATCTCATAATATAGGAGGTACCTAATAATACATCGTTATCGCGGGAGCAAACACAAATCTATTAAAGAACACATATAACAGAATGTCTGTTTAGTATAAACGGAATATTTTGCTTACACATTCTAAGCCTCTCAGAAGTTCTTCATATCTAGCGCAAAGTTTTCGCTGGAAACGGTCAATCAAACTCGTCTTAAACTGAGTAAACGTTTCTATAACTCAACATGTCAAGTTTAATATTTAAAAAGAATATTATGTCAAATCCAGTATTTTTGTCCAAAAAAGTTTTAACTTTTTAAATATATGTTTGCTATTTGCACTCACATTTAATTTATATATATTTTTGTATTATTTTGTACATATCAGATCAATCAAGAATGACAAATGTCTAAAGTAGCATGAAAAGTGACTGTATAGGTTGACGTTAGGATTGCGTAGCTAATCTTTTTAAATATGTACTAATAATCAAGTAAAGAACGGAAGTAAGATATTTGAAAGAAAATGTATATTTTGAACTCGGAGGTATAAACGTTTTCGATACGAGGAGTGTCACTTCTGTTATTGCCTATTTGTCATAGTCTTTCAGTACTGTCAAATCGTTTTTGCTCCCGCGATAACGATGTATGCTAATAACATTTGACAATAACTACCTACGTACTTAAAACCACCATCATGAACCAAAATGAACGTGAATGTTTTTTTATCATATAAGTTAACAATTGATATCACTAAATAAGATAAACATTAAAATTGCCATAAAACGAATTCTCAGACGTGACAAATAAAACTTGGCATTACATTGCGCCTCGTGAAAACTTGAAACAACAGTAACTCTTTATTATCAAGGGTACGTAATTGTTATATTTTTATTATAAAATCGTTAACAGTAGGTTACTACTTACTCATAACTACGAGTATCATTAAAATCACACTGTATAAGTGTATAACTAAAGTCCTTGTTTAATATTTTAAAGAATAATTCAATTTCAAAGATGGTTTTTTCGAAAGGCAATATTGCCACTGTTTCTCGTCATAACATGCAGCTGAACAGGCAGCGAGCTACTTGAATTTTAAATGTGGTACCGTATGAATAATACTTAGTCAGTGAAACAATGTTAGGGTTGATTTTGTTTTCGTTTCAAATTAGTTACGAAAGTTATGAGTTCCTATGGGGCTATGTATAAAGTACATTCAATCATAGACACTTTTAAAACTTAGAAAATGTTATTGTTTAAGGTTCCGTAACAATTGATAAAAAACGGAACCCGTCCGCTCCTCTATCTGTCTGTCTGTAAAGACCCTTATTCTCTGAAACAGATACAGCTATCGAGCTGAAATTTTGAATATTTTGTAGTAACTGAGTATTTAGTGGTTTAAACAACGTCTCATCATTTGAAATTTGTAATAGAACATCGATTTTTTTTAATGTATCCTGTGATGTATGACATGAAAGTTCTTAAATTAAACAGCATAATTTATTTTTATATCAAATCCCTGTCCCTGTTATTTTAAAAACTACTACTACTACTAACTATTACATGTACACTAGGGAAATAACACACACGAAGTAAACTTTGTAGTATGGAAAAAGCAAACATTACATAAATGGAAATTACTACTTCTGTTTATTTTAAAGAGTGATATAAATGTTTTGTACGGCGGCTTCTAAAATATGAAGACAGCGCAAACAGGAGCAGGACTTGGATTTATTTTCCTCTGGTCATTTTCCCTATTTTACATTAATAAATGATTATTTTACAGGAAAATATGGTTTTACCCAGAAAATGTGTATCTAGTTTAATGATTTTCGAATACAAACAAATACAAATATATTTATATTCCTAAAAATCGAAAAGCAGGATTTACAGGTGTAGCCGTATGACTCGCGGTAGTCGGGATATACAGGTGTAGCCGTATGACTCGCGGTAGTCGGGATATACAGGTGTAGCCGTATGACTCGCGGTAGTCGGGATATACAGGTGTAGCCGTATGACTCGCGGTAGTCGGGATATACAGGTGTAGCCGTATGACTCGCGGTAGTCGGGATATACAGGTGTAGCCGTATGACTCGCGGTAGTCGGGATATACAGGTGTAGCCGTATGACTCGCGGTAGTCGGGATATACAGGTGTAGCCGTATGACTCGCGGTAGTCGGGATATACAGGTGTAGCCGTATGACTCGCGGTAGTCGGGATATACAGGTGTAGCCGTATGACTCGCGGTAGTCGGGATATACAGGTGTAGCCGTATGACTCGCGGTAGTCGGGATTTACAGGTGTAGCCGTATGACTCGCGGTAGTCGGGATATACAGGTGTAGCCGTATGACTCGCGGTAGTCGGGATATACAGGTGTAGCCGTATGACTCGCGGTAGTCGGGATATACAGGTGTAGCCGTATGACTCGCGGTAGTCGGGATATACAGGTGTAGCCGTATGACTCGCGGTAGTCGGAATATACAGGTGTAGCCGTATGACTCGCGGTAGTCGGGATTTACAGGTGTAGCCGTATGACTCGCGGTAGTCCGAATACACTCGATCACGACGGTGTCGAATACCGTGCAGCAAATAACAAAACACGATTGCAAAACATAATTATAGTTCAAACGTGAAACTTTCACCTAAAATTTCATTCAATATTCTGAAAGTTACCGAAGTGAAATCGTTTAATTTCTGAAAATTACTAAAGTTTTGTTATGTAACGTAAGTAACGGAAACTTTTCATGAAATTTAAATGAAATTTACTGGTGTCAGAATCATTTCCCTATAATTATTTATGTAACTTTCAGAAGCTGCAATTTGCGCAGTTAAGGAAAGTTTTTTAATGTTTGAGAAATCGCCCATCACTAATTCCCGTCGCAATATTATTATTTTTTTGTTTTCAAAAATCGAATGTCATTATAACAGTACCATGTTTCTTAATAACACGCGTAACGTTTCTTAATTTTAATCCTTAACTAGGTACAAACTTTTAAAGAAACGCACAATAAATGAACGGACCCCGTCGTAATGACCTAAACTTCAAATTGATTCTAAACTTTAGAATTGAATATACCTATAGATGTTAGTTATATTTTAATGTTTAACGTGGTTTAGGCTAACGATGATTAAATAGCACATGGATTTAGCAGTGTTTGAAGAGCTAGTAATAATATGAAATGCATGGAGTAATGTTGACTAAAACTTTTGCTTGCATACTTTATATGGATTTCAAGGGGTCCATATTGGGTTTGCTAAAGTTCATTACCCGAAATTGATTTTCCTAACGATTTGTACTGCTAATGATCATTGTTCCTAAAGTTTTGTTTGCTAAAGTTTTCGTTGCTACATTTTTTTTTACTATTAACGTAGTCCATAACACTCAGTTTTCCGAAAATTTTAGTTAATAACATCACTGTTGAAACTTTATCTAAACTCCTACTTTTTTTTTTCATGACATTCTTCATCATAAAGTTTTTTTTTATAATATTATTACTCATAATAATAATAAGTAGTGCCGTTTTAAAAATCATTCAATATTTCAATTTGCTCAGATAATGTACAGGTAATAAATTGGTGTCTTTTTATAGATTTCTAATATGTTTCGGGCTATTTTTTCCTTTTTTTGGTAATTTGAAAAGAAGTGTACGAACAAGTCGACGGAGCTCCGCTGTGCGGAGCTCCTATTCCGCGTAGTTCTGGCGCTTCGCGCCTTGACACAACTCTAACCTAACCTAACCTATCATGCCTATCGGTTAGGTATTTTTATGAATAAAAACGAATCTACATAAAAAAGATATGATGATGAATAATAGTGTAAAAGAAGGTTATGTTGAGAAAATATAGGAAAACAAATAGTAGTATGATAGATGTTTATTGCAACGGACATTATAAAGTTGAATCATTAGTCATTCAGAACATTAGGAACAGAGTAGTTATGAGTAGTGATTATTAGGATGTAAATTTTTAGGTACAAAATTTTCGATATTGCGATAATCGACATTAAAAATTTAGTTCAACTTTGGCGCACCCGGATTTCAAGGGATAAGTTCGCCTTGTACTTGCCTTTTGTGTTTCCGTTTCTGTTTAACTTAGTTACTTATTTTCTGATTGTGCAATAAAGAGTTTACAAACATACACAAAAATATCGACGGATCGCTTTACAAAGTAGCTGTCGACTTTCTAGTACCGACTAGGTATCTATTTCTATTTAGATTTCACTTAACGTTATGTTTAAGTTTAAGTATGCTTAGAATAGATGTGAACATTGCGCGCCATCTAGCGAGGTTTTCGGTAACTTGAACAAAGCTAAAGGCTATTAATTGTCGCCGCTTCCAAGTGAACTGTGGAAAGTAAAGTGAAAAGCGTCCCTCCCAGTTACAGAACATTGCACATAGAGGGCAGCGTAACGATGAATGTGTTTATATGGGCGTTTTCACTAAAAAGTGTACCCAATTAAGGACTGAAATTAAGGAACTTTAACTTTGTCAGTTTTGTGACGAAAATTAGCCATACATTGCGGCCGTCAATATATAGCTAATTTTCGTCACAAAACTGACAAAGTTAAAGTTCCTTAATTTCAGTCCTTAATTGGGTACACTTTTTAGTGAAAACGCCCTTATGTTTCATTGCCGACTCAAATACTTTACTTACCGCCTGTTTCACAATCGACGAGTAAAGCATATTTGACATATAAATTTAGCCCTTTCTCTGTCTTACACTTGAAAATAGACAAGGAGAGAGCCAACCTTAAATGACAGATAAATTTACTTGTTGATTCTGAAACAGGCCCTTATAAAAATAAACTGTAAAATAGTACTTCAAAAATGGTTAAATACATAGACGAATAGAATATAATTTTTGAGAAATTTACGAAACCCCTAATTTCTGGGCAAACAAATGCGAATGTAAACTAATGGTGTTATTTGGTACAGTAGAACTGATGATGGAGTTCACGTCCTGTAATGATGAAGTGGAGTTTCAGTCTAACTTTGTAGTAAAAAGTAACTTACCGCCGTAGGTACTCAACGGCATTTTTAAGACAACAACCCGTTCCTTTTTTTAAATTTGTATATGAACAATCGTCACTCAGGAAATAGTCAATCGTCATTGTTTAATTGTGCGGACGTTAATTTAATAAACGTGTGTTTTAGTGAATCAAATAAAAATAATGACAATTAAGTAGGCACCTACAATAACTTGGAATAGCATATTTAATACCTGCGTCAATTTTTTTCTCAACTCAATTATTTATGAATTACTTACATCGAAGTCGGTGGCAAGAATCAGGTTACCTACATTGCTTTTGTTTAGTATGGTGTCAGATGATGCAGAATAATTACTTCGATTCATTGCATAGAAAACCGATGAACTCACGGATACGACCGAATATTGGTGGTCAGGTCATCATCAAACGCAGCAAAAATCGGGAGAGCGTCGGCGACCTTGGTGTATGTATAGTGTACGTGTACTTAGTTGTGTTGTGACATTAAAGTACGACCTACCTAACGAGTTCAAACCCTAGCAAATGCCACGTACCTGTTAGTTTACTTGATGCTCTTACATTGTGAGAAATGCTGCTCAATCAAAAATCTGAGCGTGTAAGAAGGGTACTTGTAAGTAAAATCCTACAGGGTCGAAATAGTATATCCAGAGAGCCCATCTGCTCAAGAGAAGATCAGATGCATACCGATCGTGACCTTGAAATGGTCGCCTGTATTCATTAAACTCATTATGTTCAAGCACCTTGAAATAAGTTAAGAAATGCCATCAAAGAATAGCCCTCGAACCCTTCCTCTGTCATTAGTAATTAGGAATGGAATATTTTAATTAAACTCCTAATCTTCTCTAAGCTATATTTTATTATAATTCAGTTGATGCAAATTATGAACCTTAATTTTCCTAAGAGCTCTCAATCTTTCTGGACCCTTTTAATGGGATTCCGACCGATCAACGCATTCATTCAGCAGGTACTTATAGGTATACTAAATGAAAGTACAGGTACTTATATAATATGTCACAGCTACACTGTTACACCCGAAGTAAGTTCAGCTCTCCGTTTTTAATAATACGCTATTTAAAGCTGTACGATGTTGATGGTAGATACGTCTTCTTGTAAATAATATCGTCTTTATAGAAACCACTACATACTTTATTAACGAAGCATAAAGTTCAATTTGGTGGCACGTGATGAATGCTAATGAAGCGTATTGGTTTTGGAAGAATTATCGTTCATCTCGCTTCTGCGTACTTGACCTATAAACCCACATCCTATCCTACTCTTTTTTCGATAATCTACTGTTTCGTTTGAATTTGGTTTTTAACGAAGTTTAAAATGGGTCACTCAATTAGATTGCTTACTGCGTGTGTATTTTAAGCGATACTTTTGCCGATTTTAATACCATTTCAATTGCTTTTTTTAATTAAAAGGTATCCTTTAAAAATACTTTTAGACTAAATTGAAAAAATCTCCCAACCCCTGCCGTAATTTCTCTCGAAAAAAATTACGATAGTGCAAAATCCAGCTATAATTATTGAACAGTACCTTATACTCGTAAAGAGATCTGGTGCAAAACAACACGGACATGAGACAGTTCGTTCTTCCTCCCGAAAAGTTACCTCTTTTGCAATTACTACGTTTTCACATTTCGACGACAATGTCTGTCTCTTTTAGTCTTACGTGCCAATGAAAGACAAGTCAAAATCCGATTTGTCTAACTTCAGTCACGCATTACATGATCTTATTCTTAATGTTGTAAATGCAACTGTACATTTTGTGGGACAAAGTTCATAATACCGAAGTATCTAAGAAGAAAAGTGTGCATACATATAGTAGCAGCAAGTAGTCGATATTCCCTCCGCGCTCCGGTGTGCGGCGCTTCAGAGATTTGGCCGAGGCCCTGTTGACTTCGCGTAGGAGTTTTTCGGGTAAAGGTTGATGCGCACATAACATCTTAAAAGGCGACATCTTTGAGCTTTGGCATCAGTCAGGCACCTTAAAAGGCGTGGCGTCCTAATGTGGGCTTAAAATGTTGAGTATTTATGCAACGTCTAAATAATATATTTGGAACCCCAAAACCAAAGAGGGCTGTTTTAAATTTAATGTGTGTATTTGTGTATGTTTGTGTTTTTGTATCTGCGTATTCGATTTGGACGTGTTTTTTGTAAAGTAAGCTAGTTTTATCGTCGGTATGGTTTTTAGCTGCACAGTTATCTTTTCTGGAGAAGGGCTGGGAAACTACGTACAAAATAATGTATTTTTAAGTGTACATCAACCTTAAAACTTGGCACTCTTGTTCAGCCGCCCTTCTAATCTGTTATGATCCAGTCGCCTGAGAACCACGTAAATGTTTACGTTCTATATGCGAACGTAATTTCCGCGATTTAGGTGCTTTCTAAAGGCATTCTACTCACGTAAGTGAGATAAATTATGCTTCTAATTTTTTATACCTTTTACGCTAAAACTGTTTTTGTATCTCGTTCGGCTAAATTAAAAAAGTATTGGTTTTGAATACCTAGAGTTGATTCTTCTTTTAAAGATTGGCCGTCTTAGGAAGTGTCCAAACCTCCTAATTCACTCAGTGAACGGGACGAAGAATAGGAACTGTTTTAGCGCTGTCGCTTACATTACCCGAAACTTGATAGGCGTTGTCACTTCATGATACGGTTCCAGTGCGCATATCGTCGCTTAGCTAACAATACCGCGTAAGTCAACGATTTGACACAAATTAAGAGTTAATTTAATATAATACAAATAAACTTCAAAACTCGATAACATTCGATTTTGACATGTGCGGTATTGTTAGCTAAGCGACGATATACAGATGCGTATGACAGCGTTCTGCGGACGTTATCGCTATCGTAAATGAATAGGATTGACTCAAGCTGCCGGACAAGACACATAGGTAACGGAAACGTTAAAGAATTACGAAAACTGACAAAATGTATGGAATTAGCATCTCACGCTAATTCCATAAATTTTGTCAGTTTTCGTAATTCTTTAACGTTTCCGTTATGTGTCTTGTCTAGGGCAGGGCATTTACTCCACTTTGGTTAACCACATACAGGGCCTCTTTTTTATGTCGTTAAAAAAATTCTGCAGCATGTTCCTGGGTGTCGTAAGTGGTGACTAAAAACAGGCCTCGGGGTCATGGCCGGTAAAAGAGTCGACCTATTGAAACGACCCTGCGTTGTTTACAGTCACACCTGTGTGACCTGGGAAGTTCACAAAGAAAGTGTAGGAGGTTCCGACGCCCCGGTCCTATAGAGATCTCGAAGCCTCCAACAAGCACACAGGTTTAGTGGGTAAAAACCTACATACACCCAGTGAAGTAAATATCACGGCATCACCCTGTTTTTTTCTGAAATTCTCATTACTCTGCCTAGATTTTTAAAGCGACATTCAACATGGATTTTTTTGACCGAGATTTTTAAAAGGGCATTATTTGAGCGACTTAAACAGCCATAGCCGAGGGCGATACAATTTAAACATCGCGGAGTCTTCCTCAGCGGCCTAATGAGATTGCGGCAAATTTTTACAAAGTAGGTAGCACAATTTAAAAATTCTTCTTTGCATAGATATTGAATTGTTTTATTAACGTTCTTGGCTTCCTCAAATAATATACAACTAAACTGAAATGATATAGGCCCTTTCAGATACACTTCGACCCTTTAGGTTATTTTATGCAATTACCCTCTTAGACATACAGCTGTTCGAATGTGCAGGTTTCCTCATGCTGTTTTTCCTTCACCGTAAATGCATCGGGTAATATAATTAAGTTATGAAAACTCATTGGCGCATGGTGACCGCGGGGGTTCGAACGTGGTACCTTACGATCACGAGACGAGCCCCTAAGTCACTAGGCCACCGACTCTCTTAATTATAAGGGCTGCTTCTCGGCTTAAAACTACAAAAAGAAACCATGTGTGGGTTTTGTAAGTATTATGATAATTAAATATGAATGTCTTCATACTCGTAACCATGGCGCATTCAATCCCTTAAAACATGTCGAATAGTTTTGTGTCGTTGACCTTCTACCAAATATATTCGGAGTTGCCATACTCAGGAGCATCCCCTGAAATTACAGCGATTTGAAATATCTACTTATATTTATAGCCGTGACAAGGCAAGAACATGTATAACTTCTTTTGAATTCGACAGTTCCTCCATCTGGTGGCATTTTGAAGTAGTACCTAACTACTATAAGTTCAATTATAATTACAACTTTTAGTTAATACCTACAGTGAAATAACACACTCTTTGATTTATATAGCTACCGTAAAATGTGCCTACTTTGCTCCCCCATGGGTAACTATGCTCCATAGTGACTTTTTTGTATGTTACTTATAAGACAAGGCCGATGACAAATTTTCTAAAAATAATTGATGTATACATCCAGCTGCGCAGTGAATGAAAGCACTAGAATGATTTACAATACAGAATACCTCAATATAACGATGGAGCAAGATTACCCGTGGGGGAGCAAAGTAGGCACATTTTACGGTATTTGTTTACGTATCGAATTATGAAAAATTAAAAAAATTACATCGCTGGAGCTGTAAACTATTAAGAATTTCTTTAACAACTAACGTCGTACACGGTGTTTTTGGTTTTTGGTCGTGTAAGGCTACTTTAACGTAAGTTTGTTTTATAAAAAATATATAAAAATAATGTTTTGATAAAATGAAAAGGGACAGTATAACTAAAAATAATTATGGCAGGTAATATAGACCCACACCGAACGTAACCTAGTTTAGTAAAATATATTAACCATTATTCAGATTGCGTCGATTCAAATCCGGAAGGGCTAGTTTTAGATAGGAAGCATAGAAAGCGAAGAAAAAAATGAAGGTACGTACCGTAAAACGGGGTGAATAGAAATCAAGGGGTGAATAGAGACACAACCTAAAAAAAGTCACAACTTGTTACAAATAAGAACAAGTATTAAATGGACAATAACGTTACGTCTATTGGAAATAATTTCAGTCTTATAATTAGTAACATATGTTTCATTTTAGGTTGTGTCTCTATTCACCCCTTGATTTCTATTCACCCCGTTTTACTGTAAATCAGTAAAATTGGAAAATTGTAATATAATAGTGTTTTTTTTTTTGTTTACCCCTTAATAACCTAAAAAACACTTGCTTTTATATTTGATTAAAACTGTATCATTCAACTCAAGCACAGGCAACACTAGAGGGGTGCGGCACGCGGGGGTCCGTGCGTCACTGATCGATGCAGCACTTGTTGCCGCGTTCAACAGGCACTGCGACCCGCTGCGACCTCTCTAGCCCAATTCGGACACCAAATAACAATAACCACAGACTTATTACTACCGCGAACATTAGCGTGAGAGCGCTCATGTAGCTTCATGTGTTTTATAAAAACTCGAGGGATGCGGTGGCGTACGGTTAATACTCAAAACAAAACAAAACGATGCCTTAAATTTAAATTCGTGTATAAGCACTATGAAAATTAAGGTAGACTTTAATTTGTATTGTTTGAAAGTTGATGGCATAATGACTTTTGTAGATATTGAAGCAACTGTCAAAATGTATCACGTGACCATGCCATACGGCACGTCACATTTGTTTAGGCAGGTTAACCCTATATTTTATTTTATCAGTCGTTAAATGTTCAAATGTCATCAAGGTAATATATCGAAGTAGACAAGACACACTGAAAAATGAATATTCCCGACTATATTATTATAAAATTGTTGAAGGTGGGAGAGCGGCTTCAGATATTTCTGAACACCTTGTCTGCTGCGATATATTTGATGGTGACTGTATAATGATTTATTTTTTATTAGTTCGTCAAATAAAGTTATATGGTTAATATTGTGGTATAAATTTCCTAACTTTACTTACTGCTAGCAGAAAATAGATATATCTATCGTTAGCATCGAATCGCACTGATAAGAAATCACTGATTGAATCCGTACAATGTTGAGTGGTTCATTTAATCATGTGTCTCCCTACACGTGCAGAGCACATGCCCATTCTTATACTTTTCACGGTATCACTATTCCGTCATTCTACATCACATCACAAAGGTTTAAAATTTCATAATGTTCTATCACAAGTTAAAATACCTTCTGTATTCGGTCAACTATCAAATTATTCGGTTTTTAAAAGGGTCCTACCTACATTTTTATACTGGCTAAGAGAACTATTCTAAGTACGAGACAATGACGAAAGTTGAGGTCGCCAAAGTTTTAGTCAAACCATTCAAAAAAATATAATTAATAGGGATTACTAACTTAGTAATATGAACCTGTGCCTATATGAATTATAAATATTCATTTGTGCAGAACACAGATATAAACTTTTACAATATCGCTTATGATATTAATTCAAAACTCGGATTTATTAATATTCAAACATAAAAAATGGTACCAGATAACTGCCATGTTTATAGAAAAAAAAACATTAAATAATTATAGTATCAAAACTGGGCACTGTTACTGCCTAGGGTCAATGTTACCCGGGTTACCGGACTTGTCGTACATGGACGTAATCTTGTAACATCAAATTAAAGGGCGCGCCCACCCTCGTTGGCTGGAAAATAGTATATTCAGGTATGGTTTAAATAATCAGTAAGTAACATTGAACCCCATTATAAGAAATTTACACATATACTTTATCAACATACCTATATAATATAGAATTTTTGAAATACTAAAAGTAATGTAAAGCTAACTTTATTTAATAAAAACGAAACGCTGTTTTAGGTTTCTGAACGATTTTGTCCTTTTGTTGACACTTAACAGTTCTGTTGTTGTTGTGGTATAGCGTCTTCCTTTTTTCTGCCCTAAAATTTTCCGGTTGCAGTTAAATTACAAAGTTAAATAAACGGGTACCAATTTACTAAGTGGTTTTTTCTCCATAACCTAATCCGGTACGATTTTTTCACATACAACACCGGTTTTCTCATTCTTTGTATCACGTGATCTACCAGTGACGTGATTGGTTTAAAATCGAAACGAATATAAACGCTTGTTAGGGTATAGTGTATCTTGGCAGTGCCTCCTGGTATTTGGCTAAATAACACTGGACAATGGACCCGCGCAATTTCTGATATGTAAAAGCTCCTTTACTTAATTCTGTGCTATGTTATGATAATTATTATTCCTAAAATGCCAAGGCTTTCAAGATATTGCGAGAATATCATAGATAACCGTAGGTACCTACTGTCGATAGCAAAAAGTTTTAACGAGCCTTTGTCCGTGAATAGGAAAAACCTGAGTAAATCGTGTGGATGCAAGAATAAACTTAATCCTAAAGAGTTAGGAGTTATTATTGCGTAGGGTTAATATTATTAGTAGAACGGCAGGTAGGTAGGTATTGTAATGGATAAAGTTCCCGAACGCCTACTTTCCTTAAATTTTATGTTGTTGACGAGATGATTAGTTTTGAACAGACCGCGGGCGCGGGTAGGAAGTTTTAGAGACAATTAATTAATTGGTTTTTCAAGATAGTTTGCGTGGATTCTAAATAATAAACTTTTTCCGAAACGTGGGATCCGTATCAACAGTCAACCCACAATACTACTACTATAGATGCAATGCGTTACTCGAGCACCGAGGGTTCCGCACTTACGTCGTATTTATATGAAACTAGCTGACCCGGCCCGGCTAACGTTGTTTTGCCATGTATGTAAAATTTAGGGGCGGACCACCCTTAACATTTAGGGGGATGAAAAAACGATGTTGTCCGATTCTCAGATCTACTGAATATGCATATAAAATTTCATAACAATCGGTCAAGCCGTTTCGGAGGAGTACGGTAACTAACATTGTGACATGGAAATTTTATATATTAGAAAGAAGAAAAAGATATTATAGAAGCCCACCATTCAATACAGTATATAATATCTCTTTAAAGTAAACATAGCCATAACTTTACCGACCTTAGTACTAAGTTTAACCTGGGAGACATTTTCATTCTAAAATATCGTGAGTATTCGAGCAAATTACACATTTTTCGGTAGTAAATAGATTATTCCCAAGTCTATGTATATTTTTGTTTTTTTTTTGTCGTTTCTAAAATAAAGGGAGGGACGGTGTGTTTAACTATGTGCTTCTCCCAACTACCGTAAATACGCCAACATTGCCCGAATTTCACAACGAAAAATTGTTTTGCTATTATGTTCTATAATAGCTATGTTTTTAGTAATCTTTGCTGAAGCAATATGGTCATGTGCATGTGGTTCCTGGTCTGGTCATAAGTCTTATATTTAAACACTGATTTTGTCGATTTTAATGGCGGGCAATGTTATCTGGACTTTCAGCCAACATTGCCCTTTATGATTTTTGACGCAAATGTAGCCACTACGCAGTTGAAAAGAGCAACAGGTGACGAATTAGAGAAATGATACCGTTTATTTTAATCGTTAAGAAAAAAAGTACATTAAGACAAGTTTTGGTTACTTTTACATTATACAAACTCAGGAAATAAGATTTGACACTTACTTATATGACTACAATCTATTTTGATAAATAATAAATCACAACCGGTAGTTTACTTAATAATACTTGAAGATTATTTTTCGAGAAAATATAGTTAACTATATTAACAGCCCATGTCCCACTCAAAGGTAGCCTGCTTATTTTACTACTTGATTATTACAAAATGTTAAAACAACCCTGACGCTCTTTCGACATTGGGCAAAGTAGTCGGTCACGCGGTCAAAATTAACGTATAACATACATACATACATACATTAAATCACGCCTGTTTCCCAGAGGGGTAGGCAGAGACCACTTCTTTCCACTTGCTACGATCCTGACAAATTTCCTTCGCTTCTTCAACATTCATACATCGAGTCATGCACGCACGTCGGTTTCGGGTACTTAAGATTCGGCCCTTTTCCAGTATTTCTCCGATTTGATTCGAAAAAGTACGCCTAGGGCGGCCCCTTCCGACCCTTCCACACACTTTCGATCTGTATATCTCTTTCGTCAATCTTCCCTCATCCATCCTTTCCAAATGACCGAACCATCGAAGCATGCCCTTTTCAATCTTAGTCACTACATCATAAATCATAAAATCATAAATCATTTATTTGCTAGAATGTAGTATTACAAAAAAGTCAGGTGGTGATAAAATTGAATTAGGTAGGTCCTCACATTCTGCCTTACTAAGCATGCAAACATTATTATGTTAATTAATTCAGTAATTGTACTCGCAGCACATACAGTATTACATTGATGTCAAAATTATTTATACTAAAATTATCCTTTCTAATCTTTATAATCCAAATATTCATTAATGTTATAGAAACAATTTTGTAGTAGCCAGTTGGTAACATTTTTCTTAAAACTTAACATTTCCATTTCCTTAAACTCAAACGGCAGTTTGTTATAAACCCGTATGCACATGGAGTACACGTTTCTTCTACTGTAAGTCAGGCGACAATGGGGTACGACGAGCTTATGTTTGAGTTGATATCTCTCTGGACGGTTCGAGACGTGTGACCTCAGTCTAAAAAGAAGTGGGTTTTGTTTTACAAACATACATATCTCCCTGATGTACATACAAGGTAAGGGGAGTATGCGTAATGACTTGAATAGTGGCTTACAACTCTCCCAGACCTGAGCTCCGCAAATTGCCCGTATACATTTTTTCTGCGCTTTAAATGCATCTATAATATCAGTTGAGTTACCCCATATTATTAGGCCATAGGAAAGAGTCGAGTAGACGTACCCGTAGTATGCAGTTATAGCTGCTTTTTGTGAGACAATCTGTGCCAAACGTCTTAGAGCAAATACGAAACGATTAAGCTTGTCACACACAAACTTTACATGTGGTTTCCAATTTAATAAATGGTCAATTTTTATGCCTAGAAATAAAGTCATATTGACATTTTCAATCTTTTCATTCATCGATATAATATTAAGTGGAACTAACTTAGCCTTATGGGTTTGGAATTGCATGATTTTAGTCTTACACAAATTGATTTTAAGGCTATTATTTGACAACCATTTATGCAATTCTGACAGTGTTGATTTAATTTTGTCTAACATAGGAGCACCCTGGTCGGCTCTAATGATTACTGTAGTATCATCGGCAAACAGTATATATTTATCATTTGAAATGCTGGGGAGATCATTAACGTACAGTAAAAAGAGAAGCGGACCAAGAATACTTCCCTGTGGAACGCCATTATAATTGTATCTATAGGCAGATGCGTAAGTCTTCATTATAGGGTGTTTTTGGCTTCTTTCGATATTTGAGATTTCAACACATTGCTTTCTACTGCCCAAATAACTTGTCAACCAGTCATGTGCTTTGCCCCGTATACCGTATTTCTCTAATTTATTTAGCAAGTTTTTGTGATTTACCAAATCGAATGCCTTGGACATATCGAGAAACAAAGTAGCCGTTGGATTTTTTTTATCAACACATTCAGTGATATACTTTATGAGGTGAAAGCAAGCTAAGGAGGTAGATCTACATTTTCTAAAACCATATTGTTCAGGTATTAGTATATTGTTTACTGTGGCAAAGTTATCCATTCTGCTGTACATGAGCTTTTCAAATACCTTACTAAGAACAGGTATAAGTGTAATAGGCCTATAATTATTAGTATCATTAGGATCCCCTTTTTTAAATATAGGTTTGATTACAGAAATTTTTAATTTCTCTGGAAAAGAGCCTTCAAGGAACGACAGATTTATCAAATAACTTAGAGGATCACTGATAATGAGTCCGCAGTCTTTAAGAATTTTTGTATTAATACCGTCATAGCCCACTGCATTACTGTTTTTTAACTTCATTATGGTTTTGAGAACTTCACAAGCATTAGTGGGGGAAAGAAAAATACTACAGAGGTTATTATCTATACTTGAATGAGCCTTCGAGTCTATACCAATACTGTTACTACTTATATCTATAAAATAATTATTAAACATCTTCATCTTCTTTTATTCCACACTTCTCTCTGATTTTTTCATTTCTAACTCTATCAATCAGTTTCACACCACACATACTACGCAAAGAGCGCATTTCAACTGCATTTACACGACTTACATGCTTGTCCTGCCACACCCAACATTCACTACCATACATCAGGGTAGGGGCCAGCACTCCATTGTGAACAGCCAGCCGGGCTTTTTGTGAAACGCCCTGTCTGCTCACAAAGGAGTACAGTGCCCCATTAATTTGATTCCCCGCATTTACCCTCCTCTCGATATCCTTCTCACACTTACCATCTCTTGTAAACACACTTCCCAGGTACACAAATTCGCTCACTTGTTCTACTAATTCGCCATTTACATTTATCACGCACTCAGTCATCTCTTCATCCTTCTCTATCACCATGACCTTGGTCTTGGCAACATTTACTTTCATCCCCTTTTGCTTAAATCCCTCATTCATCACTGTCAACATCTCCTGCAACTCAAGTACCGATGGGGCAAGTATAACTTGATCATCGGCATATAAGAGGCATTTGATTAGCAACTCTTGCACACGCAAACCCTTATCATACTCTTTCAAATCCCCCATACAACTGTCCATGAATAGATTGAACAGCCATGGTGAGGCAACACAGCCCTGTCTAACACCTTTAGAGATGTTAAACCAGGCCGAGTATGACCCATTGATCCTGACACAGGCTCTGGAGCCCTCATAAAGGGACCTCAAAGCCTGCACCAGGTTGCTGCTCACTCCATACATAGACAACACCGTCCACAACTCCTTTCTATCTACCCTATCATAGGCCTTTTCCAGGTCCACAAAAGCACAGAAAACCTTTTGGTTGACAGCCAAGAACTTTTCTGTGATGGACCGTAGTGAAAAGACCTGATCCGTACATCCCATTCCCTTTCGAAATCCCGCTTGTACATCCCAGATTTTGTCATTCGTAACATTCAATACCCTTTCAATTAAAATCTTCGCATATACTTTGCCGACAACACTAAGGAGGCTGATACCGCGGTAGTTTTTGCAGTCTTGCTGTGACCCCTTTCCTTTATACAGTGGGACGATAACGGCCTTGACCCAATCTTCCGGGACTCGGCCGCTTCTCCAACATGCATTGAAAAGGCGGTACAACAGACTACCCACCAGGCCATCTCCTCTCCTCAGCATTTCTATCGACACTCTATCACAACCTGCTGATTTTCCCGCTTTCATACTTTTTAATGCTTTCATGATTTCACTCATACTAATCACACTTTCATCTTCGCTACTTGCACCTTTACTCATGCTTTCTGGCTCACGAGAAATATCTTCGCATTCAAACAAGCTTTCAAAATAAGTTTTCCATCTATCAAGCATTTTTTCTTCCTCACATATTAAGTTTCCAGACTCATCCCTCACCGCGCTTAATTTAGTTTTCTCTGATTTCCCCCGAGCCGATTTAATCAAGCTCCAAAAGAGTTTAATATTCGACCGGAAGTTGTCAGAGAAACTCCTATCATACTTTTCATTCAGTAAATCTTTCTTTCTAGCCACAACGTCTTTCACTCTTTTCTTTGATCTATTATACTCTTTTTTCTTTCTGTCGCTTAGATCTTGTCCTGGATCTACAGCTACAAAATCCAACCAACACTTTTTCTTCTCTTTCACTACATCATCTACCTCTCTATCCCACCATTCCGGACGTTCATTCTTGCTTTTTCTTCTTTTGACTACACCGCATACTTCAGTGGCCGATTTGACCATGCCATTCTTCATAATCTCCCATACATTATTAACATTATTCTCAACTTCACTGTCATTCATCTTATTGACACATTCAAAACAATCTTTCAGCTTTCTTACGTACTCATCTTGTATAACTTCGTCTTTCAGTTTCTCTACTTTTATCCTCTCTAACGCAGTGGTAGGTACGGGAACACGATGGCGCCAACGTGTGAACAGACCCCTTACTCGTGTTACCACTAAGTAGTGATCTGAACCTACGCTAACTCCTCGAAATGCTCTGGTATCTACAACTTTGTTACGCAGCCGTTCATCCACAATCATCAAGTCTATCATAGACTTCTCATTCTGCCGTCTCCATGTATACTGATGAATCTCTTTGTGATCAAACAAAGTGTTTGTCACGCAGAGATTCTTAGCCAAACATACATTGAGAAGGCATTTGCCATTCTCGTTCACTCGCTCATCACCATACTTACCCAGTACCGATTCATAACCATCCCTTTGCACGCCTGTCCAACCATTAAAATCACCTAGCAAAATCATCCTTTCGTATAACATTACCCATGATAATAACTTTATTTATATAAAACCTGGAATTTTAAATCCTAAGCTAAAATACTTTGCAATGTGTATTTTACTACAAATAATTGGATGCACTCACCTGCGTCTTCGCCATGATGAATAATAGTAGACATGCACTTCTGACCAAATTTTTGCACAAAAATACACACCGCCGTCAACGAGTCGCAACAAGCTACTAGTGAACTTGAGACGAATGCTAGCCGCAGTTTTGTCACGAATTTAATTTATTTTCTACCATAGTAAATAATGTTGCGATAAAGAAGAAGATTTTTTCCACATTTAACGAATTTGTTTGTAAATTTCATTATGGGCAATGATACCCTAGGTGGCAATGTTGGCGTATTTCACAGTATCTCAAAAATCATGTTCTTTAGCAATCCAAAAAAGTATTATAATCCTTTTTAACTTACAGTTATCAAGAAAATGATTTATAAAATGAAAGGTGAAAATTATTTTATTTATTTATTTATGTTAAGGAAATCCAACAGCTATACAAATTACAACAATAGACCGAGTAGGTATAGGTGTACCAGAATCTCATGGCAAATGGGGAAATAAAAAAATGTAGAGGGCAATATTGGGGAAATTGGACTATTGATACTGTGTAATTTATAACCAGGGATCGGAAATTCGGATCGATATTTACCTATACTTTCGCACCGTCTTTGTTGATCAGTTGTATGGAGGCGGACTCAATCATAAAATTCATTACTAAAATTTCTGGGATTTCAAAATAAATAAATTGCATTAATTCATAATCAATTATTTATATTAAATGAAAAATATTTCATGTATAGATTTGCCAAATGTTATTTAATTTACCTGTAACTCATTAACCTAATGAATTTATAGGAGCAAAAATGAATGTTTTATCCTAGGTACATGTAAAGTAATTATTATATTAACATTTTGTAGAATCCCAGAATCCCGGAACTTATATTATTAAAATAATATTTTTAAGAAGCCGACGCCATGTTTGCCTATCTTTTTCCGGGATTTTGCCAACTTTAGGTAAATATCGATCCGAATTTCCGATCCCTGTTTATAACCGATTCCAAAAAATAAAGAAGTTTAAGATTCGACGAATTTATATTTTTTATGCTTTTAGGATTATTAAAAAAAATATATGACACTAGAGGTCTATTAAATTAAACTCAGTATAGGATAATAATTTAATATATCTGAGGACAAAGGACAATTTCATATATACCATGACTCAAACTAAGCTCTTTTCGTGTACAACGGTACTAGACAACGATATACACGTCAGCAGTATATAATTAGAAAGCAGTAGGTATATAAAAATAAATATGAACTTAAAAACTTACAAACATCCAAGATTTGGTAACAAAATTCTGTGCTCATCACACAAATATGTCTCTACCGGTATTTGAACGCCTTGCGTCCGTGGGCAATTGAGCTACCGTGCCGTTTAAAGTGAGTATGTGTATTTTTATACTATATCTTCTTATATATAGTATTTATATATTCTTTAATTAATACAATCGTTACATAATGAAGCCCTTAAGACGAGTTCCATCGAGTCGAGTAGGTTGGATTGGGTTAGACTAATTATGAAATGGTTGTATATTGCTGGGGTAAGGTATTAACATTATTGCTCACAAATAAAATAATAAACACACCATTCTTTCTATGAGTATAAAAAATAATGGTTGTATATTGCTGGGGTAAGGTATTAACATTATTGCTCATAAATAAAATAATAAACACACCATTCTTTCTATGAGTATAAAAAATAACTTGAAATCTCACCGTATGGTAGTGCTGGGAACCCCTGTAATAAGTAACATTTACGTAAGACAAAATATACCTAAACCTAAAAGTATCAAAACCGTTTGTTTCAACTTACCGGTCAACTCCACGACACGCTTTAAAATTGAAGATTGTGATTGATTAACACCTCCTTCGCGTATTGTATTATATAAATTGTATACAATATTCCTCGCTTGAGATCTAAGCGGTTTTCTCGACATTTTCACCAGATAACAATCGTTGAAGTCGAATTACAAAATGTAAGCAACAGTAAACAAGCGATTTGACACAGCTGCCAGTTGACAGTTGCCATATAAAAACTATTTTTTTTTACTTTTAAAAATGCCATCAGATTCTGGTACACCTATAACCGTTAGCCAATTACAGGATCTCACTACTAGATGTAGAATAAATGCTAAATGCGTACAATACACAAAACGACACAAACATAAATATATAATTATAATAATTTAACAGCTATGACTGGCAAACACATGCTAGTTTCACTCACTCAAAGCACCTCGCCGACAACTTTTGTCTCACGGATTGACCCTTGCAGTTAAATATATCCTATCCAGGTCCACCTCTCTTGCCAGGTTGTTCAAGCTCTGTTTATCGGAAACTTGGTGGTTTTCACTGCTGAATAATTTGTACTTTCTAATGTTGAGGCTATATTTATACCACTAAATACTACATACATTTCAAATTTCAGACCAATAGCTTAAGCTGTCGCAGACAAAAATGCTCTTGATAGACAATAAAGTAATCTTATAACTCTTATAAAGGTTCCGTTCTCAAGTAATTACTTAGCACGGAACCCTAAAAACAACAATTTCTGATGTTAACGGTGCCCTGTTAGTTGACACGAAGTAACTGGTAGGGACACGCCCAGAAGAAGTTTGTTTGTAGCTACGCAGCTCTTGCGTAGTTTGGGGGTCTATACCTGCTACACGTCGTAACCGTAGCGTCGTAGGCGGGCTACGTGTGTGACAAACTTCTACTACGACTTTACTTTGATATAACTGAGTTAAAACTGTTTATTTATACCTTCTTACAGTGAACTACAAAAACCTGTATCCACTTTGAGAGCTCAGTTTAGCGTTAATTTAATCGTAATTTTTGTTATTGTTTTTTATCTAGTATAGGTGTAGGGCTACCCCATACTCGTACATATACTTACGTAATTTAGTGATCTGCAAGATTATATTTTCTGCCAAATAAACCATAGCAATTGTTCTTATTAGATCTGAAAGAAGACGAAAAATAAATTATTGCGCTTGACTTGTAGTAAAAAAAGCCACCATACTGCTTAATATGTTAACCCTTATTTATTTTAAAACATTGATCACTTTTATCACAGCTTATAAACTCTCTTCTATCTTTTAAGCCCTAAATACTCAAGGCAATTTGGCACCACGCCCCCCTTAACGAGTTATGTACCCTTAAGGAAACACGCTGGGTACACAGCACGAGGAAATGACCGAGTCAACAAAGGTACGATTGAAATGAATTATTTTCCTTCATTTTGTCCATATTTGCCAACCTGCTGTAATGTTACAAAACTTCGTCGGTCACTTGATCAACGCGTTCGTTAGCATTATGCAGCGTTAGGGCCCCAAGATTGAACACAAGTGTAAATTAGGTTAAGTTAGGTTTGACGCAATAGCGTCTGAACGGATTTGAAATTCGGAGCTCAGTTCGGTTTTTATTTTGTCACAGTTATTTTTTCAAAGTTTCCTAGGCAAATTCCCAAAAGCTCTCATTACACCCTTAATCCTACTCATTTATCTAAATACATACTAAGCACAAAACCCTTTAAAAAACCACACGGAAGACAAGACAATAACTCTTACAGTTTTCAGACTGAAATGGAATTGACTTCTTAATCAAATGTAATCGATTGACAAACAGAATGGAGTACAACATTTAATCTATTTTCCACATTATCTCCTGAAGTGTATATTAATGAAACTATATCAAGGGTCCGCTTCTCGATTAGAGCTGTCACTGCTAAAAAGCTACTACATGAGAACCAGGCTTGCAAGACGCTGTGACCTTCTGTACCTGTTGCTTACCCTCGGAGAAAGTGACGCGGGCAAATGCGCCGTCGCCCTGGTGTTGCTAGCTCCCAAACCGTGCCAATACTACGGGTAAAATATTCTAAAACAAGCCAACATTATAGGCCGTTTACAGACTTTAAATTGTTTTGAAGTTTATTTGGCGCCCAACGTGGGACCGCGTTAATTAGTAATAAGATTAACAAAATGTATGTTCAGTCTTGTTATAGTGTTTTTAATCACGATAGCGCGTCCCTCTACTTTAATAAACATACATTGACGCAACTGTGTTATGTCAATACGAGCGGCGGGGCGCGGCGTATGAGAACACTGTATTGTTTACAATACTTTTTTGTTACTGTTCTTCCAAAATTTAAGGTAAACTAACGAGTGAATCAATCTATTAAACTTAATACTAACTAAGTAGAGCTGGTTATCTGCTGACCTAAAACACCGATTACTCGGTTGGATACATTCAAAACTAGTTCCCCGATATACAGATGGGAATAGGTCGCTCGGGAGGTGGCAACCCAGGCCCGGGCGGCGGCAGTGTGCGCGAGCCGCCGCGCCAGCCGCTCCTACCGACACTGATATCAAAAACCCCGTATCACACCCCAATATACACTTAACAAGTGGAGTGCATAAATGACTTTAATTCTGTGCTAATCTCATCTATCGGTCTCTTCCATTTCGTGCTCAATATACTATTAAGCATTTATAATGGCTCGGGACTTCCAGAGCTGACATCTACAATTAAGTGGTCGCAAACGGTTAACTTTTTCTTTTACTATAACTCCTTATATACAAAGTGCTTAGTGTGAAAGTGTTTAATGAGTTTAGTTAGGTGATTTTCAATCAAAAAAAAAAATCTCTTGCAACGCTGCTAATTACTACAACAGCGGGACAACCCACAGTATTATTAATATTTAAGGAACAGTGAATAAACATTAAGCTAACGATAACGAACAAGATTTAATAAAAATATTAAATTTGTTTTTTATACCGTTATGAAACTGACATTAAGTTTACATTTGGGCAAAAACATTTATAGTTAAAAAAAAAATAGGGTTAATTTACCTAATTGACTTGGTCATTGTTATCAGGTCCCAGTCAGCTTGATAAATGTTCATTTGAATAAACGGGTAATCTTGCAGAGATAATGTCATCGAGGGAACACTTCAGGCGCAACAGTTAGCCCATAATCTTGTGTCAGCGTCCTCCCACGCCCCGAATTCTTACATTTCTTATAAGGGTGCGCTCAACTTTTTTCGTTTCACATATCTATTCGATGTTTTATTAATGTGGTGCACATAAATTGCGTACGTGCTCGTTCCCAGGTAGGTATTGGCCTCGGACAGATATCTACGACACCTCCGAGCTTTATTGCGTCGCGTAAATATAATATCAGCATCCGCAGCGTAATTGGATTGAAACGGTGATCAATTAAATTTGGCGCCCAACGTGGGGCCTATTGAACCTTTATTAATAGCTTCTATAGAGCGATCGGCGGTCTTGACAGCTGGCAATCTATTGTGGGAGAGAAATTGCGGTTCTGTTTTCATAACTCGATAACGAAGCTCACAGCTGGTCTGGTGAGCCCTCATCAATCAGTTTATCGACTGCGCCATTCGCTGAGGTAAGCGTATAACCCGTTTACGCGTCTGCATCAAACATACAGCATCTCGACACGCGTTTAATGCAATGGATATACTGTTTTTATTTTCATTACAGAATTATTACACATGGGATGCGCTCCGTCTCGTGCATTAAAAGTACAAAGTAACGTTTAATGTTTAGTTCACTGCTCCTTAAACCAACAATGTTGTTTTATGGTTCGGTTTTGTAAAACTCTTAAGCATAAATGTATCTCTATCTAACTTAGCTTTCCCGTAATTATTAATATACCTACTCGTGGGTATGTAGTATTTGCTACAGCTAGTAAACAAACTCCCACTCAGTGTCTGTCGTGGCGGGGATTTACAACTACGTAGGCGTCCAGCAAGGCGGTCGTCTGTGACCTCGTCTGTAGCAGGTTACTGACGATCTTTTGAATCCAATTTCATCAATTTTCAGTCTAAACACAAACGTCCTTTTAATTATATATTGCCGATGAATTTCCAGATTTTATTTTAGAAGCAAAGGCTTTTTAATACTCGGGCGTTATTAGAGACGAGGGAATGCTTTTCACAATTGCTTACCAGTCTCAATTATTATTTGGATACTGACAGTAAATAATTAAAAACGCGTATATAATTAATTATTTTTGAAATTACAGTTTCATATTTCACTTTAAAAAAAACAGCCTTTCATAACTAGGTACTTTCCGTCTTAATTATTGAAACTGAAGACGATGTTAATATAATTACCAATATTTCTGTGGAACCTAAATACTAAAACGTTCAGTGCTCAGTGTGATGTTTTGTTAAGTGAACTATGAAGGTATAGATCAGACCTAAAGATGAGTGGACTGGGGCCGCCTGGAGTCTGGGCCGCCCAGAAGAGATTAGAGTCCTGGGCCCGAGCTGCCCGGGAAAGGACCTCTAGCGCCAGCAGTGGGCAGAGCCACAACTCCACCGACAGTTATGGAGACGACAAGAGTCATGGAAGCCCTAGTGTATGTATTTACGGGTATCATAAATGCTATATACACTTTATTACCCTGTCGCGATGATGCCTTCAACTAATTTGTGTGCCAGTTCAAACATGGGCGTGAAAGCGATATGGTATAAAAGTGTACAGCTATTTTGACACGTACTGTATTTTCTTAGAATTTTGAATTAGGCCAATAACTGTTTATTAGTTCTGGTGGCGCGATGAAATTTTAGCATCTGTTTATCGTGTAAATACTGGTTTCAATCTACACGCCTTTGCTTAGTCTGGAGATCAGGGTTTCACAATTTAAGTACTCGAATAAGTGTCTTCTTGTACAATTTCAACCAATTTTACAATGAAAACTACATCAGAGTAATTGTACTACGATTTTCTGCTCTAAAAATGTAACAGTAATGCTAATGAGGAAGTGAAAAATTAAGTAAGATCATTTTTTTGGTCACCAATGCTCCCGAGTGCAAGCACTTTAGTGAATATCATAACATAATTAACTTCCACCTGAACATGACATGACAAGCATGACAATGACATTCACAATGACAAGGTTCTAAGTATGCACAGCATCTTTATTGGGTGTACAAAGAGTATGAATAATATGAAATAGGAGTGGTCCAACGCGTATTTTTCACAAGTAACGTGATAATACGAACCGCTATAACTCAACGACACTCTGGCGCTCCCAACACTTCATACTTTAGTTTCTACTATGGAAACACAGACATAAAGAATTATTACGTGAACTAAATTTGCAGTTAGTTACGTGAATCAAATAATTGTGTACACCATACGAACCTTCCTTTTTAAGGGTTGATTAACTAGTAGTAAAATTAAAACATTCCTCTTTTAATTACTCGTATTTCTCGACCTGGTCGATCTGTGACGACCAGTCCCAAAGAAAAAACAAAATCAAGACACGCAAAAGTGATGACGTCATTTAAAAATTCAAATTTCTTTTATTCCGATAACAATGGTATATACTGAAAGAGATTCTAATCCTTTAACACTAGAAACACTTGTGTATATACAGATTGCTCATTCCCATGATAATGAGGCTGGCCGTTGAATTTAGAACATCACGCACTCACGGCTGTGGTAGGTATGAATTGGAATCGAGTTAGGTTATAATGATACGACGATATATTGATTTAATGCTAGAATGAGGTCCGACAGAAACAGACAAACCTGAGTACAGGCTGTTCATATTTGACGAGGTAGTATGTTAGCATTATTAAGTACTAGCGGCCCGCCAGCGGCTTAGCCCTGCTGCAAATTTCTGACTTACCCGGTGGATTTTTCAATTATTTTCCGTCATATAAATCTTGTCCTGACAGTGACAAACACAACAAAAAAGAAATCAGCCAAATCGGTTCAGCCGTTCTCGAGTTTTGCGCTTAGCAACACATTTAGCGCTTCATTTTTATTATATAGATTTGTGATTAAAGGATAGCACAGTTTAGGAACTATGTTTACTTAATTATGATGACGATGTAATTAACTAATTCCGGCTTTCATGTATATAAAATAAATATGTTTTCTTATCTTTCATAATTGGCATGATTTTCGTATATCGCTATGCCTTAAAGGAAGAAAGAAAATACATTTATTGCCACAGAAAATAATAATAAAACAAACGAAACTAAGGACTTAGCCTTGTATTAACGATGACGATGACTATCACTGACGATGACCAATTATAATATCAAAACCTGATCTTGAAATACCTAAATCCAGAATATCTAGTGTTCGATGCTTCAAAATAAAGGTATTTTGAAGCCCAATATTCTGAAGTTGAAATACCGGAACTCTAATTCCAAAAGACTCAATAGACCTAAACTCAGAATGCATAGGTACATTTTATTAAATGTAATGCTCAACAAACAACATTTCAAATTTCGATATTTATCTTTATCTTTGTAATTTGCCGTGTGGTTGCCGGCTTAGAATTGTGCCACTCCATGTCTTCCCGTGGAAGTCGTAAGAGGCGACTTAGGGAATAAAGGCTTGTAGTACTGTTAGGCGATGGGCTTGCTACCTGTCACTAATATACACTGTTAAACATCTTAGCCTAATTGTGCAAATTGTGGTTACTGAGTTATCAACAAGTTTTTGGAGTTGTTGGTAATTCTGTAGCTCTGCCTACCCCACTCTGGGAATGAAGGCGTGAAGGTATGTATGTATGTATGTATCTTTGTAATTATTGTTTCTGACCAGTACCTATAAATTGGCAACCGTAGCAGCAATTGGGATTGAAAACAGTGCATGAAAAGGTAGCCATCGGATTTGTTTTGCCATTCGTTAGGTTAACTTTTACCCACACAGAAATAGGAGCCCCGCACTGCGGAGCTCCGTCTAATTTGCTATTATATATTTATTTTATTAATTGGCCAAATATAGTGTGCTTGGGAAAATCCTCCCTGGATTTCCACACCTCTCTTTCTGTGGCAATTTCCGGCCAATCCTTCAGAAAACCGTTGAAAACATCCCGCCATCTCGAATATTTGTAGACGACTAGAATATTTGTATGATGATTGGAACAGCGCTCCTGAGGCCCTACTCTGAAAACCGAAGTTTGAAGTTACGTTAGCTCTATCCCTGTCACTCGTAATTCGAGGCTAAATCAAAAGGAAGATATGTAGCTAACGTTACTCCGAACTACGATTTTCAAAGTAGGGCCTGTGTATCTGTTTTAGTACTAGAATTGAAAAGCTTGAACTTTGAAGTTGACCTTTTTTGTAGCGCCATCTATAGTTACTATAAATATAAATAAATAATAAATATATATAAAGAAAGAGTTTTATGGCTTCGTGCTATGATTAAAATCCATAAAAGGTCAATCAAATCAAAATATTTATTCAATCAATTGGCTACATGAGGGCTTTTTGTAAAAAATGTCGGTAATTTAGAGTAAATCTACAATAAAATCGCATCAGTATGATGATATTTATGCAGTACTTGTTTAAAAAAAACGTTTGTTACTCGGTTCAAAGCCCTTCCAAGCAATGTCCCCATTACGGTAACTACGAAAACAGAATAACGGAGAACTGTCACTGTTTTCCTATCATTCATAAATTTTCCATTTGCTTCCCTCGTAAATAAATAAGTAGCTTAGTTTTGTTTTATGTCGCACGTCGTTCAATCATAACGACTGTAATGAACTTCGCCGAGCACTATAAGACAAGGATAAAATTACTCTGTCCATTACTCTCTAACTAGTATCGAAGAAAATGGGGGACTGGATGTGCTTCTACTTTAGCGGAAATTAAATAGGAGACGAACAAAAACTTCTAAATTAACTCAAATCCTGTACATACGTATTTGCTACGTCGCCAAACTTGAGGAAGATTACACATCGATGTCGGTTAATTCATACCAGTGGCAAGTTAAGAAGTCGATTCTGATAGCTGTCATACAGTACGAGTACCAGTACGCATCTGATCGATATAGTTGTAACGCCTACAGCGTTAAAGAGTGACCAAGACCTCAAATTGTCCTTCTTGTAAAAACGTAACTCGTAATAAAAAAGGTATGTCACATACAGAGGTAGGAATATAAGTCGTATAAGACGTATTTACTTTTTCAGTTGAATCACAGGAGACGTACTCTTTTTCATTAAGGCGACAGAAATTTTCAACGACTTTGGTTTCTCTACCTTTGACTTAAGCAAAAGGGGAAGAAATGTTGTCGCCGTGCGACACCTACATTCGCAAACACTTCACGCAGCTGTAAAGGAATGGCATATACATGCACTATGGAGCAATAGAGATAAAAAGATAGACTAACATCGTTGTGTAAGTGAGATGCCAATATGTATGTATGTAAACTCGTTATTGCACAAAAAAAAACAATGTAGATACATAAAGATAAAGATAAGATAAAGATAAAGATAAAGACATTTATTCAGTAAGTAGGCCGCACGGGCACTTTTACACGTCAAGAATCTACCAGCGCTTCACAAGAGGAGACCACTGCTGAGAAGAAGCGCCGCAAGAAACTCAGCAGTCAGTCATTTTTTTAAATATATTTAATATTACAATGGTACTACTTAGTCTAGCATTATATAAATCTATAAATAGCAAATTAAAAAATATTTCAAATATCCTGCGTAGTTTCCGCAGGAAAACACACCAAAATCTTAAGATAGAAAGAGAGAAAAGGAAAAAAGAACTCCTACGTATGTGTATATAAGACGGTGCAAGATGACCACATAAGATTGATATGTTTTCCTACATCAACGGTGTCCCCCAGACAAGATAAAGATTTTGAATTTGAAAAAAAACAAATAAAAAATATATTATTGATTAAGTTTCGGGTTTAGGCCAAGCATGTTTGTCTATTAAATAGTCCTCGATCCTATAATACGCTTTAGACATTAACGACTTTTTCAAGTAATTTTTGAGTGCTGGAAAGGGTAACTTTAATACTACCTCAGGTAATTTATTATAGAAATGAATGCATTGACCAATAAATGATTTATGTACTTTACGGACGCGGAATTTTCAAATAGCTATTTTATTTTTATTTCTAGTATTTAAATTATGTATATCATAATTTTTTGTGAAAGAATCCAAATTTTTTATAACATAAATAATATTCTCATAAATAAATTGTGACGCTACAGTTAAGATATTAATTTCCTTAAAAAGATCTCTTAAGGAGTCACGGGAATTTAAGTTGTAAATAGAACGAATGGCCCTTTTTTGTAACACAAATATAATTTGTATGTCAGCTGCCTTACCCCAAACCAGAATACCGTACGACATAACACTATGGAAATAACTATAATAAACTAAGCGAGCTGTCTCAACATGGGTTAGTTGTCTAATTTTCTTAACTGCGTAAGCTGCCGAACTTAGTTTACCTGCCAGTACAGCTATATGGGGACTCCATTGCAATTTTTTATCTATTGTTATGCCTAGGAAAACTGCCTTATCTACGATTTGCAAACACTCGTCATTTAGAATAATACTAGAATCTAACGGTTTAACATTAGGCAAAGCGAATCTAACACATTTAGTTTTCTTAGCATTTAGTAGCAAATTGTTGCTAGTAAACCAATTAAGTACTTTAACTAGTGTGGAGTTTATGCTACTGAAGTCTATGGATTTTCTGTCTACCTTGAAAATTAGTGAAGTATCATCAGCATAAAGTACAATATCACAAAGTTTATCTACTGATGGTGGCAAGTCATTTATGTAAACCAAAAATAGAAAAGGACCTAAAATAGAGCCTTGAGGCACACCTATTTTCACTGTAGCTCCATCAGATTGTGTTTTGTTTACAACAACTGTTTGAGTTCTATCACTGAGATAAGAAGACATAAGACTTATAGCTTTATTAGACAATCCATAATGTTCTAATTTTAAAATAAGGGTCGTATGAACCACGTAATCAAAAGCTTTAGAAAGGTCACAAAATATTCCTACTGCATCGCAAGATTGCTCCCAACTGTTATATATATATTTAATGAGAACAGATGCCGCATCAATTGTTGATCGACCTCTGGTAAAGCCAAACTGGTTATTGTTAAGTAGTTTATTTCTATTAAAGTGACCTAACATATCATTCAGAATTAGTTTCTCAAAGACTTTACTTAAAACTGGTAGTATGGAAATGGGACGGAAGTTCGTTATATCACTCATCTCACCCGATTTAAAAAGAGGTATGACTTTACTATATTTCATAAGATCTGGAAAGATCCCTTCTGAAATGCCATTATTGTAAATTAATGCTAGATGGGGTGCAATTACACCTATGATAGGAAAAAGTACACTAACTGATGTGCCCCACAAATCCTCAGTCTTCTTTAAACTAAGCGTTTTAAATACTTTGACTATTGAAACTGAATTTATAGGGCTGAATTCAAAGTTTATATTACATTTACTGACATTAGTGCAAAGTAATGATTGAGCTTGAACCGCGGATGATTTGAGACATTTCGTAGTATTAATGGCTATGTTGGAAAAATAATCTTCGAATGCTAAGGCGACGTCTTTATTTGACGTGATTTGTTTGTCACCTGAGTTTAGGGTGACCTGATTATCGCGAGTTTTAGTTTTACCCGTTTCTCTATTTATAATATTCCATACAGTTTTTACCTTATTGTCAGACGATTTGAGTTTAAGACTAAGAAAATTTGCCTTGGCAGTTAAACAAACTTGCTTAAAGGTCTTTGAATAACTCTTAACATAATTTAGGAAGTCAGCGTTCTTATTGTCCTCCCTCTCTCTATATAGGTTGTAAAGCCTATTTCTACTTTTATGAATACCTGCAGTAGCCCATTCGCTAAATTTGGTTTTCGACCTAGTTAAAGTTTTCATTTTAAAATGGTTATTAAATTGATGCAGAATTACGCCAAACAAGTCATTATAAATACTATTACACTCATTATGTATGAAAGGTAACACTGATAGATTACTCTGGACTTTATTTTTGAATGATTCCAAACGATTATTAGTTATAGGTCGATATGTTATTGTCTGAGGTTTTTGATAAAAATCATTGACGAAAGATGCCTTCTGACCACTATGGTCTGAATTAAAACAATTAAATATTTCTTTATCCAAACATTCGCAATTACAAAAAATATTATCTAAGCAGGTTGCACTACTAACACCTATCCGAGTGGGTTCAAAGAACAGATTACCTAAATTAAAAGATTTAAATAAACTTAGTAACCTAGTGGTATTATTTGACATTTCGAGTAAGTTAATATTAAAATCTCCACAAACTATAATATGCTTCTGGCTATTACAAGCTAATTTTAACACATGTTCCATAGTTGATTCAAATGTGCAAAAATCAGCCAATGGTGGTCTGTAAATACATATTATTATATAACTTTCTAGTTCTGCGCAAGAAATTTCTACAATCCTTTCTACTGATAGCTTGACAATATCCTTTCTTTCCTTGGATTTAAGAGTACTTTTAACTATTATTAAAGAGCCACCATGAATGGCACATTTTCTAGCAAAACAACTAACTAATTTAAAATTTACAAAATCAAATATTAATTGGTCTTGTCTATGTTCAGTAATGCACATAATTTGTACATTTTCACTATCTAAGAACAACCCTATTTCTAGTTCTTTGCTGGAAAAACCTTGAATATTTTGGTGAATTAAATTTATACTCAAGGGTGTTTCCGCTGTCCTATAATTTAGTTTAAATTATGAGGCAAGGCACTATTGCCAATATTGGCTTGCTGGGGCTGGGTACTACTATATCCATTAGGTTCAATATTATAAGCTAATAGGTCAACCAAGGTCAAAATATATTTCCTTGGCACATGAATTTTTTGTGATGTTAGTGTGATGGGCTTTAAAAATTTATTTAAATTGAAAAAGTGGTATTTACTATTGCAGGATATAGCATTATACATTAATATAGCATTATACATTAATATAGCATTATACATTATACATATACATAAACTTAACATTAACATGTACAATGGCGAACTTATCCCTATAAAGGATGCCTTCGAGTTAACATGACCATGATTGAGGAAACTGTACGAAGATAGGCAAGAGTACAAGGATAGGAGAATATTTCTTTTATATTTTTTATGTCTCGCAATAACGGCGCAATGACGCTGACTTGAAACTTTTTATTAGGTACGCTATCTCGCTCGCTCAACATGGAGGCCAAAAATTGCAATAAACACGTAACATTGCTAAAAAAATATGATTTCTTATGATTATTAGTACTTACAAATTATACATGCAAAAGTGATTCCGTCAAGATCGTAGCAAGTGGAAAGAAGTGGTCTCTGCCTACCCCTCTGGGAAACAGGCGTGATTTAATGTATGTATGTATGTAAGTGATTCCGTGTAATTTAGTTTTGTTTCAAACTATTAAAGCACTTCAAAAAAGGGCAACACGACCAGAATTTTGGCTGTATTCACTTTCGATCACACTGTGTTCACAGATCGGTGGCGGCTGAACAACTGACTCGGATTAGGTGCTCGGCACCTATATTACGGTGCTCAAACCCGCGTGCCAGGGCACATAATCTTCCTCTTTTTGTTTTCACCTAAGTTTTCAACATGTTGCTCTCCCTCCTCCAGGAGATGCTGATCTCACGCGAGCAATGCCGGGTGCAGCCGTTCAGCTCCGAGTCCCGCGCTGCCGGCTCGCTGCCCCATGCGCGACTGGCGCGGACGCCTTCCATATCTTCGCAGAGCAGCCTGGACAGCGGGACCTCCAGGGCTACAGTTAGTACCCCAATGAATTGGAGAGGGTAGTTTCGTGAGATGCAGTTCTTCAGCTAACAATGGAAAATGTTAAAAGTATGAGGTATTGACTACTCGTGAATCAGAATAGAAGCTCTATTCCAAATTGGATTTGCCTATCATATTTCTATACAGCGTGTCCCTGAAAAAGTGCACAAATGAATAAGGTTGAAACTAGGTACATAGATGATACACCAACAAAAACATATAAATCCTATCGGAAAAAGTAAAATATCTAGCCTCTATTGAGATTATATAAACGGTTTTTTAATCCCAGAGCATTTCGTGTGGCAAACAAATCAAAATGCAAACACAACATTTTTGATGAGCGGTCAAAGATATTGTTTCGGTTAATATTGTTAAAAAACCTGTTTTTTTTGTGTTTGGCGTATTTTTACGATTTTCATGTTATTTTTTAGACACAGGAAATGCTCTGGGATTAAAAACCGTTATTTGATTTTAATAGACCTCATATGAAGCGAGATATTTCACTTTGTTCTGCTAGGGATATCAGCAATCAACGATTTTGTAATGACTCAAAAGTTAAGTTCCCTGAATAATTCTATACTTACAGGCTTAGCATGATCGCATTTATCAATTCATCTAACATAATAAAAATTGCTCGCATAAAGTAATAATATAAATTACTTTATATGAGCAATTCTCAGAAACGACTTTATAACGTTGTAATAAAACTTATGAATAGGAGATTTGGGGGTCTAGAATCGATTTCTTCTTCGAATCGATCTTTGGAAAAACTTGTTTTCAATCTTAGCTCGGGCTTACAGGCACTAATAATAAAATGGCATCGAAAAGTCGTTCAGACTGACAGATTTCCACACCGAAGTGTCACCGCTTGTCCCTAATCATAAATTTAGGTCAGGCCCTCCCGGCGTTAACGGCTCTCCTGGGTTGCCGAGCCTGATGGATTTATCAATAAGCAAGGAAGGAATCACAAGGAATGTTTAATGAGAATAGGACGCCATTCAACTGTACTGCTGGCCTTCATTCTATATGCAGTTTGTAAATCTTGAATTATTATTAACGGGCGACTTTGCTTGTAGAACTTTCATATGGAATTACTTTACTTATAGCTTATTTCTACTTACGTCTTACTTCTCAAGCAGAAACGTAGCGATGTAAGCCATCCAAACCAAGATGTGCGAAAAATTCGGCGTTTTAACGTGTAGGTATATAATTTATGAAATTTGAAAATGTATAGTCGCGACATGAAAAGATTCCTCACCTTTGGACCTTTTGACAGCATGGAGGAGATAATAGTTGAAAAATAGCGAACTTTGTAACACCACTGTGTGGTTATGGATTTTAATTGATGAACCACTAAAGAACCTTGTCACATAAAACCAATGATTAATTCTTATGTTATTTCTATCTCGTCATTTAAACTCCTTGATAGTTCGTATAGTGTGCACAAATATTATGACTTCAATTCCAGAAATGTATCTTTTACTTAATTCGTTGCCTTTGAAGAAGCGCCTCATTATTTAAATACAGTTTTTCAGTCCAACTAAAACCAAGCACGTTTTCATTTACAACGTCCTCACGAAAATGCAAATTATAGTGCAAAGTTTTCATTCAACACAATTAAGCATAGTAAACGTTAAAATGTACATAATTTTAGAATGAATTTAAATGTGAATTGTTGTTGGTGCTGCAATATAACTTAACTACATTATAGAGATTAGGGTCTGGGAGATTAGGAGTCCCTTGGTACTAGCTAAACTGATTCCCGAACATACTTTTAGAGTTAAATTACATCTGTGCCGGGTCGCATCTGGAGTCGATTTCATTTAATGAAAATTGGTTTGAGGAGAGTCAGTTTCAGAGGCTGTTGCGCTGGGCACACGTTTCATTTAGTTATTTTTATCTGAGATGGCTTTTATCCTTGTTCGCAAACATCTGGCGTTACTTTGTTTAGATCGTTTCCATTGTCTTGAAATATAGGAACTGTTTATTAGACAAGAAATAATGCTAGTTAAATCATAAATCATTTCAGGCACTTTAAATGACATAAATTTAAGTAGACGTAATGAAAAAGGAGGTGTACTAACCGGTTTTAATAATTTAATAACCGATACACTAAAGGTTTCTTGACTGTTTATCGTCAGCGCATTTCGCGAATTGGCAAGAGCCGAAAATGTAACATAAAATAAAATAAACAGAGCACTATTCTACTTGGTAAAACCTTATTGCTTTTGACGTGTTCTCGTATTGTCAACGTTATGACAGCTCTTATTTACTTGACAGTAATGGCGGCTGAGTTAAAACATGCAAAAATCAATATGGGTTTAACGAGTAGAATAGACCCCTTGGCTTCTGTGCTGTCAAAACTAAGGCATCGTTCACACCAAACGTATTGTCCGCCGCCGACTGTGGTCGCGCCAATACGCTATTAGAACAAACAATACAGATAATGAGCATGCTTTTACAGTCGGTGGCGTCCGCGGACCGGGAGACGAGCTGTCCCCACCCACCCACTTTACTCTTGGACCAAAAACCTTAGAACACTATATAATTAAAGTTAAAAGAAAGCGTGGTCTCTTTTAAGTAGGTTTCATTGTCATTCTACGAGAGACGAGCTGTGGATAGGCCTCCATCAAGATGGAATGACGACCTTGTAAGGATCGCGGGAACGCGGTGGATGCAAAAAGCACAAGACCGGTCTGAGTGGAGAGCCTTGGGGGAGGCCTATGTCCAGCAGTGGACGTCTTTCGGCTGACATGATGATGATGATGATGTTACAGTCGGTGGTGGATAATAGGTTTGGTGTGAACGATGCCTCAGTCACTCCATTTTGACAAGATACTTGAAGAAAAACAAATGCATCTTATATGTTCGTGCCAGTACTTTGGTCATGTTTATTTATGTTGTTGTTATCCACAGAGCCATCGCGGGTCCTCTCCTGCCATCCGCACCTTCGCCCCGGACGGCCGGACACTCGAAGCCGGCGGCACAGGCCTGCCCCGCTCCCCGTCTCCCTTGCGGGCCGCCTCCCTAGACGTTAGGGCTGCACCCATGGCTCACGGCTCCCTGGCTTCGCTGGCTGACTCTCCTGTTCCTTCGAGCCCGAGGCACGCGCCGCCGAGGTGTCTTTCGCCGCTGCTAATGCCACCAAGGTACTTTAAACACATTTTCCTCATTCTTATTCCACAGGCAGGCATACAGAAACATGGCTTAGATTTGAAATGGTAGGTACTTAAATAAATAATAAATAAATAAATATCAGGGGACAATGTCACACCAATTGACCTAGTCCCAATTTAAGCTCTAGGCTTGTATTATGGTTACTAGACAACGATATAAATACTTATATAGAGAAATATATACTTAAATACATAGTAAACATCCATGACTCAGGAACAAAATATATTCGCGCTCATCACACAAATATCTGCCCTTACCGGGATTTGAACCCAGGACCGCTAGCTTCGTAGGCAGGGTCACTACCACATTAGAAGTACTTGTCACATTAGAAGGGGTAGTTCAAAGATTTTTACCATGTTATTTTCTAACTGTCGGGGAGCCGGATTGTAATGAAATTTAACCTGAAGGTAAACTTTTCCCAAGATACCTGAAATTGATTTTGTGTTTTAATTGCCTTTGTTGTACATACTTTGTTTTAAAGCATATCGGTATTGTACCTATTGTTAAGGTTGAGATAGCTCTCATTACTTCATAACTTTACAACAAAGGCAGCTGTATTTATTATAAATAAAACTGTAACAATTTGGCTTTGAAACAAAGTCAAATACAGGCTCATATTTGTGATCCCCAAACTTGTAATTCCCTTCATAACAAAGAATAGAAAGAAATATGTACTGAACACTAGAACACTCGTAGTACAAAAACGCAAAAAACAGAAAGAGACAGAAACAAACGCGACGGTGGTGATTTTCAGAGTTAGGCTGCGGCTCCACTGAGGAGGAGATGAGCGGAGTGGAGCGGAGCTGTGCCAATATCAACCAATAGAATCTAAACTAACGTGCGCAAGGCGCGCTCGACGTGACCGCATTCGCCTTCTATTGGTTAATATTGGCACAGCTCCGCTCCGCTCTGCTCGTCTCCGCCTCAGTGGAGCCGCAGCCTTACTCTGAAAAACTGCAGTGCTGTACTTGAAAAAGCGTTTTTTTTTTCATCGTATCCACGGTTAGGCACACTGGAGAGCGGCTTACGCGGGCTCACTAGCGACTCTGAGTATGAGGGCTTGTATAATAGTAAACTAAACTAAGGACCGTTATATTAGGTAAATACACAGTTACTTTGTAAGTAATCTCTGTACCAAAATACCTAAGTGTTATTTTACTCACACGTACACATGAATGTTTAATTCAAAGTGCATTGCCACGTTGACATGTTAAGACCAACATAACCTCCCTTTGTCAGCAGTTAGATGTGGTAATATAACATTATACATTCTGTTTCACCACGTTTACACTTCGTTTGTTGCATGTTATGGACCGAAGTAATTAATTTCACGAAAAAACAACTGCCAAATACGTTTACCGTAATACCTACTATATGGCTGATATTTCTTTTACTTGGGTAACATAGCTGTCCTTTTGTAATTTATTTTAAACGTTTTTTAGTACTTCCAAGCTAACGTCTGACTTCCATTAATCTTATTAATAATTCAGGTCTCTATTTCTGTACTTGAGCTACATCATCACCTTATTATCTATTCAACTCATAGAATAATTAACAGCTTAAGGTTCCTTGGTCAAAACCCAGTTCTGTGTCCTTATTATTTTTTATAGCTTGTGAAAGGCAAACGACCAGCACGTGGTCAACGGGGGTCAGTCCGCGCTGAAACCCTCGGATATTTAAAGTCTCAAGATTAAATTTAGTAGGTTTTGTAATTACTCAATTTAACAAAAAAAAAACAATTATTTTTTTTGTCGCGGGTGGTAGGACCTTGTGCAGGGTCCGTCCGGATCGCTACTACCATCTTATCCATTAACCTACCGCCAAACAGCAGTGTTCGCATTGTTGTGTTCCGGTTTGGGGATAAGACAGCCGGGGAAATGACTAGCATAGAGGCATTCCATCTTTGTCCTCAGGGTTGGCAACGCATTTGCAGTCTTAGGATTGCTTTGCAGTCTTGTGAATGCGAATATCTATGGGTCACAGTTTCCACTTACCATCAGGTGGCCTGTGTGCTTGTTTGTCTTCTCTATGCCATAAAAAAAAAAGATGAAAATACCGTAAACGAGACGTAATTAACTAAATAAGCTGCTAATTACACCGCGATTTGACAGAGAGGATCCTTTACGCCGTGTGACGTCATGTAACACGTCGACCATATAAACTCCATGTTAAATTCGGTTTTTCTAGTAGAGATAGGAAGAAATCTTTCATGGCTTATATGTTTGTTATTTTTATAGCTATTCAAAATATTTCCTATATCCCCGAGTATCTTGGCGGCCGGTACGCGCGGTAAGATAATGTAGCGGTTAGCAACCCGGATGGACCCGATACAAGGTGCTATTACACAAAAATCACTAGGAGCAGTATCAGAAACAACGTTGTATCTATACCGGGTTTCATGATAAACAAATTGTGATCCCCATTCTACAACTTCTACAAGTACTAAACGTTCGAAAAAACGTGACTATTTGTGGTTGCTTGTCGGTCATTACAATTTAAAACATGTTCGAACGCGTTCGTTTATCAACTTTCTGAGCTGATTAAAACGTCTTTTTATTTAACCACTTGAGCTTCCTACTCACTCAATCAGCCGGCCTCCTTCGAACTAAGACTACTTCAGCCTATATAGGTCGCAGCGTTTACAGCCTGCCCCGTGCTAGGTATTATTACTTAACCGAGCAAGTTAAGTTTGACTTTGACCTGAAACTCCCAGTCAATAATTTAACTATGAAACGGAGCTGTAGTTAAAAGTAACAGATGTTTCTGGCGTTATGATAGCATATTTGGCTAAGTTAATTGTATGCTTTATTTTAGTGAGGGATAAACAAATGAGCGTTCGAGTCTGACAACACAATAGTACAGAATCCCCGCTGTTCATGAATATAAATACATAGGTAATATGCCACACTTCTTATTAACAACAAGTTTTTGGAGTTGTTGGTAATTCTGTAGCTCTGCATACCCCACTCTGGGAATGAAGGCGTGAAGGTATGTATGTATGTAAGTTCTTATTACAAAAGTATATCAGTACCTACCGAAGTAATAGAGATGTTCTGTTGACTCATATTGAACTTTACTAAAAGTACATAAAGTCTAGTAGGAGTGAAAATAAACCAAAAATATCAAAATGTTCATACCTACTTAATTCGATGGTATTATCAGAATCGTTCCTTCTAAATTAAAAATGAATTTTATAGCCACTACTTTGTACTCAAATGCAGTTGCACACGACCAAAATTACAGATTACTTATTTTTGCCATACATTTAGGACAGCGTTACTTATTTGGGACGTCATAGTTCAGAACCAATTTGTAAGGAGCGTTTTCAACGATTAATAGGAATGTCGTACTTTGACTTCTATTTCTGACGTTTGCAGTGTTCGGATTGCAGTTGATCCCATACATACAATTGATCCTTCCTTATAAAAAACTGAATCGAATAGCAACATATTTTTTGTCAAATAGCCTATTTTTTCACCTGTGGTGGGTACATGATTAATTACCTCGTCTACACATAGCGTGACTCTTTGTTACAGCCGGATAAAAGGCCAGTGGTCAAAGAAGCGATTCGAATCAAGTTAGAGTTACATCAAAGAATACCCCTGTTTATCAGATTGAGCGAAAATGCCAAGGCTTCGAAATATCTCGCGGTTTAATCAAATTTTCTTTAATCGGAACTCGAGGAGAGATCTTCCGATACGTTTACCATTTCCTGTAGCATTATGGTATTTACTGAGACGTTTGCGTTTGTGTACATTATATCAAGAGTCGGCGACACGAATTAAAACTTAAACTGTGGTGTTTTAAAATACACGTTCTTTGAAATCTTCTATAGACATTCAATACACTTCTGTGACTGACTGACTAACTGGAAGACAACAAGTAGCCTAAACCGTTGAACCTAGGGACTTCAAATTTGGAGAAACTATTTATTAGGAACCCTAGGGTGGCACTTAGAAAGGATTTTTCGATATTCGACCGGTAATGGGAAAAAATAGGGGGAGTAGTGGGATACTTATTGTACGGGATGTATTAACGGACTTCCTCTTGTTGTATATATTTCTGGTTATAACTTTGGTCACTTAGGAAAAATTAAATAAGGTCACTTATGTCCTTATGATAAGATAAAGAGTGAATGGTCTAGTCTGTGTAATAATGGATAAAATGTGACAGTAGTATCTAGTTTGGCATAAAAATGTAGTCTAAATGATGTTAAAACGCGATCTTCTCAGTCTTAATGACATTATGAATAACCGTGGTAGTAAAAGTGTGTTTCCTTTCTAAAGTACCTCTACATGATTTGTAATTCACCATCAAAGGAGAAATAATAAGCACCTCCAAGACATTTTTAATTTCCGATTCGCGACAGAGTTCGTTTCCGTTTTCCGCATCGCTTCCGTTGGTAATAAACTCACATCTCGTCTAACCTCACGTCATAAAGTAAAGTTTTTTTATAAGTCAAAGCTGTCTGGTGCGACTTTCTACTCGGCATTGAGCTTGGTGATATAAAGGACTGAACCGAAGAGTAGTGCGTAACAAATAGACAGACCAACAAACGAACTTATGCATTTATAATTTGAAAAGCACCATCCCTTTTTTTCTTATTTACATTATCAAAGATTTTATTCGCATAACCAAAGTGTTCCCTAAATATACCTACTCGTAAATGACACATTTTATGATATATGATGTGGCTTTTAGTTTAGCACATAATTATGCATAGTATAGAAAACCTTTGATGCGGTTCTGGCTGTGATAGCCCACGTTAACCGCGATCTCCTGATGGCTATGAATTCTACGTTATTATATTTAGGAGGGTTTATAAATATACGCAGGTATGTGATGATTAGGTCGACATTCGCAGAACTGCGACGAAAAGAACGCAAGAAGGGAGTATTCCTAGGGTACCCTAGGGGTGCACAAAAACAGGATTTTCCGAGAATCGATCCCCAGCGGGAAGATATAGGGGAGTAGCGGAAAACTATAATACGCGTACGATATCGCGACACATAAATGGACCCTCTCAAGTGATATGGCTATGGATATGGGTATGGGCTTAAATGTAATTAGAAGGTAGCGCGTGCTACCGCGTTCGTTCGGGTAGTAGGTATTAACGGCCTCACTCAGAGTCAGTTAATGACGATTAAGTTAATCCTTAATAAAGATTTTTCATACACTACCTACTTTGAAAAAGGGACGAGGTAATTGTGTCTAAAATGTCTCTAAGCATGACGTAAAGTGCTAGAAACCCTCATCCTCATCCCTCCTTCCGTAGATGTATGTTACTTTGCGATTATCCTTAAAAACTTTGAAACACTAGTCTGCGTGATCAATGTAACTCAACTGCGCGTTATGTAGGTATTTAAATGTTGTAGGGACGTAAGTACATGAGGTGGCAGACTAGTTTCTTTGATTATTAGTGCACGGAAAACCGACCACAGCGCTATTGCAGATAATGACGTTTGATTATAAACGACCATGGGGGTTGATGTTGAAATCTCATCCGATACTTAGTAGTATTAGGTATGTACTTAATACTCGCCAAAATGGCCTATGTGGGTTACCTTTGTTTTGGCGAAATGTGTTTGCCAAATTGTATATTTTCCAAACCGTTTCATTTGCGAACCTGCTTGGTCTTCTGTAACCGTAAATATTTCAGGATTTTATAAAAACATACCTAACACGATGGTACTGAAATAAATCCTGAAATATTTTCTGTTAGGTACAGGAAAAAAAATGGGTTGGCAAATGAAACGGTTGGGACACGACACGTGTTGGCAAACATAATAAATAATATTTCGGCCAAACGGCTCCCGGCCCATTTACACTGATTTGATTTCTAGGAGTTCGTATTTAATAATTTCACTGGTGACTGAACTGAGATTATTATCCTCTGATAGGTATTTTATGTCGCCGGTAGGCTAAAGTCCTTGATGGAATTTAGTGATCGTTGGGTAGGTATTCAGCCTATGTGTCAAGGGAATCATAGGCTATTTAAGAATCTCCTTAATCACGACGCTAAGGGGGGTTTTTCAAAGCTTGCTTTTAGTTAAATTTGTTATTATGGCTCACATGAGTTACATACAAAAAATACTCTTAGCACTCTCTCTACAAAGTTAGGCGAAGGTCTAAAAGTCAAAGGCCTATATTTATCAATTGTCGAGCAGCGTAATGCCTAATGTATTGTAACTGAATTTCTCGAGTGAATTTCCTTACACTTACACGCCATCGAAGGGAATTGCCTAACAAATTGCTAATAATTTATTTTCGTCTCGGAACATGACGCCTAACGCGGAGAGATTCAAATTTAACGTAAAATGCTACAACTTTGCCACTTAACCTCAATTTTGCCTATTTCGTTTCAATTACGACATCTCGAATTTGCTTAGTTTTTTCTTGTTTTTTACTATTTGGTAGTAATTTATACATACTATTCTGGCAACACATATTTTTTTTTTTACATTTGTAACTCTTTTGTTACTCCGCCAGTTAACGCCAATGAGTGGCAGCATTTTTTTAGTGTCTTTACATGACTGATTTTTGATAGGAAGTACTGTCTGGAAAAATTTGATATTTTGGCAAGAATAGGCCAATGTCGGTCAATTCTGTGAAACAAATCTAAATACAGTCACTACTTCACGACATGAAATTTTTTAGGTATAAGGTAGGTAGGTTTAATTTACAATGGGTCTTTTTTTACCATTTTTGTATGGCAACTAGTGTTAGTTTTTTGAGAGGCGATACAAATCTATAAAAAAACATCATTTCAAAATTTTATGCAAATCGCTTGAATACATCCTGAAAAACAGTAACTACATTTAAACAAACAAGAAAAAAACTTTCATCGACAACTGTCACAATTAAGATGTTACTCAGCATAAATATTCTTCAATATAAGAGATACTCACAAAAAACCCCTGAGCCCAATTATTTTGATGTCAGGGACTTACTATAAAAACCCGACTATGGCCTTTTTAATTAATTGTATTTCAAATTAGTATTTTTGTCCTTGAAATACTTAAAACATTACCTACTCGAATAGGTATTTGCCACTCAAACCATGTTATAAGAATAGACTGTTTATTGATTTTTCTGAGCCTAAAAAATATGAAGTGAAATACACCAACATTGCCATCTAGGGTATCATTCATTGCCCATAGTGCAATTTACAAACAAATTCGTGAATTTGGAAAAAACTTCTTTTTTATGGCAACATTTTTGTACTATGGTAGAAAATAAATTATATTTGTGACAAAACTGCGGTTGGCATTCATCTCTAAGTTCACTCAGTAGCTTGTTGCGACTGGTTGAAGGTGGTAAGTATTTTTGCGGGTAAAAAATTGGTCAGAAGTGCACGTCTACTATTCATCATGGCGAAGACATTGATGAGTGCATCCAATTATAAGGCATTAATTGGAGTTCGTTCATTCCTTAAAAATACCGTGTTTTATTTTGTTAATTTTGAATATTGTATAAATAATACAAAAATTAAACTAAATAAAATAGATTTATTTAAATTTTTAACTACTCGTAAGTCTAATGTGACAACCCTAACATTTTGAAATCGCTTTTGGTGACTTGTATGAAAATGAGCGAAAGTTAAGATGATATCTACTCAACCATTAAAATAAACGGTATCATTTCCCTTATTCGTGACCTGTTGCTCATTTCAACTGCGTAGGGGCTATATTTGCGTCAAATCACTAAGGGCAATGTTGGCTGAAAGTGCAGATAACATTGCTCGCCATTAAAATCGATAAAATCAGGGTTAAAATTAAGATTTAGGACTTTTTTAAATAAAATGTTGACGTATTTCACTGTACTGTACCTTTTAAATTATAATTTTTTTTTGGCACAATCCTACAGTTAACGATATTTTTGTAAGTAAGAAAGTTTGTGGAACCAGCTACAACTTTGCCTATTGCCTTTAAAAATAATAATATTAAGCTTATGACAATAATTTGATTGCCGGGAACAAGGACAATGTCTCATGTACACGAGTAAATATTATTACACATAGCAACACATTATTTATTGAGATATTATCCGTTTAGGCAAGTTACGTCTTAGGGCCTACAATTTTGCCTGCCACTTTTATTGCTTGTAATTCGGAAAAACCTACTGTATGATTATCTAATGTGGTTTGTTTTCCGACTAATACCTACTCTTTAAACGCCATACGAAAAATAGGTTCACAGATATAAAAAAAACCTGAAAATCCTGGCAAAGTTGCAGCATTTTAGGGTAGCTTCAACTTTATCGTCCCGTTTCTAATACTGTTACCAGATACAACTCGATACGCAAAACATATCTTAACAAATTCAATGCCAGAATCTGAAGTTTTCATTTAAAATGAGCCTTGATATTGAGTCCTTGGTGCTTATACCTGTTGGATTGACGCCTGACGGCATGTCTCAAGTAATACAATTTAGGCGGGCACTTACGGTTCTTTGCCGCTGCGGCTTCTTCCAGAAATAAAAATGACAGGTAGGTACGTTGCCGCACCAGTGAATTTAGCCTTTTCATGATAAATTGATTCTGTTGACGATTTTGACAAAATATATTCGGATGAAATTACGAAGATCCTTGGTATGTAACAAAGATTTTTCAAAGGAAACATGTAGATTACATAAAAGCTATTGTTACATTCGATATAGGAGTTAGTTGTAACGTAGGTACCTTACTTTCTCGGCTCGGGCTGTCGTTTCTAGCACTCGATTATAAAAAAACATTCTAGTACAAGATGCCGCCATTACTTTCGTTTGACACATTCATCATCATTCGCCATTCCGCAGATATTATAGACAGCCTTACCAAAAACGATGCCTTTAAATGGCGGCTTGTAGAGAGGAATAGGGGGAAATGATAAATTAAGTCTACAACTTTACGAGACAACTATTTCTTCCCTAGTCTGATTTTTTGCGCGGAAATAGTGAAATAGTATAGTCGTAGAGAGATAGGTATAGGTACATGCTTCCACCTTTATTTCTCAATATGGAGAGGGATAGGTATCTTAGCGTTAATATATTTTACCGGGATTTATACGAGTAGCTAAATTAATTAGGGTTGCGGTCAGTGTGCAGTGGTTAAGCCAATGCAACAATGTTTCAGAACAAAATACTCGTGCCTGTGTGAGACTGAATATCGGCGATCGCCATCAATTTTTATCAGCTTGCACACACGTATGCAAACGTGGAGGTCATTCAATATAAAAATTCTCTATAACGCTTTATTTCCAAAACAAGTTTACATAAATTTAAAGAACAAAGAGATACAACTCATTGATAATTTTGGCTCCCGAGCAGGCATTGGGGACGGTTCGTAAAATGCCGGTTAATTATGGTTCTTAACTGGTTCTTCGTAATCGCTTGCACGGACCGGATCCATTATGTACCATTTAAGAATTTGAAAAGTCCTGACAAAAAGGCAGACATTTCGATAAAAGTTCAGAGTTTTGAGTCACAAAATGGAAACATTATTCCCTTATTTACAGAGTTATGGTAGGTAGTTTTATTACTCATATTACAACTAATTAAAATAAATCCGGAGTAATTACAGAGCCGGACTAAGTCCGGACTTGAGTCTAAAAGTCCAGACATGTCCGTACGTATGTTAAACCTATTCGCGAGCGTTATGATAACCTGGTTTATTCGATTTTTGATTCTTCCTGCACTTGGATGGCGGCGTGGTGTCTATGGTGATTTAAAATGAAACAAAAGAACTAGAGAAAAGGGTGGTGGTAGAACGCGGTGTGAACAAATTACCGAGCGAAATTAACCGTTGTTTCGAGCAGGAAAAGTTTTAATTCTTACATATTTTTTTTGATCTAAACCGAAATAATATAGGTACCTAAATGCTGTTTTTGAAATGTATGGGATTTCTGACGAGCTGGTTAAAAAATAAACCACCAGGCAGGTATCCGAGCCTTGCTCCCGAGCTAAGCTCAGAGGTCCAGCCCAAAATTTTCAGATAGGCCCCTTTTGGGTGGGGTCACATCGTTTGCGGAGAGAAACAAAAGATCATTTGTGTTGTGCACGTCTTTGATTGCAATTGCTGTGAGTGAGCTTTACCAAACGGTATCACACAAAATTGGGCCTTTGCAATGGCAGCATAGACATTTTCTATTTGACACAGCCGAGTGCCAGCGAGAAGTCAGCGGCGGCTATTTGCAACCCCTTTGTGCCCGGTGCCGGCGGGCCGCGGGCGGCGAAAATTGAGTTTATTCCAATTTGAGAGGCGCTCTCGCCAGATTGATTCGCTCGCACCGCTGCTCACTCCCCCAAATTGATATGTGAGAGGTATAATGTTCAACATAATTTGGTACTGACGTAACGGAATCGATTTTGTTCATACGTACGGTCCACAGGCGGGAAGTGACCGCAAATTAGTCAAATTAGGAACGTATTTAGTTTGATTTCATATTGAAGTTACAGGTAGATAGTTAACACTTTTTCCGTTGATTTTAAGTTATCTATTGCTTGTATTGCCTTGCCGGTGGTCAGCCACTGCGATAAATTTTCCTGAAGAGTACCTAAATTGAGTGGGTACCTACATATTATTTTTTTATATTTAATATCGAGCAAAAAAATCACCTTTGTTGTATGGGAGCCCCACTTTAATATTTATTATATTCGGTTTTAGTATTTATTATTATAGGGGCAACAGAAATTAATTATTGTGAAAATTTCAACAGTTTAGCTATGACGGTTCATGAGATCCAGCCTGGTGACAGACAGATCGATAGACAGACAGAAAGTGGAGTCTTAGTAACATGGTTTCGTTTTTACCCTTTGGGTACGGAACCCTAAAAATGAAATATAAATACAATTATAGATTTAAAACTATTTGATAAATTAAAACTATTTGTATAAAAGTACTTTTCCAAGCAGAGTATCTTGTTTTTTCCAGACGGATAGACCGCAGCAACTCCTTAGTGGAAAGCAGCAGTGGCCTAGGCCCCCTGAGCCCTGGGGCGGGGGCTATTAGCGCCCTGGGGGCCCTCCAGCCAGACCTCTACACCAAGCGTGAGGCGCCCCTGGTCATCGAGCTGGAAGGCTCGGGCCCCTCGCTTGGACGACTGCATCTCCGCTTGAAGTATGATTTCGACCGCTCGGATTTGGAAGTGCATTTAATTGAAGGTAAGTCGACAACTGATTGATAGATAAAATCGAAGAGAATGTCAGTTTTATTTATCCTACCGATTTAAACTTAGGCATACCTCACTCTCTCTCTCTCTCTCTCTTTATTAAAGAGCCATGCTCTTGTCGGTGGAGTATCTAATCGACCACCGCTCCGGTCCTCCGTCAACTGCTTGACTTTCTGGTACGACCTATAACATCCCAAGCAGCAAAATATGTTCTTTAATGATCGAGACAACGTTTCTTATTCAGACTTATCGGATTAAATATTGTCATATAAACATCATATACACGTTTATATAACGCGATTTGGGCGCACTTTACTCGACTTACTGGTCGTATAACCATCGCATAATTATCATATAACTATGCAATATGTCATATAGAAGGGGTAACGCTGACTTCTATAACACTCGATTGTTCAATTAAAGCATGTTATATGATTATTACATGTCTACTGAATCGAATAACCGCAAATAATATGACCATCAAGCCGCATAACAGCGATTTATATCACTATGGAAGCTTTTAATATGACTAGTTAGTCCCTTAGTTGCAATTTTCATGACAGTTAAATGATCTATGGATCATATTAGAGCGGATTAATTGTCTTTAAGCCAGAACAACCAAATGTGTATCCGCGTGGGGAAATATATATTTAATTGGATTCGGAGGAAAAATTGCTGGTATTTAAGTTTCATGTTTTCTACTACTATTTTGGTAATTAATGTTAAGAGCATATAAACGTGAAGTATAGTCATATTCATAAACGCTTACCAGTTTATCGACTAAGTTTTACTAATGTTATGTTTAATTTTAATGCCCCCCCTTCTATTTGCTCAATTTAAATATTATTTATTTATAAAAAATATGTGGTAACAATTAATTGTTTGTTATTCGACACATAAGTTGCGTTCATTACAACTATTCATCTAAATTGTTGAGTAATAGTTACTTATTCAGCTAACCTGACGCCATTATTGTTTGTTTTAGGGTTCTCTAAGGCTAGCTCAAAACTCATTTTTAACTTACTTTCTAACAATAAACTTATTTTGAATTTTAAGGGTATTAGTATAAGAACCTAACAGTAAAAGCTATGTAAAGGTACATGACATTCATGAAATTACTTAGATAGTATTATTTTTGAGTTCGCGTGCATATTAATGTATTTAGTAGGCATGCCGAATCGGCATATGCGCAACGTGACGCGTAAGTATTAATGTTCGATTAACAAGAACTACAACACCGTTACTCGACCTGCCATATAAAAGTTTAGTAAAAGAATTTTACACTACCAATAAATCGACTAAGATTTGTATAAGAGTTTCTTATATAGGCGATGATTAATAAATATAAAGTCGTTATACATATAATATAAGGATTTGAGTTGACGTTTAGTCGTGTTTTTAAATGACCAAAAATATTGCCAATTATTGCTGAGTAATTTGTTATATTTGTATAAGTGTTGTTTTTACAACCTCATAGTCCTGTAATAGCAACCTATAACACTTTTATTTGATTTGTTTTGATTGGCGAATAAAGGCCATATAAAAGGATTTTACATGCCCCATGTGTCATTTAAAAGCATTAAAAATGCAGTTATGTCACTATCCCTTATACGACTAGATCGTTATGTAAAACAACCGTGTAAACGTCTACTCGACTTCTCTACATGCCTTAATGATTCTGTCGTTTAAAGATCGGATAAAACACTATAATATGATTAATTGGAATAGAATCGCTATTATAAGATTGTTATACGATAGCATTATATAAGTTGCGGTTATCCGACTTTTAAAAGATCTTGAATCATGTAATTTGTGGTTATCGAACTCTTAAAAGATCTCAAATCATATAAGCATAAAATTATAGGACTACTTTGCTGCTTGGGATGTAGGTACCTATATGGGCGATTTTATTGAAAAACCAAATCGGTCACGGAATTACATACTTAATAGGTTAGTTATGGCTGCTGTACCGGTATTGCTGGTACAAGTACTCGATGACATTAGAACGACTTTCGAATGGGAATTCAGTCGGACAGACTTAACTTTCGGGGCGCAGCAGATCACGATTTTCTAGCTATAAGTACCCACTAAGTAATAAGTATTGAAAAGTACAAAGCTAGTAGCTCATGACCACATAGGTAGGTACCAGGTTTTGCCCCAGACCAACTTTTTAAATTCTTTGTCTTTTTGTCCAAAGTTACTGCGTTCTGCTGGTACTCGATCCGGGTTATGGACCGAAAGATTCACTGATTACATAAGGGGCGTGGATAATAAACCCTTTTTGTTGACCGGGAACTATTACTCAGTTCCTTCTGTTTAACATCGACGCACACTTCCTATGTTCAATAAGTGGAATGCCAGTCAATAATCAGTCTTTTATCACACACTCAATTGCCGCAGCTCACGACTTAGCTGGCTACGAGGCCGGCGGGTTCAACGACCCCTACGTGCGCGTGACCCTCCTGCCTGAAGTGGACACGCGCGTGCGCCAGACCCCGGTCCACCGCAACGAGGCAAACCCCTTCTTCGACCAGCACTTCAAGTTCCCGGTCTCGCACGATGAGCTGGGAGATAAGACGCTGCTTCTGCAGGTCTTCGACTATGACAGGTAAGTTTAAGGGTGTTGTATAACGAAAGAAAGAAGGGTATCAAGGTAATCGGCTAAGGGAATGTCCCAATAACTGAATTAAATTTACTGGGTAGGTAGGTACCTAGATACCGTATCTATCCGCAAGACCAAAAGACGGCCAGGGCTATTGTATTATACTGTATGGCCAGATGGTTTTGAGGAATTTATGTAGTAGTAGTACCTAGCACAGTTGTTATAAATTGTGTTGATACCTACTTAATCATCAATTTACACACGAGCCTAGTGTGAAGTGAATGTTAAAATGAACGCTTCGTATTTCTATGGACAGATTTAACCATTTTTTATATGTACATCGATGATTTATTTAATTTAATCTTGTGGTTTAAAACACAAACACAAAGAGACTGAAAACTAGTAAGTAACTTTTTTTAATTCGTTACCCAAAGAATAAAATACTTCACTAAAAAAAATTGTTTACAAGGTTCATATTCAATCAGAAAAAACCCTCACAATCGTATCAGAATCGGCAATCAGTTCATCTATAGTTACGGCCGTGTTACCTACACTCGGCCGTTTGACCTTTCTTGAATACTTACACCTCTCCTTGAATACTTACACCTATACAATATTGTTGTCTTGCTTTCGATGTATATCTAGAAGGTTTCAAAATTATGAAATACAGCTGTCACAGTGATCTCCTACGTTGACCAAACAAGATCGTAAATACTGAAACACACTCATTTGAAAGCCGATTGTTCCTGATTGTTGTTGTTCTTGAGACTGCTCATATACTTAATTTCTTTTTTAACGCACTTTTTCCTCATAACATTTCCAGATTTTCCCGCAACGAAGTGATGGGCTCTGCTAAGGTATCTCTTTCTCGGGTAGAGGTCGCGGGAGGCACAGAAGTGTGGGCAGAACTGTCCAGGGAGCGTAGACCCCCAGAGGAGCTTCAGGAACTGCTGTTGTCCCTGTCTTACTTGCCCTCTGCTGAACGGCTTACCGTCGTTGTGTTGAAGGCCAGGAATCTACTCCCGCCTCAAGAAGGCAAGGATGCGTTAGGTAAGATATCGTACCGTATGTGTGTGTATCTATAGATATGTGATACGAGTACTTACTTATGAGTAATGATAACTGTAAGGCGAAGGAGCACACATCCCTGATAAAGACAAACCTTAAATCTGGGTAATAGATATTAAACGTATGCCCTCAATGGCTCTCTCTCCCTTTTAAACAACCTGGCACTTGGCAGGTATCTAAACAATCTATTAAGCATTACGGCCTTAGTCATGACCAAAGGAGTTTGGGTAAAAGTGTTGTCATTTGAAAAACTCATACATTTTCAAGGTGAGCAATAATAAGGCCATTCGTAAAAGTGGTACATTATGATAGAATTATTCAAAATTTGCATATTTTTTTATGCAACGTAATACTCTTAAGTGCATCGGCGCCGAGATATTTAAATATTCATACCTGGGCGTATACTTTTAGTATCAATACTGAATACTGAAATGTTCAATATCTCGGCACCGATATTATTTAACGCCATAAATTATATATATATGTATATCTATGTGTATTCAGAGGTCCTCTAAATAACTATGCCAAATCATCCGAGGCCGCTGAATAAAAAAAGTCAATTTTCTTGATACAAACTTAACCAATGCCCTTTAGGAAATACAGCTTATTTCTTTCAATTCTCTAGTTAGTGTTGATTCCTGATTATTGCTTACCATTATGATGCCGACCCGTTAGTTTGTTTGCTTGATTTTACTTAAATTATGTATGTTTTAGCTGATGCTTTCTTAAACCTACCTACTTGATTTGCTTTTGAATCTCAGTACAACGCTCAGTTAATAATGAGATTTGATTCCGTCTGAAAAATTGTTCCATAGAAACCTACAGCAAAAATAACTTATTTGAAAATCGAACTGGCCACTACAAGCCATTTACCAAATTTAATAAAACGTTGCTTCTAGTAAGCAGTAGGATAAAGCTGTTTTCGTCTTGGGTGAGCTTGAATCCCTCGCCGCACTCAGGACTACGTTTTAATTCTCTACGCTCCCTAAAACTCGCTACGCTCGGGAGTTAAATCTGGCGTCCCTCATTGTGATTTATCCCCTCGGTGTATAATCTAGTTACTATTATTCTAACAACAATAACAAAACTGTAATCTTTACTTCAGATGTGTACGTGAAAGTGTATTTGCTGGTGAACGGGAAACGCGTAAAGAAGAAGAAGACGAACCGGAAAGAGATCACCAACCCTGTGTGGAACGAGGCGCTTTCCTTCAGCCTGTCCTCGGGAAACCTTCATGAGGCTTCCATTGAGGTAAGTGTCCACCATTAGAAGAAAATGAAACGGAAGGGGATCAGTAACCCTTAGTGGAGCAAGGAGCTTTGCTACAGCCTGGCTTCGGGGGGCTTCCATTGCGGTAAGACTCCACTTATAGAAGAACACAAATTGTAAAAAAAGCCCGAAAGTCCTAGCCAAGATGCAAACGCTATTAACGTTTTCTTTTACTATCACTCAAGACTCTGATGACATTCTCGTGCGTTGCGATAAACCACGTGGTCAACTGCCATCCCATACATTTTGAGTGACAGAATAGAATTACGTTAGATAGCGCTTGGCATCTCGGCTACGGCCCCTGGTTTAGTAGGTACCTAACCTTCATGGCAGTTGTCATTAAAATATGATGTCACTAATATGTAGGTACTTCTATGTAAAATCCAATTGGTGATTTCTTAAGGTATTCAATTAAAATAATATTAACAATAACTACTTAGTTGTCACCAATATCACTGAGCTCTTCAAAATAAACCGAGCATTGACACTTATTTTAGAGCTTTGTTTTGGAAAAAGGCGGTCCTGTAAATTATATTTTTAATTACAGATCTGTGTCGTAACCGGGGGTGGTAGCGGTCTGGTGGTAGGCTGGTGCTGCGTAGGCGCCGCCGAGACTGCTGCCGAGGGCCGCCATTGGGCACAAATGTCGCAGGAAACCCGCAAGGCCGTAGCCATGTGGCACACGCTCAGATAGACCTAAGCCAAGAATCCTGCGCAAAACAGTTAATATTTATCTCGTCTTTAAATGTTACCCATGAGCATAATGTAGACATCCCCAGCAATATTAGCAATAGATTAAGTTGCATCTAACTTTTACCCACATGGGGTAAAAACATTATTACACATACATGTTACCTATAGCTATAATACCGTCCTGAGATCAAAAGTCGCATCTGCAATTAAACAGATAGAGCAGGCTCAAACCTTTCTGGTTTATGAGATCGCAATTACAACCTTTTAAAGTTGTAATTCTGTAGCTCTGCCTAGCCCACTCTGGAATTACAGGCGTGAAGGTATGTATGTAATTACAACCTAAAACGGTTACAATATTTTTCTGGACAGGACGAATAAGTTTTCATAAACTAGGAACTCACTCTTAACTTAGTTCCAAAAGCACTCATATTATTCGCGCTAAGGTTTTGAAGATACAGAGCGGCAGGCGAGGAAAAAGCACCTGGTAAATTGACTTTAAACTTTTATTTTATTTTTTAGAGACCAAAAGACCAAATGTTACTGTAACATATATACCTCGCCTCCAAAAGAAACACTAGGTATGTGACAGACATACCGTATAAACCCAAGTAAAGATATTTAAATGGCCCTTGAAAAGTCAAATCGAACCAGTGACGCTAGGCAAGTTCGACCCCATCGCTGCGTAATATACGGTGTCGTTGCGTACCTAAACAAAAGACGGAGTCATAGTAACAATATGGCGCCGTTTTTGACGCACCATAATAATAATATACACATCGTTAAACAGCGGTGCGGTCGCACCTTAGCGTTGACGTAAACGAAACTGACAAAATGCGTGGAGTGGACGTAGGCGCTTGTCGCGAACGTCTGACAGCTACGTCAATCCTATACATTTTGGGAAACGATAACGAACGGCAAAAGCATCTTGTCTAGGGCCACAGAACGGCTCTAGCACTTTTTTTTTGCTTATCGCTCAATTCGTCTTTCGTTGTGATCAAGCTAACTAAGGGACAAGTCATGTAGCTATCGTTGGTTTAATAATTCGAAGAAAATAGGTACCTACCCAATATATTTCTCAAACAGAAATCTCCATTGTATAAATCGAAAACGGTTAAATAAAGACTTTACATGATAAAATCTGGCCACTTTCTTGAGGTCGTATCTTTTTTTGGCTGTATGATCGTTCTTCATTCTGGCTATAGTTGCTATGGAAATCCTTGTAAATAATAGGATTAAGTAGTGTTTTTATTTACGTTACGATATTTTTCTTCTTCTTCTTCATTAAATTAATGGCGGTCCACCAAGTGATTTCGCCAGTGTCAGTGAGACAGTATAATCAGTAAATAGAACAGTAAATTAAAATTAACAAACGTAAAAGCCGGGCACGATATTTTTCAAAGTGCGTTGTGCAATGAAATTTATGTGGCAGCTGACTTTAAACAGTTACCTGGACAAGAATTCTACACAACACAACATCAAAGCCGGACAGTTGGGTACCTCTCCTTGTTAGTAAATTTTCGTGACGTACCTAATGGAAAAATTAACCGTTGATGAAATTTATTATGGGTACTTATTGGGTAGGTACTTTTTTTGGACAACGCCCTCAGGATATTTGAATTCGAAAAGTGTCATTTTCGCAAGAGTTACGGTTCCGCCCTTTCCGCCTCCAGCCAAAACTACAAGTAATCAAAATCAGAAAAATATTTTAAATGAAAGCACATACTTATCCTTAACGAATATAAAAGGAAAACTATCACGACTACGTGGACTTGATTTGTTCCTGAGATACAAGCGGCTAAAGTGTTTCTACCTACCTACTGTAACTAAAAATCGTCTAAGACAGCACCAAATAAGTACAACTTTAAATTGAAAATTAACTCACTCTTGTGGTTTTAAATGATGTGATGGTTTAACCTTACAATGAGCTTGGTCGAACACGCTCTTGCCTAGTTTTAACGACAATTGATTGATTGATTGATAATTTGGTAACGCCACCTCAGCTGCGGATTTTTACTGCTGATTTTAAAAAGAAGTTAGGCATTTATTTATATTTGTTTCTTTCTTTTACTGTTATCTCTAAGAATTGTACCTGTAACCAGTTAACGAGTTCACAACTACCTAATAGTATATAGGTAGATAGTCGTCCATCACAATGCAACATCTATTTTTCTATGCACGAGTGACAAATATACTGTCAGTTGCGAGTGCAAATGGGATAGAAATAGCTAGCCGAAGCTATTAAGAAGCTGGGAGTACCTACTGATAAAGATGCTACAGTACGACTAATCATGCGGTCAAATTGGTAGATAGGTGGGTACCTACATACCCATAACTCTCAAGTAAGTTTTATAATAGATACCTATTAGGGCACTTGAACGAAAAAGATAAGTCTAGTTTTATACATCTGACCGCTATACATTTTGACACAAAACTAAACTGTAGGTAGGTACTTACCTACTAGATAAACAACACACACTGTTTGTTAACTAAACTAAAGCCTAAAAACTAGATGTCTTTTTGCTGCAAATTAGTCCTTTCTGTAATTACCATGTTTTGCCAAAGACACTACCAGTCGCACTACCCGTAGTGTCGTTTGCAATTAACGACACTACCAAGCCTATTTTGGATTAAAGTGTACAGTCAACACAGCAAACTTCAGGAATGTAACTCTTTAGTGTCGACGGAGCTCCGCTATGGTAAAAATACTAGTGCCAGTTGTACCATGGGACTACTGGGACGAAATCGCACTAGTGGGATAATGGCACTAGTAGGATGTCAGTATAATTATCGGATCAGTGTCATTTGATCTTTCTCACATTTCAACAATGATAAGTAAAAAAATAATTTCCGTAAGAAGTTCATCATTTAATGAATTATTTAATTCAAACTTGAACTTGATGGAATGGGTCATTATTCGAGCGTTTCAACCGCCTCACTTTCGTGGACATGTTTTTAAAGAATTGGGCGTATATTTTGATAGCGTTTTTGGATATTTGATAGATGTCCGGTAAACTTAGATACCTAACCAGAAACAAAATCGAAATCTGAAGTCACTTCTACAAAAATGTGACCACAAAAGTGAGGCGGTTGAAACGCCCAAATAATGACCCGAATAGGGGTGGGGGGGTCCATAACTTCTGTGTTGACTGCACGGTTTAATCCAAAATAGGCTTAGTAGTGTCGTTAATGAGGGGCCACTTGCATAAAAAGAGAAACCTAGTTTTAGGTTTTAGTTATTTTATGTCAACAAATACCTACTATAGAACTGTCAGTCTTAAGAGGATTGTGAGGCTAAATTCCATACAAAATGCGGTAACGTTTGTGTCCCCTAGGTTATTCCTATCCTACATAGGTAGTCCGAAAATTACGATTTTTTAATATGTTGTAGATATTATAAAAAACTAGGTCCGTAAGTCCGTACGTTTTAGTTACGTACGTTTAGCCTTTCCATTTCAATTCTGCTCGGCAGTATCGATATTACTTCGGTTTTGATCAGAGCTAAATAAAACTGTTGCAGCTCGAAATACTTACCGTTTAATTTCGTTGATTTGATCGCACGGCCACCCCCTTTCTCGCCTTTCCTATACCCTGATAGCCTTAGCAGTTGCATTTTCACTTTCTCAGCTGGAAGTCGAGCAGGCCCGGTATTCTAGGCGGTAAAAACAATATCGTTGTTGATCTGTTATCGTATTATCAACGTGTTGGGTCATACATATTCGAAAAAACAATAGTCGTCTCCTGAGGTCAATAGTTAAAGGCGTGTGTGCATATATATATAAGTAATGTTTTTATTTGATAGGACTAAAGTAGACATGCTGACGCCGTTTAACTATGCAGATGTGGGTTCAGCCAGAAAATTAGGCCTTGAAAACGTTAACTTTGGGTATGTCCACAGGAAAGACGGTACCCTAAATCTGTTTATGACGCAGCTCTTATTTACTTGACAGTAATGGCGGCTGACGTCATACACATACCATAACAGATTTACTACGATATCGTTTTTACCGCCTAGAATACCGGCCCTGACTGTCAAGTAAATAGGAGCTATCAAAACGGTGACAATACGATAACAGCTAGAACACGATATGGTTTTAACCGTGTTGAATAGACCTACTGCTAACGTCCTCACTGAGAAATGTTGCCACCCTAAGCTACGTTTGTATCGGAAATTTTTAACAGCTACCTACGTTATGTAAGCTTCGCTTAGCGATCCTCTTAAATCTATTTTTTTGACTAAAAGTTAACACTTTTTATCTTTTTCCTACAAGTGGCCCTAAGACAGGTTACTGAATCAGCAATTCTTTTTAAACGTGGAAGAAGCGTTCGACCGCTTCGGCTCCAGTTATCACCAAGAATCTATAGAGGCATATCTACCGATGCCGCAGGGCACGGCTTGAAAGCACGGACCTAAAAAAAATACTGACGTAACTTCGTCTAATCATGTCATGAGTGAAGCATGAAGCATCCAAAATGGCTGTCTACTTACGCTCGTGCACCCAGCACGAGCACATACGTAAACGTCACTCGTGCTGTGACTCCGTGCGTTGTCTTACCTAGTGTATCTGTGTGCGTGCGGTAGGTCGTCTATAGCGAACGAAAGCGCCGACATTGCATGCTTCACACCTTTCTATTTTTAGTGCATCGTTCGTTACATCCGTATTTTGTTAGGTCCTTGGGCTTAAATCAAAAAAGTTTTTGGAGGAATTGTTATAAGTAGGTTGAGGGCTTTTTCTGCATTTATATCTATTTGATCTAGGTAGTTTAAATAAATAATAAATCAAATTTACAACCATACATTTAAGTAACCCCAAGTATACATATACACTGATTCCCTAACATTTTGGAGTTTACAACCTCTGGTGTATACCTACAAACCTATTTATGTTTTTTTAGCTTCTTCCAATAGAAAACGGACTTATATGTTAGTTCAAGAGATAGGTTACTGCCAAAAATTGGTTTTGCATTTTTGAATTAACGAAAACTTGAGCTTTGAGACACCAAAACTTATGAATTTTAGTAAAAAAAAAAGAATTAAGAATATTTTTAAATGATTGTACCCCGTTCCCCATATTTAGTGAATATTGTACTTATCATAATTACTCATTGTAACGTCACTTAATCTCCTGTGTGCCCACATATATAACATACCTAACTAATTATGTATCTATTGTATTGTATCTATTCTGTCATTCCATAGGGGTGACTCTTCCATTCAATCATTAATAAGGTGTTCTATTCTTATGTAATTATATTATATCGAAATTATTCCTAAAATATACATACTTATAAATTTGTAACTAAGTGTCTCTGTGTGAAGGAAAATATTTTACTTTGTATTTCTTTACAATGTCTGAATAAAACGTCTATTTGTAAGAGATCGTGTTATTTTATTTTTATACCAGTGTCCCAGGTCCAGGAATCCTTATCTTTTAAAATCAGTAGTCTCTAAAAATTTAACTTAGTATTATTAGTTCGTTGTTCAACCTTTTAGGGGAAACTTCCTATTGTACGATGGCATCCTGCTCAATATTGGCACCATCACTAGGTGCCAGTAATTGGTGTATTTTGGATGTCAAAAATTTGTTTTTTTCCTATATTGAGAACAACAACAGAATACATTACAGTGACATAATTAAGAACTATTTAAGTGATTTTCAAAAAAACTAAGTTTCGGACTTGCTTTATATTGATTAATCATAAAATATGAATAAAACCAGCCATTACAAAATAATAATTTATTCAACTGTTCACATTCTGTACAATATTGTTTTAAAAAAATATTATTATAATAACTAGAACATACAGTTTACCATGTGATGTGTAGGCGCAAGGGTTGGACGCAGTCAGTTCGCGGGGTAGAGCACTACTATAATGCACTATTACTAAGTTTACCGGACACTTACCGCTGCAGGACTGATGTCAGCAATAGAAAGGCCGCAACTAAAATTGCATAAAAACATTGTTGAATATAGGTAACTTATCAGTCTTATCACAAAGACGCTTTAACATGGGCAAAAAAACTTTAACAGAGCTGAATTTAAATAATAAGGAACCTGAATTTAAATAATTAGCAAAAGATGACAAATTATTGTAAGTACTTGAAAAATAAATAATGACCAATGCAAATGAAAGACACTTGTGGGTGACGCGGGTGTCTAAAATAAACAAGTAATCGATGACAAAAGTAAATGATTACGTTGGTACCGTATCGATTTGCTTAAATAATCTTTTAGCAACCTTGTACCTTGGGTAGCAGTTTAAACTCAACACAGCAAGGCAAAAAATGACTGATAATTTATAGATATTGAAAATAACTCCTAAACGTAATGTTTATATGCTTATCAACTTTAGTCTTTATCGTTGGCAAATCGTTAAACACGGCACACATTTATTATGATTATATCCGAGAAACATAGTTCCGATAAAAACAATAGCATGTATTACACGCTAAAATCTGTTTTCAGCTTACAGCGAAAAAAACTATAATTTTTTAAATCGGTTCAGCAATTTTACTTAACATAAATTTGGTACATTAGCAATAATTGAAATATTATTTTATACTTTACACATAATTTGAAGAATCCAGTCTGCAGAACGATAGGCGAAAAGAGTAGAAGACATAAAAGACATGTGAATGAGTAAACGCATGTAGAGTATGTCAGTGTGTGTAGGCAGGGTAGTGTGTGTGCGCAGTGTCATTGTTCGGGGAGTATTTTAGGATGCAAATATTTGCAATCGGGATCTTTGCAATTGCCTCCAACTTCGAAAGGGCACAGCACAGCGTTTGGATCCTCTTCCCAGCTGAAAAGTATTGTTTTTAATACATCATTAGGTGACGAGGGTTGTGGACAGTTTAAATGCATACTTACATCGCACCTCGGACCGGCGATGTGCGTACACAAACTCCATCCACATTTTATTCAAATTGATGGAAGCGATAATTGAAACATGCACACTTTCTTGACTTTCTATGAATACACCTAATGGACAATATCCAAAATTATTACAATTAGATTAATAATGGACCGACAAAATAGCACCAAATGTTAAAGAATCCGTTACCTTTAATATTGATGGGTTTAAATATGACTAATTGCATGCAAGACAAGCATCAACTTACTTCGCAGTGCCCAACGCTTGCAGAGGTGACTTATAATCATCATCTTTGAATTTTCTCTTACTTCCCCAGTTACAAAAAAGCGTTTCCTGACTCTCCTTTTTCTCCCCGTCCCTATCTTTAAGAGGTTCCATAAAATGAAATTCTTCATCTTTTGTCGTCGCTTCTTTTTTATTCTTTTCTGCAGCACATGTCTGATCTTTTACAGGGTTTTTAGGCAATTTGACTGTTTTCTTATTATTGGTAACTTCTACTTGAATTGATAATCTAGGACTTGGCATCTTTGATTCATCTTTTAGATCATTAGTGACGCTCACATGTACTGCTCTTAGAATTTTAGGATTCTTTATATCTTCTTTGGGGTTATTTTCTTTTTGAGGGCGTCTGGCGGTAGTAGATATTGGTTTATGTTGGCCTTGGGCCGTAGGAACAAAGTTGCCATTATTTACGGAATGTTTAGAACTAGTAGATCTGAAAAACACCAATTTAGAAAAAAGATCTCGGAATAACAATGGCCAATAAAAAACTAGAAACATTAATAAAAAATATCAATTGCATTTTGTTTAGAAATGGAAATATTTAATGAAACATTTACCAACTGCCAACTGTTTATAATATAATTGTAGATAAATGCAAATCTACATACGCTGCATTGGAATACAAAGTCAAATAGTACCTGTTTAGAAGTAACTGATGTTGTGCTCTTATTTTTGACAGCCTGATCTGTGCAGACTTTTGTTCTTTTTTATTGAAAGTAATAGCAGTTGCAATATTACGCAGTTCTGTTGCTACTATCTTATATTTCTGAGTGAGTTTTGTTGCATCTTCCTTTAGTTTAAGTACTTTAATTGATTCTTCTGCTATAGTTTTTCTGAAATATTTAATTGAAATAAAAATGAAAATGTGCAAACCAACTATATACACTTGAAATAAAATAAAAAATACCTCGACAATGCTATTTCCTGGTCCAAAGTATCATTATTAAGTATTTTTTCATTGTCTATGGTAACATTACGGGGCTTTAGAGTATCCTTGGCATGAGCTATGCCTTTGTTTAGATTAATTGAAGATTGCCTAGCATTCTTAATTTTCTCCAATTCTGCCATTCTTTTAACCAAATTTTTATACTCAATTTGTTCCGATTTCGGCAGATGCTTAACAGTCTGAAATACGAAAAAGAATGTATACGTTTTTTATAAGTGTAAATATATATTTACAATAACTATTTACGGTCTGACCTTTGGAACGAATTTCGCTTTAGGCTTTGGCTCGGGCGTCACCAGCGGTTGTTGTACAACATCAGGAAGAGTGCTTTTTTCAACCTCCATACGGGTTGACTTTAAGAACAAATCAAGCTTCTGTTGGAAATCTATCTGTTCTGATAATTTCATGTGCATCTTAGTTAAATTTTTTGTAGCTTCATGCTCCCCTTCCGAATCCGAGTTTCCAAGATTAATTATAAACCTCTTTTCTTCTGGAACATTGCTAGGCTTCTTTTCAATTTGAATACTTTTTTCGGTTGCTGTTATATCATTCATACTTTTCATAACGTTAGGGTCTACCAGATTAGGTAAGTTTTTACTTAACGAAGTTAGCAATTTAGCACGTAAGAGATCCTCGTCTTCGTCGAATTCATCGTCCTTTGGAGTACTTGATTTTGTTGCGACCTGTTTAAGACCTTCATCGATACCAATAATATCCAAATCCTTAATAGGACCAACAGGAAAATCTTTATTTTTTTCATCCGCATCAGACCCGATATCCATATCAACTGATTCTATATCAGTATTATTCTCCGAGACAATTTGGTTTAAAATCTCAGTCTGATCAGCTAAAAGTTCATCATTTAAATTGGAAGACTGTGACAGCCTTTTTTTTAATTTTTGTTTTTGTTTCATTTCAATTGCTTTCTTTAACAAAGCAGACTTAAGACATATTAATCGAAGTTCAGAAGTATCACTGTCTTCATCTTCAGACAGCATAGCCATGTCTTTATCTTCAACACATTCTTTTTGTGTCATGCTATCGTTGCTTGTAATTATTTTTACTATTATCTTTGCTTTAGAAGCCTTCGTTTTTAAAGCATGTTCTCTAAGCAATTCTAAGTCGTCATCGGAATCTTTAGTTTGTTGTGGTGGAATAATTTCCGCTTCCTCGTCGCGCTTTATAAGTATGTCTACAGTTTCAAGACTCTCAGGACCAACACTACCATTACTACTATTTACATCATTATCTTTAACTTCGACATCAGAGCATAAATCTACAGATTCATATGTGCTGGTTGTATCTTTTTGTAACCTATCTTTGGCATCTTTTTCTACAATATTGGAAACTTCTGGACTTGGCACTTTGTTGAAAGATATAACATGTAACGCAGTTTCAGTGTTTGGTAAAAATTTATCATATCCATTATTCTGTGAACCTCGAAGCATCTTTGTCAGTCTAGCTTTTAAAGATGTCTTATCAATATTTATTTTATTAACCGCCACCGCCTCTTCCAGTTTTTTTCTTTTATTTCTATACTCATCCTCTGACTCCTCACTAGACTCTAGCAAGACCGCTTTTTTCTTGGACTTATGGGATTTCTTCCTATGCTCTCGTTTAGCTAAATTATTAATTAGTTCTGTATCTTTTCTTCTTTTAGTTTTGTGATGTGATTTTAAATGTTTTTGATCTCTACAAACTCTGGAAACTACAATGGGGTCTTCTAATTCTGTGGCAGATATGTCCGAAAGATCACACATCCGCATTTCATTGTGTCTGTTATTTTTACCTAAAAATTATATTAGAGCATCACTGAAGATTAGGAGAGTTAGGAAAAATACACCAGATAAACATCAATAAATAATCCATAGACATATAAATTAAAGACTTGTTATGAACAGGAAATATATAAAATTAAAGTTATCAAGTTGTTACATTAAATTTTCAAGATGAATAAATTTCATGATAATAAGATTAGTGCTGCTTCTAATAATGATATACTAATAAAATCAATAAACAATCTCATGAAAATAAGAATTTGAATAATAAATCTTATGTGGTCATCTTGCACCGTCTTATATACACATACGTAGGAGTTCTTTTTTCCTTTTCTCTCTTTCTATCTTAAGATTTTGGTGTGTTTTCCTGCGGAAACTACGCAGGATATTTGAAATATTTTTTAATTTGCTATTTATAGATTTATATAATGCTAGACTAAGTAGTACCATTGTAATATTAAATATATTTAAAAAAATGACACTATATTATAATAATGTTTTACTATTAAACTAACTTAAAATATCAACACACTAAATAAAATAAAAATAAACTAATTTACAAACAAACAGAATGGAATCAATATAATTATTTACTATTAGATAAAACTAGACACGAATACAAAGTGTAGTGTGGTACGCCACACTCACACTCTCACCAATATGTTAGCTTATATATTCCATGTATGTAACATTTGAGACACAATAAACCTGACATCCAACGACTAATGTAGTGTCATTTAATCCCAACATTACATGGCGATCCTGCCAGTGCTGCCTCCGCGCGGCGCTGGCGGCGCGCTGCGCCAGCCAGTACTCATGTGACGGATTTGGACGATTTTTTTGTAAAGAGGAATTCATAAAGACAGTTTTTAATAATTTAAAATGTGGACCGTATTTACTCGTTTATTAAAAAGTGTTAGTAAAAATTAACCGAAGGAGTAAGACATTTAAAAAAAAAACTGGTCGCTGCCGGGGAGCCGGAAGTGGATAAACTGTTGTTTTTTGTTCGGAGCCGGGAGTTGTTGGAGTCGTGATGAAGGCGCAGGACTAGGGATTCTCAGCGACTAACAAAACCTACCGTGATAACTAGTGAAGTGAAGTGAAGTGGTTAGGTTAAAATGCATAAAAAAATATTAATCATTAATACGTACGAGTACAAATTAATATGCATCTAAGATTTAAATAAGCTCTTAACAAGTTCAGTTATGTTGCTGTCAAACTTATAATTGATCGGTTATATATGCGAAATTATGGTAATTAAGGTTAAGTTGTGTTATTAATTCGTAATTAAATGCCACTTGTTGTCGAGTATAATTTTTATAATATACAATTAGGTTACAGAAAATGTCAAGATCTGTGTTGAATTCAAATATACACGTGTTTAGTTATTTGGTCGCGTCTTTAATTAGATCGGCACCTCTTCTACATAGATGGAATGGAATCTCGCGTCTGCGATTACAGCTCAAATTTCGCGCGCAGGCGGAGAGCCGCGCACCACTTAATGCATGTTTATGTATTGATTAGAATTTTATTATGATTATGAGCATAAGATTATTTTTTTAACAGTTAGTGGTTTTTATAAAGGTCCTTAATTCCATTTGCAAAATCTCATAAGTTATTGTTGTATTTTTATTTAAATTTAGTGTAAGTCTCTTATTTTACCAGAATGTAAAGATAGATATATCAACTTAGACAAAGACGTTTACACGTACATAACTGATAGCAGTAGCTTTGACGAGTTAAATAAAAATAATAAAGAACGGAGGAATAAAAGTATGTTAGGTATGTATTGCAGGACTTACAGGACTATGAGTTAACGTTGGGATAAAGATTACCAGATATTTTATTGGATAAATTTAGGTTTTCTGGTTTAAAAAAAGAAAAAAAAAAGGGATTAGACAAAGTTTTAAAATGTATAAAGGATGTCGATGAAAGTATTTGAGAAGGACAGTAAGCTAATGAAAAGGATTTTATATGTAGAGGTAGGTAATGGTAAAGTTAGTTGAGTACTTTATGCAGAGTTTGCGAAGCTACAGTGAATAAGTATTTCAACGAGCGATTAGATTGATCACCTAAGAGTTATTGGAATTCTTATGAACCTAAGTTTCAATTAGTATGAGAAATTTGATAGCGATTGTTTTTTTTAAAGCGATGGCAAGAAATAATTATTTATTAATGATATTATCTATTCATTATCAACAGTTGCCCGAGATGCGCTGTTGAGTGAATTAATATCAATATTAGCAAGGTGCCCCAGGATACAAGGCAGGCACGGAATTCTTGTCATCTGATTATGATTCGGTCGAGTTACCAGTTGTATAGATACTTGGACACATGGTATAGTTGTTATGAAAGGATGTGTTAAAAGAACTGCCTGTATGTATATGATATGTAATAAATGGTTATAATGTTGTGTGCGCGCACTTAAAATGAATATCCTTGTATCCTGAAATATGAATAAAATACATAAAGTAAGGTCGGCCGACCAGTTAATAAAATGTGTGCACCTTGCCCTGAATTGTTAGTGTTGCCTTAGTAGCACACTATATAAAGAAGTTAAAAGTATCATAGAATACTGACGTCATTAAATAAAGTACGTAAATGAGTAAAATGAATAATTGAATAAGACTTGCGCAAGCCACGGATACGACAAAAGTATTGAGTAGATACAGAAAAACATAACTGTTAGTTATATGTTATATGTATAGGTACCTAGAAAAAGAAAACGGACTTTTAATTATAATTATTATTTAAGATGATAATTATGATGTTTTTTTTTTGCTTTCAGGGTTTATTTTATATTCTTAATTTGGTTTCTTTAACGTAACCGATTTTCTTGATAACTGTAATTTTGTATGAATGAAAATATAATGACTATTATTTTTTTCGAGTAGTTACGTAAAGTTTTATAAGAAGATAGGTTTTAGGCATAAATTTTTTAATAATTTGCAATTTTTTAATAATCAGACTGCTGAGTTTCTTGCGGCGCTTCTTCTCAGCAGTGGTCTCCTCTTGTGAAGCGCTGGTAGATTCTTGACGTGTAAAAGTGCCCGTGCGGCCTACTTACTGAATAAATGTCTTTATCTTTATCTTTATCTAAATCCCTTTATGTCAGGAGGTTAATGAGGCAGTATAACATGAAATTGCAGCTAGAGGCCATGACTAAATATTAGTCCAAAGAGGTATTTTTTGTTACACTGTACTTAGTGAAGTTACGACTATATGGTATTAACATAACATGCATCGAAACAAATGTAGCCTAGTTCATTTATTATGCTTATCTCATTAAATAATAAATAAATAGATAGTTGTCACTGTCACTGACCCACAATACATCAAATCCGTAAGGTGCCTTAGCAAAACATTTAAAAACAAGTGCAATACAGAGTGGTATCAATCATTTAAAATATTACCAATGCAAATAATGATTATGATAAAAAATAACAGTTTTTTTTAAATACTGAAATATATATAAAAAATCTTAACGAATAATAACCATTACTAATCACAATAAGACTCACTTATGCCTAGGAACTAAGCATAGAAAGGAACAAATATTCCTTATAACAAAATTATGTTAATGATATTAAATATTATATTTGATTAATATTATTTTTAATTGTTGGTTAAAATGCATAAAATTCAAGTAGAATATAATAAAAGATCGCATTATATCATAAAGTGTGGTACAATATTTCACAATAAATAAATAATAGCATAAGTAATAATTTGTGCAGCATATCTATTGTGCGGAAATGCAAAGCATATTATTGTTTTTTTTCTAATGATATCTGAGACTACAGGAGCTTCTCAATGGGAAACCAAATAAAATAATAAACGGCTTGTGGGTGTTATTATAATTATGGAAATTATGCACACCTTACCATTTGACACTAGAATTATGAAGGAATAAAGGTCTAACACACTCTTGTTTTTGTCTGGCACACACTATGATAAATTAAAGTCTTCTGTCACATCTTTTTCTATGTTCGCACCTATCTCAGAGTCTGCTGTCATTCATCTTTATTCACTTTCATGTTTTTGCAAATCTATAGACTGTAATTTGTAATATTTCTGCTTGAAGATAAAAGTTGAACTTGCTGTGGCTTGTGTAATGTGTATGTTATTTAAATTATGGAAATAATGCACACATTACCATATGAAAGTATAATTGAGTAGGAATACTGATTTTAAAGGTCTTAAACACACTTAGGTTAATTGTTTCACACCATAGTATAAATTAGTCTTCTGCAACATCTGTTTGTATGTACCTATCTTAGAAACTGCTGGACTGTTTTGATGCAGATTATTTAAAATATGTCATCAATGATACATTGTGGTTATTTCCTAATGTCTCTTTAAATTAAATACCTAATCAATATTTTACTAACACACAATAAGTATGCAAAAAAATCTAACAAACAACATTTTTTACTCATATGTTGTGGCTCCACATAGAATTAAATGTACGTTATCAATTTTACAATAGGGATTAGGTTCCTTTTACTTTGTCTTTAAATTGAATATAATTTAACAATTTTAAATTATTTACAATTTAAAGACAAAGTAAAAGGAACTTTATAAAAGCACATCAGAAATTGAACTTTATTGCATGGCAATTAGATTTAAATTCCAGAAATTAAAAAAACCGGTCAATTGCTTGCTAGTCAAACATGTACAAAAGTCAGTAATGTACAAAAAATTACTATCCCTCCCCCTTATCTCCGAAGTTTATGGACCAAACAATCTAAAAATATCCTGACGTATTATAGATAACTAGGTACTTATATTTTACGGGAAAAATAAAGTGATCATAATTTTTGAGAAATAACAAAAAAAAAAACACTGAAAGTCTTAAAATTAAGGCTAGTCAAAATGGACCTTAATAAAAAATAAAGTTCATAAGAAACTGAGTATTTTCTTTTGCGGTTAGCAAGCATATCATCTTAAATACAGAACCCTCGGTGCGCGAGGACAACTTGCACTTGACCGGTTTTTACCATTTTGGTACCGAACACTAAAAATATATGTTTTTAAGTATGATGGGTCGCAGGAGGTTTAACGCTTTTCATAAGCTTTTATAAAATTCAATTCAATTATTTGGCAGTAATGGGATCCAAGTGAAAAAGAGTATAAGTAAACTTAACCTGAAATAAAAAGGGGTATATGCATAAACGGAGTACACTAGGCTTTAGATTACTATTTAAAGAAATTAGTATTTTGACAGTAGCGTCACAATTTATTTATGAGAATATTATTAATGCCATTAAAAATCAAGACTCTTTTGTTAAGAATTGTGATGTACATAATTTGAAAATCAACTATTTAAAAAATTCGTGTCCCGAAGGTAGGTATATTAATAATTTGCTGGCTTTGCATTCATTTCTATAATAAATTACCTGACGAAGTTTTAAAGTTATCATTTCCAGTAGGTACTTAAAAATTTCATGAAAAAGTTGTTGATGTCGAAAGCTCACTACACTATAGTAAGCTTATGACATCAACGACTTTTTCAAGGACTATCTAACAGATAAAACCGCTAGGCTAAATTAAACACCAAACACAACTCACAAATTAATTAACTTATTCATAAAAATATGTAAACATTGTCTATGGGACAGTTTCTGTAGGAGAATGTGTAAAAACTATTTATGTGGTTGTTAGGCACCGTCATAGGTAAGTATAACAACATGAAACTTGAAACATAGCCACTCACAGAGCAAATGTTAAACAAGCTCAAGATCGTACAAAGGGCCATGGAGCGCATCATGCTCGGTATATCTCTTCGCGACTAAGTCTGAAACGCAATCATTTGCCAACGCACCAGAGTGTTGGATATAGGCCATCGTGTTGCCAAATTCAAATGGGCCTGGGCAGGCTATATGTGTCGCCGAAACGATGGGAGATGGAGCAAGCGCATTTTAGAGTGGCAACCGCGCTCAAAAATAGGAGTCCCCTAGCAAGGTGGTCAGATGACATCAGTTTAACCGCGGGCCCAATCTGGGGGAGATCCACCGCAAATCGGGTCCAGTGCAGGAAAATTGGAGAGGCATATGCCCAACGGTGGGCGCACACATGTGCTGAATAAAAAGAAGGTAAGTATAATTTTTTATTATTTCTATTTATAAGTTCTTCTGAAAATACTGAGGTTTGACACATTTACCTGCTCAACTACACATGATATATTTAAATTTTAATGTTAAATTCATTGTTTTATATAATGCTGGGATAAGTTTTATAATTGTATAATATAAATATTTAAATATGATTGACTATTGAGATTTCTTGCGGTTTTTCTTCTCAGCAGTGATTGCTTGCGAAAAGCTGGTAGTTTTTTTACGTGTATAAGTGGCCATGCAGCCTACTTACTGAATAAACATCTTTCATATTTAATATTTTTTATCTTAAACCCTTTTTCACTTGATCTTCAGAAGACTCGCATTGTTTTACACTAGGACCCTTATACAAAAGCTAAAGATTCAAAAAACATTTTTAAATAAGTAAGTTATACATATTAATCTCGTTTCTTTAACTGTCAGTGTGATATGATATATCCAGTGGCAAGGTTCCTGGGCTGTTGTTACAACTATACTACGTCTGTTTAGGTACTTAAATAAATGTAAACAAAACAACCACATGACAAAGTTGGTCAGCTAATAGAAGCAGAACAGTGATACGTCAAGGCTTGACTTAACAGTTTTGATTGGCTGTTTAACAGAGCCACGTGGTTTGGTTTTTTAAATTATTTAAGTACCTAAACAGATGGAGTATAATTATAAAAAAAATTAAAGCTTTTTTGTTAAGTAATTTATGTTATTATTATTAAAATGTTTTACTTTCTTTTTCTTGATATCACAATGCAACAAGTCTGTGATTCCACTCCGGACAGTTATCGTGAGCTTGAAAAAATCACTTGTGTATTTATTTTTAATTAAAAAATAAAACTGCGGTGATCATTGAGGCAGAGGAAATGTTACACTTGACATTGCCATCATATTTCATAAGTAAAGTAGATGGCCTTTTCTCCAAAAAACATGCTAAACTGAACGACCAACCGACCTTAGAGCAATGATTATTTACCAATAAATTAAAGTACTTGTTCCCCATAGTATATTAAACATTTATTTTTGAATCACTACTGAATTAGTTTTAGACACTCCAGTCTAGAGATGTACCATACATTGTTTTATTTTTACTTACATCATTAAGTCAGAGCAGGAGTTGTCTTTATTACGAGGACAACCTAGCGGCAGTGATAGTCCATCCTGAGACCTATTTCTCAAGTCTAAGCCAGCATTTTCTCTTAAGCCTTTACTGTACTAAAGCAATATCTAAAATGTTGATAAATTGCGATTTTCATCGACTATATTTTAATCTACTATAAGCATCTCACTTACCAGATCCAACATACGTCCGCTTGGCTTTTTTACGCTCAAGGACATTGTTATAGCTCTCAAGCACCTGCAACCTCTGGCGCAAAAGAAACTCTTCCTCGGATGATATGTCCGACAAATCATCTAATTCGTCTACTATTTCCCCTTCTTCTCTTTCAGAATCATCGTGAACAGGTGGAATATTCTCTACACAAGCCATTATTATTCCTTCTTCTCTGAATAGAAAACGAAAGTTAAACTTAAGCTTAGGTGTTATAATCAATATACCACATTATGCTCATTTTAATGAAATGGGTTACAAAAATTACAATATTTAAGACCGCGTTTATGAAATATGATTAATTTAACAATCACTAATATAGTATACACAAAATATTTCGTACGACATGTACGCATGTACAACAAAATTGTCCTGTCAAATCAAATAGCCATAGAGAACTTACAGGTACAGTACAGAATGCACTCAGAACAGCCACCACAGATTATAAGCGGACACAAACAATTTTGAATGAGTGAACAGAGCATAGATCCCTTCAGTGGTTGAAGCGTGAAATATACACACACTTTCATATTTATAATTAGTATGGATGGTATGCATCGAAATAATGGTATGTATACAATCAATCCTGAGTTGTCAGTGCAAAATTTTGCCAATAGCTACTTTTAACCGACGTCAATAAATAACCGGTCAATTGCGAGTCGGAAATACCTATAATCCTCGTGCTTGTGACATTGGTTAACATAATAAACAATAATATTCATACGCCGTTGCTTACTGTTTTAAATCACATTCGCAACCACCTAGCCTGCAAATGTGTGTACGTATTTGAATTTCGAAAGTTACAATATCGAACGGTGAAAACATCTACAATAATATTCTTCTTTAGGTCTGAAATGCCTACGATTAAATTCTCACATCTCAGAAATACGAAATTGATTTAACTACGTTAATGTCGCATAGAGTCGCTTAATTATAATCCCATCTGACAATAAGGTAAAAACTGTATGGAATATTATAAATAGAGAAACGGGTAAATCTAAAACTCGCGATAATCAGGTCACCAAATCACCAAACTCAGGTGACAAACAAATCACGTCAAATAAAGACGTTGCGTTAACTTTCGAAGATTATTACATTTTTCCAACATAGCCATTAATACTACGAAATGTCTCAAATCATCCGCGGTTCAAGCTCAATCATTACTTTGCACTAATGTCAGTAAATGTAATATAAACTTTGAATTCAGCCCTATAAATTCAGATTCAATAGTCAAAGTATTTAAAACGCTTAGTTTAAAGAAGACTGAGGATTTGTGGGGCACACATCAGTTAGTGTACTTTTTCCTATCATAGGTGTAATTGCACCCCATCTAGCATTAATTTACAATACCTAATTGCATTTCAGAAGGGATCTTTCCAGATCTTATGAAATATAGTAAAGTTATACCTCTTTTTAAATCGGGTGAGATGAGTGATATAACGAACTTCCGTCCCATTTCCATACTACCAGTTTTAAGTAAAGTCTTTGAGAAACTAATTCTGAATGATATGTTAGGTCACTTTAATATAAATATACTACTTAACAATAACCAGTTTGGCTTTACCAGAGGTCGATCAACAATTGATGCGGCATCTGTTCTCATTAAATATATATATAACAGTTGGGAGCAATCTTGCGATGCAGTAGGAATATTTTGTGACCTTTCTAAAGCTTTTGATTGCGTGGTTCATACGACCCTTATTTTAAAATTAGAACATTATGGATTGTCTAATAAAGCTATAAGTCTATGTCTTCTTATCTCAGTGATAGAACTCAAACAGTTGTTGTAAACAAAACACAATCTGATGGAGCTACAGTGAAAATAGGTGTGCCTTAAGGCTCTATTTTAGGTCCTTTTCTATTTTTGGTTTACATATGACTTGCCACCATCAGTAGATAAACTTTGTGATATTGTACTTTTTGCTGATGATACTTCACTAATTTTCAAGGTAGACAGAAAATCCATAGACTACAGTAGCATAAACACCACACTAGTTAAAGTACTTAATTGGTTTACTAGCAACAATTTGCTACTAAATGCTAAGAAAACTAAATGTGTTAGATTCGCTTTGCCTAATGTTAAACCTTTAGATTCTAGTATTTTTCTAAATGACGAGTGTTTGCAAATCGTAGATAAGGCAGTTTTCCTAGGCATAACAATAGATAAAAATTTGCAATGGAGTCCCCATATAGCTATACTGGCAGGTAAACTAAGTTCGGCAGCTTACGCCGTTAGGAAAATTAGTCAACTAACCAATGTTGACACAGCTGCTGGCTCGCTTAGTTTATTATAGTTATTTCCATAGTATTATGTCGTACGGTATTCTGGTTTGGGGTAAGGCAGCTGACATACAAACTATATTTGTGTTACAAAAAAGGGCCATTCGTTCTATTTACAACTTAAATTCCCGTGACTCCTTAAGAGATCTTTTTAAGGAAATTAATATCTTAACTGTTATGTAGCGTCACAATTTATTTATGAGAATATTATTTATGTTATAAAAAATTTGGATTCTTTCACAAAAAAATCTGATATACATAATTTAAATACTAGAAATAAAAATAAAATAGCTATTCGAAAATTCCGCGTCCGTAAAGTACATAAATCATTTGTTGGTCAATGCATTCATTTCTATAATAAATTACCTGAGGTAGTATTAAAGTTACCCTTTCCAGCACTCAAAAATTACTTGAAAAAGTCGTTAATGTCTAAAGCGTATTATAGGATCGAGGAATATAATATAATATATATAATAGACAAAAATGCTTGGCCTAAACCCGAAACTTAATCAATAATATATTGTTTTTTTTTTTCAAATTCAAAAGCTTTATCTTGTCTGGGGGACACCGTTGATGTAGGAAAACATATCAATCTTATGTGGTCATCTTGCACCGTCTTATATACACATACGTAGGAGTTCTTTTTTCCTTTTCTCTCTTTCTCTCTTAAGATTTTGGTGTGTTTTCCTGCGGAAACTACGCAGGATATTTGAAATATTTTTTAATTTGCTATTTATAGATTTATATAATGCTAGACTAAGTAGTACCATTGTAATATTAAATATATTTAAAAAAATGTCTGACTGCTGAGTTTCTTGCGGCGCTTCTTCTCAGCAGTGGTCTCCTCTTGTGAAGCGCTGGTAGATTCTTGACGTGTAAAAGTGCCCGTGCGGCCTACTTGCTGAATAAATGTCTTTATCTTTATCTTTATCTATAAATATAGGTACGAGTATCTACATCAAAATTTTGAAATATATTTGGTATTGCTATGTAAGCGAAGATACGTGATTGAGTTGGTTTATAATTTTGAACTAAATCCTAATAAACATACATACGCGATTGTTTCAGTTTTACTATATAACTTGCAAATAATAGAAAATTCAAATCCAAAGTTTGTTTTAAAGGTAACGTAGGTAACTATTTTTATTAATATACCTAAGTAGGTAAATGTTTGCTTTTCGATCTTTGCGGCATAGATAATTAATTGCACAAATGTGATATATTAATTTTATCCTGGAACATGAAGTAATTCTCATAGAATTTATTGTGACTTCTACGCGGAATGAATCTACCACATGAAACTTTGATAGAACTGGCGGAAAATCAAGTATAAAGATCTTTTTCTACTCGCATACTATAAATCGCTAAAATTTATATCGTTAATGGTATCAGAATACCATCTATAGCGTAACCGAAGCTTGAAAATATTATAAATAATGTGCGTTGCCATGGTAATAACAGTTCTATAATAATTAGGTATTATAGCATTGTTATTACCATGGATACGGTCATTCCGGCTATCAGTCTTGGCGTTTAGTGAACACTTGACATCCTAATTTATATAATAAACCGTTAAAAATGTTGAAATATCAATTAAAATTACATTTATTAAAAACAGAATTAATGTTTATTCCATTCGGCGTCGAGACCCTTGGTCCGTGGGGTCCTAGCGCTCGAAGCCTCTTCAAAGAAATTTCGAAAAGGCTCATTGACGTCACGGGAGACCGAAGAGCTGGCAGTTTCCTCGCTCAACGTATAAGTTTAACCATCCAGCGAGGAAATGCTGCCAGCATCTTTGGTACAATGCCGCAGGGGTAGGGCTTGCATTATCCGCCCTATTTTACTATCCGGATAATTCGGATAACGGATAATGCAATATCCGGATATCCGGATAAAACGGATATTTTTAGGTAATGTGTAATAAAACACAAAAATGGTAAAAAATCAATATACTTTTACAGAATACAAAACAACGTTAGATTTCACAGAATAATGTTTATTTCGAGGCTTTAAATTAACAAAATGTAATCACGAAGTTTAAGTGGTTTAAAAACAGCAGGTAGTTTAGGTAGTCTAATCTTCTTTAGAATTGGTAAAAAACATCTATCTACTATCAGAATCAACAATCAAAAAATACACGTTTTAAAATTAGTTATCTGTTATCTGCTTCAAAATATAATTATTTAACATATCACAATCAGCTGTCACAATAAGATTATCAATATAGCTTCAGATGATTGTGCAAAGGTGAGGTAGATCCAGATGATTTTAATCTTCGCAAAAAGTGGTGCTAGTCAGAGTTTCTGTCCAGGTTTGATTTTTTTATATTCTTGGAATATAGCGGCCATTTCTGTCTGTTAATTTCAAACCTGGAAAATAACAAATGCCTCTGTCAAGTATTTGTATCATTAATATAATTTTTTTACATGCAATGTATACTTATACTAAACAACTTATTTTCAACACGGTTTGGTACAAGTACACGTAAGGAAAAGTAAGAACCCAGTACTATCCGTTTATTATTATTTATTATTATCACCAATCACCATGCATTAGTAAAAGATTTAAAAAAGTGTAAATTGCCAACTAAGTAATTCAAAGAAACAAATAACATGAAATATCAAATAATAATAATAACAATGGGTGAAGTTCCGCAATATTTAATCAGCCACTGCCAGCTGCCACTCAGCGATTAACCTTAATAACATGTTTATTATGTTTCACTCAAACATACTAATCAATAATAATAATTCAAAACTACTCACCCACTCACTTCTCAACTCATGGTAATTTCCACTACTATGCCATGCGGCACCTCTGCGCCACGCCAAGTGGTGTTTCTGCACTTAGAGCACGCACCAATACACGATAACACTTACGAATGACACGAACACGATGAGCACTAATGTCTGACTGACGCGTCATCAACTCATAACCACCAAGAACAATACTATTGAGCGGAGGGGAGCGGCGATCGGTGTTGTAGAGTCTGAGACGAGGATATCATGCGTCTCGCTCTGTGGAACTAAAAAAATATCCGGATATTCGGATTGCAAGCCCTACGCAGGGGCCATTCTTACATTTAATGTTTTAGTTAATTTATATATTTAGAGTTAGTCTTATTTCATTTTAGTTTTATTTTTCAGTTATTGTGTTATGGTTGTTATATTTTAAGACTAATTAATTATGTGTTTAAATTTTCATTTTAATTAAATTACTTAAAATAGATGTTTTTAATTTGTTATTTGATTACCATGTAAAGTACAATATGGAACAAAATAGTGACTCGTTTGGCATTCCAACTTTTATGATAAATGTTGGAACGGTTATAGTAACTATTAAAAAAATGCAGGAAATTTGTAAACATTTATTATTTTCTTTAAATTCACACAATATTAACGCCAATCGGAATAATGAAAAGTAATTTGCTGACATGAAATTTGGTGGCAGAAAAATTAAGGAAAAGTATACAAGAAAAGTTAGGGATTGTTTATTTTTGCCATTATCATTTTAAGTTTGTAGAAAAAGTTATGTATACAACGGTACATAATCAGCCCTTAAGGTACTCGTTACCTTTTTTTTTCCTGAGTGGAAATGCGTTACGCATCATCCCCCGGCCTAGGGTTGGCCATGCTATAGGGGGGAATGACGGACTCTCTCCTATCCACACTCTCGCATTCACCCCCGCTGTTGTTTTCGGGGGCACCATGGGCTGCCTGAGATGCAACCATTGGGCGCCCCCCAGCCGTTCCAGCCTAATGCCGGGGTACCTCCGCCAATGGAGGGAGAGGTCGGTAAACGCTGCGACCCCTCTCCCAGACGTGTGTAGGACCGTGCAATGTGGCCCCTAACCCACTGGTCCTACAAGGGGTTTAGGCTAGCAGCGTACTGCATGCGCCTTCGCCCCCTCCGTCTGCGCCGGAGCGGGTGGGCGTTAACACAGTCTTCGCGTTCCCGCTCCGCCACCTCCTTCTGCGAGATGACACTCTCACAGAAGGACGATACCGCTTTCCACGGTCTATCGCTGCCCAGCATGGCCGAGACTACGCTGTGCAGCGAGAGATCGGAGACACCGGTCTGGATCCCAGCGAGTGCTCACCTGGAGGATATGCTGGGCCGTGTCGAACGGATCGCCGCACTCGTGGCACGAAGCACCCATGTCCGGTCAATACCTGCACAAGTCGGTATGTAAGCGCACCGTGCGCCCTCTCGACCCAGAGGTCAAGTGACGGGAGGAGTGCCCCTATAGCGTAAGTTCCATAGGGGGAGTCCTCCAGGTCACTTTTTTACCGGTCCCTCATCCTTTTTTCCGCCATTCAGTGCCTTCCTTCTGGAACCTAGGAGTTCGGTTGCTCACCCCGGACCCTGGACTCCTTCCTCATACGGTATGTCTCAGCCTGCACCTGAGCATCCAGCTCCCACGGCAGGGTGCAGGCCAAGACGCACGCGGTTGCGTGCGCGACCGTCACGTAGACCCTCACGATTTTGAGGGCCTTATTTCTTGCTGACAGCTTGTCATCCCATACTGGTGCCCCGTAAAGTGCCATGCTGCGTATGACACCAGCAAATAGGCGACGGCACGTTGTTTTCGGCCCTCCCTCATTTGGAAGCAACTGGCCCAGCGCCGATGCGGCACCCATCACCCAGGGAGCTAAGTTTTTAAAGTGCTTCCCGAAGTCACATTTGCGATCCAGGATAAGGCCTAGGTCTGTACTTCATATTTGCCCTGACTGGGATCGCCTCACCCGCAATTGACAACAATTCATTATGTGCTAAGGTAGTAAAATAAAATACCGTTTCTAGATTTTACACTGCTGATTACAATAAAAATATCTTTGGATTTTTTTATGCAGTCGTTTTTTTTATATTTAGGAAAAACAGTAAAAAAAAGTTGGATTGTGAATGTTAGGAATACACTTATAAAAAAATTATACAACTGTCATGTTCATTTTTTATCTGTCTGACGAATGAAACTCAAAGCAGATGCAAAGCAGTAAACGCAAAATAGTTTATTTATTTTAATGGCGTCTACAAATTATGTAATTAATTAAATTACGCAAAATAGCAAATTTGTGAACGAACGGCAGCGAATGATTGACAAGTGAGTGACAGACATGACAGTCAGTTCTCTATCTGTTTAAAGTTACTTTTTTTTATTTTATGTCATGCTAAGATCACGACATCCTAACTTTGGATATACGGTCTTTTTAATGACTATTTCTTTAATAAATTATTAACGACGAATTTAAGTAAAATAAAGAAAAACTGAGAAATACGGGTAGTCTAATTTTTAACCAGCTATTATAAACGCGAAAAATCAATAACGCTTTTTTTTTTTAAATGTTGTCAATTGACTTGAAAGTTAGGAATACTGATGTCATGATCTTAGCATGATATAAAATAAAAAAAGTAACTTTAAACATACACAGAACTGACTGTTATGTCATGTCACTCACTTGTCAATCATTCGCTGCCTGCCGTTCGTTCACAAATTTGTTATTTTGCGTAATTTAATTAATTGCATAATTTGTAGACGCCATTAAAATAAACTATTTTGCGTAGAATCGAAAGCGTGTCGTTAGAATCAAGTAATCCGTCAGACAGATAAAAAATGAACATGACAGTTGTATATTTTTTTCAATTCCTTTGGTAATAAATGGACTAAGGGCACTATAAGTGTATTCCTAACATTCACAATCCAACGTTTTTTTACTGTTTTTCCTAAATATAAAAAAAACTACTGCATAAAGAAATCCAAAGGTATTTTTACTGTAATCAGCAGTGTAAAATCTAGAAACGTTATTTTATTTTACTACCTTAGCACATAATGAATTGTTGTCAATTGTAACTATGACACTGGCTGCATTACCTCTCTGGATAGCTAGTCCAATATTTTCTGTTTTATACTATTTTTATAAGTAAGAAAATATTATTTACGTACAGTGCGACACAAGAGAGTAGAAATTAAATAAAGTGGAACTAAAAAAAGCCAGACTAAATTGTTGCCATGTTTAAGCATTTTACGTCAAAAATTTGACGCGTTTAAATCACGCCTGTTTCCCAGAGGGGTAGGCAGAGACCACTTCTTTCCACTTGCTATGATCTTTACAAATTTAATGTATGTAGGTATGTAGGTATGTTATTTGACGCATTTGTGTCGTCCTCATTTATTTTATACTCTTTTTTGTCGCACTTTATGTACTTATCTTTCACAGACGTAGAAATAGACAAAGCCTTATAATCTGTGCAATGAAAAGTCGTTTTGACACTTTTGACATTCTTTTATTTACGATTACGGAGGTTTGTTTTTATGGGCGTACGTAGCCGAAATAAACATCAAATCAAATATAAACTGGGCATGCAGCACTGAGGAGTTGAGCATGGTCTGTTATTCGAGGTCCGGCTTCTAAGTCACCAGTATACCATACATTTTATAGTACTGGGATCTAACGTTAACATGAACGAAGAAGACTTTAAGTTCGCTGCCTGTACGTACTTTGCTAAAAATCATCCGGGCGAGACTTGTGGAAGCAATGGTTTGCCGCTAACTCCGAGCTCTATTACTATATTAGGATGGGCACAGCGGCTCCTGATAATTGAACACCCCAACTTGTGCACGTATCTCGATGTAATACGTGGTAAACATGGTAAGATGCTGCGTTGTTCGGTCTTTTAAAACTTTTAAGTTTTAATTTCTTAATATAGTCTTATATCGTACACTACCATTAAATACTTTGCAATGGTTTCCCACTGTTCTCTGTTGGTAACTATAATGTATATTACTAGATTACTACTTTGAAACTTCATTTTAGCTTCAGTAGTTCAGTGAAGAGGTACGGCTGGCGAGAGTGATTGAGTAGGGGATGCTCTATCAGATTTGCAATGAACTGATCAAGGGCCCAATTAAAAGTGGGTACCCGCAACTAATATACAGTGGTGGACACATAATTACAGACACTGGAAGCATATTAAAATAACTAAGATTCCTCTGTATATTTTTTATCAGACTGCAATTGTAACTTGCTACACAAAAATATTTGTGTTGTTATTGTGTAATGTTAAAATGAATCATTTACAACAAAACTTGCCTATTATTCGGTAAAACTTAATTGTAAGCAGTGTAAATCAAAGATAAGATTAGTAAGATCTGACCATATAACTAAAGACACTCCATTTGCTTACAAAAAATAAAAAAATATAGTTATAATGGTTTTTTTTCATTACATAGCATTTCTAACATATTTTTATTAAACATTCCGATACGTATCAATATTTGGTTGCATGTCCTTTTGCAGCAATAACGGCATGCCATCTCTTGGCCATGGAAGCGATCAATTTTGTACAAGCTTGAACCGGAATTTGCTCCCATGCTTCTGTAGAAGCTGTGTAAAGTTGATCGACATTTGATGTACTCTTTGTCGCCACTGTCTTCTTCACCTGTTACCACAAGTTTTCGATTGGATGTAAATCCGGACTGTACGGGGGCCAATCCAAAACTGTCAAAGACTGGTTCCTTAAGAAGTCTTATACTACTTTTGCAGTGTGTTTTGGATCATTATCTTATTGAAAAGTCCAAATGACAGGTAAATTTTGCTCGGCATAGGGTAGCATGGTTTCTTCTAAAATATTTTTGTACTGGTATTTATCCATATTGCCCTCTATTCTATCTTCCTGACAGGTCCGACACCGAGTCCTGAAAAACAGCCCCACACTTTGATATTTCCGCCTCCATGTTTCACTACCTTCTTGGTGTACTTTGGATCAATTTCTTTGTTCGGGGGTATCTAACATATTGTTTTCCGTCAGAATGAATCATATTAATGTTTGTTTCATCCGAAAAAGTACATTTGTCTAGTCTCGTTCAGTCCAGTGTTCATATTTTTTAGCAAACGCTAACCTTGCCTTATTTTTGCTTTTTCAAAAGTGGCACCTTCCAAGACACCTCACATAGTCTTTGTCTAATTGTTCTTGCAGACACACCCGTCGACCCTCCTGCACCAAATAATTCCGAACATATCAGTTCTGATCCTTTGAACAGTTATTTTTTTGCCAACAGCACCATCTTAGAGTTCCTGCAGTGTAGTTTTCCTAGGTCTCGGTTTTCTGGGTACGTTTTCGGTCGTGTTGAACTTCTTGAAATGTTTTATAGCATTCATAACCATGTCCTTAGAACAGTTCAAATGGTTTGAGATTTTTCTGTATGACCAAACTTTGTTATGAAAGTTCAAAATAATCTTTCTTGTGGACGAATCGCAACTCTTGTTTTTTCCCATATTGATTGGTTTAAAACGTAATAATTTGAATACAAAAAGTTAAATTTTGTAAGTAATGTCGGCGTTTCATGCAAATACGCGGCAAAACAAAGAAAGACATAATGTAGTTACTTTTTTCTTTTTTAAATTCAGAACACAGCGTTTACTGTCTTTAATTAGCTGGCCAGCTAGAATTACATTAAAAAAGTTTGTGTTACATTCCGATAGCGAGCAGTGTCTAAACTACTAATCAACACAACTTTTTTTGTCTCTCATTTTAAGAATACAACGTCGTATGTATGATTTAGTAACAAATACATTATATTTAATACCTACTTTGGCTATTTGTAGTACCACAATCGAGTTTATTGTGATCAAGTATAGACCGTTGCACCTGGCATTGCAAAGTCTCTGCCTACCCCATTGGAAGACTGGTGGGTAGGTATGTATGTATTTATGTAGGTCAGTGAAATTTAAGTCCTCTATGCTGACAAATCAAGAACAAATTTCAAACGTATCTTTTTTAAATAAGTATTATTTCCCTCTCCAGAATATAATTTTAAGAAATGTGAACTTTAGCATAATTTTGCTTCTTGTGATAAAATACAATTCTTCTTATTTTTATTACTTGGTGTCTCATTTATTGATCTTTGTATTATTTTGTGACTTTAGAGAGAATTATAGTAGTGGCAGAAGTGATTGGAAGATCACTTAATGAATACAAATCAAAATGGTCATATAATGAAGTGAAGAGCATTGCTTTTCAAGTAGCAAAAGGGTTATCATATTTACACGAACAAGACATAGCACATAGAAACCTTTCTGACGATAATATTTTCTTGGACAGTATTGGAAACGTAAAACTTTTCAATTACGGAATGTATTACATGACTGGAGGTGGCAAAGAAGTACTGTTCCCACTTGGGTAAGTAAAATAAGTTTAACATACATACATAAACTCACGCCTTCATTCCCAAAGCAGAGCTACAGAATTACCAACAACTCTAATAACTTGTTGATAATTCTGTAACTAAATTTTGCACAATCAGGCTAAGATGTTTACCAGTGTATTAGTGACAGGTTGCAAGCCCATCGCCTAACAGTACTACAAGCCTTTAATCCCTTAGTCGTCTCTTACGACATCCACAGGAAGACGTGGAGTGGCACTATTCTAACCCGGCAACCACACTGGCTTGTATAATAAGTTTAATTGCTTATTTAAACCTGTTTAAACCGTTTTTACATTTCTTGTAAGAACATGCAATAAAATAGATAAAATAAAATGTTTTAGAAAACAATTAACCTATAGCCTGTATCTTTTGAACGATAATAGATAGCGAGATAGATAACAAGGAGGGGGAGGGGGCTCCCATATAAAAAGTAATGTTTAATGTTTAGATCATGCTTTATTGTAAGAACGGCAATACTTGCAAGCATCAAATCTGTGTGATTATAGTGCAAAATAAACCCTAAAGAAAAACAACAAATAATATCGGTTGGGTAGTATAGTAAGTTACCATTGGTCTGACTTTCACTAGACTGTTTTTTTACAAATCAACTGTTACATTACACTTATATTTCAGGCTCCCAAGATACCTCAGTCCGGAAACTATACTAGATGGCGGTGGCCCTGCAGCAGATGTGTGGTCGTTCGGCATCATACTCCTGGAGCTGTGTGTGGGAAAGTTGTGGACCAACCTAAAACCGGGGCCTATCATGAGGAGGATCCTGACTCTTATTCATGCTGGGAGTCCCGCCGAGAGAATCGCTAGAGAAAATGACTTGTATGATGTTTATAAGGTAAAAAACCGAGAACTGAATATCTAGATTTTTCTGGCAAGTACAAGGCAAATTAGCAAACAGGTCACCTGACGGCAAGTGGGATCCGAGACCATATGGACACCTGTACTCTCATGACGACAATCTAAAGACTGCAATCCCAAAACCAAATTGACAATCCAGAGGGGAATGGAATCATATTATTTAAGATATAGTTTATTATACTTTATGCCATGATGATTGGATGACAGGGAGCCAAGCCTGCACCCTACAGTTGGTGAATAAAGGCTGATCGAAGAAAAATTACGAGACCATTATTGCACAGTCTTGACCAGTGACTTGCAAATCTTGATATCTCAGGAAATATCTAACTAAATGGTCCAATTTGATTTTCAGCAAGTACCGGAAGACCTTCGAAACATAATAGAAAAATGCCTCAAAATGTTTCCGGGTGAGAGAGTAAGTTTTGCTGAATTGGTAGAAGAATTATCCCAAATGGATATAAAGTTGCCTGAGGAAACCAAGCCGCCGCGTGGGCTCATGGGATGTAAGTTGCAGTATCTGTACCACTGGTGGCAGCTGGCTGGCGGGGATATCCAAGCGGAGCTCAAGAAGAATGGTCTGATCAAGAATAGTCCACCGATCTTGTCAATGCCTGTGTAAGTGGAAATCCTTACAACATCATGATAGAAAACTATTGGTTGATTAATTAATTATGTTCTAGTTTTGATTGATGCGAATAAAATAGTGACTTATTACATGCTTATGTATTCTTATGTCATTTGCTTGGTTTTCTTTACTGATCAGACATAGTCTGACGGTTGATCCGGCATCAGGCAGTCTGATCGCAACTGACAGTTTTCTGACAGAATCAACAAACTCGAAAATTTTGGTCAGTCTGCTTTTATTTTTTCAAAAGTCCTGTATGTTTTCTCAACATGTTTAGTAAAATATAAGCATTGACTCACGCTAAAAACATTTCTTTCAGAGCAATCCTTCTGGACGGACCCACGATAGGGGGTAAGGTAGGTGCCCTATTCGATCGGCGGATCGCCAAATACAGTCTGGACTTGCTCAAAACTCGCCTGGCACACATACCCATCCACGACTACTACCCGCTGATTCATGAACGGCGCAAGGAGTTGGATGCCGTCGCCTTACCCAGGATCATCAGGGAGAGAGATACTGAGTACCAGTTCTATAGACTGTTGTGGTTCCAGAGGCTAATGCATGTGAGTTTACACTTAAAATTTCATAACTAAGGCTCAAGCTTAGCGTACTTAATGTTTTTGGTACTATTACTTTATTTATCAATATAATAATAGCCTGACAAGTTAATTCGCAACCGTTTCACCGGGGCACAATAGTGGGGGAAGAGGCGACTGTCTACTGGTATAATATACAGGGTGTTAGGTTGCTAGGTGCAAAGATTTAAGGGGGTGATGGACGAGGTATTTTTGAACAATTTTAGTTGTATATGTCTTGGCGAAATTTGGTAAAAAAATATTATTTAAAATTTAAGGATTTAACAGAAAATACCCAGAATTTGATAGTTATGTGTTAATAATTCCCCAATAAGCGTTACCTTGTAAACAAAATAATTTATTTTGGATAGTTTAAGTTCTATTAGACCAAATTAAATAAGTTTTAAACGTCTTTGTTGTTATAAAAACAGTGGAGGAATTCGAAATTTTTTAATGTCTCAGATTTTGAATCAGTCATTTTTATATGCCATTTCAATTTCATTGAATTTTAAATTTACATACAAAGTGGCTCAACCTTGTGAGCAAATTCATAGCTTTTAACGATTAATTTGATTATCCGTAGGAATGAGATGTTTTTTCGCCATAAAAATTGTCCTATGTCCGACCCGTTTAGTGATTGAAGCATGATTAAATAACAAACATTCAAATTTTGTCATTTAAAATATTAGTAAGATTAAGATAAGATCTGCCATCTTAAGCCGTCACGTAAAAAAAACGTGGTGTTTCCAGGGCTACCCTTACACGTCGTCCTACATCCGCGCGGAGGCCGAGGTGGACGTGCCCCCGCTGATCCGCGGCGACGTGTGGGCCGCGCTGCTGGGCGTGGTCGGCGACGTGCGCGGCCGGTACGAGCGCATCGACAAGGAGACGCCCACGCCCACCGACAGACAGGTTGGAACAGGTTTACATTCATGTTGCATAAAATTGGTTGTCATAATTTCGTTTCGCATAGCAACCCTTGGCAGAATCATCATTTCGCATAATTACTTTTGGCATAAATTTCGTCGCATACTGTCATTTGGCACAATTGTAACCATAACGTTGATTAGAATAATAGTCCTATGGTAGAATAATTGTTACGCCGAATTTTGTATGGCATACTATGTAGTTGGCATAAAGTTATAAAACAGAATAATATTATGCAAGATGAAGGGAACCCCTTATTTATCCCACTGCTCCAATTGCAATGCGGTCATTTGCGTTATTGTAGAACTTCTAACCTAACCCAACCTATTTTACTGGTAGCAGTTCGTTACTAATTATTATGCTATGGTACAATTATGCCGTAATAAATTCGGCGGAAGGTATATTCTGCTACATAAAATTCTGCGAAATGAAAGTCGGCGATATTAGTATTCTGCTATTCAAAATTCTGCCAAATGATTGTTATACGTTATTATGACAGTTATGCTAAGTATACTATTATGCTAAAGTATCATTCAGCTAAAAATGTTTCTGCGATAACTGTTATGCGAAATGTATTTCGGACAATCGATATTATGCCAGATGAAGGGAACCCGTTGGAACACTGTTCTATTTCTCATGACACCTTGGGACCAGGGACCAGAAAACCCCTTTATTTGACTAAGTCTATCAAATGGGTAACTACATCATTTACTCTCACAAATGTTAGCGTATCCTTATCGATAGACTAACCCTATGATATGGAAACTGCTTCGAACTAGTTGACTACAACCAGTGAGGTTACCAGTTTCGTAAGGGTTTCGGATTTAAGCACTTAGGATTACGTTAGTATTACCCTATCGATACTCCTTCTCCGTTGATTGTGTATTGTAGATTCGTGTGATTGGTTGGGTTCAAGCTTGTGTGTGTGGATAGTAGTGCAAAAATATTTTGTATGGACTATAATATTAAAATAGCTTGAAGCCGTTCAATAAACACTTCAAAGGGCAAGCCTAACGAGGGTTTTAAGGAATTGGTAAGCGCTTAGACGAATTAATTGTATCGTATGGGATAGCTTGCTAAGGGTACACAATTTGGTCCGGAACCATTTTGCGGCATCCCTAAAAGCCTAACAAAACTTACCTTGTGGACATATTGCTTTTATGCAGCCATTCAACTCTGGAGAACAACTCCAGGATTAAACCATTCCAAGGCTCTCATAAGAGCATTTAGCAAAAAGGCATCGACGGAGGCCTTAGCGCTAAGTAGGAACAACATTCGCACTCTGGTCAGGGCGCTCACAGGGCACTGTTGCCTGAACAAGCACATGCAGACGATTGGGAAAGGTGACACAAGGTTGTGCAGACTCTGCCATCTGGAGGAGGAAACGCCTTTGCACCTTCTCACCGTCTGCCCGGCCTTAATGCGACACCGTAGCTCCTCACTGGGAAAGCATCTAATGTGCCCAGAGGAGATCAAATATCTCGGCGCCAACAAAGTCCTGAAATTCCTCGCAATAACAGGACTCAGCGGAGAACTGTAGGCCGTGGCGATCACAATAGATCAATTCTGGTCGCAGTGATACTAGGCTTTTTAGCCTTGAATAGCCACTCCCTGAATAATAATAATAATGGGATAGCTTTTCATTGGGGTAAGTCAAAGATATGCTTATCGCATCGTTAGGGTTTGTAAAAACCAGTCAATTATATATCCTAACGAAAACCCTTTAAAGGGTAAGCGGTTCCGGTCCCTGCTCGGGACTCGTGTAAAATGACATACTTTCCGTACTTGCATCAGAATGTACAGACTATACATAAACTCTTTCCTGTTATTCGACAGATAGACGTAGACATCCCGCGTTGCCACCAGTACTGCTGGCTGCTGTGCGGGGCAGAGGGCCACCGCAAGCTGAAGCGGCTGCTCAAGGCCTGGCTGCTGACTAACCCGCAGTACGTGTACTGGCAGGGGCTCGACTCGCTCACGGCGCCGTTCCTTTACCTGAACTTCTGCAATGAAGGTTTGTATTCACCAAATGTCGGGTAATTTAATAAAACTCACGACATGTGCAACGGAGAGAAGAATGGCTTGACTCTGATCATAAGGCTGTAGAAAATTTTGATGTATAGAAGATCTTTTAAGGGTCCAAAAAGCTGGCCACGCCAACTCACTCAATTAATTTTTCTATGAAACTTTTCCGTTGAGACACGAAAATCAGCCATAAAATTGTACCGATACTTTTCGTCGCACAAAGGAACTTTTTTCGACTTCGCTGTCTGTTTGTTAACTGCGCTTAACTATGGTCCAACTTTTTGGTCCTTACTCTTAAACGCCTTAATGAAAAGAATCGACCAAAGACCTTGTATACATCAGGTCACGTACATTTCATCAGGTCAGCTGTATTGTACTTACGCCTTGCAACAGTACCATTATGATCAAATTTGATTTTGCCAGTGACCTTCGCTCACCTACGGAACTAGCCAGGTTCGCCGATGTTACGTCTAGGAGGACATCAAAACCATATTGCCTTTGTCAACTTATAAACTTGGAAACCTAATTAGATTCCAATATACGTCAAAAAAACTACCAAAGATGGCGAAATGTCACAGTTACACGTGTCATCATCATTGTGACGTTTCAGGAAAAACCAACCTTTTGGTACAATAATTATGTTAAAATGAAACAATATAAGTTATTTCCACAATATGATAAAGTTCAAAATAATAACGAAATGAAACAACAAAAACTTAACGGAAAACAAAAACTTAACAATGGAAATCACCACGGGGCGAATAGGTACAGAAAACATTCGAGCTATCCAAACGTCAGATGTCGAATGAAGTGTCGAAGTGACAATAGATGTTATGGCCGCCACAGAATCACCATGTCCACCATAAAGGTTACCACACATGATCAACTGATAATTTTTTGAAGACTTGAAGATTTTTTGAAGATTTCGGTCAAGTTTTGAAGACGTACGTAAAAATATGATTGATTTTTTTTCCTAAAAATGTAATCGCACATAATGAGAATAATAATTGGTACCAAATGTTATTAAACCCTGAGTTATTGCCATTGTTATTTAAACTTTTCTCCTATAAAACAATTTAATTAAATATCTTTTTTTGCGACGAGTATTTAAATAAGATTGTTTATTTAAGAAGGATAATTAAATGTTGCCTTTAATATTATAAATAAAATAAACAGCTACCTATAACATTTACAGAAGTGAAAATTTACTAATTTGTCATTTTAATGGCAACACTTTTTTGACGTATGTTGGAATCTAATTAGGTTTTTTAGTATAGTATTGTCAATGTTTTGATAATTAACTCTTATCTACTTGACAGTAATGGCACAGATTAAGTAAGAGTTACTACGTAACAGATATTTATCTGAGCGAGGTACGTCCGATAATCACCGCCTGACGGAACATAGTTGCCGATGCTAATACATCAAGGATGCCCGCGCGCGGCGATGTCAACTCGCTCGACCGGTTTTTGAGTGTCGAGACATGGTCGAGACACGTCAAGCGAGATGCAAGTAGGCGAGTAGTACACTCTTACTTAATCTGTGGTAGTAGGTACATTCTAGTCATTACGTCAAGTTCGGTTAGATGTGTGTGGTGCGTTGTTGTTTCTTTGAATTATTTTGGTGAATGTTTAATTTAAAAAAATGACTCATTATTGCTGTGTGAGTGGGTGTTTACACAAGAGAACCAAAAATAATAAAAAGGAAACGTTTTGCTCTTTGCCGGTGAACGAGGAAAGGTCAGTAGTTGCAATTTATTTTTATTTATACATATAAGATGATATACCTAAGTATATTGAAGTGATCAATCAACACGAAACAGTGTTCATCAAGTTAGAAATATTTAATTATCTAAATTCGGGGTCAATAGAAATGATAAAATTATTTGTTTACAAACAAATCAGTACTGTTTGACACATAACCTCAATATTTCTGCAAACGAGTTTTGATTCGAAAAAACCTATAGTTAATAGTTATTTAATCTTAAACAGAATGTAAAAGTAACAATCAAGCGAGTACATCAAATAAATATATATAAATATATATATATTATATTTTGATTATTCAAGTAACTGTTTTTCTCATAATGTGTACCTGTTAATTTATATTAATATTTTCGATGTGTTGACAACCCTACCGTTCGAGCGAGCAAACGTAGGTATAACTATACGTTCGCAGTAAACTACGAAAAATGAACTTTCAATAGGAGTTAATATGGTTTATTTAGGCGCGTTCGGCCAGCATTATACATATATTTTATATGTACCTATTCAATACTTTTACGTGTTGATCGGACCTACTTTGTCGCTTTGTATAGAAGTGAAATATGCCTGGTAATGGCAGCCGAGTTAAAAACAAATCAAACTACCCGCTAGTCAGGATCTCTGCTTGTAGGCTATAAAGCGGAAAAACCGTGGTAGTGAATGTGTTAATAACTTGCTGACGTTAATTATCTAATAATTAGGCTTAGGACTTTTCATAGCATATCGTGGTTCTAGAATCCATGGAGTCGCTATTTCCCAATTATTATAAACATACCACCTTGATTTTAACCCTTAGTAATTGTCGCAATAAGTAATACTTATTTAAAAATACATTCATACGTTTCATCGCTAAACCAGTTTACGAGTAATTGAATCTTGGTAAAGAGAGTGATTTTATTTCAAGCAAACAAATATTCAAATAGTAGGTATGGTTAAATCGAACAAAAATTTTATTTAGTTTATTTTGTAATATGAAAAACTGAAGACCAAAATCAAAGTGGTATATTTATAATAATTATAAAATAGCGACTCCATGGATTCCAGAACCACGCTATGTCCTAACCTTACTAATAATACACGCATATAATGTAGTACAAACTAACCTGTTTAAAAATGTTATCAACGCAGGATTTAAAGTTTTACGTGGACGGGGTGTTATATTTATGTCCATGTTTATGTTATGGGGGAGGCAAATAAACATACAGGCTACTATAACGTTTCTACACATAGCAAATACAATATATGACAATTGGTTCTATACACAGAATGTCATATATGGGGTGTTAACCTTTTAAACGCCACACCGACATCTGAAAGTCGTGCCACGGTCGCCACCGTCGGCTCCAGCCGACACAAGATTAAAAGAGACTTTGTTTCGTATGAATTAAGATTGGCAAACATTTTTGGCGTGTGAGTGACACATTTGTATTTAAAGTAAGGCGTTTAAAAGGTTAAAGACACTTTCTTAAGTGGCTGCGTAAATCAATTCGAGATGGTTACACTTATCCGCATCTTGGTGTCGTAACTCTTGGCGATATAATAATACTAAATAATATAAGAATTTTATCGAAAAGTATAAGTATTAAAATTCCTAACATGTTTTCAGCGCGCGCCTTTGCCTGCCTATCCGCGTTCGTGCCAAGATTCCTCCACAAGTTCTTCCTGAAGGACAATAGTGCAGTAATAAAGGAATACCTGGCGAAGTTCTGGCAAATGGTCGCGTTCCACGAGCCTGAGCTAACGACGCATCTCTATGAGATCAACTTTGAACCCAACCTGTTCGCCATACCCTGGTTCCTTACGATGTTTTCACGTGAGTCTTCGTTATAAGTGAATTTTAGTCGTGAGCCTTATTTCGATGTCGAAGGAATGTATGTCTTAAAGTCGTAGCGGAAAATTGGTTGAAAATGTTTCGTTTTACAGAAATTTAATCTCATATAAGGACTTTAGTTCAATTGGGTTTGAATTATTTATGTGGGCTTCAACACTACACTCAAAGACAGCAATCCTTAACCCCTCAGACTTCGGTGGCAACGGCGTCATTGCTGCACGTTCCATACTAAATTGATTTCCTCTGTTTTGCAGACGTATTTCCTCTTCACAAGATTCTACACCTATGGGATGCGTTTCTCGTGGAGGGTCCATCCCTTCCTCTTTTTATGGGAGTAGGGATCCTCCGTCAGCTGCGGGATACCCTGTTAGAGTCGGGGTTCAATGAGTGCATTTTGCTGTTTTCTGACCTGCCAGAAGTCGATATAGGGGAATGTGTCAAGGTAAAATAAACTTTAATACAGTGGTTCAAGAGTTATTTTCTTAAAGTTCTTAATTTCGATTTTTTTTGGATCAAATAATAATCAAAGTAACTGGCGTGTATTTCATACGCGCCGCGGTACGGGACAATGGATCGGTAAAGTAGAGTATTATGTATTATTGCATAGTTTATTTTGTTTTTAGGAGTCGATCGAAATGTGCCGAAGCTCGCCTAGGAGTATAACATACAGAAGGTTCACCCAAGATGCTGAAGTTAAAGATCCGATGGTAAATCATGTTGCTTGTTTAAATAATACACCTGGACGACCGGTCTTTGCTCGGTATTTTTTCTTAGGCAAGTTTAAAAAAAATGAAACCTAGCTAGATCGATTTATTGCCCCGAACTCTCGCAAACTAAATTTCATGAAAATCGTTGGAGCCGTTTCCGTAATTCAGATTATATAATACATATACAATTATTTATACAAGAATTGCTCGTTTAATTTAAATAAGACCCTTTTAACACAGACTGTACATTAGTTTACACCTTAGTCAATGATCTAAAGTAAGTTGTAGCCTAACTAACCAGCGATAAAATTAGTCAAATACTTTTTGGTTAGTGGTCAAATTTTACAAGTTATAGTTGTAGTGCTGTGGGAAAACAATTGTTTCTAACTATGTGGCAACCTATGAATGTACATCGATGGGAATTCTGCCCTCCTAAGCTAATACGCAGTATGTCCGATACAATTCCTGTAGCAATATCAACCTTATTACTAAGAGCAGAGAAGTAAACCTGCTTTGGCTATTGATTTTGGAATACTGCTTATTTGCTTAGGAGGGCAGAATTGTCTAATGAATAAATATCAAATAAATATCAGGGGACAATGTCACACCAATTGACCTAGTCCCAATTTAAGCTCTAGGCTTGTATTATGGGTACTAGACAACGATATAAATACTTATATAGAGAAATATATACTTAAATACATAGTAAACATCCATGACTCAGGAACAAATATTCGCGCTCATCACACAAATATCTGCCCTTACCGGGATTTGAACCCAGGACCGCTAGCTTCGTAGGCAGGGTCACTACCAACTAGGCCAGCTCGTCGTCAAAGTTTATACGTAAGTGTGCAAATACAATACCGTGTCATTATTTTACACTAGCTGTTGCGCGCGACTTCGTCTACGCAGAAAAATAATACAAACCCTAAAATACTCAGGGTTAATGTAGCATTCTTATGGTGAAATAATTTTTTAAAATCGGTACAGTATTTTTCGAGTTTATTCGTTACAAACATGCAAATCTTTCCTCTTTATAACATTAGTGTAGATTGATATAACGTTTTTATTTCCGACAGGATGCGGTAGAAATACCCATAGATGTGCTGTGCGCGGAATGCTGTCCCAGAATCAGCCTGTCCGACTTATTCTCCTTGATTTGTCAGGATAAGTGCTGTGTCGTCGACATAAGATCTAATTTGTTGTGAGTAATGTCACTGATATTTATTACGTATCATTACCAAACTCTTCAATTAGATTTCGCTATATTGTTTTGCCGGTATGTAAACCACGACAAAAAATGTATGTCTCAGGGCCCAGCTTTAGCAATAAATTGCCTTCACTACAATTTGTCTCCATTTTAGTATTATGTATGACCGTCGTTACGCAGTCGGCGGTATGCTGTAGGTTCTGTATACTATATAACTCTTATACCTCTGTAACTACTCTGTCATTCTAGCCAGTTAACGGGACAGAGAGTAATCGTATAACCTGAACTTCCTAGATCTTGGACGGTTTTACGGTTCATATTGATTCCCGAGAACAGAGTGGTTCCGAGAAATAGTTATATAATATGATTAAAGACGCTTGGTAGTTATTCATCAACATATACGTGAAAACCATATTTAGAGACAATCTCCTATTTCCAAGACGACAATCTCCTATTTCCAAGACGACAAATTACACGAATCGACAAATTGTATAGTTTTGTGGTTTACGGACAATCAAGTATATCCAACTTTTCGAAACTTTACCAACTGTATTGACAAAATCAAACAAAAAATCTTCGTTTGGGTAAAGATAAAATCCTCATCCAAACTTAACACCCTGTATAAATAGGAAGATGCTCAACCTGCAGAAAAAATCTATGTTTTAGCAGTTTAGTTGTGCAAATTCGAATAATTACTGCATAAAATGTTAAACAAGTTAAATTGACTAAATTTATAATATCAGTGTTTACTTAAATTAAGCTTTTAATTTAACTTTCTTCGAGGTTTTCTTATGGCATAGGAAGGCAAACGAGCACACAGGCCACCTGATTATAAGTGGAAACTGTGACTCATAGATATTCGCATTCACAAGACTGCAAATGCACTGCCAACCCTGAGGACTGATGGAATGCCTCTATGCTAGTCATTTCACCGGCTGTCTTATCCCCAAACCGGAACCCAACAATGCAAACACTGCTGCTTGGCGGTAGGTTAATGGATAAGATGGTGGTACCAACCCGGACGGACCCTGTACAAGGTCCTCCCACAAGTTAAAAAATAAATAGAATTTTTATAAAAGTATTACAATTACGGTCAATCTAAAAATAAAAATAAAAGAAGACACTGACTAGCTCATCGATCAACGCACAGCCGAAACCGCTGGACCTATCGACTTGAAGTTTGGAGGGATTAATGCTTGGATATCCTAGGGGTGAACTAACAATGGATTTTTGGAAATGCATTAGGAAAGGGATTGGAATAGGGGGAGTAGCGGGATACTAATCCTCGCGTACTAAGTCGCGGGCGTCCTCAAGTATTTCATAAACATTGTAGGTATGAGAAAAGTTGCATCGAAGGCAGCATCAACATCCCCTACAGTGGAGTCCACCTCGGCCAGCACGAGTTGCAGTCCCTCGGTCCGCACAACCACAAGGTGCTGTCTGAAGCTGCCAAAATGAATAAAACCGTCGCCGTAGCTTCCGCTGAGGACGAGACTGCTCAGCTGGTAAGTCAATACGCTATACTGCCCTCCTAAGCCAAAAAGCAGTATCTCAAATTCAATAACCAAAGCAGTTTGAATTCTATTCCGTTAGTTATGAGGTTGATATTGCTACAGGAGTTTTATCCGAGATACTACCTTGCCTTACTGGCTTATACACTTCTGGCTGTTACTGGCTTAGGAGGTCAGTAGCTATAGTTGTACTAATAGAAATATAAATATTAATTGCGTTTTGGTGTGCTTTACACGTTTACAATTTCAAATGTTCGTATTTGCAGTTCTTTCGAGCTAAATAAAAGCATAGATTTCTCGTATTGGTTCTTATCCCTTTTTAAGCTAACAACTCCCATCATAATACAGTTAAATATTAACTCTCTTTTTCTATTGCCACTAATAAGAAAAAGAAGATCTATAAGGGAGCTAAAAATTACCTTTATCTGTCAATTTTTACTCGTCTAAGTTTGGGTTATCGGGTGGTATAGTGTACCACCAGCTTCTACCTGCGATTTCGTCCTCGTAGAATAAGTTAGTAATTCAAAGCACCCCCTACCATCGTTTACCATCCCACGGGAACCGTTGTAATCTTTCTATGTGTTAATTAAGGGTACCTATAGGTACGCTTGTAGCTTTTTCCATTCCAAATTTAATTTATATTCGTCCAGTCATTTCAGCGTGACAGAGGAAGAAACATACTAACTCATACACAACCCTCCTTTTTGTGATATATGTGGGCTGACGGTACATTGTTCTTACAGTTTAGCGACTACTTAGTAAAATGCGGCGTCCCCCGCGTCTGCATCCTGCACGGAGGCACCAGCGCGCTCCACACTCACGTACCTTCGCTGTTCACCGTGCCACCCAAGCGGAACGGACAGAAATAAACACTATACAAGCGTGATACGGTTGAAAGTAACTTGTGAATTATACTGGCTGTTACGGTTTTTAAGAGTATCTAGAAAACCTTAATATTAGTTATTCGGATCAAATTTAAGTGTAAGATCATGGTTTCGGCGCATTATTTTTAAGATTTGTTACGGTTGAGATTAGAGGTCGGACTATTGAGACTATATTGAGCTTTATACCAATTAAGATCAATCAAAACAAGGAAAAACTGTTAGAAACAACTTTGTTTGAAACATGTAATTGTAAAATTGGCGATTTTAGTTAGCTCCAATTCATCCGGTTTCTTCAACAAACTATTTGACCATCATTTTATTTTCAGAATAAGTATTTTTAAACAAATATCCCTTCTATGCATTACGATTCCTTGTATGGGCTTTCTAGTCGCAATAGCATTTGAAAACAATGCTATGTCTAGTTTTAATTGGGTTATTCTAGAAGATATGGGATCGAAGAATGAGACGTAGCGAGACGAGACATTACTTTAGTCTGAGACCTTCTGATGCGGTACGAGTATTTAGCATTCATCAACATCATGTCGGCCGAAACATTTTTTATTTAGACCTGAGAGCTTATTGCCTAACGCATTTGCAATCACAATCGTTTTCATTTTGACAGTCATTTTGAAGTCGATGGCGTTTGCGAGTGCGTTAGGCAATAGCGACGCAGGAGGTACAAGTAAATTCAACAGTGATACTAAATTACGAAAAAACTATGTGAATTAATTGATTTTACAAGCTTTTATTTAACTTGCAATGTATGTATGTATGGGTCAAATCTTGCAAGTTGTATTTTACCCATTTACCCTCAATGAAATGGGCTGAAATTTGGACCACACACATGAAACCCCGATGACAATGCAATATTATAATATCTAAGCGCTGATCTGATGACGGAGTCGGAAGGTGGCGACAAGATCTCCTCTTTCCTTACCATAGACCTACCGTGTTAGGACTCAATAGTTTGGTTTTGATAAGCAGGTAAAGATTTTGCAAAAAAAAACAGTCGGTAACAAAAACTGGTCCCAAAAATGAAATTTATGACAGAAACTTATTTAACATAGCGTTACTCTTGGATTTAACGTAAGACAGTTACTGTCGTGACATTGTAATTTTCGTTGATAATAAACATAGTATAAGTCACTATTATACAAACTTAACAAAGCATGTAGGTCTAGTCGATGTTGGTACGTCTTCATTTCCTCATCACCATCGCCCGGAATACCGTCCGTCATTTCAAAAACTGAGCCCTGTTCCGTAAAGTAGAGACTGTCATATTATTAATGAAATACACCGTGTTTTATTTGATTTACGATAACTTTAAGGGAACGTTCTTTAGGTCAAATAAAGTTAATTTCCCGAAGACAGACAAATGATAACTGTAACGGTTTTAAAGATATTTAATTTTTAAATTTAATCAGTTAATCACGTTGAACTGGTCTAAAAGGCTCTTAACTGTCTGTGTATGTCACGCCAACATTGACGTATTTGACACTGACTATGAGTTAACTCTAAAGGCCCTTTTAGGATGACCAAAGATACAACATTTAATTACTTTGTCCTAAACAGTTTTTTTTTTTTTTGCAATATTTAAAAATGTAATCTACCACTTAGTTTCTATGGATGTACCAAGTAATATGCCGAAGTTGTAAATAAAAAAAAAAACACGGTGTATAACTATTATTTCCTAAATTTCATATATGTAGGTACTATAGTTTATATTATTTTATGCATACCATGATTTATATTCAGCGACATGACATAATGTATGAATAAATGAATCAATTTTCAACAAAGCGACATTAGCGTCGCTAAAAGTTGGTACCTCCTGCCATTTATTTTCGCTTTCGACCGTGGCTTTCGCGAGGGTCGGGAGTGACAGGTCTGCTCCTATTTCCAACGACAGAGCAGCGCGAAGCATCGCCCAGGCTGGGCACTCTTCACGCGTGTGCTGAGCTGTGTCCATGGCACATCCTCCGCAGTGGGCTGCTGTCGGTTCTCTGTCCGCTATTTAGGAAAGACATTTTCCGAAGCAGCCGTGCCCTATTAGGAGCTGTGTCACGATCCATGTTCGCTCCATGTTTTTGTCCTACCCACTCTCGAAGAATGGTCCAACGGCATTCACCAGGTCTTGGCTAACTCCGGGGTCTTTGAGTTGTTATGTTAACATGCACCCTTGTCTAACTCCTCTTTGAAAAGTCACAGGACTGGTATCCACTCCGTCTACTCCCACTGTTGCCGTTTGGTTCCAGTATAGATTTTTAATGATGCGTATATCCCTGCAATAGGCCTATACGTTCTAATTCGTTAATCAGTACCTCGTGTTGAACACAGTCAAAAGCTCTCTATAAAGCAGAGATAGATATTGTTTTGCACCAGAACGTTTAGACCAAAGGGCCTCCCTAGTCCCCATTCCAGGACGAAAACCGAATTGATTCTCACCAATAATATGTTCCTCACACTTCAACCTAATGCGGTGACGAATTAATAACAAGAACACTTTCAAAAGGTTTTAGTCTAGTCTGACTATTTTCCCGAATTCGAATACGTTCCAATAACGCTCCAAGTTTGGACTACGCTACTACTTCTACTTAGGTACTACGCTTAGCTAACATATTTAATATATTCTTTAATAGTATATTTAATACAGGTTATTACAGGATTACTTCGCATTTTTGTCATTTAATCTTCTTTAATTGAGTCCTGACTAATAGTTTGAATCTGGTTTAGATCGTGCATCATTAGTTGTAATCACATCTTAGTAACCTTGTTCGCACGGTTCTCTCTAGATTTATCAGATACTGTAAAATAAATAACATGTTTGATTTTAGTATTGTATCTGTTTTTTTTCAGGAAAGTAAATTCAAAGATTAGTTATTATGATATCAGTGGAAATACCTACCTAGTAGTTAGTTTTAAAAAAAATGTGTCTAGGAATATTTAAAGTATATTTATTTTTATGGTAAGCGTTAAATTGAGATTATATACAACATTAAATGTTTATTATAACTGATAAATTAACAACAACGTAATTAGTAGTTAAGTTTTTTTAAGGTAAAAAATAATAAATCGAATTAAATTTACTTTAGAATGGTTTTCTTTCAGTCCCGCGGTACTACGTTTATTGGCTATTAAGGGTTGGTATTGGCAACGTGCGGGTAGTCCCCTGGCGGGCGGCGTCACGTTTTACCCCCTATCAAGTTATGAATGAGCCTCGTAGTGCGGGGGGCGGGGGCCGCGCGCGCTCACTCGCCGGCCGGACGACGCCGAGAGCGCATGTACCACTCGCTACCCGGATGCTCGCCGAAACATTCCTCGCGTGCAGTGAAACTTCATAAAAGTTATTTTATTGCAAAAACAAATGGCCATCGATAGTGAAACGTAAACTTGTGATGGTGCACAGTGCCCTGTGAGGATACAGCCGTGTGACAGTACACCGGGCGTAGTTTAAATTCTTTCCTGAGTCGCTCCGGAGAGACTGTGACCGGTGACTTGTTGTGAGGATCGTCTGAGGCCGGCTCCGGGCCGGGCCCCGCGATGGAGCTCTCCATCGACTTCGATATCTCCAACGACCTTAAGGACGTCTGGGATGCGGACATCGACCCGGTGAGTCGACCTTGTTATCGCACATAATCGCGCTGAGGTGAAATCGTGGAACGATGCATTCGGCGAAAGAATGCACCGCATCAGCGAGTGGATCTGTGAAAGTGGAGAGGGGAGTCGCAGCTGATAACGGTCGCGACAAATAGAGCAGCCGGCCTTGTTTTGCAATCAACTCCGGTACCTGCAAGAAAATAAATGCTTCGACACTGACTCACGCCCGATCGTTTGTAAATAGGGTAACAATCGCTTTAATTCAATGAAATTCCGAATGCGAAACTTTCCCGATTTGTTTAACGATTCGGTTTCGCCCGTGTTTAAAGTTTGGTATAAATTAATATGTTCTGTAGTTGTCGCTACGGGTATAATTATCAACGCTGATAATAATATTTAGTGAGGTAGGCGCTATACAGCTCATTATAATAATACCGTGCGGTGATAAACAATACTAGATAGGTTCATATTTATAGGTACTTAATCAATAGTTAAGTTATCCACTGTTTTGCTGCGGCAGGGTATCTTGGAGTAGGTACCTGTTTACCGTATCCGGTAAAAGACCTTAAAAGTCTTTAAAAGTCACCTACTACTACAATAACATACATAATCAATTAAACAAAAACCTTTTTAAGTCTGGAAAACCCATGTGTTATCGAAGCGAATACACTGACGTCAATGCATCCTGGACGCTTCTTTAGCGTATTGCTTCCGAGAATCCCCGTTAAAAACAAACCATTTTTTCCGATAAGTCTTAACTCTTTTATGTTTATAATAACTTAAGAACACCCAGCTTCGGTTGTCCAGCTCGTTGGTGGGAGTTAAATACTTATTCAACAATGTTTCTGCTGCGCCCAATAGTTAACGACCCGTATGTTTTAATTACACAATTTTAGATACCGGCCATATCTAACTGTGCCTGGAACCATTTAAGCGGATACTGTTTAAACCTAGTAGGTTATTACTAGGGAGTCCTAAATAGGGAAATCCTTACCATTTCTGGTACAGAAGCTTATTGAAGAAAACATTTAACTGTTTTTATGGCCCTAGTAGGTACATGTATTGCTATCGTAACGGCAAAACCCATATCGTTTTACGATAAACACCTATCAATGGATTTACCGATCATCTACTTAAGTAGGAAGAATGCTTAGATACGTAGTTTATCGCACTTTACTTTACGCCGGTTTATTATCGCTTTAAAAGCTTCTCTAGCTGATTAAGAAGAACATGACATAGGCACATAAACCAACAACACACTATAAACGCTCTCGTTATACATAGCTGATTTTTGCTGCCATAAAAGCCATATCTGATCTCATGCATAAACTATACAATACGAGGATCGACACGCACAATACCATCTGTAATGAAGCAGAGATACCTAGTTAGCAGCCGGCGGTAACTCACAGCATCATTGAATACAATATGACGATCACTTAAGAGGATTATAAAATTTATAAAGCTAAAAGTTTCCATACAAAATGTGACAACGTTTTTCTGCCCTTAAACCTAGTCCGATATTTCGATTTTTGAATATGTTGTGGATATTATAAAAAACTAGGTCTGTAAATTTTCATTTCGAAGAAAACATTTTTTGGAAAGAAACAAATAAAGAAAATATAAATATAAATGTAAGAAGTGAGCAGACTTCTTTTGAAGCTAATGTTTTGATTAGTTTGTTGCAAAATAGTTCCAATAAGCCACTGTAAGATTTGTTGTTTTGTTTATTGCTTGTAGCTTCTTAACTTCTTTTAGTCTTACACAAGTCACGGATATGGATGGGAAGCACAACGATCTAAACTAGATATTATCAAATTAATGTAATGAGTTTTACTTTTGCTTTTTTTATTTGATTCTCTCCGTAACATAATAATTTTGAAATAGGCCGCATACCTTTGAAAGACTAACCACTTGTCTAACTGTTTGTTACGAAGGTGCTTCAACAGGTAGCGAAATAAAAAACATCTGACCATTGAACCTTTAAAGGCGGCACAAAAATTCAAAGGGGATCTGAAGAAAATATATTATAACCTATGCAATACCTCGATGCAACACCGGTAAACATTTTTTTGTTGTTGATCGGTGCTAGTTTTTTGCCAGTTCATTATCCATCACTCTTGGCTGCGCAGGTATTAAAAATGTTCCATGTTAATGTTTGGAATATCTTAGGAGTTAGACCTACTTGGATGGCTATTAATCTTTATAATCATACGTGTGAGGATACTCTCCAATAGACTCGTATTCTCGCGTCGCTTGGCTGATTTTTATGGGTGTTGTAGTTTTTGTCATATTTGTAATAGAGCATGATTATTTTACCCCAGGGACCAAATACCCCCTGTTTCTTATCTAAGCAAACAATTTTTAGAACGTGGAACCTACTATTCTGGCACAAGTGAAGAGAGAGAGAGATATGTTCGAACTTTGCAGCCCGAAGTGGGTGAGCCACCTGTTGCCCTGGGATTGAGCGCTATGTTCCTGTAGACATGTGGAACTAAACAGTTTTTGTTTCAAGGTATTCCCGCCAACTCAAATTCAAATCTCCTCTTTTGGGGGGTCATTGAGACCTCTGCCCAGGCACCTGTAACTTGTTTTCCCTGCTATGCGGTGACGTCACGGTTGGCGGTTAATGGTAGACAACCGGCTACGTAACGAAGGCGTTTGGCTTGCTGTGATTTGTTCTCGCGGCAGTGTTATTTCTTTTGGTCAGGTTGGCTGGGCGTATTTCTTATGGTTACACCGTACGGTATACCGTGGTGCGACGACCTAGTGCGTTGAACTGAGAGGCCCGCGGCACGCGTTTTTTTTATTAATATGTTTAAGCTTATAACTGGTCAAGTGATGGGTGGAGAATTGGGAAAACTAAATGGCAGTTGTTATATATTTAAATTAGTAAATTATACTCGTACCTGTTCCGACTCGGTGTGGCTATATATGACAGGTTTTAATACAAAGTTAGAGTTATTTAAGTTTATTCAATTTAATTTTTTTAATGATTCTTAAATAATCTTGCGCTGATTTATAATTATATTGAATTGATTTAACTATGAATACCTAGGTTCTCAAAGTAGGTGCTGATCTAGTAGCATTGTAACTTTGTAACATCTTTCTCCTGACTTGAAAATTCTCACCTTTGGTTAGTGAATTCTCACACGAGTTAGATAATTGGTGGAGTACCTACTTATATCTAATTAGTCTTAATGAATCATAAACTCGCACACCTTGTAGCATTATGATGGATTTCATTATCGGACCTAACATCTTCTAATGGAACCGGTTGAGCAAGATTAGCCTGTTTTATTTTGAAAAACAAAAAACTATATTGATAATTAGTTAATTACGCTTGCCGCAAAGGAAAGTACTCAAGCATTGTCTTAACGGAGACTACTTTATGACCGCTAAATAGGTACCTAAGAGTGTTTTATCTTGCGTATGTTTTAAGACTATTTTTATCCTACGTCCGTTCATTGTGTGCAACGCGTTGTTATGCGAGTTTGGTATAACTTGACACTTAGGTATAACGCTCAGTTTATTTAATTTGACGACGTGCGTGCATGACTCGATGTGCGAATGTGGAAGAATCGAAAGAGATTTGTCAGGATTGGTGGAAAGAAGTGGTCTCTGCCTACCCCTCTGGGAAATAGGCGTGATTTAATGTATGTATGTATGTATGTATTTAATCTGTTAGTTGTCTTAGTCAGCATTAGGCGGTACTTTTACATAACCTTTTAGCCGGATTCACATAGACCAATTTAACTACGAAGGTAATTAATTAGCTTTACGTTCAAAGTAAGTTAATTTTAACATGGCTTCATAACGAGTATTCTAATTGCGTAAAGTTTTTATAAATGACTATTTTCGTGTAATAAAAATAATAATTCCTAACTGTGCACTTAGAATTTAGACATGAGATGAGATTGAGGCAACCTAGCGGTCGTGAGACGATGACGAGGAGTGTAGGTACAGTCAACAGCATAAATAAGTGATCATTTATGTTATGTACCTTGCCACTTTAACGTTGTGTTTGAAATGTTATACAAAATTGCGAAATTATTGAAAGCGACAAGGTACAGAAATTATCACTTATTTATGCTGTTGACTGTACTTTGTAGGCTGGCTGCTGAGTCACATAGATAAATAATTAATGAAAAGTAGACACAAATACTTCATTGTTAATAAAAATGAAAACCATGGCCTCATGTGAATTGTCGGATTGTTGTTACAAATTACAATTCTGTGAGTAGCAATTGTGTCAGGATTAGACATAGGCTTTGCGTTAAAACTTTAAATAAATATTGAACCACTTTCCTTTGCTTAAAATAACTAAAAACTTGGTACAGTCGAATTTATAAATATGTGTACACTTTAGTAGGTTGGTACTTACATTGTGTATTTAATGTCATGTTTAAGCTGCCATAGGTACTTTTAATTGTCACAGCGATTAAAGTGACAAGGTACTGAAGTGTACACATATTTTTGAACTCGACTGTACAGTTGTAGGTACACATATAGAAGAATAATGACGACGACGACGACAGATTGACGATGCAATATTATATTATAAGTACCTAGTGACTTCTGATAATAGAGTAAGGTAGCCAGGGAAACTCCTGTGTAGACCCACGACATCCAATCTAGTAAGATTAGTCATAACATAAGGCGAGATAAAGTATGATAAACAAAAAGAGTTCGTCACATAAACTAAATATTTGACTGAACCTTTTATTCAAAGACGCAGAGAAGTAGGTAGGCACTTGCGAAATTAACCCTAAGCTTCTGCATTCCTTAAAAGAACGCCTTAGGATAAGAATCTAATTAATTATTCTCAATATAAGCTGAGTCAACAAGGAATATCTATAATTTAATAGCAAAAATCAGAATAAGCCATCTATTTCGTTTATAAGGTTAACAGTCAAGGTTTTTTTAAAGAGGGTTGCATAGTAACGGTAAGTGATACGTAATCAGCAGCATTCGGCTTCTTATTTAGCGCTATTACAGTTAAGGTGCGCGGCAGACATTAACTAACCCATAATAACAGTACTCGGTAAGCGGCCGAGACTATAATGCCTAATGCTTATAATAAAAAGTTATTTTGTATACGTATTATGAATCACATTATGAGGGAATACCGATCTAAACTAACAGCTTTTCCTTATCGAATGGGAAGTATTTAGTTCTTGACCCACTCACAGCCGATTCCAATTTCAAGTGTGCTTTTGTTAAGACCTACTTGAGATAGCTATGACTGTCTTTTATTTTTCCGCTTCAAGGAGGATCGGGATAAAAAAGGATGGTTAAGTGCAGGTATATACGTTTTAACTGTAGATAAGATTAAATACGTAGGTAATATAACGTTATTACATACATACATACATAAACTCACGCCTTCATTCCCAGAGTGGGGTAGGCAGAGCTAAAGAATTACCAACAAGTCCCAAAACTTGTTGATAATTCTATAACCACATTTTGCACAAGTAGGCTAAGATTAACGTTACGTTATTTATTTGATAAAATTAACAGAGATGACAAGTTACAACCAAATGAAAAGCCTGAGTCATGTTTTCTTTAATACAAAAGCTTTATTGGCCTGTGCCCAAAATCGACGACGCATTTTGCAGAACAAACTCGCGTCTCATGCAGGCGAATATAACAAAGAAATCATACCGGCTACTTGGAAAAACAATGTTGTTTTGATGGATGGCGTTTTATTCCAGGTCATTATTAGCTTAGCCTAGCTAGTCGGTCTTTCTCTACGAAGCTAGCGGTCCCGGGTTTGATCCCGGTTTGGACAAATATTTGTGTGATGAGTGACATCAAGTATTTGTTTCGAAATAGCAACCGACATCATTACAATCTTAATTGAAACATAAGGGATAAATAGGTTCAATAAGATGGACATATCTACTTATTAGATGTTTTTATCTAAGTAATTGTAATTATCATCAAGTGATCAGTTATGGGGAATGATCTAATTAAACCAAATATTTTGTTTTACTTTAAAATAGTTTACAGTTTTAAAAGTTGTTGGTAATTCTTTAGCTCTGCCTACCCCACTTTGGGAATGAAGGCGTGAGTTTATGTATGTATGTAGTTTACAGTGGCTCAATGGTCATTTGGTCACCAGTTACTCAGTAGAGGACTAAAAGGCTATTTTATAGCGTATAGTTGTATAAGAGTCTTGTAGCAACAACCCTAGCGGATTTCTCCCGCGCCGGCGCCGGCATCACAATGGTAATTTAATTTCCTTGCACGAAACACCGTGCACCGCGCCGCACGGTCCGCGGTCCGCATTCTACCAGCGGACCCGCGACCAACCAAGTCAACCAACCAAGCATCCGTCACTCTCGCACTTACATACTGACAAGTGAAGTGACAAAAGAACAAAAGTGACAGATGTTTTACCATACTTTTAGTACAGTGTTTACCGATTTGTGACTTGTGACGTCATGGTTCAGTCAGTATTAATTTGTATGGGGTGTTTTCAACGCTTAGTCTTAGGAATGTCGGTCTTTGACTCCCATTTCTGACTTTTTGCAGTGCTCGGATTGCCGTTAATCCCATGTGATCATTACAAAAAATCTAATCGAATAGCAGCAAATTTTTTTTCAAATAGCCTTTGGGCAGTAACGGTACAACAAGTCAACAACGTTTATAAAACTGAAGCTTAAAATATTTAAGATATTGATAAACTAATTGAAAGTAAGGAAATATTTTCAAAAATATAAAATTTTACTTTGGTTACAAGTAACTTAACAGGTAACTTGTCTTAATTCGAACTATTTAATTTTCTAGAATAAAAAGTATCCTTGACCCGTGTCATCCCTCATCAGGCTATTTCTAACGCTAACTACCTACCAATTTCACGTCACTTGGTTGAGCCAAGTTTCTCATTTAGAATATAACCTACGGACAATATGGGGTTGTTTGTCATGATCAGATTATGGCCCAAGCCGTTATTTTTTTGTAGATTGTATATAAATAAACACTTATGGTGAACTTAAGTAATTACCTAATGATAAATTTTATACTCTGAGAAATACCCGCAAAATAGGTAAGATAATATTTATAAACTTTTATACAGTCTGACTCCCCCAGAAACTTTGTTCGTCAGGCAGCCATATTTTACTCAGGTTCGTTTCATTATTTCAAATTATGTAGGTCATGATAATTAATACCTGTTATATAACTAAGGTCACGGTGACGGCAATTTTCCTTAAACGGTGTTTTGATGAAAGCCTATACATACTTGCATAAAATTAAATTATCGTGGAGCCTTTCTACTCAATAAATCGGTACTAATAATAATAAAAAATAAAGATTCAGTCAAGAACAATATCACCGTAGAACTTTGTCACAGTTAAGCAATGCCTAAGAATGTTGATAATGGTGTTAATTTCATCGATTCAAGGTTCCGGTCAAACATTCGATTTATTTGTAAGTACATGAAGTTTTATCACCAAGCTATTTGTTGTTGTTGTCTTTCGTTTAAATTCATTTGAAACACCAAGCCTCTTTAATTGCCGACCACCATTTCCTTTAACGTGTTGCACTTTGTCTAAAAAAGAGTTGTTCAGTTGATTAAGGAATTATGTTTGAGGTCAGTACACAAGCGACGCAATAGGAAAACACAATTCAATGCTAGCTTCCATCTTGGAAAATACATGTTTTCTTTAAATAGCTATTACGGATAACGTGTTTCAAAGGGTAAGATTCAATTAAATCTAACTGGAGCAAATAAACAAACATGTCTGCAACTTTGTACCCGTCGTTAATGAGTGTGCCGCTTCCATGTCTCACAAAAATTAAGCTCTAGGCATGTAGTATAGGCACTAGACAACGATAAAATAGAGTAATTAAACGAAAAACGAACGCTTCAATCGCGTATAGCTGTCAAAAGTGGTTCCATACTTTAGGTCCGGGCGGGCGGTAACATTTCTCACCCCCTAAATCAATTTCGATTTCCATGATTTTAGAATATGCTGTAGTGGTTATGAAAAACCAAGTTAGTATTTTTTTTATCTTTAACACTAATATTTTTTTGGAAAGGAAAACGTACAGACCTGGGTTTTCAAAATAGCTAAAACATATACTAAAATGGGATTAGGTTTAAGGGAAGTGAAACGTTATCGTATCATTATTTTATATGGAAATTTTTAGCTTCACAATTCTCTTAAATACATAGAAAGATCTTAGACTGCAAAACCGTTAAGTTACGTGGTTAGTCGGTAGCTTAAGTTAAGTAAACTATTAAGTATAGGTTGGTTAAACCAATTGCAGGTAGTTACAACTTTGTCCGGCTTTAGGCCGAGGCACCACTAGTTAATTCAATTCGGCCTACAATCTACATCCATGAATAATAAACGCTGTGGCATATGCCCTAGATTATGAAAAAATAGATCCTGTCTTGGCCAACGAGTTTCCGATAGCCGTGACACGATCTTTGCCGACAAGTTTCATATTTTAACGATGACAACATTTGAGGTATGGTGTATTTAACAGTTGATTTTAATGCAAGTACCTAATAAGATTGGGATAGCTAGACCAATAAAAGTAACTCACCTTTTTTACTTTAATTCTAAAGAATACGTAATTTTAAGAGACCGATTTCATTAATTTTGTATTTGACCGCATAGTTTCATTTAGCAGACATTTTATGGATGACATGATTATTTTAAATTTGGGTTGGCATTTTCTAATAAATTACAACAATTAAATGATATCTAATGACAACAAGTGATTGTAATAATGTTATAAAACATATTATTTCAAGCGGTTTTCGCCTAACCCATAAGATACACCTAGGAGGGCTTCAAGCCGAAAACGAAAGTCAAACAAAGGTTAAATTTACTTATGTCGAAATATGAACAATCCCAATTGTAGGTTAATCATTTAGAAAACGCGTTTGCATACGTTTGTACAAGCATGCAATGTGGATGAATATACAAGTAGATGACACTCGCAACTGACAATAAATCTTTCACAAGCACCACCGGAACGTGAATTTTGCTTTGATATTTAGGTACACAGTCAACAACTTTAATTCTTGAGCAACTATATTCCAATTCTAATTTTAATTAATGGCTTTCTCTCCTGTTTAGGTGTATTTCGCCAATGTCAAGTTATTTATAGACACTCCTATTTCCGACCGTTTTCGGTCACTTTGACTCCTAGTTAATGATAAATATAAAATGAAGATATTTCCCTCTTATTCATAAACGCGTAATAGTTAAAGTGAGCTTAAAACATGGTTTATCCTTATCTCGCATTGTGACATTTAAATTTTACGGAAAGAGACAAATAATAGAACTAAAATAGACTTATTGTGCGTTTATGAATAATGGATCATGTATACATGTCAGTAGGCATCTTGGGCACTATTAGATGTTAAATTAAAATCTACACTCAGGCACAGTTGTCCAAGTAAGTTTTCTAAAACGTTGCCTATTTATTGTTATTCAAAGCATGCTCGCACGCTGTAAGCGCGAGTTAAGTGTTCTAATTCGGTATTTTCAAACCAGACACTGCCTCGGAAACTGAAGGGCACGAACAAAAACAAACAGCCTGAAAGACGATTGTCTGCAGTAGCAAAATGACGTGATGGAGTGGCACTGATTCGAACATTATCCTTTAGATTTCATTACTCTCGTAAGCGTATATGAAGCGTATATGTACAGTCTTGTTTGTGAAGTGAAACAATGAGTATATTGCGTAAATATACTTATGGTTGGGTTGCGTCACTCGCAATGTATCGAATGGTATCGTTTCAAAAACAAGATGTTGACACAAGTGCCCGCGCTGACATTGTGGCTTGGATGTGAGAATCTGCACCAGAACTTGGTCTGCCTACCCCACTCTGGGAATGAAGGCGTAAGTTTATGTATGTATGTAGGTATATAACTTGTGCTTTCTATTTGGCTCAATTTGAATGTGCTTGTTACAATTTGCCCACGATCAAGCATCATAGCATCTTTTTGACTACCTATCTGTTTAGTAGCCCAATGGTGAGCAGTGGTCATAAAAGTAATGATTTAAAGTCATATTGCATCTAAATATGACACTGGGAGTATATAGGTATCTACCAAGAGTCGGAGTTACATTACTTGCATGTAAACCAAAGCTATACTTAACTGTTTTATTCCTTTGAGTGAAGCGTTGGAATTCTAACTTTCAGTTTGTTTGAGCAGAGGATAGATTGTTATCTTTGATTGACTGATTTCAGCAGCGGTTTAAACAAAAGTCTTAATGATACCGTTTTAAAGTGCATGAGTTCAGTATTTAATGTACTACACAGACCGTTCTAGACGCTCCGTTACAGATTTTAATCAAAGTTTTACGTTTCGTTTCGCGCGTGAAAGGCGTGCTCGTTTGCATTCCTCTCACCAGCGCGCGCACCACGAATTTAGAGAGCCGTTTCCACTGAAACAATTGTCATTCTTCATTAGTCCGGCTTGCAGCACCACCGGTTAATGACATCCACCAAAAAGCGAGCTGACTCATTGTTAAATAGTACTATTTGAAAATACAGCGGCACAGACCTAATTCGGAAAATACATTTCATTAGTCGCAATTTACGTTCATTAGTAACCGACACAACACCTTATCAGTAAGCTGCATACGTTGATTGAAAAAGTGGCGTTAGCTTACAAAAAATCGTAGATGCAACGATGAGTTTCGGCTTTTGAACACTAAGTTCGTATCTAACAGAGTAGGTATTCGCAATAAAATTGAAAGGAAAGTCTTTGATATATATATTCTAATAAAGTATCTCGAGTGTTAGGGTTAGAGCAATCTCTTCATGCAGCCAGGAGAAGCCGTAAACCGCACTACTTTTGCTAAAATCACTTTATGGCAGGTTCTCGAGTCATGTCGGTGAAGTTTATGGCTGTAGAACGGCTAGCATGACCCGCAATTCCTCTCGTTACTCGGTGCGTCTCTTTCGTTCCGTATATATAGACGGTTAAGATAGACAGGGATATTTACTGGGCAGCTTGTCTCGAGTAAGGTGTGCTAGTCATTCAGGAACTCTATATCAGTATAACTGTGCACAATACCTAACTGGCACGAGGAAAACGTCTAGTATAAAACCGGCTATCTATCATTCAATTTAGAATTAAACATGAAATGGTTTTTGGAACTTGTTTTTTCTCCAATTGCTGTGGTTGTGCAACTACACTGTTTTGACCTAAAGAAGTTTAATTAATACTCCATCCGCGTTGAAGTCGAATCGCTGTTTCCGTGGCAACTGTACTATTTTCCGGAATAAAAAATCGTTTTGTCCGTCACCGTGTAAACTGTCTCTGAACCAAATTACAAGTCCATCGATTGAACCATAAAGGTATACAAACAAACAAAAAATCTTTTGAATTTGTAATATCAGTAGGATTCATCTTCTATTTAAGGACTGCAAACGACGAGGATGGGTACTTGTAACTGTAATTAAAAGATATTTAGATTGAATAACCCCGCTATAAATAGCTACAGTGAAAGAACTGAGCAACGTATCAGCAAAGAATATTCGTTACTTAGCCCAGTGTTTGCTGTCGAACATATGATCGAGGTTTGTGGGAGCCGTATTAAGGGCATCACCGACAGTCTTGTCAGTGTATCTTGTTAGAACGCGAAATATCAGTCATTACAAACACTTTATATTACAAAGACTTTGTGCTCTTAACGCCTGGTCCACATCTGACGAATTCTCAAGACAAGAGCTCCTTTAGGAGTATAGCGAATAATTGAAGCCAATACAACAAAATATTCAGCTATTTATATGACCTTAACATCACGATTTAAATAAAGAGCAAAGATAGCGTTGCTTGGCAAGCGGTGGCGGTATTTCGAACTTGACCGTATTTCTACATTAAGTGTTGTTTGCTCAGCTTTCATCTGGAACAATATGAATTCAATACGATTATATTTGTAGGTAACACTTGGTTTTCGGTCACGCGGCCCGGTAACATTGTTTTGCAATCAAACATCCAGATCAAGTTGTATAACATGCGAGATAAACAAATAATTTTGAAGTTTGTCACATGAGTAATGATCACAGGCTCATAGCATATTTGCCGCTCTGTAAAATGTTATAGTATATTAAACAGGCAAAATTTGTTTATATATTTGTAATCACGGTCTTAAAAGTGGCTCCGAAGAAATTAGCAATATAGGGGTTTACGGGGCCGAAAAATCAATCTCTCAAGTGGTCATCTCCGCGAAAATTCGTTTTTAGCCAGCGACTCTTGGTCTCCCCGGTACTTCGACATTACATACATACCTTCACGCCTGTAATCCCACAGAGGGGTAGGCAGAGCTACAGAATTACCTACAACTTTAAAAACTTGTTGATAATTCTGTAACCACATTTTGCACAAATAGGCTAAGATGTTTATCAGCGTATTAGTGACAGGTTGCAAACCCATCGCCTAACAGTACTACAAGCCTTTATTCCCTTAGTCGCCTCTTACGACCTCCACGGGATGACATGGAGTGGCACTATTCTAACCCGGCAACCACACGGGTAATTACTCGTTGGTTTCTTACCTTGAGCACACACAGCTTCTTGATGCGGCACTTTGAATAACGAAGTACGAAGTTTCGTTAATACTGCCACTTTCTTTTGATTTGGTCTCGAATGAAAAATGAAAGGGATTTCAGAGCATCCGAAGTTTCGAATTAAACGCTTTGAAGATAGTAACCATCCAGGGCCTCTATTCTACTGGATAAAATATATTGCCGTCGATATGTTATCGTATTTTTATAACCCTATCGCCATTACTTTCAAGTAAATAAGAGCTATCGTACTAATGTTGACAACACGATTACATGACAAAAGCAATGTGGTTTTACCCAGTGGATCAGAGCAGAGCCCCTGGGGCCCAAGATGCATTACGCTAACTAGCGTTTCTATTTGATTCGTTTTTGAACCAATCGCGTTACACGTGATCTATCAGTGACGCGATTGGTTTAAAAAAAAAAAAACATACATCATACATAGAAAGGCTACTCAGTTTACTTCACCTTGGTAAGAGCTTCTGGCCCTTATTCTACTAGGTAACCTTGCTTTTGCCATGTTATGGTGTTGACTTTAAATCAGCCGCCATTACTGTCAAGTAAATAAGAGCTATCGTGACGTCGACAATAACATGCTAAAGGCAATATGGTTTTACCGTGTAAAATAGAGGCCTTGATCTTAACCATACTGATTGACATTGATCGCCAACATTTTCCTTCGTCTTTAAGCGGAATCTGGTACGGTGTTACGTAATCATCATTGTGTCCAGCGAAATGTGACCCCTGATAACAGGTCTGATAATGGTTGCCTACCTTACAAACAGTTGACCTATAATTGTAGATTTAACTCGCGACGATAAGGTAAACCTTGGCCTCGAATAAGAATTAACTAAAAAAGAAAATATGTCCTAGGTTTTTGTAGTTAATTAGGTGCAGGGTAATTGAAAAAATGTAGGTTATAAATCACTGAATGTATAATAAAATAAAACACACAACTGACACTGGTCTGGACAACAAATAAACGAAACATGGCAAAACAATAATTATACAGCGGCTCGGCGGCCATGCGCAAACAGACTACTCGAGACCACGCGCTCGCGCGGCTCACCCGACGCGCGCCCCCGCCCGCTCCCCGCGCCCGCCGCAGCCAAGCGTCGCAGGCACTCGGCAACAGCGCGCGCGGGTAATTTGAATTAACGGATTTAAATGTACTAAGTTAGTCGCGCTACTTAACATTACCACCCCCCAGTTGGAGGCTTCAACCGACAAATGTACCGTCAGTGGGTAGCACGACTAACCTAGCAACGGGACGACGCAGCGACCCTGTAGCAGTTCTTACATCTACAACACGCACGTGCCCGTCACTTCCCGGATAGAGTTTAGTAATAATGCCACGGGGCCACATATTGCGAGGCTGCTTGCCGTCGCTTAACACTATCACATCACCCACTTTAACGGCGTCCGTTGCGGTGTCCCACTTTTGCCTGCTCTGGAGAGTAGGCAGGTATTGTCGTGTCCACCGCCGCCAAAACATCTCAGCCAGTCCGTTCACCTTCTTCCATTGACGGCGAGCGTCGACATCTCTAGGGTCGTAGGTTGTCGTACGCGTATCACCCGCCGCCGTTCCGAGCAGCAGATGATTTGGCGTCAACACGACCGGCTCGTCGGGATCAGCTGCCACATACGCGAGCGGTCGACTGTTTACGACCAGCTCCGCTTCTAACAGCAAGGTGTGAAGTGTTTCCTCAGATGGCGCTCGCTCCTTCAGCGTGGTGTGAAGAGCATTCTTCACGGAACGCACGAGTCTCTCCCAACAGCCGCCCATGTGCGGAGCTGCAGGCGGGTTGAAGCGCCACTCAATACCTTTAACTAGAGCGTCACTGCAAAGTCGCTCGTGGTTCAGCCCGCGCAGTGCGGCGCGTAGCTCCCTGTTCGCCCCGATGAAATTCGTGCCGCAGTCGCTCAAAATGGTCGTTGGTTGCCCGCGGCGCGCTATTAAGCGCCGCAAGGCAAGTATGGCAGAGTCACTGCTGAGCGACGCAGCCAACTCGAGGTGGACAGCACGTGTGGCGAGGCAAGTGAACAACACGCCCCACCTCTTCTCCCGGCGCCGTCCGATGGTGACCTCCATGGGGCCAAAGTAATCTACGCCACAGTTGACGAATGCTCGCCGAGTCGTGGCGAGCCTGACAAGCGGCAGGTCGCCCATCTTCGGTGGCTTGGGACGCGCGCGCTGCACGCGACAGTACTGACAGCGCGTGACGACAGCCTTCACAGTAGGTCTCAAACAGGTCACCCAGAATCTCTCTCGTACATTGTTGACCACTGTCTCGTGGTTGGCGTGCAGTGCCCGTTGATGATAGTGGTGCACTAACAGCCTAGTGGTACAGCAGTTACCTGCGAGGATCACTGGATGCTTTTCGTCGAATGAAAGTTCAGTCGAGGCGCTGAGGCGTCCCCTAACGCGAAGCAAGCCGTCTTCGTACAGCATGGGGTCAAGCTTAATCAGGCGGCTGGACTTGGGCAATGGGCGACCAGCTCGCAGCGCGCTCAGCTCATCAGGAAAGGAACTAGCCTGTGACTGCTTTAATAGGAAGCACTCGGCCTCCTGCAGCTTCTCCACCGTAAGCTCTGCCGTCCTCTGCTTGGCTCTGCACGTGCTTAAGAAGGCAAGCACGCGCGCAGTGACGCGCACAGCCCGCGTCCACGTAGAATGGCGGGTCACGTCGATTAAAGGCGGGCTCTCCTCAGCCGCTACTAGCGCACTCTCTAAGCGCTCCGGGTCGTCGGCGGTGGTCTCCTCACGGCTCCAGCTCGGCCACGGCACCTGAGGATCACAGAGAAAGGGGGGACCCGAAAGCCACATGCCTTTGTTATTAGGCCAGTCCATCCTGGTCGCTTCGTCAGCAGGGTTGGACTCTGAAGGCACCCAGTGCCAATCGCTTCGCTTACTTAAATTGTCAATTTCAGCTAACCTATGAGAAACGTATTTCTGATAGTCCCGCGCGTCAGAATTGATCCACATAAGTACCGTTTTCGAATCCGTCCAAAGGTACATGTTGGTAATATCGAAGTCAACTTCAGATTTAACCGTCACCGCCAACCTGCAAGCCAACACCGCTGCCTGTAACTCGAGGCGCGGGATAGACACTACTTTTACGGGAGCGACGCGCGCTTTTCCCGTCACCATTGTACACACTCTCTGGCCGCAACTATCAGTACCTACAATAAATGCCACGGCGGCATAAGCCTTTTCACTAGCGTCCCCGAATACGTGAAGGTCTACCGTTGTCAGCTGCAGGCCATACCACCGCGGCACAGCAACGTTGGACAGTGCCTTTAATTTAGCAAGCCACTGAAACCATACATCGGCTTCGGGTTCCTTGATACACTCGTCCCAGCTTATTCCCGACTGCCAGACCCGTTGCATCAGGACCCGCGATTGTATCACACACGGATACACTAACCCCAGTGGATCAAAAATGCTCATGATGAATTTCAGGAATTCACGCTTGGTAGGTTTGATCTGACCCTCGACTAACTCGGTCGGTAACCGCTTAAAAGACAGATCAAATTTCATGCAGTCACTTGAGGGACACCAGATCATACCTAACGTGCGCTCGTTATCCGATTTATCCAGTTTAACGCGACCCGGCACAACAGATGGTAGCTTTTCACTTAATTCGGGTGAATTCGTCACCCACCCCCTAATATTGAAACCACCCGCTCGGTGAATGTGGGTGACATCAGCGATCAGCTGTTGGGCCGTGTCTACCGAATCTACGCTATCTATGTAGTCGTCAACATAGTGCTTATTTGTAATAGCTTCTACAGCAGCGGCGTGCGTGTTCGTGAACCGTTCGGCATTTTTGTTCAAGATATATATTGCCGAAGTGGGAGAGGATGCGGCACCAAAAATCATGACATTCATTACATAAATCTCGGGGTCATTGGTTCTATCTTGACCGCGCCACAAAAACAGCTGCGCCCCCTGGTCGGCCTCACGAATTTTAACACGCATAAACATGTCCGCAATGTCGGCGGTAAAGGCTATTTTACCCGATCTAAATTTAATCAACACCCCTAACAAAGAATTCATTAGATCGGGCCCGCTTAACAGATTACTATTCAACGACGCACCCTGGTAGGTCGCGGCGGCGTCAAATACAAGTCGCAGTTTGCCGGGCTTGTTCGGGTTAGTGACGCCAAAGTGCGGCAGGTACCAAACTGGACTTGCTTTGATACCGTGTTCAAGTTTACGCGCGTAATTCTCGGCTAGTAATCTATCTATCTGTTTCGTGTAGTCGTTAGCGAAATTAGAATCGCGATCCATTTTTCGTTCGATACCGGCTAGGCGCCGACGCGCGTATTCGTAATTGTCGGGCATTTCTACATAATCACGGGCCCACAATAAGCCCACTTCCCACTGTTGGGCGTTGTCCGACACGCGGCGACTAGTGTTATTTAGTATTTCTAAAGCACGTTCGGAATTAGGGTTTTTACGTAACACCTGAGAAATACCTATTGCCTCTAGTTCGAATTGAGCCCTCACTAACGTGTGTAAATCGGCAAGCGGCGTGGCCATGCAGTTGACGGAGTTGTGATCGCTCCCGCGGACCCCCCCACCTACCGGGCCGTGAACGACCCAACCTAAGCTGGTAAGAGAAGCGACTGGGCGACCAGATTTACCTTGGCGAATCTCCCTGCCGACGATCAGCCTCCAGTTGTCCTGCCCCAACAACAGCATGGGTTTCGCCTCCCTCATCTCGCAGCAATCCAGGTCCCGCAGGTGCATGTTGTCCGCGAGTACACTGGCCGGTAACGTTTGCGACGGCAAGTCGACGTTGCGCATAGTACGCACTGAAATGTCATGACACACCCCGTTCGGTCCGCGCACTACCACTTTAACACTTCGTGAATTGTTGTCCGTCACGCAGTGGCCGCGCGCGGTCATCAACCTAAGCGGCACTGTGGGTCCTTCAACATCACTCGCGAGTTTATCGTCTATAAGCGACACTGACGCCCCGTCATCTAAAAGTGCGTACGTATATCGCTCTGAACCACCACTAGTCACAATTGTCACAGGTATCACTTTTACTAGAGCCCGCGCACGACACTCGCCTACATTAGTCAAAGTTTCGTATTTGAAAGAAGGTACCGGCGCGAGCGCGGACGGCATTGGAGATGCCGGCGTTATAGGGTGTGGCCTCTCTGCTACCGGCAAAGCGGCGGTATTGTCTTTATGTAGTAGCTCATGGTGTGACCACTTGCACTTGCTACAACGCTTCGCACGGCAGTACCTACTTGAGTGTGTTTTCACTATGCACTTAAAACACAGTCTATTGCTTTTAATAAAATCCCAGCGTTCATCAATGGAAAGACTTTTAAAATGACTGCACTCACTCAATTTATGGTCCGCTTTACATTTAGCACAAACTTTATCACTGGACTCACTCTCAGTCTTAGTAACGGCGGCGACCGTTTCAACTTGCGTGTGTACGCGGTGACTCGCGCGCACTGGGACCGCGCCCTTATCACGCCGACCGGCGGTTATCGTTCGCTCACGCTCAACGCTCATCGGCGCGCCGGCAGCAGCGCTTAAATTTATCGGCGCGCAGTATGACGACGACGCGCGCGTCAGTTGACTGAGAAAGTCCACTAAAACATTGAGATTTGGGGAAAGACGTAAATCCACGCCACAATCATTGTCCAAACGCATCGCAAATTCCCCGTACTGCGCGCGTTGATAAGGCGTCAATTTATTTAATAGTTCGTTCACTATTTGCGGATTGTTTATGTAGCCATCGGCGCGCACGTTCCTTAACACAGATATACAATTACGCACCGTAGTCGTAAACTTACGTAATTCGTGTCCATTTTCACTAACTTTAGGTAAATTACGTACTTTACGTATGGCACATTCTAGAAGGCGATTTGGATGCCCGAACTCTTCTTCAAGCGCTTCAAGGACTTCCTCCGGGTCGGAACATGTCCTCAGTAGGTCCTCGACGGCGGTTTTCGCTTCCCCGACGAGTGCCACCCGGAGGCGCGCCATGTTCTCAAAGGGTTTAAAGTTGTGCATCTCGGTCGTACTCCGGTACGCCATCTTAAAGCCGAGCCAGTCCGCGGCGTTACCATCGTAAGTAGGTATTTCGTGAACCTGCCGGGGCACTCTCCTGCCTTGGCCTAGCTTCGCGATGGCTTCTGCTAACCGGTCAATGTCCGTTCGGCTGTTGGGCGATGGCGGTAGCGACGGCGCCGGCGCGTGTTGCGGCGCGGCGGGCGCGTCCTTCAGCCAGCGCTCCACGTGCGAGGCGGCTCCGCTCGCAAGGCTGCGCGGCGGCTCGTCCTGTTCTTCCTCATCTTGCGCATCTAGCTCTGCTATTTCTAGTGCAAGCTTCTTCTTGATGACGCTTTCCTTTAGCTTCGCGACCTCGAGCTCCGCTTCATACTCCGCGCGCATGCGGAGCGCCTCGCGCCCGGCGCGGCTCAGTCTCGACGAGTGGCTTCCGTCGCCACGCCCTGGGCGGACGGTGCTCACAGTAGCCGGCGTGCTCTCGACCAACGGCGGTACTTCTCCTGGGCGGTCGATGCGACCACCCACCGCTGGGCCACGCGCGTGCTCCTGCGCCGTCACAGGCGTCTGCTCTTCGGAGACTGATGGAGTCGGTAGTCCCAAATCTGAGCCTGCATTTGCCATGTTCATTCGCATTGAGTTGCGTGTGTGCCGTTTTCCACTCATACCTACTGCATCCGGCGAACTCGATGGACCAAAATTGTAGTTAATTAGGTGCAGGGTAATTGAAAAAATGTAGGTTATAAATCACTGAATGTATAATAAAATAAAACACACAACTGACACTGGTCTGGACAACAAATAAACGAAACATGGCAAAACAATAATTATACAGCGGCTCGGCGGCCATGCGCAAACAGACTACTCGAGACCACGCGCTCGCGCGGCTCACCCGACGCGCGCCCCCGCCCGCTCCCCGCGCCCGCCGCAGCCAAGCGTCGCAGGCACTCGGCAACAGCGCGCGCGGGTAATTTGAATTAACGGATTTAAATGTACTAAGTTAGTCGCGCTACTTAACAGTTTTTTTAAAGATCTATATAGATGCTTTTACTTCCTAAATCATTAAGAATTAAATCATTTATGCAATAATAAATAAAGTGGATTCCAGCGACCCAAAATGAGATACCTACTATACAACCTAAAATGTCTCTAACTATGATTGAGAATCAAACCCACGACCTCTGACTTCGTATTCAAACAGCTTAGAGCTCATCTTGTCGCAAACGACGCGTCCTTTCACCAATAATACTTAGGCTTTTATACAAATTGCAGTGGAGAGGCGCGTCATTTCTACATTTTCAACTTAGACGAGCTCTAATAGTTATCACTTTTCAAACATGATAGTTCATACTTCCCTATACAAAGATACAGAATAGGAGACAACTTATACAACCACTTAAGCCTTAAGACAAACATATACACTTAAAAACATTTTCCCCTTTTTTACTTTTTATATTTCGGTGAATTGAAGATTTTACTATTGTCTACACATAAACTCAAAATCATTTAAATCTAAACACAGGTTTTCGAAAAAAAACAATCCTTACCAGGAGGGGGGGGGGGGGGGGGGGTTATCCTTTTCTCTGCAGCTGACTGTACTATCAGCCCATCGGAACCCTGTGTCACATTCTGACGTTATGATTCAAGTCGTAAGAAGTGCCAAACAATTTTATTAATAATGTTACTATGACAACGTTCTATCGTGGGTCAGGGTTCCGATGGGCTGATAGTACCTATAGGCTATTCGCGTTAAGAAAATAGTGACTCAACGGCTTAGCCACGCCCTTTGACCAATTAGATCACGGTAAATTAGAAAGCCACCAATGAATACACCTTTACTTTGCAGTTGCACTGATGAGTCACTATTTTCTTAACGCGAATAGACTATAAATACTATATTAATTCCAACAGTATTTTCTATGAGCAGTCGTAGATTTTTTTTTAAAACTTTTAGTAGTATAAAGATAGACAAATTGACAACCTTCTTATGAGAAGGTTGCCAATGTTATTGAAATCAGTTAAAAACCTTTCCAGCGATAGCTTTGTAAAAAATACCGAGAAGTCGCAACTTGAAAATCTAAATAAGTACATAATAGTGCGCTGCATAAGAATGCATGTAACCGATTATTAACCTGCATATCTGTCGTGCACAATTTAAATGCATGACTCGCTGGCATTACGTAACAACGGTGCTGATACCGGTGCCGGTTTGTAATTTGTTAAAAAGTAACTTATCAATTGTAAATATAACTATGTTGTTGAATTAAAACCGGACTTTTTATCAGCGTCGCAAAAATTAACTATGTAGGAATGTAAATATAATTGTCACTTATCAATATAGTAGGTGTATATAGCCTTATTACAATATATCTACGGTTCAAGGACTAATTCCGAGCAAACGCTACATTTTCATTACATTTCTTGTAACTATGATATTTAAGATCTATTTATAAACTCACAATAAACCTATTTTAATTAACGTATTGTTTATCACTTTCTGTTAATTTAAAATATCACATTCAGAGTCAAATTATACTTTAAGAACACTTTTGCTATCTTGCGTTTATGAATAAGAGAGTAACAATTTTACCAATTTACGCATAAAATTCTTACGAGTGTGATTTATGATTATGACTTCTACCCCAAATATAAACAGCAATATGGAAAAGGGAAGGTGGTTACACCTTGTTACTTGGGAATATCCAACCGCAAAAATTGAAACAAGGGACAAAAAATGCTCAGCTAAAACCGGATACACAGCAATAACAACCTCTGTAAGCTCGCGCGTGTTTGCCAAATACGAGGAAACCTTACAATGAGACAAACTAAGCCGCATAATCAATAGTCATTATCATATAATATCACCCGGACTCTATTTGTCAATCTAATATGAAAGTCTTTCTTGACTGGCTGACTAACTGACTGAGCCTAAACCACTGAACTTAGAGACTAGAACTCGTATTTGGGTAAGGGCCAAAAAGTTGGCCACGCTAAATCACTCAGTTATAGACAAGAAAAATATAATTACTTGAGTAATACTATAATGGCAAATGTCATATAAAAATCGTTACATAAGTCATTACTTTAACTCAAGTATACTTAATAACTATACTGGTTTCTAAATACTCGAATGGGTGTTAATCTGATCAATTTTCATCCCTATGAAATTCTCTATTGAAATGTTGGGTAGGTATCGTTTCACAGTATTGCTTCACCGAATATTTAAAAATTATACTTTTCCCAAAAGTATGTGTATTACATTAATTGGATTATGCTCATAGCATGTCAAAATTGCAACATTGACTCACCAGTCATCACATATCTTTAGTTTATTGATACGTAATCCATACCTACTTAACATTTGCTCAAGAGGGGTGTCACAAATCAATCTTTATATTTGGTCCATAGCAAATTTATTTACAAAAAATAAAAGGTCAGACAAAGTTCAAAGGAGTGCGAACAATATGCATGCATCACAAGGATATGCTATAATTATGCATGCGAAAATATACTTTGGTCGTGTCTCGATTAACGATAAAATCTGAATACATTAAAAGCATCATAGTTAATTGGTACAAAGACGTAGGTACCTACCTACTTGTAATTATCGTTTTTTTATCTATTAGAAGTTGCTAAAGTTTTTAGGGGCAATATGTCTGGTGTCTTCCTGCATTTCTCTCGATTTCCTATAACATAACTAACTTTTAAAGGGAATCCCCAAAATACGTTTGACGACCAAACATATCTCTCTCTCTCTATCAACACTCAATTCAAGATTTCAAGCGTTCGTGTGAAGTTCAATATAACAAAGTCCTATAACTTAAATTGTCCCGGATTAAAATCGATTGATCGATTTCTCAGCCCACAATCACCCGTACCCTTTTTTATCCAAACCCTTGGAGTCGTTTCTGAGATTCCAACTCCAATGAATATAATTTACAAGTTTAGCTCACTTAGGACACTGTGCGACCTAATCGGGTCATTGTTGTGTGACGTGTGTCGACGAGTATGACATACTCGTACGTGGGTAGGTATTACTAGAAAGGAAGCCCTAGCATGTGATTACTCCTATGCAGCCATTAGTTGTTGCGCAACCCAAGTTACGGCGATTAGTGCTTACATGATCCCATTCCTCACATTTTAATTTGCTACTACTTTCGCCTGCAACTCCGCCCGCGTACAATAAATTATTCGCTCAATAATTGTAAAAAAAAACACAATAAAAAGTACCTTACGTCTGACTTTGAGCTATAAAGTGTCTTTCTAATAAATTTCACCTCGATCAGTTGAGGCGTTCAACCGTGAAAACGAAATAAACAAAAAAAAGTAACACTTTCAATTATGACATTTCTTACTAAGGAAGTAAGGATAAGGGTAGCCGCGTAAGGATTAAAATTTTGAATCAATGACAAAATCCTATTATTTAAAGTTTTAGCGACCAGTAATAAGGTACCTAGCAAAACTAAAAATAAGTTCTGTGGTTTAACACATTCACTCTACTACTTCATGCTATCTTGGTCCTGAGGGATCAATCACGATTAACAATCTTGATACTTCATATGTGTTTTGACGTATTATTATGTCATATTGTTTTGAGTTCTACCGCCATTACTGCTAAGCAAATAAGAGCTATCGTAACGTTCACAATACGATAACACGTCAAAAGCACTATTTATTGTTTTACCGTGTTGAATAGAGGCCGGTCTCCAACAGAGACGGTAGTGGGCCTTGTCCATGCCATAAAAAAAAAGAATATTTGAAATTAGAAGCGTGTCATCGGCACTGAATGTGTTAAGTCTAGTTATGACCCACATAAAACCGTTCTGCCGTACTAGGAATTGTCGAAACCTGTTATGTACTTTTCTAAGCAGTGATAGGAATAATGTTTGTCCTTTCAAAGCCTGGAAATTATGGGGTTTTAATAGTCAAAATACAGACTCAGGTGTAATAATGTAAAAAATAACTACTGGAGTTTACGTTAATATTACCGTGTGCGTACTCCATGCTAATAAGTCCTTATCTCTTTATTTGACCGTGGTCCAAAAGCTATCGCATGATAACAGCGAACCAACTGAGCACTTTGTTATGTAACTGGTCCCGAATCCGGTTGCACTTTTTGTAATGCATTACAAAACAACTGTCGCTTAAAACTCTCAAAAGAACGTAAAATGTCGAGGGCAGACCTAAAATTATAGCTTCTTTATTATTGAGTAGCGGTTTACATAAAATTATAGTTTCTGGGCTGATTGACAGTTGACAGTCATGAGTTTTTAATGGCGGCCACTTTTAATGTGGACACTTAAATGTTGAACTGCTAATTTTCATTTCGAAAATAGGTAGAGTTGGTAGAATTATTACGTCAGTAAGGTTGTTTTGAAATACCAATATAAAATGAAATACATAAGAAACGAGTTATTTTTTCATCTATCTAAAATAGAAGTCACGAAACTTATATAGGTACCTATACCCATTCAAACTTTGCAGACGTCGTTCCACAGCAAATGAATACCATAGTGGTTTAAAAATATCTAATAACTAGATTATTTATGACCAGCGGGGTTATTATGACAGCTACGCAGTAATCAGTTTACGCTGAGAGATTAGGACAGAGCTATATAACTGCTATAGCTCTGTCCTTTACGCTCACCGTATAAAGAACTGCATAGCTACGTCATAATAACCCCCCTGTCATTCAAACTAAATATCTAAGGCATTAACAGTATATCACGTGCTCCCATTTTACTTAATCTTTGTTTAATTACCAATTACATAAGTGTAATTATGCTGTCACCTACATGCGTTTTTAGTCGTGTAAGGTGACCGTGACATTCGTGTACGACATTGAACTTGATTGCCTGCCTTCACGTTAGGTAGCAGGTATACAGCGCAAATATACACTTTTAGCCAAAATAACGGGCTACTTTGTAAATCATTTTACTCCGTTATTTTTGCTTGTCAGTGGTGGTATTAACTAGCTGCGACAAAAAATAGCCGTGGCATTTAAACTGGTATTTAAATAGCGGCATTAAAATTAATCTTCAATCTAAAATACTCAATCAATAAACAAGACTAGTTCCATATTTAGGTACTTATTGTAATTTTTTTATTATAAGATATGTGGCATTTTTATTAAAATAATAATAATAATTGTTTATTTCAGTAAAGGTTTTGTTGGACGGTATTCTACTAATTTCACGTCGAAATAAACCAGCGCATGACGTGATATTTTTTATTTTTAGAAGGCCGAAAGTAACCTTGTCTATTTTTCCCGTAAAATATGGTAGACTTTCCTAGTTTTCTAGTCTTCATTAATGACTGCGCGATGCACCAACGATTTCATTATTTATTTATTAGGATCATGCGTTTATTATTATTTTTTATTTCTCGATCTCGACCCACTTATTTTTTAACCTTTTGTTATATGCAATCAACTGTAGACATGTTCATGACAAGTATCCGTTTACTTCAAAATAAATATTATAAGATTGATTTAAAAAAAAAGAAGCGCAATTACATATACAAATAAAAGCTTTATTGTATTGCAATAAAAAGATAAAACTTATTGCAAGATGTCGAAGTTAAGTCGTTATTACCAGGGATCGGAAATTCGGATCGATATTTACCTATACTTCCGCACCGGCTTTGTTGTTCAGTTGTATGGAGGCGGACTCAATCATAGAAATCAGTACTAAACATTCTGAGATTTTAAAATAAATAAATTGCACCGGCATTAATTCATAATCAATTATTTATATTAACTGTTTGAAGTTATTTTACATGTATAGATTTACCAAATGTTATTTAATTTACCTGTAACTCATTAACCTAACGAGTTTATAGCAGTAAAAATGAATGTTTTATCTTACATGTAAAGTAATTATTATATTAACATTTTGTAGAATCCCAGAATCCCGGAACTTATATTATTAAAATAATATTTTTAAGAAGCCGACGCCATGTTTGCCTATCTTTTTCCGGGATTTTGCCAACTTTAGGTAAATATCGATCCGAATTTCCGATCCCTGGTTATTACACAACAATACATAAGGTACAGTCAAACAAATTGATTTCACGGCCACTATGGAACAATGTCAAAGTCATGTAATAAGTCAAGTCGTAAGAAGTCTCTTACAATTTGTTTCACTACGTTACGCTGACTTAGCTCTATAGTGACCTAAGATTCAAATTGATACACTATTTATAGCGTTTTACTAATTATCTCTAAGACATAGTACTCGTATAGCTTGTAATTTAAGAACGTAGTAGGTACAGGGCCGTTTATAGATATCTGCTAAGTAATAAGGATTCTCATATCCTCATAAAATTATTATTGAAATAAGGAAAACTCGATTTTCCTGTTTTGGTTAGGTAACTTGTTGAAACGGTCTCGAAAAGTTCGCAGTTGTAGGTTGTAAGTCAGATAATCTTAAAAACGTTACTGTTATCTTTTTAAATACGTAATCCGTGTCTGTCTGTCATACTTTAACTGAATGTTAGAAAAAATACATAAAATTTATCTATTTTACCAAACAAACGAGTTATTTTTTCACATTTTAGACCCTGGGTCACTCTTAAAATGATTTTTGTCCCCAGAAAATATAATAATATTACAAGGAAAATAGTCACAACCATCGGCAAACATGTTTACGAGCGTATGTATAATACTAATACTAATACTAAATAATGTTGCATACAAGTAATACTCCATTATTCCTGCTACCAAGAAGCATGTGAGACTGAAATAAGAGTTTTCTCACATAAACCTAAAGCGACGACGTTTGAGAAGCGCGCAATTTATTGTATATTTGTGTTTTAGCTAAGAAACAGCTTTTAAATAGCAATTGGCACTCGCCGGTTAATAATTAAAGTAAAGCATTTGAGTTGTTACGTAACTGTAGGTATGGAAGCAGTTTTTTTAAATGATTTTTGAGACTACAGATATTTTGCATTTATTAAGTCGAAATTAATGGTCTCATGACGAATCGTAACGCGCATCGATAAAGTTTACGTAAGTTCGGCCGGCGACAGCGAGCGCCGAGTGCCGACACACGTGCGGCCTTATCGCCGTGTGATCGGTTCGACACGTTTCCCTAGAACTGGAATTACTCGATATTTCTATACAACTACCACATTTAATCAGCGAATAGTATTAGTGTGTAAAAACTGAAAAAATCCAAGCAAATGGCGCATTGGAATTCTTGTAAGTTTTTCTTTACACGTGTTAGCTGTTCAAGGTTAAACTGTTACCCTTGAAGGTCAAGTTTTAACATACGTCTACCTGAGTTCTATCACCATAATAACAGCTAGGCTTGTTGCTTCAAGGCCATACAAAGATTTAATAAGCATTTTTTCTACAACTTGCCTAGCTCGTCAAATACAAGTATTTTCCGACTGCAGCCACACAACCAGCTACCAGGAAGGCAGGGGTCGTGACGAGAGTCGTGAGCCGAGATTTTCCAGAGGTTACCGGTAACATAGCGATTATAGTTTACTTCGCGTCGTGCCACCTATTGTCGTTTATTGCTTATATCCGGTGTGACCGATTGCTCGATAGTATTTTACACGTGCATTATGTGGCTGCAAGGAATTTCTTCAGGCTTCTTTGACACGACAAGGTTGCAAACTTTAATCAAAATATTTCTCTCTATAATTTGCTTGACCTTCAAAATTCCAAACACAAGTGTTTAGTCTGATTCATTATAATATTATGTATCTATTTACTTTGGTTCGTGTATTTTAATCCTGGTAGTAGTAGTAGTTAGTTCCTCTTGAAGGTATTCTTTTTATACCAATGTCTCAGTGAACCCGAGAATGACCGAATGACGTCGTCAATGTAGTGCGCTTGTCTTCCATAAAGTAGGTGCATGTATACTTAATTAATGTTAGCGCTACAACCCGGCAGTGAAAAGAAAACTACGGGAAATGCTTGAGTGGTCACCAGATATGTCCGCTAGACCCTTCACAGTGGACTAGTCAGAACTAGGCGGTAATCCGCCGAGAACACAAAAAGCGGGTTGATTGTTAGGAAACAAATAACAAGCGACGCTATCGTAAGTGTGTTAATGAAAAGGACTTGTGGAGGTTTTGCATTTATATTATCTTCATTTATATGGTTATATTTATTTGGTCTTAGATTAATGATGACTAATAATGGGAAAATAGGGTTATATTGTTTTAATACTCTTCTAACTAACCTAGATACTTCAACAGACCATTTCAAAATTTCAAAAACTCGTTGCAGTAGAACTTTTATAGAAGGAAGCTAGAAAAATACAAATCAAACTCCTAACAAGTTTCACCAATTCTAATTACCATTAATAGAATCTACCTATATCACATAGTAATCCAAAAGAGAAACCGAACATAGCCATGAAATGTTTGAAATTATCGAAGCGTTCCGCGCGGTGCGCCGGCGCATGTAACGCTGCAGTTTAGTGAATCATAACATAACTGAATTATGTGTACGTCCGCACTAACGAGACCGAGCCATTGTCCGCTCGGACAAGTGATCACGGAGCACTAGCGGTAGTATGGTTTCAAACGGTGGAAGATGGGTCCATTTGGTCGCATTTCCTAGATAAGTTCAAATTCATCCCATTATAGGCTAGCGGTCTCGTTTGGGCCGTATGTCGTGTTTGATTGTGTGCTTTATTGTTCTATACATTAGAATTCAAAATAAATTGAAATAATCAAATAATGTACCCTATAATTGGTTACGGAAAATAATATAGCTACCTACTTAAAATGTAGCTCGTATTAAACATCTTACGAAAATTAGACATTGACATTATAGAAAAAGCATTTTATCGTTAGTTATAATTTATAATAGTAGGGGATCCGAATAGGAGACGACCTTCACCCAGCTGTTTATTCTATAAAAAGTATTTTATATCAAATTTAATATGGTAAGTAATATACGGCGAATAGGTTGGCTGAAAAATTTAAGTCTAGCAATAATTAATAAATAAAAAAAACTTCAAAATTAAAAATTGCAAATCCTTGTTTAATATACAAATTACATTTCTAAAGTATGAAGCCTGGTGAATAAGCAAACGTTAGGGTGACTAATTCTTCCCATCATAACTATTGGGCAGGTAGCCAGGTAATAGGTATAAACAGGTAAGTCAGTACTAATAATTTGCATTAAACCTAACGTTTGCATATTCTATAGGCTTCATACTTTCGATTAGTATGTAACTATGTAACGTGTCTATTAAAAAATCAATTGAAATTTTAAAAAAAAATGTTTTTAATTATGTAGGCAAGCACTGAAGTGGAATTTTTCAGACAACCTATTCGCCATATATTAGGTACTTACCATATTAAATTTGATATAAAATATACTTTTTATCGAATAAACAGCTGGGTGAAGGTCGTCACCTATTCGGATCTTAGACCCTAAAAACGTATATAATTTTAGTTGGTAAGTGATTGGCTGTTGTTTAAGCCGTCAAAGATTACAAGTACAGTGCGATATCTCTTAGAAGGTGCTTCGGATTTGTACTTGTCTCTCACTCGCTCTCATACGCTCTTATTAATAGCGAGTGAGAGCGAAGAACAAACCCTCTAAGTGCTCACAGAAAAAGATCACTATTTAGCGCAGATTAGCCCGACGAAAAATTTAACACTAGGTACCTATATGACACACTGGTATTCCTACTATATCACTAATTAGATAAATTATCAATCTTTATGACATAGCTATGCAGTTCATTGTACGGTGAGCGTAAAGGACAGAGCAGAGCTATATCAGGGGTCCATTTGCAACGTTAAAAGATGGCGGACGTGTAATTTGTTTTAGACTTTAATTTTTGGGTAATTAGGTGTTCAAAGTTCTTTTCTGATAGTGAATTGTACTTTTTATGCCTTTGTGTCGCACAGTGATTGAAGACTTGGACTTATTTCGTGTATCTGGCATCTTTCTTCTCGTTTCAAGTGGTCTCGCAGTCAAGTGGTGCAGAGGTTAAAACTATCTTGACCTCTGACCTACAAATCACCGTACAACGTTGCCCCCAATCTTCCTAGAGAAGATTGGATTGTGTTTTATTGTTATATTGATTTATACTTATATATATACTTGACACTGGCGAAATCACTTCACGTGGTAACGCCATATCCCCGCGGTAGTAGCTGTTCAAGTCGCCGCGGGGGCAAAGAAAGAAGAAGAGCTATATCATTTATATAGTTCTGTCCTTTTCCCTCAGCGTAAACTGAACTGCATAGCTATATCATAATAACCCCCAAAAGTAGGTAAAAGTAAGTCCGCAGTCAACTTCTGCGATTTTAATGACCATTGTACTCCACGCTTTTCAGTTTTAGCATCGTTAATATGTTGGACATAATGTTGACCTTTTCTTTCAGAGCTGATATCCTTTAAGAGGCCCGACCGATTTTCGTGGTAGCTAAAGAACAACCGCTAGAAAACCTGCTTTTAAATGAATAAAAATACCGCATCCAAATCGCCACACACACATACAAGATGAGAGCCACACACACATAGCGGTCAAACTTATAACATCCCTCTTTTTGCGTCGGGGGTTAAAACCGGCTCCAATCGTCACATATGTATCCAATATACCTCTATGTATGCATTGAATATTTCTTCTTAACGTAATCCGTATCAAAGCAATAGGTAGACGGTTATACAATAGCCACATTTTATTGAATAAGTGGCACTTGCGTCTGGCTCACTGTAGAACATCTGAGGTTGCCCTTCACACGCTATTTTGTGCTAAATTTCCTTATAAACAATCCTCCAGCGAATAACATCATTAAAACTATACGTGTGCAGTTTAAATTCCTGTGTAATCGATGTGGCTTATGGCTTAACCTACCTAGATATCGTTTGTTGTTGGTGGGGAACTTTGTTTCCGATATTTAACCTCAAATGTGTACCCTCTATATATCTGTCGAAATTCAACGATTTTTACTAATTAGGTATCAGTTTCCTAAACTAACTAAACTTTGAAAGCAAAACACACAGATCTAAAATCAGAATCCGATTACATAAATGTTAAAACCACACACAGTTAAATGTTGGAGTTCTAACGGTTTCTAAAATACGATCTGTGCTAAATAACTCGGGGTCAGAACACCTTCATGCATTATGCAACAGAGTCAATGCCAAGGTTGCAAGTAAAGTCACTTCTATTCACACATCCCTACGAGCTCCAATTGGACTTCCCACGTTACGTTGTCAATTTTCAAATTACCCACATTGGTGCTCCAATGACCGCGGCGTCGGTATTTACGAGAGTGACCCCTATTTGTTAGGGTCACTTCAAATATTATTATGATACAAAAAAAATCGTTTGTATTTTTCAAATATCTTCTGAATATGTTCGCGTAGTTTGTTTGTGGATGTTCTCGAGATCCAATATCATTTTATACAAATATGTCTGTGCGAAATACACTCAGGGCCAAAAATAACAGGTCAAAGTGCGTTTTTTATACAAACGAGGCTTTTTCGAAGCCTTGGTTCCTTGCCAGGGGTTGTTTTGAGTGAGTCAAAAGTTCTTCAGGTACCTAACTTATCGCACAACTAGTTAATACCACAGCGAGAGAGTTTGGGTCGACATTTGGATTTCCTTACATTTTATTGCCATTTTAGATGTTTTTCTGAACATGCACAATTCCGGCGTAAACCGCAGATTCAATCAGTTGGGTATCCTAGGCACTCTAGAAGTCCAGTATCGATGCTCGGGGTAACCATAATCTGATTTCACTAAAAGCATCCCCGGGCCAGGAACCAAGGCTTCGAAATAGCCTCTTTTGTATGAAAAACACACTCCGACCCGTTTTTTTTACTTCTGAGCTATCAAGAAAACAATAAACGAGACGGTGTGTTATCAATAAAATATTTTTCTTTCTTTTAGATTATGTTTTTTTTACTTTAGTTATTTTTTATTTAGACGTAAAATTAAAGGTATTTTTTATCAAATATTATTAAAGCATACATCATCAAAATTCTTCATATAATAGATCAAATATATATCAAAGAAGAGAACCTTTAGGTATCCATTTTAAATTCTGGTAGTTATAATACGGGTAGATATCGCAGTCAAATTATTTCCTATACTTAGATCAAATTGATGATAAAGATGAAGGTCCGACGAAAAAAAACGATTAGAATCAGTTGCTACGATATTGAAATTGTTGAAAATTATAATAATATAGTGTTTCCAAATAACCTAGAACATTTTGAATTTACTAGCTTCCTAGATTAGTCGAGCGATCTTTTTTATTGAAGGCAACTTCACATAAGTAACACCAAGGAGAAAGTCATCAACGTATCTCCTCCCTAATCTCCCACAGTGATCTAATTGTCATAAGCTACAGTATGCCTAGTACTTGACTAATGGCTAAGCATTCGTGTGAGACCAGGAAAATAAAAAGTATACCTAGTTACAAGTGGCGATTCTGCGTAGTTGCCAACTGCGGGCAGCCCTGCAGACAACAGCGAGCGCATCGCGCAGCAGAGTAAATGGGGCACATGTTGCGCTTAATCTGCCGCGACGCCGGCCCACTGCACTGATTACAAAAACGACCCGTTTATTTAAAACACAAACATAGCTAGCTAGCTATGATACTTATGCATTTGGTAACCACAATTTAATACTTCATCCTTGTCGTTCGTTATGAGGATGTTGTTATTGGTAGGTTCTTTGTCTCTTATTAATGTTAGCCTCTTTCTTACCTTTCATTTCTGGGCAGATATCAGATATAGATCAGAACGAAATTATGACAGGCCTTTTTTTTGTTTGTGAAAATAAAATAGTATAAAAGAAGGGGATATTTTATACCTCACAATTTCGCGAATGTTGATTGTCCTGCATAATTTTGGATAAACATGTGTGTCCCCATGTTGTTTTTAGAATAAATACAGAATAAAGTTGTGTTATTTAAAGGTCGTATATATGCGTACATAACATGCGACAATAGTTATGTACCCAGTTTAGAATTAAAAATATTAAAGCGACTTCCTTATTTTCTTTTCTGAACTCCATGGGTGTGATTCAGTGCTTCGTTCTGAGTGATGATTTGGCAATTCACACATGTCTAGACGAACAGTTACGTGTCATTAAACCATGACTATGATATAATGCATAATAATATACAAATAAAACTGGAAATACAATCATATACAATGCCCAAAAACACAAAATTATACTTGCATTATATTATCAAGTAAAACTTAAATTAAAAAATCACCCAATTACAGGTTTACATTAAATTAACATTCACATGATTTTTACCGAAACGATAATTACCCAGAAGAATGATTATCGAATACCAATCAAGCATGCAATTTTGCATATTACTGAAGCAAGTAAACGATACTTAATCATGATATGTACTTTGCAAAATGAACCCGCTTATATTATTTACATTTGAATCCACTTACCTGATTGAAGCTTTTTTTTTTTTGTTTGCGAGTTCCCGTAATTGGCTCTGTGCCTCTATTTAAGTTACTATTAAAAGTTGTTGTTGTTGTTAAAGCTGTTGGTTTTCCTAAAATAAATAAATAAATAAAACGAAATACAGCTCTTTTAAGTTTACGTTCTTTACATCTTTACTTACGTAACGTCGGTCCGGTGGCGGTCCCTTCGACGTCACGTTTGATCTGCTGCACTTATCTGTCAAAGGCGTTAAAGCAATAAGCTACAAAAGTGTGCAGCTACTTATAACGCCGGCTTTACTCATGACATGCACCAATTTTTACTTAAACAAAACGGTTGCGGTAAAGCATGCAAAATGTTGTTCAATTACAAATACATATTTTGCTTTAACAAGATTTGATGCCGATGATACATCGCTGGTTTCCATGATGATAACTAGGTACTCCTATACTAAATCTTATTAGAATCGCGCTTCAGTTCTTCTTCGGTTCTTCAGAAAAACCTGCAGTCTACCAATACGGCAAGTAAACAGCAATGATTTCAATATAACGTGATTCTTAATTACATGAACTGAAAGTTTATTAGGCTAATTAGAGTTGCATGTACATAGCGTTCTGTTTTCTGACTCGTCGCATGCAGCATGCTCTTACATATATGTCCACGCTGCATCTTTCAAGTGCACTCGTATCATTTTGATCGTAGAAATTAATTTAAGATTTATTATATGTTTCTGTCTATTAAACAGTTAAAGCGCCTTTTAGCATTTAATTGCGTTTTATGATTCGTGACAATTTTACTTTTTAACATAATGCCTAGTCAAACGAAACTACAGTTAGTTTTGCTATTTCTCCACGTCTGACCCAGTTATTAGTGGATGCTCCTCAAATATTTGAACTCATCAATAAAGCTACCTTTCTGTGGAAGCTTTAATGTCAACAGCACAATAGCCGTTCTCGGAAAATTCTGCCCGTGTCGTAGGCTCGCACAATTCCCACAAAGCCGGTCTATTTTTAAACTGGATTGTTCATCCATTCTCGTAAATGGAAATTAGTATCTTTTTTTCCCATAATGGAAGTAAGCTTTTCAGTGAAAGGCTTACGCTCAGACGATTTTCTTGATTACACCGCCAATACGTGCTAACTGTAAAGGAAACGCTTTTGTGTTTTATGTAACTCGGTCAGGAAACGCAGCCCGAATTTAGAAACTCAATTTGGGGTAATTGAAGTGGTTGAAAAAAATGTGTCATCTGTATTCTACTTACTTTCTCTAAGTGATATTATAATTGAATTGTGTCTTCGCTAGGTTTGTCTAATTAATATTACTACTTTGCTATAAAGGACTGTGACAAAACAACTGTAATTTTTTAATATTTATATGCATAAAAGTAAAAATATTTTCATCACACTTGCATGTAAACAGTATCTAAACATACAGGTTAACTTGGCCGCAATGCCCCATATAAAACCCTCGACCTTTCTTCTTACCATGAAACCCAAGGTCGGTAAGTAATTTTTTTTTAATTTATAGCACAGCACACATGTCATGCAAGTTCAAGCAAAGAGTTTACACGCAATTGAAAAATTGTCATAAAATGTTATTTAAACAGGATTTTTATTGCAATCTCGCTACATGTTACTTAAATACTCAATTAATATTCTTAATAATCGATTTTAATAGTTATCTGTAACAAAACATCGTTTTTTTTTACACTCCTTCAGGGCTGTATGTATACCTACGTAAGTATTTGCCCTTAACGTTTCTAAACGAAACATTTGTATAATCTGTGGAGTCCGCCCGCCATCCGCTTAAAAAAAGTTCAAGTAATTCGTAATAATAGTTGTGCTGACTTGTGTATTTATTTACTCGCAAATGTGATGAAAAACATTGTATGTTTCACGGGCGGTACTGGAATTACGTACCTCGACTCAGAAAGCCCTCAGTCTTCGACTTCGGGCTTCTACTAGAGCCTCGATCGTAATTCCTTACTTACCGACCTTAATACACAATGTACTATTACCTCGATTATACCAACCGATGACTTTGGAGGTACCCTTAGAAAATGTCAAACATGAGGCCTTTTTTGATGAAAAATGTTTTCAATGGCTTTCAAGAATGTTGATTGTTATTTGTTTTAATATTACCGTGGTACGTAATCGTGATACTCGTAGCTGGGTGGAGCTAATTTGGCCTGACATAATTCTGGCTAAGACACGCTTCGTGTTGATCGCTTCGGTAAAGATCTGTGCCGGTCCGCGACGAGGTATGCACTGCATTATGTATTGCGACATGTTCGCTGGCAGTGACCGCCCGAGATCCTGTTATAATGTCTTTGCTATACTTAGTTGTCCGTCTTTACAAGGTAAGGATAACAATGGAAAGTAATAATCTCTGTCGGTGTTTTACCAGGTACTTGTGTTAATTGAAAAATGTCAGAAATATGTACAATTTATAAGCTGAAGGTTTTGCGATGCTGTTAAATGGATTTTTCCTTTTAGGTAGTATTAAGGAGGTTGGTACTACTATTTTTGATATTTGCCAGACATGGACGTGCAAGATGTCTTATTTGGCGTTGTTGAAATATTACTGTGATGATGTGTCAGCCTATAGAATAATCCACTCTATCATTCTGTTCTGTCTCAGCGGGAAATCCTTAGCAAAAAAAGTAACAAGGTGTACAGAAATGTAGCATTTTTGTAGCGGAAACCGGCCATTCACATACAAAATACCGGATGGATATCATCATATGGGAAACTAGTTAAACTATCAGCGAAATCACCTCTGCAGCGTTTACCTTGGTATAATGAAGTAATTATCCAGAACGCAGCATCCCTGACATATTCCTTTGCTTTTGTATATGAACGATGATTGAGCGGTATTGTTTCAATAGCTCCTAACTTGATCTGAGGCTTGATCATTTTGAAAATTGCAGTTCCGTTAGCCTTTAGTCCGACAGATATAATATTTGAAGAGCCGGTACTTTCGCGGCGCTCGCGGAGAGAACGCTGTAGCCGCCACGCTCAATGACCGGCGACAGAACCGGTACTGCGGTTCTTCTGTGACTTCCTGAAATTAAACAATAAAATTATAATCATTTTTTAAACCGTTTTGATTTTATGAAACTCCAGTGAATTCTTAATTGCATGCGCTTTCACTTTACGCGAAGCGTGAATTCCTGCATAAAGTGCACAGGCGCGGCAATAAAATACGAAGATTTCAAGAAGTTATTTAATTGACCTTACATTGGTTAAAATAATAAAATTACCAACTGAGCAACTGTTGAAACTCTTGAAAGGCCTGAAATCAATCAATGTCGCCTCTGTTGTATTAATACTGTTCGCAACGTTCATTTTTCCCTCGCATTAACCTTAACGGCGGTTTCGCTTGATTGCTTTTACGAATGTATTTAAAACATACAGCAAGAAATTATAGGAGTTTACCTTTTAGTATTGGCTCATTCATCGACCTCTTTTTGCCTGAAGGCTCGCAATGAAATGGCAATGTGTAGGATAGCGGTTCGCGCGGCGAAAAAAGTTCGGACATTCGCCGATTGGACGCTGATACGCGGTTCAATGACTCTTTACACTATTAAATTAAAATAGCGTTTTGTTAGTGCTGCACGTTTTGGTCTTATTGTTGGTCTGAAGTCATTTTGGTAGAGTCACAATAATTGATACTGTGAGCGTTAAGTGTAGAGTTGAGATTGGCTCGGTGGAGAGTCGGTGTTTGCCCTGGATTCGCTTGATTTCGCGGCGGAAAGAGCGACCGTCTGCATCGTGCTGGTTGCAGATGACGCGCAAATTTTGACGGCGGAATTCCGCGAACTTTTGACTAGTGTTTGTTTTCGTTTTTCGTTTCAGGCAGATTCAATGCAGAGTCTGCGTCCCGTTTATTGGGCAAAAAAATAAACAAGTTATGAAACATGGGAACACGTAACAAGCTCTTCTTAGTATCTCACGTTCGTGTCTTAATAATTATAAAGTACATACTTAAAATTAAACAGAAAAATAGTTAAATGATTACTAGTCATTTAGTAAATAATACACTGAAAAGTAGCGCTACAGCAATGAAGATAAGGTACAGTCATTTTCAATTAACAAATGAATGAATTCAGATATCATGGATACGCCAAGCTAGCTGTACAGCCATCAAATGATACTGTTAACTTAAAGACCATTTAAATCGCTAGATTGGTCAGTGTCACGAGTAACGGTCGCTCTTTGTAAAATAATCATCACTTACCCATTTCAAATGGTTTAAATGGCCCACCGATTCAATTATTTGCTGTCTGGTTAAATGTTAGTACCCTGTTAAACGGGTACCTAAGTGTTTAAGCAACTTATTAAAAACAAAGTCTTGCTGACAAAGTTTAAAATTTATATTGTGCTTGTATGCCTAACTCTATGATGCTTCACACATAACGAGAAATTTAACTATTGAAAAAAACTAAATATTTAAGTTTTCACAAAACGATTAACATTCGTTGTTACCAATATATCTACTCGTATGTAGATAGCATTTGTAACCTCAGTTTTCGTAATTCAAAGCCACATTCAAATCTGAATGGAAAGTTCGTCATTAATAAAATAACGGTGGATTGGTACACACATGAGCATTTCTTTGCAGCACGTCGTCAATCACGCTATCTGCGGTACATTAACATGTAGACCTTACGCATGGGACGTGCCGCGGCCGGATTGATTGATCAACTGTCTGATACGATTGACAGTGTGATGGTACCGTTAACTAGCGTTAATTAAAGACATGCAGTCAAACTTATGTTCGAAAAATGGGCACAAATACAACATACCTACTTAATAGTCAAAAAAAGATCTTGTCGAAATACAACTTAGGTATAAATTCTTGGTTGACACGAATTCAATCATAATAGCGAAAATTTCAAAAATTTCAAGTGTTCTTTTTTGCGCATGAGCAACTAAATAACATGAAATTTTAAGGTGAAACTAAAATAAAATATCCATTAAGATTGTTTTTTTTGTTGATAAATAATAAAAATAAATCAAACATTTTAATCCACATTAAAACTAGTAAATTAATGTATTCGTTAATGTCCCTGCTGTTATTGACACCGACTTGTGACTTTGTTTCAAAGTCACCGAGGACGATAAAAAAGTGCATACTTTCGCTTAACAATGAGTTACGTACTAGCTGTACCTCAATAGTCAACTTGTTAGATTTATTAACATTGTGTAAATAATATTCATACATCTTATTAAGCATGTTTATTATTCATGTTACACAGGTAAGTACTTACTAGCGAGCTGTCACTGCATCGGGTGTACAAAATATGGGATCCCGTCATACGGCATAATGATTGTTTGTTCTAACGATTGTTTGGTCGAAAATAATTTGGTCTAACACCCTTTTAGTGCAGTGTTCACCAACAATTAAACGGACGGTTAGAGGTTTAACGGTTGTCAAATGTATTAACTAACAGCTGATTAAGACTTAATAGTCTGTTAAATTGGTTGGTGAACTCGACCCTAAGACTGCTATTAAAGAATTTAACAAACATCGATTATGTAGTTAAGTTAAGTTAGGTTAGGTTAGTTTTTTATGACAATTATTAAACGGTTTCAATTTTAAAAACCGATTTCCACCAAATGATTTTCTACCAAACAATCGTTAGGATAAACAATCATTATGCCATTCGATATAGACCCACAAAATATGAATGCATACAGATAATAATTATAAAGTAGGTTTATTTTACGCGGTCAACTCTAAGGTATAAATCTGTCACTGACATTGAATCTATGTTCCGGATATCTCCTGTGATGACGTTAAGAAACTAACGTAATTGCGGTTAAAATTATCACGGGCTTTATGCTTTACTTACTCTGTTCTTGGGTCTAGTAACCACTTAAACTTAGGGTTTTCATGGGGTCTAGGATTTTCCTATTGCATATTTAAGTTACGACTTATTTATAAATACTATTACGAAACCTCGATTCTTTCTTTCGCCGGTATGGTGGCTATTATTTAAATAGTGCTCCTTGTTTGTCCAAATACGATTGTGCGGACAGGATGACGCTATTATTCGTGCGCTTGCGCCGGAACTAACCGCGTTCTTGCTCGAAGCTCTGACTTGACCGGTTTTTGACCGATCGGCTGTTACTGACGTATTATATTTATTAAGGACTATGATGATTCTTGAATTGAAAACACTTTTGCGGCAAAATTATACTAATAATTTCTTAAAAAAACAAATGCAAGGTAGGAAATTATAGGTAAGGTTAGTTTTGTAAGCTTTTTTATGTATAAGTTTTTGTTTTTAGGATACTTTACGAGAAGTTCTTAAAGAAGAGAATATAATATATTCATTTATTCGGCTCTTAAATAAAAACAAAAAACGGGTTACCGTTGTTTCGGCGAAATATGTTTGCGAAATGTATTGTTTCCCGACCCTTCATGCCAACCCGTTTGGTTTTCTGTAATCTTAAATATTTCAGGATTTTATAAAAACTAACCTAAAATAACCAATAGGGTTCTACACGATAGTACTGTAAATAAAATCTGAAAAATGTTTATAACATTGGGTTGGCAAATGAAAAAGTCAAGAAATGATACATTTTTATTCATCAGGCTCCCACAAAGATACACATACATTTTAGAAACCAAAAACAAAATCAAAAGTAACCTATTTGTAACTAATTAAAATAAAATAGCCGAAGCGGTGCGCCACAATCTTTAAAGACCAACTCCAATTGGTCCCCCTTTTTGCTTTTTACCTGCTACATCCCTAAAAACTGTTTCAATGAAAACACATCCCTAATACACAAATGTAAGGCCGTTTTCTGCATTCCCGATTGCCAGATTGGCCAGTGCAAGTATTGTGCTAGTCACCTGTCCGTTGCATTCCATCGGTCGGTACCGTTATGCTATTGCGAGACCATTTCGACCGTCCGGTTCGATGCGCGATGTTTTGTCTCTTTTTGACACTTCTTGTGCGAGCCAAACGGATATTGAAATGTGTAAACCTCTAGTTTGTTATGTGTTTTTTGTATGCTAACTCCTCCCCTGAAACGGTATCTACATTGCGCAGATTTCCCCATATAAAATGCGCTAGGCGTTATCGGCGCTCTTAAAACCAGAAAACATGAACTTTAGGCAAAATAGTGTAAGCACTGTGTTTACGCATTAATAATTTATATATAAATAAATAAAAATAATATCAGGGGACAATCTCACACAAATAGACCTAGCCCCAAACTAACCTCTAGGCTTGTACTATGGGTACTAGGCAACGATAAACTTACTTATATAGATAAATACATAGAAAACACCCAAGACTCAGGAACAAATACTCACGCTCATCACACAAATATTTGCCCGTACCGGGGATCGAACCAGGTATGTTATCATTATCAAAGGCATATAAAGGTATAGGACTAGACAATATACATGGGTATGTGTAAATAATTTTTCAAGAGCTTATTTCTTTTATATCTGTTTGTGACACGACTACACTTAGAAACGTATTAGACTTATGTACCCGTTTTTTAAAGACATTATCTCGTCGTTAATAAAATGTAAAATGTATGAAAATGGTTTCTTGAGAAGATCAATTCTTAATATTTTCTAGAAATTGATGGGACATGACATAATATAGAACGAAAATCCACCACATTAAGTTACATAACACTTGAGAAATACAAATAATATGTTCCCTTTACTAATTGCTTAACTAAGCATGACGTTACATTTACCATTTATTAACTATTTTCCTCGGCAACACAATTAATGTTGTTAAGTACTGTTCCGTGAAGACTAAATAAAAGAAACCTTACTTTACCTTGTAACCTTAACAGGATTGTGAAGCTAGAAATTTCCATACAAAATGCGACGTTTCCGTCCCCTTAAACCTAGTCCTATTTTGTAATTTTTTTTAAATTTTTAATTTAAAATTGAACCCTTATAGTTTCACCATGTCCGTCCGTCTGTCCGTCACTAACTCACTACTAAGTAGACTTCAGTGGTTCTTGAGTTACAAACGGTTTAAATGTTTATACCTACCGAAAACTTATTTGCGGTTTTGGTAAACTGACCGCTACCTATGTCGATGTATGGGGATAACAGTTTTCCAATGTCATTTAAGTTTGTCGCGAGGTCTATTTTGTTGTAGTGACGGCTTCGGAACCCTACACTGAGCATGGTTCGACATGCTCTTGCCCGGTTTTTGAATATGTTGTAGATATCATGAAAAACTATGTCTGTTTGTTTTCCTTTCCAAGAAAATATTTCTTAGAATGAATCAAATTAAAAAAAACAAAAACGTGTTCCTCACCCCCTAGATCAAGTCTGATTTCCACGATATACCGACCTAGTTCTTTATAATAACTACCACATACTCAAAAATCGTGGAAATCGGACTTGATTTAGGGTGTGAGAAACGTTATCACCCGGAGCGGAGCTGAATTTGTATGGATATTTTTTGACAGCTACGCGATTTTAGCGGGGCTTCACAATCTTCTTTATAAATTCGTGCCCCGAATAAATATTACATACATACATACATACATACATACCTTCAGGCCTTCATTCCCAGAGTGGGGTAGGCAGAGCTACAGAATTACCAACAACTCCAAAAACTTGTTGATAATTCTGTAACCACCATTTGCACAATAAAATATTACATTTGACCAAATAAAGTATTTAAAGACCATAGTAACTAAATAAAAAAATTACTTCATGTAAATTTATACGCTGCCACTGCATCCTATCTTTTACAAAAGTCATTCATTTGACCCGCTCGCTCTTCTACCCTATTTTCACAAAACCAACAAATGCTCTTGAGAAAGACCTAACTTTTATTTTTGGTAGTCGAAAGTGACAAAACAATGGCGACATAGAAAACAATATATTATTTTTAGCTCAAATAGGCCCTGGACACAACGGACACGTGCCTATATAACTTTATGGCTTTTGTCGGTTACACAGGATGAAAGATCAATGCACAAGTAGGAAGCAGGTCGCGCTTCCTCACGATTACAGCATACTTTGGACGGCAGTTTCGTCAAATATTTCTTAGAACAAAGCCCGTAAAGATGTTCCAGACGATAGGGCTACATCGGGGACTGCGTGGCAAATCTACAGGACTTGTTACGCTAAATGTGGACATTGTAAATCACGCGCTCGGGATGGATCACATCGCGACAGTAACATGTAACATGACATGACAAATACCGTCCACTTAACCGGTACTGACACGCGTTACTGACACGGTCACGGAACCATGTTACGATGAAATGTCACAAATGTGGACCCAACTTAATATTAGGATTATGACGTTTCAAAAACCTAGTTTGGGGCAGTGAATGGGATAGGGATATGAGGCTGCTATAGCGCTAACTCTTTCATTGCTTTGAACTTGGATTTGACAGTTCCTTATATGGTCTCGGTTCAGTTAAAATTACACCCTCTGTAGGTTGAGCTAAACAAAGAAAACTTCTGCTGGCAAGAAAGCTGCAAGTTACAGGTGAAAGGACTGAGTAATTGAGGTAAAAATCATAAGTAATTGCTTTCTGTCAGCTAGGGATAAGCTGTCTTCTTGGACGCCATTACTTCAATTCTATTTAAAAATAACATTAAAGATATATTCGTGAAAAGTTGTTAAGCCATTTTATATTCGATCTAAAGGTACCCATTCAATCAATCATGGGCTACGTACATGGCCCTGCACTCCTAAATAAAAAAAATCGGCAGCGTTAGCTCATTCCGATACAATACCGAGATGAGTCATTTTTGGTTTGGAATTAAATCCTTCGCAGTAATTGAATTACCTTATTTTTTCTACTTTGTTTTTTTCTGGAAACATGTTTTCCCAGCTAATTCACTGTCTACGGTTATATTTTTAGGTCGTCTACTCCACTAGCCGACCTACATACGACCATACTTACGAGTCACATTGTTATCAGCTGAATGATATGTTGGCGTACCTATTAGCAAACATTTCTCTTATGAAATGTTTATCAATATCGTGGAAGCCCCGTACCGTCCAAAAGCAAAGTGGTGGATCTTTCATTTAATAAGAAAACGAGATTTCAATTTTATGCAGTAACAATAAAGTCTTAAATTGAATGGGTAGTTTGTAGCAGTTATCGACGCCTCCGAAAGAGGGCAGTCAGTGCATTGCTTGAAGTGCCTCTTGACAAGTCCATTAATTACTTATCCGTCAATTGATTACAGTAATTGTGTTTATAATTAATCGTTGCAATTTTAAAGGATGTTGTACCGCCGCATTTAATTTTGTAAGACGTCCCACGGCCTTACAAGAAAAAAGATATATTATGTGAACAACTGGATTTCCATAAGATATTGAAAATTTTCAGCACCTTATTTAACCGTAATAGATTTATTACCTTTTCATAATCTAGCTATGCTATGTTTCAATCACGATCATCGGATATTTTTTTATTTTTTTTATGTAATAGAGAGCATACAGACCACCTGATGGTAAGTGAATCTGTGACCCATAGATATTCGCATTCACAAGACCGCAATCCTAAGACTGCAAATGCACTGCCAACCCTGAGGACTAAGATGGAATGCCTCTATGCTAGTCATTTCACCGGCTGTCTTATCCCCAAACCGGAACACAACAATGCGAACACTGCTGCTTGGCTTATGGATAAGATGGTGGTACCAACCCAGACGGACCCTGCACAAGGTCCTCCCACAAGTACACAAATTGCACCGTATTACAATTTTTTGCTAATGTTTCTCATTTATTTTTAGTTCTTTTAGGTAATTTTCATAAACAAGTCGTACCCATCGCCGACGCGTTAGTTTTACTAGCGGCTAGAACTTTATGAGATCGCTCACCCGCGCTCGTGTAGTAATGATGGATATAATGCTAAATTATGGCTGGTGCACGAAACATTATCTGTAATTGCCCTAGAGAAACATAGCGAGTTTACTAGTTATGACTTGCGAGTCTTTTATGGATTCGTAAACATTCCAATATAAATAAAAAACAAAAAAAACCCTGTCTAAAGTTCTAAAACCACAAGAATAAGATTACTCTTAAACTATCATGCTAGCTCAAACATGGGGACATCTTTCGCAATTATTTATTATATAATGACTACGATCAACTTAGTCTAGAAAACTAGTCTTCTGTTTCACTAAACGAAAGAATGAACACAACGAAAACACTAAACAAAACAAATCTGTTTACCGAACGACAAAACGCTGACATCTTAATCGTCATTATTATGTCGTGGAAGAATTTGCACAAGCAAGTTACGGAACGCCTAACCGTGTCACATCAGCCAGTTAACGCGACCCCTGCTCCTTATTATGTTCTTACATTCCTTTAAGTGTTGTATGGGTCGCAGCGGGCCTCAAATGGCTGGTTTGATTAGCTCGAAGGCTTGAATTACGCGGCGCTGGTAAAAAGCGGTGGCTTCGCAAATTGCGAAGTTAAATTGCGACAGCGGTTCGTTGACCTGAGAATGAAAACAATGGTTTATCTTGAATTTAATTAAATGTGGGCAAAAATGCATCATGTTAGCTGGTATATTTTTTTGCATAGGTACTTATTCGTTTACTTTGGAATGACAATCCTAACTATCCTTAACTAAATTTATGAAAACGAAAGTGCGAATAAACGATTGTATCTTTCTTCAGCGTCATAACAAATACCGGATTAGTTTTAATTTATAAAGAAGCATTGCAAGCTTTTGATAAAATGTATCTTCTTTTCTCGTGAATTTTTACTTGCCACCCAGTAGGACATGACGGACTCTTGAAGAGTCGTAAAGTACCAACATAATATAAAATGCATTTTGTTTCGGAAAATTGAACTAATCCTAAGGCAACATCAGTAGTAGAGAGACGTACTGAGATAAATGTTATTAAAACTAGGGTGACAAAAGTGACAAAATAAATTGTACATTGTCCTCTTTGAGACCAGGAAACATTAGGGCCCGCATGCGGTTAAGTACAGTACCACAAATTAAATGATTAACCGTAATTTAATCTTTACTAATTAAAACTTTACACTTTACATGTAGATTTATTGTCAGAAAAAAATACACAGGTTATTTTTTCGTACTTTCCCGAAACACGATAAAAATATTTCTATTAAAGATACAAATTTATTGATTTAATTGGACGTATTATATTGACATAACAATATAACAATAAAAAATAACTGAGTACCTAAACTAAGGTAAGCTAAAACTAAAACACTACATTTCGTCCGGAAGGTTTCCTTATTAAGTTATTTGGTGTTAAAAAGGGGGTCGAAACAATAATTAAAAACAAGACTATTCAGTAATAAAAAAAATACTTGGGTTCCAGCAAAAAACCAAAATCAAAAACAACGAGAAGCAAAAATGTATGTATACATTCACAAGTCATTAAATAATCATCGTAGTGGGCGTAATGTATATCGAGTATTTTATATCAAGGAAATTAAAAACGTGTTTGGTTGACAAATTAGTGGAGTTGCCACTTAGATCGTAATTGCTTTTCCTTTTTGTACCTCTCCATATTCTTAAGATCGGATGTTTGGTTCTAGCGTGGTCTCTCGGTCCCCTATTTTACGTCCATCGCAGCCACGACCACCTCCACGAATACTTTTACAGACCTCAAGTCTAAAATGTACTGGATAGTATATATAGTTCAGGAAGTTTTCATTCGGCAAGATTACAAGGTGTGTGGCGGAAATTGTACGATAACACTTTTTATGTCGACTATTATGGTTTCGCCGTGCGGAGCATGTAACAATGTATCAGAAACGATGCTGGCTTATAGGCAACATAATAATTTGGTGCTATTAGAAATAAAAATCTTATAATAAAGAAAAACACTCTACTAAACTATTTTAATGTCATTGTAATAATTGAAAAAAAGTCAGGAGCGATTATGTAATCTAAATAAATAAAGTAGCAGCTAAGGCGCAAAATGTTAGCTTTGGCATTCCCTTCTTTTATCGGCATAAAAGACAAAGAAAACGAATCGACGATTTTGGAACTATTCTGGAATAACTGATCTGATTCTTATAAATAAGTTTGCGTGTTTATAATATATGTTTTACGATTCATATTAATAATGTTTTTTTCTTTCAGGTATGTTCCGATTCGATAAACGGTGATAACTAAGTCAAAGGAATGGCGCAACAGTGTAAGCATTCTTCTGTAAGAGATAGCGACTCAAATACACAATTATTAGCGATATCAAACACAAGAGCGCCGCACCGCGTATTAGGTACGCGTTAAGTGGACAATTGAAAAGTAGCAAAAACGACAATTTAATCAGTAGTCTGCCGGAAACTTCCGTATGTTTTTGAGTAACTCAGCAAGAAATAACTTAAGGGTGCACTCAGTCACAGTTAGTGTCGATTTTCAATAGGTAGACAAGTTAGGAAAAAGGAACGCGTCAATATTTTGTCTCTAAAACGTATCTGAGTACAGCGGCTAGAGCACACGCTGATATTTTTTTTACTCCATACCTTAGCCCAATATACATAGTGTCCCACTGCTGGGCAAAGGCCTCCTCCCTTGATTTCCATACCTCCCTCTCTGTGGCAATCTTCGGCCAATTCTTCAGAAAAGCGTCCAAGTCATCCCGCCATTTCCGCTTGGGTCTCACCAAGTTGCTGCATTGGCCCACCTTTGTGGGTGCATGCGACAAACATGCCCGGCGCAGGCCCACTTTAGCCATATACAAGCCTCCTACCCGAAGTATTTTTGAATATTTCTGTGGATTAGTTTCAGCTTTATGTACCAAGTTTTAAGCGTATTTGGTCAAATCACATAAGTCAATTTTGAAATAGTTAACAATGACTGTTTGCGTATAAATAATTAACACGGTGCGTGTCTTGACAAATACTAGCCTTTGGGTGGAGAGATGGAATGAGAAGATCGGATGGGCTCAGTGAATTAGTGAATGAGCTCTTAACATTCTCTGTATGAGAGGTTTGGTCCAGACAATGACAATACAATATATTAATGTCTAAGAGATGATCTGATGATAGAGTGGGAAAAGAGCAACGTGATCACTGCTCTACTTAACATAGACGCACTAAGTTTGGATTCTTTAAGTTACCGGTGGTTGCCGGCTTAGAATTGTGCCACTCCATGTCTTCCCGTGGATGTCGTAAGAGGCGACTAAGGGAATAAAGGCTTGTAGTACTGTTAGGCGATGGGCTTGCCACCTGTCACTAATACACTGGGAAACATCTTAGCCTACTTGTGCAAATTGTGGTTACAGAGTTATCAACAAGTTTTTAGAGTTGTTGGTAATTCTGTAGCTCTGCCTACCCCACTCTGGGAATGAAGGCGTGAGTTTATGTATGTATATGATATAACTTCAAATTCTAGTGGACGTAAGGGATTATTAACCTAACCCCGATGGTTATGTGAAAATAAACAGCATCGGCATCGCTTCATAATCAATCGAATAACTAAGTTGTAAGCGCTGACCGAAAAATACATCATATTTAGTAGATAATTTAGTAAGCGCTTGCACACGCTGCTGTAGGCTAACAGGCGCGATGATCGCCCGGACACGCCCAATGTCAATGTTATGTTTGTGAATACGATAGTTGGCGAGTCACGTCACCTTCGGGTCGTTGCTCCTCGAAAAGGGGCCCGTACCTGTCCTAAGTTGTTATATAACTTAGCAGGTTTCCTTATTTATCTTGTAAAGGATAACACTTTAGTGTTTGGTTCGTTAGTCACTACCTGTTTCACATTAAATTTGATATGGATTGTGGTTAGATTTAAAACAATTAAAGTGAATCATAACCCGATTGAGGAATATTTAGTCCCGAACTAATCAGTAGGTAACCCATCATTTTATCGAATTTCACTTTATCTCTTTGTTTGTATCATTTCATCGAATCTTATGTTCAGCTGCAACATGATGTTTTCAGGATATCTCAACCGTTAATTATGTAAGTTAGGTTAGATTAGACTTGTGCCTACCAAAAAAAAAACACGTGTGGCGAGAAATGCCTCTTGATGAAATGAAAATTCTGCGTAATGATATGTTCATTGAAAGGTGTTTTGATAAAATAATAGGTGCCCGAGCTAATAAAATATTTAAAAATTAGTGAATAAGCGATTAATGAATCTATCGACTCAACTCGATTCGCGGCACGCAAGCTATTAAGAGAATGAATTTATTATTATTTCAATTCGAAGGACATTTTGATATTGATAAAGTTTAATTACCTATATTATCTCTGCTTTGATAGCAGCATATTTAGGTGAAAGTCGTAGAGTATTTAATAATGTTTAATATATTTGTTTTACGCTTTCTAGAATTATCTGCACTGCCAACGCCAAATTAAAAGTCAGTAATGTTTGTCAAATTCAGCATATTAATCACCACAACATTCGCAACATGGACCTAATTCTAAGAGTTATGTGTTCTAAGAGTCTTATCTTAATAAGTTAAGCGATGGATATAGGATATCCATAGTATTAATAAAACTGAATCACACTCGTTTCACCCACATTTACGTCAAGTGAGCTCGCTAATTATTCTCAGTTACCGCCATCAGGGAATTCCAGCACGCTTGCGCAGAATTGTTTTGCTCGCTCTATCTCGAATTAGTATTTATGTTATGACTTTGTGATCTTATCAGGGTAGGTGTGGAAATATTATGTTGCTGGATTATTGTAAGGAACTTCATTATAATGTATTTGCGTGATGCTCTTATCAATTTTCTTTTGAGATTTAGTGCTGTATTAGATATTCTAAGTTCTTACCCTAGAAACCTGGTATTATGTTTTAGTAAAGACAAACCTGACGCGCGGACGATAGCCCGTAGGCCATACTAATTTGTTGTCTTGTGTGTGACGTTTATTTATCTTAAAAAACATCTTTTAACTACAGAGGTCCTAGCCAAGATGTGAACGTTTCAAACGCTTTTCTTCTCTATCAGATAGAGAACACTCTCGTGCGTTGCGATAATCCACGTGGTCTACCGTCATCCCAATCATTTTGAATGGTAGAAAAGAAAAACGTCAGTAGCGTTTGCACCTTGTCTAGGGCCCCAGATAGCCTTGACTACCGTCATAAAATCAACAATATTATTAAAGCTACGTAGCCGTCTCGGTTTAGTGTGCGCAGAGGCCGAATCATGAAATTATATTTAGTTGTTCTTTTCTCATTGAGATTACAACGCCTCACGTACACTAGTACTAAATCTTATCTACATCAAAAGGCATTTTTACAGGAGTCAGCGGCTACATTTTACAATTTCAACTGGAACAGTAGGCATGACATGGCATATGTTAATATGATATTTCTGCATATGAATTTCCAATGATAAAACACCATATGCGAATCTTTTGACTAAATAAATGTCGTAAATATCTAGATGTGTGGTCCTACTATATTTTGGTGATATTCCATTGTATTTCACCTGCTGAATATCTACCTCCTTAAAAATAACTTATTAGTAAACTTTATTAAGACACAAACTAAAAACAGATTATTAATAAAAATAAAACTAAATACTAAAATAAAAATAACTTTTTCTGAGTGACTATAATAAGAACAAATGTCCCCTAGGCCAGTGCCTACGGACAACGTACTAAGTGCTTAACATTTTCGTTCTGTACATACCACGCGACGAATATTTAGTTTTTGTAAACAGAAAGCATCTATTGGTGGGCACCACTAACCAGCCTGTGCATGGAAAATACACATTTAAATGTATGTAATGTGATTTATATATTACAATAAAGTGTTTACAAACATAGTACATACATAAAATAGAAATGCCGTGCTGTTTTACCTTGGTATACACTGCAAATAGAATCACAATTGAACTGATTAAAAGACATCAATCAATTTGATAGCATAAAAGGTTTGTTTTTCTTCTAGGAAACTGTTTTTTAAGGTTAGTTTACTTTTTTTAGGTTAGCGTGTAACTAGAACACTGCATTTATTACTTTTCTGCGGAATTGCTATTGATTTTGTAAAATATGCGGGTCGAATTCCATGCGGGTGATTAGCCGGCGATCGCCTTTTATCATATTTCAAAACACGAAACGACAATAGGCTAGGGGAAACGAGATATGTATATTGTTTAATCTCAAAACGACCAGCGCCCTTGACAATAAAATAAACACTTAACGTATTCAAACATTTTATTTAATCTTTCCCCGCATGCTTGTCGTTTTTTAGGGTTCGGTACAAAAAATGATAAACGGAAACCTTATAGGATCACTCGTGCGTCTGTCTATTTGTCCGTCCGTCTGTCACAGCCAATTTGCTCCGAATCTACTGGACCAAATCAGGTGTAATTTGGTAGGATGGTGTAATCCTATGAACCGAACACAGATATGCAAAGTAAATATTTTTTTTTTAAGTAAGGGTCAATTTCGGAGGATAAATTAGGAAAATTAAAAAAAAGTTTTGCTGACCTTACTGTGTCATATATCAAATGAAAGGGCTCGTTATGAGGATCTCAAATATATTTTTGTTATTATTGCATAAAAAATAGTTTTGATTATATTCATGAGATAAGACGAAAATTGACCACACCCCCTGATCGAAATCCGAAACTACTGAGTTTAAGTTTTTTTTTTTTTCAAAATATAGTTCATTGCTTGTAATAATTCTATAAAAAGCGTCTCGTATGTACAGAACCCTCTCCACGCGAGTTCAACTCGCACTAGGCCGGTTTTTTTGTAAGTTCTTATTCTACCCACTTTCCTATACTTAAGGCTTTTTTCTAACTCTCAAATTTCAAAACTCCACGATATTGTTTGAACTAAGAGGCGTAAATTCAAAAAACAATGATGTCCTCTTATAGTAAAACAAATAGTCCCACGATGGAGCCTTGTGGCACTCGCCTCTACAAGGTGAATGAACTTTTTCGGCAAACCTGTTGAGTGGATATAGCTGATTGCGCCTGCTTGTTAAAGAGCGCTAAAGTCGTAATTCTGTTTAATCCTGCATTAAGGGTAATTTGTATTCAATGATAAGTCGCGTCGCTGACAGAGAAAGCAATTGCTTGTGCTAATGTCCCATAACATTTTTACTTATTTTTTACGAGTGATAGGAACGCATTTGAAAACAGTATTTTATTACTTAACTAAAAGTAACAGACATAGCAAGTTTTTATTCTAAAAATATACGTTGTTATTTAATTAGTGGCTTAGAATAGTCAGTATCTCGATGTAAAATAAAAAATCCTGTTTTTTTCCTCTTTAACCGTATGTACGAACAGTATGTTATTTGAACGGCAACGCCTAGATAATACCGATATTATGCGGATAATTGCCGTCCTTCAAACGGCAACACAATAGATAACGCTACAATTTTAACCATAAAAATAATGTTGAATATTTCTATCATGTCAAGGGAAAAATTGTGAGTGTATGTTAGGTCAATTTGATCGTGTGCGCAAACACATGTCTTAGTTATACAAATTCAGTGTTTTAAAGATTTTCGTACAATATAATTTTTTATATATATAATTTTTAAGTTTACTTACTTGCAGGTACATTAAACTTGTTTGTTTTTATTGTGCCTTGTCTGCTAGTCTGTATGTATACATAATTTTTTGTCATTAGTATAAACTTTTGAACCTTCGATGCCAAAATAATGTCCACTCGCATGTTCGTTCTATAGACGTCATTCTGTTTTATTACAAAGTCAAATTATAATTAAATAAGTGGTTTGACGTGAAAGCCACAATCGCTCATTGCCTTTCTCAATAACTTATGGAAAGCATTATGCAAAACTAATACGGTATTTTTTTCTGACGCTTCTCCGCTATCTCTGCGCAGTTGAGCAACTATACTTTCTTGGCAGAGCTGAATCGAATATTTTTTAAATTCATTGATATTATATTATAATTCATAATTCATTTATTCATAATTCACTTATTCATTGCAGTTATGGGTTTTACAAGATCTTAATAATAAAAAAGCATACAATACGTCCCAGCATAAACCCTGTTAGGGCACAGCAACACAAAACTTATTCTACATACATATCCTAACCTAACCTAAATCTAACCATATTCTTACTCGGTTATACATTGTTATCTTTAAAACTAAAAAACTCTTGAGGGCTCTAAAAGCAATTTAGAATAAGGAAATCCTTCAATTTATTACTAAAAATTTGAACCTTTTCTATTTTTTTTATTTCTATAGGTACATTATTATAAATTTTTATTGCCATATGGTGTGTACCGGAGTTAACTATATGAAATTGTTATTGAAAAGTCTTAAGCCATATTTGTATAAACACTCGAATCACCGAAGTAGGAAATGGTAGCATGCTACCATTCTGCATAAACCATCCAAGCATGAAAGTTGCTCATGACACGACTCAACTTGACATTTGACCTTTGGTAAAATTTCTTTCGGCGAGCATACAAATACAAAAAAAGACTTACCTAGAATAGATTAGACAATTATAAGTGTGGTTTGTAATGAAAAGTATTAATAATAATTTAATTATGTACTTTTGGCACTTTTTAGTCTTTTATGTAAGCCTTAAAGGTTTTGAAGCTTTCACTAAGTGGTTAATGAATTTAATGATCCAACCTCACGTCTTCACGCGTATTTTTAATTCGGGGCCAAGAACACGATATCGTGTAAGTTTTGCATGAGAATCTTGGAGCCAGGCATTGAATGTGGAGATCGTCACCATACAATAAGGTATCACAACATTCACAACTGGCTGCCATTTCGCAAAATAAGTAGGTATTGCTGGTATTTTCTAAAGGGACCAAAGGTACTTGGGTGAATCAACTTCTAAGGTACTCCCCATTTTTCGACATGTTTCACAAATTATTTGTTTTTAGAAAAACTATATATTTGCCAACGACGTAGCTTACACGCTTATTAAATCAGACAATTACGCTAGCATTTGAAATGATTTGATTTAAAACTAGTACAGTTTGAAATAATAATATAGTTGGTAACGCAGCGGACGATTTTGTCCCTAGGTTTTGTATGGAAAATGTGCATTTTCCCCTGAGTTACCAGGTTTTTTCGAAGATTAAATAATATTTGAGGTGCTTAACGTGTAAGGTCTGTAAATTTGGTGGTCTGATATTAATATTCATACATTATTATTAATGATAAGTCACCAGGAAAGTTTTGATACCGCAAAAGAAAAGGAGTACCTTAAAAGTTGATTCACCCACTTACTTTACTTATGGGAGGACCTTGTGCAGGGTCCGTCCGGGTTGGTACCACCATCTTATCAATTAACCTACCGCTAAACAGCAGTGTTCGCATTGTTGTGTTCCGGTTTGGGGATAAGACAGCCGGTGAAATGACTAGCATAGAGGCATTCCATCTTAGTCCTCAGGGTTGGCAGTGCATTTGCAGTCTTGTGAATGCAAATGTCTATGGGTCACAGTTTCCACTTACCACCATCAGGTGGCCTGTGTGCTCGATTGCCTTCCTATGCCACAAAATAAATAAATAAATAGGTTACTTACATAGTCAATAACATCTGTATACCATTATGAAACTACGTTCAGACTGGCTTGGACTCCTCAATTGAACGACTATTACCTTGACAACCTAGATTCTGATTTCTTAGATCTTGCGATTGGTAGTAACAATCATTTTAAAATTATGAATATTAATTCATTAAGAGCCTTATCTTAAGTGAGATGCCCGGTTTAAAACACGTCAAAGTAATTATAAAGGAGCGGTGTTCGCATTGTTGTGTTCCGGTGTGGCGATAAGACAACCTGTGAAATTACTATAATATAGCATAAAGGCATTACACCTTAGTCCTCAGTTTTGGTAACGTACATATTTGCATTCTTAAGGGAATACAGGCTTGAAGTATTGTTAGGCGATGGGCTTGCACCCTGTCACTAATACCTACACCGGTAAACATCTTAGCCTAATTGTGCAAAATGTGGGGTGTACCCTTGTTTTGTCGACAACTTTTTCATCGAATATTATTTCATCGACAACTATTCATCGAAACTTTAGTACTAGTAATATTGTTTGGCGTTATCTTATTTCAACTACTATTTATTTAAATTTATCTTACTACGTGGAAATACTAATCAACGAATACTACTTAATCGCTGATTTGTTTCAAATTATCTTAATTCGTACAACTACAAAACATTGCAATTCATTTCTTCGACGTATTACTTTAAAACAATTTTAACTTTTGAACTCAACTGAAAAAAAAATAAAAAAAATATTGCATAACTAGTTATATAAAGAAATAGAACTACGAGGCTTTCAAAGCGGGTTAGGTTAGGTTAGAACTGCGACCCCCAAGAAAACGAACTGTTGACAGAAGTGGGTTAGGTTAGGTTAGAACTGCGACCCCCAAGAAAACGAACTGTTGACAGAAGTGGGTTAAGTTAGGTTAGAACTGCGACGCCCAAGAAAATGAACTGTTGACAGAAAAGCATGACACATTACTATTATAAAATTATAATATTATAATAAATTAGAATAAGTAAGTGAAATGTTTTTTACCAACCTATTTATAATTACCAATTGAAATCATTTTATGAGGAATAAATATTATTACACGTAATAAAAAACAAATAAAAAAAACCCGAAATGATTAGTCATGACATGAATTTTATTGAAATAAGTCAACTACTAATTAAAAGACCTCGGTTCAAATTACCTAGTATCGAGTCCTCGACGCAATGACTTGTCGATGAAATGAAAATACTTGAAACGTTGTCTTTGAAATAATATTCGATTAAAAGTCTGTCGGCAATTCAATGGTAAACCAAAATGTGGTTACAGAATTATCAACAAGTTTTAAGAGTTGTAGGTAATTCTGTAGCTCTGCCTACCCCACTCTGGGAATGAAGGCGTGAGTTTATGTATGTATGTAAGATTGCAGTATTAAGATGACAGCCTAGAGTATGCAAATGTATTTATGGGTCTTGGATCCCACTTACTACCAGAGGAGTTATTACGACGTAACTATGCAGTTATATAGCACTGTCCTTTTCTCTCAGCGTAAAGTGAACTGCATAGGTATATCATAATAACCCCGCAGATGGCCTGGGTGCTCGTTTGCTTACTCTGCACTATAAAAAAGCAAAAAATAAGTTACATGTCATGCCATAGAAAACTGTCACTATTAAGGCTACCTTGCGTCATGTAGAGTTGGTACACACGTAATATGGTCTCCTCACTAAATAGCTAACGTACACAGTAACACCACCCATGCGGGCTCCGGTCGATACTGAAAATATTTGTGTAGTGAATTTATTACCACCTTATATTCACTGCCACTAGTAAGTCACACTTGATCCTACAGATGTGTAGTGACTGTAGTGTACTTACGTAGCGTTTCTTGTCAATTTGCGGATATTTTTAATTATTGATTTAATTATTAGTTTTTAAATATTATTTTTTTGATCGCAAAGCTTCTGAAATTAAATTTCATTTGAACTCTGTTTCAATGTTACTGAAAGAAATTGATATGTTTTGTCTCAATCTATCTTTACAAATAAAGATAGAAGGCAGGAACAAAATATAGCGACACATAAGACCCTGGCCTTGAATAGCCGCGGCACACCAGATACGGCGCCGGCGCCGGCAGCGCGTATGAAAGCGTATCGAACCCTACGCATGCTCTCTCAAAGATACGCGGCGCGGTATTTGTTTATTATACGCTTGCGGCATTATCATTGATCATAGATCGGTTTCTTTACTTTAGCTCTAAAATAATAGACACAGCGGATCGCTGACTAACCCTTTTACGTCCTTTGACTTAAAGACAGCAGAGATAGTGCACGCAGTTCATTTTACGGCAAGCGTAAAGGATAGCGCTATAGCAGTTATATAGCTCTGTCCTTTTCTTTCAGCGTAAGCTGAACTGCATAACTACGTCATAATAACCCCCCAGTACGCTCAGGTCTTGGACGGAACTGGTAAGGGATGGAGGTGCCTCCATATCAAAAAAAGATGAGTGTTAGTTAGTGATGATGATTCCGTAATGTTGGGACCATTTAGTTTAGATAATACTCCGATTAGAGACCAAAGTCCACATACAGCGTCCAGTAAAAATCAAGACAAACAGTCATAATAATTATAATGAAATTAACTTGACATGAAGAAAGCTAAATGATTGCAATCGTTACTAAAATGATAAAGCATTTCCAATCTAGGTTGCTTACGTAATGTCGTAAATCTTTTAAAAGTATTGCAATAAGAATGCAATTCGGCATGCATTTAGCGCAGCGCGTTATACCTACCCAAGTAACTAACTGCGCATTTCTAGCCGGTTACTAGGCGTGCAGCGATAAGAAAGAGTGGAAAATGTTTAGAAATCATTTAATATCCACACACGACAGACTCTAAAATACATCTTTCTGTTTTATCACTTTGTACGTCGTCTAACCTGACTACCGACCGATATATTCTCGTATGTACCTATACAACTGTCTCGCCCATGTATTATTAATGGACTACTGACAATCGGAACATGAAATTGGATATTTATATTGGATATTCCTTTAAAAAATTCACCTTTAACTCACTTTTGGACATCGATCCCTAGTGGCAAAAATCGCAAGTACGATCTTTGATGAGCCATATATTGCCCTGCTGTAGTAGTGCCTTTGTAAAACAGACAACAAAACGCGACTTGGTAATATAAAAACGATTGATATCTCCATACGACAAACTGCTATCACCACGGTACTTATGTTATGATAAAAGCACCACGAAGTTATTTCATGCATATTTAAACCCAAGCATGTGCTGTGTCCCAGGCATACGAATAAAACATATTCGCAATCTTTTTGTAATTTCGATAATGACTGGAAATCGAATGGAAACTCGCTACTCGAAGGTACTTAATCGCTATTCAACAATGAACCAATTACATCACAATCGACTCTTTTTAGCATAATAGAACAATCGGGTAAAACAGGAGGAACATACGATTCACTTGTCAAAGGTAATCGTGGTTGGGAATCGTGTTTTGTTCATGATAAACCCCTCTTTGTTAGGCAAGCTAAAATTTCCTCCTGGGAATCCCAGTCACTGTACTATTTCTGAACTGCTAGACTCCATTATCTCCCGGGGACAATCATCTTAGAAATTGATTGCTCTTGTAGAACACGTAAAGGGGTTTGCAACGCCACAAGCACAGACGAACACTTTATTTATTTGAGTCATTATTTGGGCGCTTGTACCGAATCAATTCTGCCCTCCTAAGCTAATACGCAGTATGTCAGATAAAACTCCTGTAGCAATATCAACGTTATTACTAAGAGAAGAGAACTAAAACTGCTTTGGTTATTGATTTTGGGATACTGCTAATTTGCTTAGGAGGGCAGAATTACGTGGTCACATTTTTGTAGGGGTCGCTGCAGATTTCGATTTCGTTTCTGGTTAGGTATCTAAGTTTACCGTACATCTATCAAAGATCCAAAAAAGATCTCCCAATTCTTCAAAAATATGTCCACAAAAGTGCGGCGGTTGAAACGCTCGAATAATTACCCATTTGTTTTACTTGTGGGAGGACCTTGTGCAGGGTCCGTCCGGGTTGGTACCACCATCTTATCCATTAACCTACCGCCAAGCAGCAGTGTTCGCATCGTTGTGTTCCGGTTTGGGGATAAGACAGCCGGTGAAATGACTAGCATAGAGGCATTCATCTTAGTCCTCAGGGTTGGCAACGCATTTGCAGACTTGTGAATGCGAATGTCTATGGGTCACAGTTTCCACTTACCATCAGGTGGCTTGTGTGCTCGTTTGCCTTCCCATGCTATAAAAAAATAAAAAAATCCTTAGTGCTAACTTTGTAATCTGGGCGTAACGTAGCACAAGTTATAATAAAACTCATTAACTAAAGAGAACATGTCACGTGACTCTCCTATCTCTTCTGTGTTCATTTGCAAACTGTCTCCACCCATTCAAAAGCAATTTATGAACGAACTTATCTTGATAGCGGCAACAATACAATTAACATTGATTTCAAACGACCAGTTAATTCAAATGCCGTAAATTCTCAAAAAGACGCTATTCACACAGATACTGTTTTTCCCACGACGCTACAATCTTATCGGCGGACTCATCTGATAGGAATCGCACTCGAGCAAGAACTCACGTGAACCCACCCCTTTTAATAATAAGATACAAACCGTTATGCTTACCTCATACTCTAGTTCTCTAAAATATATTTACAGGTATTGATTTTCCTATTTATTTATCTACCAAAAACATAACTTTATTTTTCTTGGACTGATTCGTAGTATCGCTCTGCTTTTAAACGTAAACAAACGAACATTGTTAATTGTGACCTTAGCGACCTTTGAAATTACGCATAAGTCGTGTGAATTCCCCTTACCGTGGCCTGCGAAACACAAACAATCACAAACGATTTAGCCACGTTTTTATTTAAGCCATTTTGAACCTTACACTCAAGGGAAATAACGCGGTGGCTGCCGAGTATCAAATTATATTCACATTACTTTTACTGGCGGTGATGTCAAGTAATTCAGTTTATGTACGAGTAGTGTTTGATTATTTGATCGTACTTGAAGTATATGAAATGTACGTGTATATATAATCTATTAACATTTTTGTATGTCAAACACATTCAAATCCAAGGTTAACTGGAAGAGATCCCATATGGGATAAGTTCGCCTATGTATGTACATTATCGCAAATTATGCAAAATGGTTTTGTTACTGTTTATGTGCAATAAAGAGTTTACATAAATACATACCTACATACATTGATTTTGTTGTTTTCACATACGGATATGTTAAATTTGGGATCTTTAATTACCTTTATTTATTGAATAAATTCCTTATATTTCCTTTCTAAGTTATAATTAAAATGATCGCTCTCCCAATGTTCAGTAATAATTAAACCGATTTTAGACTTAAAAGGTAATCCTAAACCGGACAGTTGATCTATAAAATAATAATTAAAATACAGTAATATGCTACATACCCGCGCTTTTATTCCGTAAAATGAATGTAATTATGGCTCGTTACACTTAATTACTCTACGTGTTTCATAGATTGTGATTTCTTCATTAAAAAGGTAGGTACGATAATGTAAAATATTTAAAGAGAAATTCATATCCAAGACAGATTTTAAATCCTAAACTTTTTCTAAATAGTCTTAAACAAGCGTAGGAATGTCGATTAAGACAATTTGATTTTAGAAAGGCTGTTACGCAAGGGTAAGTTACTGCGCCGGCGTGACATTTGATTGCTTTCACATCTGTGTTGTTATGAGTTGCTTGCTAGACATGTGTTGCTAAATGCCTGCCTAGGAGAAATGTCAAACCAGTGTACCAGTGTACCCTCTGAGTTATATTACACTATGTAGTGTCTTCTACATAATATAAACTCTTTCCACTGCAACGTTACATAGAAGACACCTAAATATTTTCGACAATTCCCACAAACTGTACGACACAATATAAAGTTTGGGCCTGAGAACACTAGCGCCACGGCACTAATTAAAATAAGTATACTGAGAATCAGAAACAATGACATGTTTGAAAACAGACCATTTATAGGTGTAACAACGGAGTATCGAACCGCCTTTTAATTAGTATGCTGCCTCGCGGCTGACCTATTAGTCCTACTGAGCTAGGAGACTGTTGTCTGGTACACGATATATGTGCCGAATACATAACTAATATCTGACTCTAGGTGCATTCTTTTGTTTCCTTTGAAGTTGCTGTTTAATATATTACTTCTAGCAACAACGACACTTTATGGGCGTTTTCACTAAAAAGTGTACCCAATTAAGGACTAAAATTAAGGAACTTTAACGTTGTCAGTTTTGCGACGAAAATTAGCCATACATTGCGGCCGTCAATATATAGCTAATTTTCGTCACAAAACTGACAAAGTTAAAGTTCCTTAATTTCAGTCCTTAATTGGGTACACTTTTTAGTGAAAACGCCCTTATGCAGTATTGAATACCTGCTCCGTAATAAATTGGGTCTTTCTCGGTTTTGGCTGGTTTGGTTTTTCGGTCTAGAAGTCTCGATGATGTAAGGAAGTTGCACTAAAGCTAGGAACATACTGCCTGTGAGCACTTACTAGTAGAAGAGGTTTCGGTTTAGTACTTCTCTCTCACTCGCTCTTAATAAGATCGTATGAGAGCGAGTGAGAGCGAAGTACTAAACCGAAGCCTCTTCTAAGTGCTCACAGACCGTATATATATACCATCTGCGTAAAGTCTATGAATGATCCAGAATTAACGCACACACGTTATTGTTGTATTAATGTCAGTCGCCATTGTCTTAAGTATATTTTTTCGTACATGCCTGCTTGCTTACACACACATATTTAACGATAATTTTCTGTGACTTATTTTATTACAGAAACAGTATTATCTTTTATTCGACTCTCGCTATGAAAATCTACTTTCGTGAAAGATATAATTAATTTATTGCTTGGTCAATAATTGTGTCAATGCCATAATAAATCAAGATTATCCTCTACTTATTGCTATCGTCACGTTGTTTTACAAACAGATTAGGTTTTTGCATAGCGTTGTCTGATGCTACCTATAGAATTATTTAAGCATAATTTGACGGTCACTTAGTAACTTCTAGAAAAAACAGTCACAGATGCACTACTACTATGAACTATTTATATGTATACGTATCTCAAAGTACTATATCTAAAGGCCATTCGAATATAAACGTTCTAATTGTGATTCATCATCATCATCATCATCATGTCAGCCGAAAGACGTCCACTGCTGGACATAGGCCTCCCCCAAGGCTCTCCACTCAGACCGGTCTTGTGCTTTTCGCATCCACCGCTTTAATCGTGATTAGACTTATATAACTATGGATATACCGCTAGACATTTGTACAGCAGAGCAGATCTGGGAAATGATAATAATTTTACTTATCAATCACTAACGCAAAAGACTTAGGAAAGTAGGTACTTGCACAGAATCCTAGTAACTTGGCTAATGGTTGGGGTTTGCATCACCTCTTAGAAAGAGACCAAAGGCATCCACATTATTGCCAACAGTTTAGTAATGCCTGAGAGTTATCTGTTACATCTGAAGGACTTGATTATTTTCTCTCTTCAAATCAATATTGTATTCGGCTACCAAAATGACTGGCTCAGACAGAGCGCCGTGTTTACCAGCATTTGATTTACCACGTTCATTGCGTGCTTTAGTTTTATACTGAGTTATTTAAGCCCGTCACTTTAGTGATTCTAGCATGCATGTATCGGTTATAACGGTAATTTGTTTTGTCGCTTTCTCAATACCAACGTTAGAGTAGACAATTGATTGCAAACGGCGAATCGATTCTTTTGTTCCTAGTATCGATTGTTGTAGTATAAGAGTTAATAGCCTTGATGATCTGATAATGCCCAGTTTCTTATTAGACGCGATTTACCTTTAAAGTTCAAGGCGATAAAACTGTATCTAGTTATGAAAGTCACGTAATTAATCATAAGTCTATTCGATTTTTCGCGATCAAATTGCGAATAAAACGCATTCCTTATCGATGATTTGTTTAACCGTTCTGTAAGGAATGTAATTTGCAATGTAACCTACCTTCCTGTTCTTTTATTTATCGAGATAGAATGCGATGATTAAGCTATTAATTCCTACAGCAAAAACAGGATGTTAAATAAAATAAAACAAATGCTTGCTGCGACTCACATAAAGCAGTAATAATATGTAAGGAGGAAAAATCCAGAGACCTTGAACTGATACAATATTTCGGGATTACAGGAAAACATAATCGTCAAGTCAAGTTATAGAGCATTTTATTATCATCTTCGGGTTCCGTAATTCTTGTTATGTAAATTATACTTACTTAACATTTTGAGACAACTTTGCATATTTGGCAGCATAACAGCGGCCTTGGCTTTCATGAGATCGATGACTTTCCGCTAAAGTCACCAGGAAAGTTCCGAAATTAGCTACGTTTTGCACAAGCGAGCACACAAGTGGCGTAACTGGTTCTACCGTTCGAGGACCCTGGTCTGCGTGTGTGTGTGTGTGTGCGTGTACTCCATCAGCTTCTGTACTTGCTTTATGGGCGCTTCCATCCCTCTCCTATTCTATTTAAATGCTAATTGCTTTTAAAATTGTCGGGTACTGGCTGTTAAGTAAAGTTTTTCTATAAGAAAAAAAAGCCAATGTTTTCAAAAGTAAAAGCTTTAGGTGGTTTTTATCCATTTTAATAAGTTATTATCCGTCTTCTATTTAGCATTCCATTTTATTAAAGATGTAAATTTTAATTTTAATTTAATGGGTAGTTCAGTAAAATTAAATATACATTATACTTTGCAAAAGGTCGAGTATCCGCTATTTTTGGACAAGCTCTACTGGTAGAGGCATTTGATATAAATCGTAGTAGGAAGGTATTGTCCATAAAACAGCGAATATATTGAAGTGTTTTTAGTTTTATTCAATAATTATTATATTATCCTAAACTTTGGGTTGCAAAGTTGGATTCACAACCCATTAACAAGACTAAATGCTCTTTTTGAATTTAGTTTTTGAATAATTTCTATAGGTAGGTACCTATACCTTATGGTTACTGAAACTGACACTTCAAACGGCACTGTATTTTTTAAAGTAGCCTTTACAAATAATTGGTAAAGCCACTCGTTAAGGTTTTTAGTATTATAATAACCCTAAAGTACTTACTATATATCGTATCCAAAGATGGCGGATACCCGACCGAAGGAAGGTTCATAAGGATTTATTAAACTGTAAGTCATAAAATACGTATATAATGTGTGTTAGATATCGTCGGTGATACTCGGTGATACTACAAAACCGCGTAACTAACAAATGTATGATAGAGCAAAATAAATCTTACGATATTAATAAAATATAATTTAAAATGTTACTTACGCGGTTTTGCAATTTCACCGACGATATAATTCCTCAAAATGTTTTACTTTCTCCCTGCCAACATGTTGCATCCTTATCTCTATTTTATTTGGTAAATTGTAAAGTCCTTGCATTATATCATAAAACTTGTTTTATAATTTGTAGACTCTGTTTATGAAATGTCGACTGGTCCAATAACGTAGGTAGATACGAGTAAGTAAGTACACGTCTGTCATATCGGCATTGCTACCGCGAAAGTGAACCACTTTTTGGTAATTTCGATTGCCACAGTTATTGCACCACTGACTGCAGGTATACATATACCGTTCATGCAGCGGGCAGTTGACACTGCTTAAGATTTATCAAGATTCCTTGAAATTTATTATTAGCAGGAAATGTTATCATAAGCGGTGATTAATTATTTTAATATTTTTTGTCCATATTGCACGATTTATTAAATATTGATTTACGTAATCTAAATAGGTATGCAATCAATAATGCGATTTCAACATATTGTTGTACCTATTCACACATATTACGAAATTTGGTATTTGTGTAATGTGTAGTGCTGACCGTGAGCCTGAATAGGTACCCTAATTGCAAATCCGTGTCATCGTCATAATCTGCGATACTCATTATGAACTCACTCGGTACCGGCGTATTAATAAAATTAAAGATTGTTTAATGCATCTGGTGTTTCGAACAAAGTGATCATATCAACTCATATCATATACACGGTGATATTTTTTTTGGTGATCTTGAACCAATTTTTCTAATTCAGTTATTAATGGCGATCACGTTTAAGGCGCAGTTACTTGAGACATAACTTCTTTTTGTATGTATTTTTTTTTTTGGGAAATAACTTTTAATTGCAATTAATTGTCACCCTACTAATTGTTCAGTCTATGAGTTTACAACCTCTTAACTAATAAGATAACAAGTTTATCGACGTAATATCTGTCAAATTTCCCGCCAAAGCGATGGCACTTGACGTATCTACTTCCTACCAGTGGTGATTGGTTTTAACAATATCATAAACTCAAATAAATTAAACATTGAGTTTATTGTTTGAGACATCAACCATTAAATTCCATTTTTGTTGCTTATTAATAATTTTCAACTCCTGATCACCGATAAAAAATCACCGTGTATATAAACAGCAGTCTGACTTTGTATTGAGATCCCTTTCTTTGACTGGAATTGTTAGAAACAGTAATGCCTCCTAAAATCAATCAATTGCGGACTAAGATGATTAGTTTTAGTATCATGGTAATTTTAAAATCCCTCTGTCGACATTGTCTTGATCAAAACCGCTGATGAGTTAGATCCGCAATATAACTAGGTTAAAACAATAAGCATCGTTTAATATTGAGTAAGCATATTTAATATAAATTCGGTACATTGATCACCTTTTACAAGTTGGAATAAACGGAGCATTTAAATCAGCAATATTATAATGCTAGTCTGGCTGTAATAAGAGATTTTAAACTTTGCAAGATTTAAACAATAAATGTCTACCATGAAATTCGTATACCACTTTTAGACTGTACTTGTAAGATGTCAAGGGCCAAAAGTGCGAAAGGAATTTCTTGGTGGAATATTACTAACTACTTATTGCCAATAGATTTAAGAATAAGGTAGTTAGTATGATAATATTATTTTAATACGTCTATCTATACATAGGATTACTTTCTTAAACATTTTATTGTATAGTCGACCAAGAAATATCTTTATCATTTTAGGACCTTAAGTTTATACAAATAAAGTCGAAAAGTCGTGAAGGAGTCCCTTGATCAATTCTACAAAAAATGCTAGCCGTTAACAACTACTTTTTTTTACGATCTGAAAACCTGTTAAAGCCATAATTCCAAGGAGCTATAAAACAATATTGGCTTTAGCAATCTAGAAACAGGAATGCAGGGTGCCGCTATATGGGCTCCCAAGGCCGCCCGCCGCGCACCTGCGGGGTTGCTCCAGTGGGGCTTTTACTCCACAATTAAGGTTTTATGATTTTAGGACGCAAATAATTGTGGCTAAAGACTGAGTTTACCAAAGACAGCCTGATGGCTTCATTTTATTTATTAAAATAATTTGGTGTTACCAAAATAAATAAGACTTCGGGTGGGACCTTCAAGAGACGAGCGTACTCTTTTTTAAAAGGCCAGAATCAGACACGCATCTACGATTCCTCTCCTGGTGTTGTCGGTGATCATGGGCGGCGGTTGTCGCTGTACATCAGGTGACTCGCTAGCTCGTTTGCCTCCTCTTACATAAAAAAAAAAGAATTGAAACCAAATTATTCCCATTTTTTTCGGTTTTTGGGTTTTCAAATATCATCGCCAACACATTGTTTTCACATAATATTATTTTATATGTGGGGTTGGGCGTTTTCACTAAAAAGTGTACCCAATTAAGGACTGAAATTAAGGAACTTTAACTTTGTCAGTTTTGTGACGAAAATTAGCTATATATTGACGGCCGCAATGTATGGCTAATTTTCGTCGCAAAACTGACAACGTTAAAGTTCCTTAATTTTAGTCCTTAATTGGGTACACTTTTTAGTGAAAACGCCCTTATATAGGTAATGATTTATTAATTCAATAAAATGAGATAATATTCTGTGACTGCACGTATTTGGTAATTCCGCGGGACATTAAGTTAAGTGAAGGATATGTGTAATGTAAATAGAACATTTTCAGCAACGGGCTGTCAGGTGGATATCCTGTTAAGCTTTTTTAGACATTGGTTTGAAAGCGTTTACTTCATTCGTTTCTCGTATACGAGTAATCCTATATTATTAAACGAGCAATATTTGTTTATACTCGTATACCCATACGGGGAGGAACTAATTACGTTAAAGTTTCTCTATATTTCAATATGTATGGTCCTATTAGATTATATTTTAATTATTATCCTGAATCCTAATAATGCTACTATAATCTTATAGATGCAAAAGTTTCTGCGTTTGTTTGTTACTCCTTCGCGCTGCAACGGCTAGACGGATTTAGATGAAATTTGATATATGTAAGAAAATTATAAAGTTCCCGAAGGAATACCGAAAATCGAAATCCACACGGATGAAGTCGCGGTCAGATGCTAGTAATTTATATTAAAAATTATATCGAAATACTAAAATAATGCCTTAAATTTTATACGCAGTGATTTTAAAATTTCTTCCTATAACAAACATAACCGAAAACACTTTAACAAAAATAATCTACAAGTATGTTTAGAAAATAACGGATGTAAAATAAAACATGCAACCGGAAAACACCTTCATAGGATCATTCATAGATGATCAGTTGCGTGAATCAGCCGGCAGAGGGCGCGGGCGTGTGAAAGCGAACCATTGTCCTTTGACAATGAACAACTAGATCGGAGTGAAAGTGTACTTGTAAATTTAAACGGTGTATTTTATATGGCTGATATTTTTGACGCCGGCTACACCAATAACGGCGGCAAAGAAAGGCAGTGTTTTTTTTATGTAGAGTAGAATTGGATTCTTGTATCTCAATAAATTTTAAACGATCAATGAACTGACACATTGTTATTTATTAATAACTAAGGGCAGAAATTTTCCGAGAGTCCCGACCCTTTATTATGTTTATAACATTCTTAGCAGATTAGCAAATATTATATTCATGATGTAACGCTAAAAATAGAATCTTTGAATTATTAAGAGATTTTTACCTTGAATGTCTTAGCCGGACTACACTCCAAGTGAAAGATAATTAAATTTATAAGAGATAAGTAATTTGATTACTTTAGAAATATTAATTACACAACAGGAAATGAGCAGTAATAGCGACGAGAAAATTCACCGTCAGCAACTTGAAGTCCCTGAATAATTCAAGGATAAATATAAAACAATATAAAAATATGGTAGGAAAAAATTGCTTGCTTATTTACCTACCTTTTGCTCAAAGTAGTTATGACCTATCGTTAAATCAATTAATACTTGTCGGCATTACATTTGCTATTCTTTACTTGCTACTCGGAACCAAGTCTTGGAAACGGACTACGGTGCATTGCATTTAAAATTTAAGTATTTGAAAGTCTAAACATTCCCTAAAAAGCTCCGATTCGCAGTGACGACCCGTTATTTCCAATCAATAGTTAACTGTTAAACGTTATCACGATTTGTTTTGTTGAGTTCGTGTTTGCCCTACTTTTTTCACACTAAATTTGAAACAACTCAGTTTTTTAGTTGTCAGCAATAGAGGGAAAAGTAATAGTTTAACTGTATGGAATTCAAAAAGATGAATCAATTCGCGGTGTATCCAATCCATAAGAACGATGATTTTTGGCCTAGACTAGATGTTTTGTGCGGATGTTGTATGAATAAAAGAATACGAAGCGAATGACAGATTTCTTCAAACGCCAGTTTTCGTAAAATGCAACATGGATATGTTTTAAATAGGATTTACATTTATAATTTATAATATTATACTTAGTCAGAAAGTTTGACTCTTAATTAATTGTGATACTTTAAGTTACAAGACTGCATAACCATCAAGTTTTTTTGAAGTAAACTCTTTCGAACTTGTAAATCGTTTTCTTAGATTAAAATAGTTTCTTCTCAATTGAGGCTTACTTACGTCTTGCTTGAATAATCCCGTCGGTCCGACTAACTATAAACAAAAAACATTCACTGACTTGAATATAATTACATTTTATTTAAATTATCGACCAGTATCGTGCCCGGAACAAAACCCGTGCATTTGTTGGTGTAGCCTTCAGCCGAAGGGCGCACGGACCTTGGAGGGAACAAAACGCCGTTATTTCAGGTCACCATCGACCCCGCCATGCAGATTAGCATTTTAATTTAAATTCAGTTATCAGCAATAAACAATGATCTGAAATTCGTTACAGTTTCCAGCAGGTAATCTTCTGAAAAGTAGATTACTATCTTTGGATTTATAAGCTTATATTAGTTCATATATTATATTAGTTCATATAAGTTCATGCGTAGGTACTCCCACATTTATCTTAACTAACAGATGGGGACCCTTTCGGATACACTTTCATCCCCTTAGATCGGATCTTTTGGGCAATTACCACCTTACACTCTCCGCTGTTCAAATGTGCGGGTTTCGTAAAGATGTTTTTCCTTCGCCCTAAGAGTATCGGGTAATGTTAGTATTTAAGTTAGAAAAACTCATTGGTGGTACCTAAAGGATGTAAGATAAAATACTCCCACATTCATAATTCCTGTTGGTGAACATTTCCAACAGTTGTTATCGGATTAAGTTTTGGTTTTTTAATGGTCCCGTATCTCGAAAAGGAAAAAAACGGAACCCTTACGGAACACTTTATTTGTCCGTCCATCCGTCCGTCCGTCCATCCGTCCGAGTTAACCGTGTCATGTGGGGTATCGTTTGACTCATACTGGACCGTTTTTTTTATTTTACAGTACAGTACAAAAGTAAAAAAATACCTAACATTTATACTTCCCAGTGTGTATATTTTATATTTTAAGGGTAATCTTATGCGCACTGTTACTGTAATTTGTTAAAGAGTGCAAGAACAGTAAAGTTCGCTGCGCAAGAGGCACTTGCACTAATGTATTCTGACCATATTAAGCTGGCACATTACGGCCTACTTATTGTGTCGGTAATGAGGAGCAATTTAATATGAGAACGAGCGGCATACTAATAGCTTTGTACAATGCTCCGCACTTGCTAGCTTATCAATCGATATACCGTAACCTCGGGGTACTTTAGCCCTAGGGGGTAACATTGCCCACCCCAAAAACCATCGTTAAAATGTAATTATTCCATTAAATGTTACATCAGAACCAAGCTACTTACATAGTTCTAAAATTATTTTAACAAGTTAAGATGATTACCACTGAAATAGTTATACTTTTAAGGGTGGCCAATGTTACCCCCTAGGGCTTAAGTACCCCGAGGTTACGGTATTGATTTGGTTACGAGTAGGATGATTATTGATAGTGGCTAAATTTAAGTAGATTTGTGAGGTCTTCGAGTTCTAGGAATCGGGAAGCATATTTCTGATTATCAAGTATGACACGTATCGCTAATGTTTTTAAGGATTTTCATATAAATTTCGTACGACTACATAGAAAAAGGATACACAAAATTCTTGAAACAAAACGTGTGAGGTGTAAGTAACTAAATTAATTTAATTGAACTTATTACCAGCATAGAGGCATTCCATCTTGGTCTTCAGGGTTGGCAAAAAAGAATATCTTTGAATACTTACATAAAATAATAATTACTAAAATTGGTAAAAGAATATAAAATTTATAAAAGGTTCTCGGTGTTTACTTCGCAAGGGTCTAACCGTTTTAAATTCAAGTTTTTTTGTGCAATATACCTAATTAGTCAAACAAAGTGAACGAAATCAGTTAGACAGTGCATGCGCATCGGAATGCGATTTAAGGCTTTCTCACGGCCCTTGCGCATTAGGTAGGCACGTACGACGCGGAATAAATATCATAGACGCGTCGCAGACGCCGCCCCGAACAATGCATGAATGTATAGTGTCATTATAACGTTAGCTGGGTGCCAACACGCTTAACACGGATAAAGTAATACGGTGATGTAAATCTCCAATGAACTGTCAATTTGGACCAATTTTGTGATTTGAAGTAGTAAATTGGCGTTAAAAACAATAAAGTGTTTATAATTTATCATGCTACTCCAACAGTAGTTAATTTATATGCCATAAAATTATTCCGTATAAACGATACATATGTCCCACTCCCACTAGAACCTAGATGAATAGCTGTGTATAAAAACGTTTACAAATTCTTACCTTAACTGGTCTTTCTTTTATTTTCGCCATTACTTTTAGTTGATTTCCGTAATACAACTTTAATTATACCCCGCATCAACTCATCTACTTATACTCGTACATAAGGTAGGTCAGATCAATTAATATGCCATTTAATTTTCGTTTTTTATTTTTTTTGACTTCGCTTGGATTCTCGCCCGACGCTATCATAATGAATGCAAGTCGCGCTATCTATTGAAATATAGTACCTACCATCTAAAAAAAGATAAGATAACTCCGCTATGAGACGATAACAAACTATCACCGAATAATTGCATATCACCGAATAGCCAAGGTTTGCCCTACATCGTATCAAGCTATATAACAGGGTATCATAAGAATATTACGTAAGGAGGTATTGAAAACGAAGGCAACAACATGAAACTATACCAATAACATATTATAGTTATTTTGGTATAGTTTCCTGTAAAGTTCGTACATTTTATGATTGAAATAATTAAGTAGTTCACCATTTTTAAGGTTTTTTATCTCCATAATTTGACACGTTTTCCTGCAGAACTACACATGGTATTAAGTGTTACGCATGAGCTTTGTGTAACGCTAAGTTAAGTTATATTTTTGTAATAAAATAATGAAAAAAATACCAACAAATACTTTTCTCAACAGTTTTGGGTAACGCTGGTAAAATCTTGAATTACTTACTTACAAAAGTGATATCACAAATATATTTATCCTTTATTTAGTCAAGGTAACAATTATGTTTTGGTTCTTCGTGTTTTCGTGACGGATGCGGGTGTCACATAGTACCCACTAAATAGCTCGGTTTGAGTCCAGATACCCAATAACACGCGTAATGCCAGGCTTCCTAATTGCTATACGAAGTGGACTTTATATCGAGTTCTTGGCCCTGGACGCAGTAGGTACCTGGGGCGACACGATAATTGAGCAATGGCATTCCTTGCAACATTACATGTTCTGTTCTTACTTCATAAGTTATATATTTATTAAAGTAGGCGTAGCTTGATTTATACTGAGACTGATTACAGAAATATTTTCTCTGTTTTCAGGTCCGCTTGAAAAAACTGTCAGTCAATCAATCGTACGCATTTTTTTCTCATTCATTGGTCTCGTCTCGTGCCACTTACCTTTTTTAGTTTCACATATCTTTATACTTGCTCGTTGCTGTTTGTTTGGTTTAATTGCTGATAATATTTATATTTGAATTCATATTTGTTGATGCTAGCATCGATCTTTTTTACGCTTGTTCTTTTTCCATGAAATAACTATATTTAAATACTATCTACTTAGTATTTAATTATTATACATTCAGCGATTAACACTTACAAATGTTTAGCTAATTGTTTATCTCATTAAACAGGAAAACAGCTTTAATATTGTTTGATAGTTCATATTACTTATCAAATGTTATCTTACATAATAAACAATTCTAAGTACCTAATCTGTCGCAAATAATTGAGTAACAAAACAGGTGGCGTTTCAATTTTCTCGTAATTTTCGCACGCAGTTGAGAGATTTTAGATCTATTTGTCTCTTTCTAATTAGTCTAGTAAGACAGAGAAATTAATGTGATGACAACAGATAAGTTATATTTCACGATGTTGGTATGGTTATATATATCTTAATAAGAATTTCTTGTTGATTGTCTAAACGGAATATTTTGCTCTTTAAGTCCTAAATATAAATATCTGGTAGCCTGCGGTTGGATTATTGTTAGGTATATCTTGGAGCCTAGTAAATTATCTTCCGGATCACCCGAAGAAAGAGAGGCTCAAAGACATAAAATAGAACGAAAAAAAAACTGGTTTATGAAGAAACGGCATGTCGGTCTCGCAGTTCGCAATAATGTGGTCGTTTAAAAGAAGATGTAGTGACAAGGATTAATCAAGGAATGCTGAAGTGGTTTAGTCATGTGGAGGGAATTGATGAAGTGAGATTGACGAAAGAGATAATATGAGGGAAGAGTAAATGGGAATGTTGGAAGAGGACGGCCAAGGCGAACGTTCCACGATCAGATCGGGGACGTATTAAGAAAGGGCCAGGTCAGGAGATCCTAAACCGACGCACGTGTATGAAGAGACTTATGAGTGTGGAGGAAGCGAGGGGAGTTTGTCTGGATCGTAACAAGTGGAAGAAATCTCTGCCAACCCCTACGGGAAATATACATGATCGGATGTATGTAAAAAATAATTTGGTTTGGTTTGGTTTGGTTTGGTTTTGTCTTAATGTGAATATTACAATCGAAAAATTCAAATTCAAATTTCCATAGACTTGGTAATTACATGAGGAAAATGCCTTAGTCAGTCAGAAAAGTTTCTAATCATAGCACAAAGGGATCTTGAGTAAAAAAATACCTTAATTTTTCCTTGATTATGAATACCGAACCACGTCTTTCTTATAGAAATTTGGTATTAAGTTCTTTTGCAACCAGTTAAATAAGATTCTAGTGTAATTTACGAACCTATAACTGGGATTTAATTACACTTTTTTTAGCCCATCTTGCTTCGATATCGTAATGATATCATTACCGTTTTGGTAGTACTTATTCGCTTGACTGTAAAAGCTACTAAAACTTCAAGATTTTGATAACGCGTAAAAAGCGAGATAGGGAACATCGAGATGAACCCTTGGCTACTTCAACTGAGGGTAGACATTCTGTGAAATCGTATAAGATTCAAAACCTAACGATATTGATATTGAGTTCTTCTTGCAATTTACTTCTAAGAATTTATTTTATATAATCCATTTTGTTCTAACCCATTGACATTGTTTAATAGAACTGGTTTACTTTTGTTTAAGCTATACCTAATTAATATGATACAAAATTATACACAAATTATACCTACCTTTTTCATTAATTATATAAGATATGCCAAATTGCCGCCACCATAAACAAAATCTTACTAATTGTTGAAGCGAGTTCCGCTGATAAGCCCGCTTCCTTCCTCGCCTCTGTTATCTTATTGACGGCCGGCTCTCTCCGTCTCCCTCTAATGACACCAACCATGTGTCTCCACCTCCCTCTAATGTCGCCAAACGTTTATTGTGTATTTAATTTTATCTTACACGCGTTCAGTAGTGAAAATACCTGTAGAATAAACACACTATAAATAAAATGTGTTTAACCACGTAGATGTCAAATAAATGTGAACGCTTGTCGTTCTTTATTATTAGCTAACCCTCTTAGTCATAAACGCGAAATTGCTAAACTGTGCATCAAATATGATGTTATTCGAATTTGACAGAAAATGACAAAGTATTTGCTCCACTGTAACTGCAGGTGCGCTGCTAACCTTTGCGAAAAGAGTAGGCTCGTTTTTTGAAGGTCCCCAAGTCGTATTTGTTCAGAAATACGGCCCGTGCGGTGCGTGGCAAGAAGGCCCTCGAAAAACGCAGGGTAATTGGATTTTCAACTATCAAGATGGTGTCGATGAAATGATAGTTTGGAACGAGTTGTATGATGGTGAAATCCAACGGGTGGTATCAATCAGTGGCGGTGATAAATGCGGTAAAAGACACGAAGCGAAGCAACATCCTTTAGCAGGGCCATGGATCAAGATTTTTGAGAAGCCCCCAGTTGTTGACACATCGGGCAGCTCTGTTCTGACTTCGGTCAAGCGGAAGAAGATGATATTGGCAGTTATTTATTTAATCGTATGACAGTCGACTAGTCGCTTATAACACATACATACATACCTTCACGCCTTCTTTCCCAGAGTGGGGTAGGCAGAGCTACAGAATTAACAGTAACTTTAAAAAAAAAGTTAATTCTGTAACCACAATTTGCACAAACAGGCCGAGATGTTTACAAGTGTATATTAGTGACAGGTTGCAAGCCCATCGCCTATCAATACTACAAGCCTGTATTCCCTTAGTCGCCTCTTACGACTTCCACACAAAAATATATTCCAATTATTATAAAATAGTAATAATATGTCATGTTAAAAGCAATGTAGTTTTTCTGAATAGAATAAGCTCCAGGTCGAAGGTGCTGAGAGTTCCTCGACCAGCTCTATGTTCTACCAGCTGAAGTAGATCGAAACTCCGAAAATAGGTATCTTCAAACGATACTATGTCTATTTACGAAACCGGAGCAAGTTATCCTCTTATTTATATGAGAACTTGACTAACGAGAAAAACAAACAAAGAGTTGGCAATGTTACTATGACCATGTATCACCCATGACACTGCATCTTGTACCTACAGTCGCAAAATAAATGTAGATTAAGAACTAGCTTATATAAAAAAAAATAGCTTCTTCACATTGTAACGGTAAATTTGAATGAAAAGTATTCGTATATCGTAAAGGAAATAATTTAAAGTTAACTCTACATGTACTTGTCGTAACTGTTCTATTCTTGGCGGTAAATACCACATTATCGTTCGAACTGAGCCCTAACTAGACAAGATGCATTCGATGTTCATTATCGTTATCCAAAATGTATGTATAAGATTGACGTAAGCTGTCTGTCAGACGGTCGCGTCCAGCGCCTGCGTCCATTCCATACAGTTTGTCATGTTTCGAAAATCGTTTACGTTATCGTTAAGCAACTTGTCTAGCTTCACTGTTATACACTCGCGGTCAAATAATACGGGTCAGAGTGCGTTTTTCATACTAAAGAGGCCATTTCGAAGCCTTGGTTCCTCGCCAGGGGATGCTATTAGTGAAATCTGATGATGGATACCCAGAGCATCGATACAGGACTTCCAGAGTGCCTAGGATACCCAACTGATTGAGTCTGCGGTTAACGCCGGAATCGTGCATGTTCAGAAAAACATCTAAAATGGCAATAAAATGTAAGGAAATCCAAACGCTGATCCAAACTCTCTCGCTGTGGTGTTAACTGATTGTGTGATCAGTTAGGTATCTTAAGCACTTCTGACCTCCTCTATTGAACCTCAAAGTATCCACTATGAAACCTCACTCAAAACAACCCCTGGCCAGGAACCAAGGCCTCGAAATAGCCTCGTTTGTATGAAAAACGCACTCTGACCCGTATTATTTGACCGCGAGTGTATATCTTATTGTCAACGTTATATTATCTGCTGACAGTAATGGCGACCCGGTTGAAAACAATCCGATAACATGTCAAAAGCAGAATGGTTTTTCGAATAGAGCCCCTGGGCCGAGATTCTAGGTGGCAACAACTAAATCGTTTTGTACCTGTTATTACACCTCAAAAACAACATAGTTGTACCGAAAAGATTACAGCCCCTTTTGGGCGATGATTTTAGTCACCGCAATGCCTATTAAAATCTAATACATTTATCAATGTCATTTTTAACTTTTAACATAGAGATAAAACTAAATGGGATTTATATGTTTTTCGTAACATTGTCGCATACGTGAGGCCCGGTGATCTCAGCCCGTGAAATGAGCGCGTGCGGGGAGGGCCGCAGGGCCGAAATTATTTCACATCATCGTCACGCTGTGCGGCCACGCAGATAACTTCCTACAATAGCCACGGTACAGTCGACTACAAACAGTTGTAAGTATCCACTTTTGGACCTTATTACGATGCAATAAGGTGAAAAAGTGGGTTTAGAACCATTTCGAGATAGTTCGTTTTGAATGAGACATGTATGTGTGTGCTAACCACAGAACTGAATATTTTGAGTGAACGTCGCTGCTTCATATTTTTTTGATATACATTCGTTCCTTGCAATGATTCCTAACATTTACTATAAGGAATATAAGGAATATCTCTAACAGGGTTCTTATATGATTTTTGTGTTTGGTTTTATAAGAAGTTAATGATAAATTCCTGCGTTGCCAACCCTAAAAAATGGGATTTAGTGGCTGTATACTAGTGATGTTACTAAAAAAAAACACCATGTCTGCTGACACGTTTTGTTTTTTCGCATAATTAAACGAGCAAAAGCAATTTTTAAGCATTAAAACGCCGTTGTCGTCACCAAAACGTTTTTTTTTTCGGTTTATTCTTAATATGGGATTATAGTTATTTCTCCAGCGGCCTATGTGAGAAATAAGAGCCAATAAAGTACTAGCTAAATTGGATTACGCCGCAAATAATTGGATGGACATCACTTGCGTGCGCGACACGACACTTGTTGGTTGGTACCTAATATTGACTTGTATGAGTACTTAAGTAGTCAATTAGTATCGTTAAGTCTCAGTTTTCTTGTTTAGGAGCTTAAGTTCGAAATATTAATAAGGTAATGTCGAATATACGCCAAGGATTCCAGTAACCGGCAGGCAACGCGCTAATCCCATTACTAAACGCTCTCCCACACTGAAACACCATGACACCGTAAATGTATTGTGTTATTTACGTCCAATATTTAATTTATAACAAGCGACAAAATCCAATCTGCTACGCATCGGTGTTATCAAGCAGCCGCAGGCGGTGGTAGGGAGGCGGAAAATTGAGGAGATTGGTGTCGAGACGCGTGGGCCAGCGAGGGGGTGCAGCGGGTGGGGGGGAAGCGTGACGGCGCCCGTGACGTCACCGTCACGCCCCCGTCCACAGTGCTAACGATAAGGGAGTTTGATCTTTTGGAAAAACGATATTTTCCGACTATGTCGTAAATCCCTTTTTTGTTTCAATTTGTTCACTTTGTTCCCTGAAGAAATTTTACCGTCATTGAATTTAAAGATTACCGATACAATCAATATACAAATTGATGTCATTACAAAATCTTTAACATTTCTGAAATATACAGCAGGAAATAATAGAGATATTTAAGGCTTTTGGACTAAATTGCAGTCCTTAATCGTTTTCAACGGATTTCTGATCAATTATTCCTTTTGTAGTCTCTAAGAATTCTATAGTTTTTTGTATGACTATTTGTTAAGACTGGAAGTGATAAGTATAAGCACCTTAAGTCATATAATACTGACATTGAAATAAGAGCTATCTAAGTACTCTAAAATATTATAACTATATTATCGTAAACATACTCGTAATGATAAAGTCCATTTTCAGTCCAATAGATACAATTTGAAAAAAAAAAAACATCTTTTCAGGGCCGTTAAAACATTATCTAATATTCAGTTTATGACTTCTTAGTACCTTTATCATAAGTGTTTATTTTTATTACACTTCACGTATTATTTATTATTTTTAAAGTTTCGATTTGTGGTAATATTATTTAACTATAGGTATTGGATTGCACCGTGTGGTTATATTTTGGGGCCAGCGCCTCTATCTACTATATTTACCCCTATTACGATGTCAAACAATCAATCAAGTCATTGATTTGCGTAAAACATAAAATGCATGGAAATACAGTTGTTCTAGGATTAAAAATTATGCTTAATATTAGTCAACCACAGAAAACAATGTGCATAATACATTCAACTTAACTTCTAATCGAATAAGAAATCATTCAGTTCATCTAATAAGAAAATCATTTCAATTTGCACAATTCATTCAATACTTTATAGTATAGTTTATAACTCGGCCGCCTCAACAGTCAAGTTTTTGAAGAGCTTCATAACGTTAACAACGCCATTACACAACAGTTAAAGAGAGTGCAGAATAAGGCCATGAATTAGCTTCTTAAAATAACGCTGGGTACAATGTCTAAAAATAACCATCAAGTAATATGCTTTGGCGATCCGTGAGGTGCCAGAGATCAAACAACCCTGTTAAGTAGTTTACTTTTAAGTAAGCCAACTCTCTCACCCCCTGACTTATATTCCGCGTAATATGAATTTCTACTCGCCGAGTAAATAAGTGGATGTTAAAAATAAATCCCAGATTCGCCACTCGTTACTGTCATGATGGAACCGGAGAGGCGCCGCCATATTTCACGACTATATGTATAGGTAGTTCAACACCATCGTTCACATGAACATTATATTCCATGGATTAGAAACCAAGTTATTCTCGTACTTTAAAAAAAAAATGTATTTTTACCGAGACTAATTTTGATGTTTTTTAGGTATTTGTTTTTTGTAATCATTACTAAAATACATACACAACCGGGCAGGCAGAGACTATGCAACACCACCGGTCAAAACTTACCTCTTTCGCCTGCTCTACATTAAATTACATTAAATCGGGTGCTTTTAATTTAACCCTTATTCATTACTTCTAGTCTAGGGCGGCTCCTCCTGACCAACATCTCCACCCATTCTCACTCGCCATACCTCTTCCGTAACTCATAACATAAATATCCAAACCATCTTAAAATAGAATTCTCTCCATCATATAGCTAACCAAGTCTTCTCTTAAGAAACACGTGTATCCGGCTGCGAGTGACATCATCATTTTTCACCTGGTTGTAATTGTAATACTACCTACTGCCGTGATATTTAAAAACCTTACAGATATTAGGCCAGTAACAATAAAATGGCAACATTAAGTATACGGTCTTAAATAATGTTGTTACTTAAATAAAATAATTCCATTCATTAGTGTCGTTACGTTACAAGTGGAAAAATCTAGATCTCCCTTTTTTATTAGAGGACACAGTGACGTTTATTTGAACAAATTTACTGGAAAAACTACTCCCACTCACAGCAAATGACGTCGAACTGAAACCCTTGTGGGTGCGCAATATAGATAAACTCCCACGCACCGAGGAGATAAATTACTACTCTGACCAGGTCTACCTCACAATATTACCACTTTGATCAGGTCGCTTTTAATACGTCCGTTTACGAAACTTGATTAACCGATAGTAAAGGGATAGTTTCTGTTGTTAAGGAAATTCTTTGGCGAAATAATAATTATGACTTGGCCTTGTTTACTAACTGCGTGGAGAGAACTAATAAGTAACTAATTGTTAATTGCAGGGTTTCGGTACTTTAATCGATTGTCACTTCGAACGACTGGATTTTATCATACCATTAGGCACTGTTTAGTTTCCGAGAAAGCCGGTAACGATAAACTAATCTATCACGAAATAAGCCAGTTTACATCTACTGTAAACAAAATAAATAGAGTGTTCTGGTGTATTTTTTTGCTGACTGTACCTGTCAAAAGTTCTACGGTGTAGGTTCGTAGCAATTTTCCTTTTTGTCTGCACAATTGTAGCGTAGCGGCGTAGCGCGTCTGCCGTGGGCGTGGGCGTCCCGTGGGCGACCGTTCGTAAACCGTATTGCATCCCGCGACAGCCACGCTGCGCAGATACGGCTGTGGCCGTATTTTACAATTTGCGACGCTTCAGCGGGATTGTATGGAGGGATTATGCACCGATGGAGTTTAGTTTATTCTTATCAACTGTTATAAATGTTACGAAACAGAAACCAAAGTTGATTGTGTTAAAGAATTAAGGACCATTTCGATCCCATTTTCGAATTTTAATTATTAGTTAATTTAGTTACAAATCAAAAAACTCGCACTCAATGGGGTGGATCTATTTTTAAGGATTAAATACTCGTGGGGTCTCTGGAAGATTACGTTAATAATAAAGCATTATTATACCTATAAAATACCTAAATGAGTTGCTTTTAGTTTCGCAATAAAATGCGAGAAAATAATATTTTCTGACGAAAACAGTACAATTATTAACTGATCGTATAGGCTGTATCATTGCTTAGTAACAAGTTGACTTGTGCCTGGCGCCGGCCTGCGGGTTATGACGTCACGCTCCACGTCTAGACATTTTTTACCATGACGTCACGTCTCCCACGGAACGCCTACCGATTCGCCTTATATTTAAATATAAAAAGTAGGTTATTGTCAACATGGAGATGGAAATAAACGAGCGTGACACTTTTTCCGCTAGTCTGGTTCCTTGTTTTAATTTGACTTGTCTAGACTGTTATGGTTTTCTTTAGGGATGCGGAGGCATATATTTTATGTCATAGCTGTGGCGAGCCAGTTCAGATCCCATCTGGTGGTGAGGTTCCGAGTCCTTAGGGTTGGCAACCGTCTACTTATTTAAATGTCATGCCCAACACAGTAAAACAAAAGTGCTAACGCAACCGTGTTTTAGTAGTGTTCTGACGGACCCTGCACAAGGTTTGACCGTTCGGGAAGACTTCCTATTGAAAGCAAAGTGTTGAATTCTTAGCAGGCCCCACATGCTGCTTAACAAGAGGACAGGAGTTACATTCTTCTGACTGTCGAATATTGACATCTCGGCTTGTCCTGTTTGTTTGTGCCTTGTTGTTGGCTAGTGACTGGGTAGGTATCGCTTTATTGAGTCTAGACAGCATACGCTGGCTTTAACTAAATTATTACAGTTCAAACAATGGTGGCCAAACATGCACTAAATAAATACATACATACATACATTAAATCACGCCTGTTTCCCAGAGGGGTAGGCAGAGACCACTTCTCTCCACTTGCTACGACCTTGACAAACTTCTTTCGCTTCTTCAACATTCATACATCGAGTCATGCACGCACGTCGGTTTCGGGTACCTACTTAAAATTCGGCCCTTTTCCAGTATTTATCCGATTTGATTCGAAAAAAATAAAATAATAATTAAATATCAGGGGATATTCATACATATATTGTCCCTGTTCCAATCTAAGCTCGCTATGGATACAAATAAATAAATAAATAAAATAAATAAATATCAGGGGACAAAGACAAAGGAGCGCTCATCATACAAATATTAGCCCTTACCGGGTTGCATCCGGGACAGCTAACCTGAGTACCCGCGCCGTCAAGCCAAAATGGAGAAAGTTAGAAATGCCAAAGTTTCCGTTAAGTTGGTACAGTCAACTTTAAATGTAGCTGCACATTTTAGAATAGAATTGAATAGAAAATATTTATTTCGCTTTATTTTTACGTATATTTAGTGTGTGAAAAGTCGTTCTGCGAAAATGATTTTGTTTAAACCTTGTCGCTTTAACGCCTTTGACAGACGAGTATAGTAAATAGTTCAAACATTACGTTAAAGTGACAAATCACTAAAGAGTGCAGTCATAAAGAAAGCTCGCCGTATTATTTATTACACTGAATTCTATTTTAACCACAGATATAAGAAAAAGGGATAATACAAGATAGTTAATTTAAATATTAAGTGTTGTGACCTTTTCCCGTTCACTTTAATCTTCAATTAGTAACACGCAAGTGCCCAAAATAATTTAAAAAACGATTCGCTGAAATTGTGACACGCATAAATTTAACAACATTAAATATTATTATAACTAGCTGTTGCCCACGACTCCGTCCGCACAGAAAAATAAAACGTAGCCTATGTTCATCAGGGATAAATGTAGGATCCAAATGGTAAAAGATTTTTCCAAATCGGTCCAGTAGTTTCCGAGCCAATTCAATGCAAACAAACAATCAAACATCATTAAAATCTTTGCTCTTTTTAATATTAGTGTCGATTTAGATATACGTACCTGTACCCGTCTTAGGTTTGGTATGTATTTAAAATAATTTATTTACTTTTTGTTATAAATGAAAAAAATGGTTCGTACAATACAGATATATAAAAGTTACCAATCAAGTCGAACTTTCGGTCCCAATTGTTTCATTTGTCCGAAAATTCATGAGTAAGATGCATTTTTTCTGAGACCTTTTAACTTTCTCTGATTGTTATGAAACAAACTTAACCTAACCTATATAGGTTCAAAAGGTTAAGTACACTATATTTATGTAAACATAATGAAATGTTAATGGTGTCAGAAAAAATACATTTCTACCTCATACATTTTCAGGTAAATAAAACAGTTGGAAAAGAAAACTCGAACTTGCCTAGGTTATCATATTTAAAAAAAAAACATACATTTGAAACCATTTATTCAAACAAACAGAAAGCTAGCACATTCATTGATTTACTATCAATTTAATTATTTGGTCCGGTGTGAAAGGCCCGGACTGGCCCGCGAGCATGCTTGCCCTAGTCGTGACTGCGCGCGCGCTCGCAGAGGCGCATCTCAAGCGTGTGAGATACGTCCCATTGCATTATTCACGACCCAATTCGAACATGCTATGCCGTTGACCCACATCGCCTACTCTACTCCCAAAAACGGGCACAACTATTATAAAATCATCCCACAATGCAACTTAATTTCAAGCCACGCAGAGTTGAATGTTCTATGGGTTTTAACTTTGTACATGCTGCGTTTCAATTTAGAAGGGCAATATTGCCTCAACTGACTATATCATTTGCATGTGTCTGATGACATGCGCGATGTTTCATGCCTTTATTGTAATGGATTGTACGGGCTTGTTGCTTACGTCTTTCGATTGGCCCCAATATACTGACGACTATCACATCTACGAGGAACTTGGTGATTTTCACGCTATCGTACTAATATCATTAATGTGAAAGTCTGTGCCGGTACCGGCCATACTTGATACTCAATGACTATGAAATTTGGCACACAAGAAGGCCTAACGCTGCAGACATACAGCACTATTATTTGTAACTGTTTACTCCGACTTAGCTTGAATTATTCGCTCGCAACTGACTGTACGAGTAGCATCTATCTTTATAATAAAATAAAACAAACACACAGGAATTTGAAAGGTATCAGTAAATGCCGAATCGAGCGGTATGCGAAAAAGCCTCATTTAATGCAGCGCAAAATATTGCTAAACCTGAAATGCAGCTCGGCAATTTTGTGACACGTGAAGTGCAGAGGTAACTGTGCCCAATAAGTTTGTCTTGTGCCAGATTAACTCCGAGTCCTTCGTCGACGGGTTTTATTGACAAATATATTTTTCACATGTATGTTATTTGTCAGAGGCTAGTAGGCAGCTTATTAGTTTTTTTATAATATTATACTACAACTGTTATACAACTTTTTATTCATAGTGGACCAGTAAAATGATCGAGTAGGTATACTTATTTCGACTTACTTGCCATTCTATGTTCAGAGACCGTATTGTGAGCTGATATACTCGTAACTTGTCAATTACCAGGCAGGGAAAGGGACCGAGTTATAGCTATCATATACAGTGTCTCTTTCGCTGCTCTTACGGCCACAGTTTGAAGTCCATCATGGTACCGCTCGCAAGTGCTCAATATTTTACAACATTCAATATTTTACAGCATGCTTAACATTTTAATTGTCTGTTTAATTTCAAACCAAAAATAAAATTGCAATGATTTTTAACGTTTAAAATGAGTATCATAATTTCATTGGCTATATTATACTATACTCAACTGTATGTGGGCAGATAGCGTGCAGATACCATTTAAGAATAAGTTTCTTTCTTCACCTTTTAAAGTAATTTAACGATAAAGGAAAACAATTATGATCATTAAGTTCTCTTCCGACAATTTTGCGTAGGAAGGTTGCAACGAAGACCATAAAATTTTAAAACTTTATTCGCGTTGCTAATTACGTTTCTTTTAAGACATAAAGTGGTGCGATATTATTAGTCTATAAATTTGATATAAGGGCTAGGCCTCCAAAAGTTGTAAATATAACTCTTGAGACAGTAACACGTGTTAACAATGGTTTTGGGACCTTGGGATACGTGGATATTAAGTTAATATTTGGTAACGCTCGCAATGTAACTCTCGAGACAACATATTGCCGGACGTTTCATGTCTTAAAAATATGTAAGAGTTCGTAATTAACGTGAAAATAATATAATGAAGTGAATTAATGTTATTCCATTCAGCACAAGATGATGTTTTAAATAATAATCTTGCACTTAAAAGTCTCGTGGTAAGTTTTGGACACGTATTTTTATTATGAAGAAAACACATACATTTTTGAAAATATGTTAATCAATTAATATTGGCACGATTTGTCAAATTTGAACAGCTTAATATTAAAATGAAATTCTCATAACGCAATGGTACTACACTTACCTATTTTAGTAAACTATTTATAAAGTTATTCACAGGACAGGAAGTTATAGGACATGTAAAAAGTAGAAAAATTAAAAATTTTGGTGGCCTAACCCATAAGCTAGGTCCCTATGTTTTGATTCCCACGAAACGAAAAGCAATTAAATAACGTTGGTGTTCTGTTATAAATGAAAAGTGACAGTTGGTATTTAAATGGGCATCTCGTTCTTTAGATAATCTGCTCTGCCTTTTAATGACTTCCATAAGTGGTAAGCTTACTGCATAGATAATCGGAGATTCCCATTCTAATTTAGAAAATACATCATCATAGCATTTAGTTCCTAAAGTTCATAAAACTGTTCAAAGTAAGATAGATAAGAAGAGTAAGGGTATTCCACTTTGTTTATAGGCTCGTCTTATTTTCGAAACCAGAGAAAAAGTTACATACATACATACATACCTTGACGCCTGTAATCCCAGAGCGGGGTAGGCAGAGCCACAGAATTACCTACAACTTCAAAAAGTTGTTGATGATTCAGCAACCACACTTTGTACAAACAGGCCAAGATGTTTAGCGAGAGAAAAAGCTAACGATATGATAACCTTATGGTTTAAGACATTGTGGAAAGAGACCCGCCCCAAGCACACAACCAATTACACCTAGGCTCTTTAAAGAGCACCGAATGTGCAGTCTCGATCGAGATAATGGCCAATACGAGAACGGTACCGAGTGAACCGGATGCGAATGCTATCGCCCGGTGAAAGTAGATCTCACAAAAAATGATCCCATTCCTTGCGTTGCTTATATTTCATGAGACATTCACTAACTGGTACCAAGAGCTCTAGAACGTGGCCCGTTTCGAAAGGACTTCGTGATGTGCGGATTGTGAGGCAACCTTCCCGTCAGTCAGCTCTTCGATGTCTTGATGGTTTTAGGTTACCTACTGTTCTACATCAACAAAGGTTTATCAAATTTCGTGGCGCAAAACATTCCACGCTTTAAAAAAGTAAGGCTGTTTTATTGTATCGATTTGGCACTATAAATGTTTATTATTCAATCTGAGTACCTATAATATTAATATAAAATATTGATTCTGAGAAATGTTTTCGCTTATATACTGGGTGGAAGATGGGGCAGTAAGGGTAGCTACTAGATCCCTTGCTGCTAAATGCTCTAAGAAGACCTTTACTAACTTTTTAAGTGATGACAATCGACATTCACAGTTTTTTGATAAAATGTACAGTCTGCGAGAAAATCGACAGATTACAGTTTTTTTTTAAATCCTTATCTGTCCTATTAAAACACTCTTTGAGACTAACTAAGGTAAGGTTAGAGTACTAGAACACCCACAAATCAAAGAAAACCTTTTCCATACAGTTCGTAGGGTAATTAATTACAAAGTGAAATTATCTTTACTTTTAAGATAATTAAATATTAATACAACTACAATTAGGATATTAAAAATGAGAAAAATCAGTATTATTGAAAAAAATACAACTAGAGACTGTGTGGAACTCTAAATACGAACATTTTGCTACACACACAGATGAAGCTGGCCGTCATGGATGAAACAGGTTAATAATTAAAATTAATGTATTTACTGAATTTAAATTTTGAAATTAGAACGATGACGATCTTATGCTTTATTAGAATTTTCGTTTTCTCAGAAACGTTCTTTTAGGCGGGTTTACATATTTAATACTTGGTTAACACAAACTCCACTTAAAATTACGGTTTTCTGACTTTTACTAACCTAGTATTGGTGCAAGTGGCCTTTAGTTGCCTACATACTGTTTAATTTTCTTTAAGCGTAAAAAACAACACGCGAACGTTTCACTTTGTATTTAATTACCCTACGAACTTTATGGAAAAAGTGTTCTTTGATTTTGGGTGTTCTAGTACTCTAACCTTAGTTGGTATCAAATGGTGTTTTAATCCTTGATAGAAATCGGACCGATTGCCATTAAAAAAATGTACTAAATTCTGACGATTTTCTCGCTGACTGTCTATTTTATCAAAAATCTGTGAATGTCGATTGTCATCACTTCAGAGCATTATCGCGTAGCAACAAGGGATCTAGTTGCTGCCCTTACGGGAGTAAGGTAACTTACCCTCACAAAAATCTTAACAAATTTTTATAACTTAGTATTTAATGTTTGTACTGCTGAAGAAAAACAGGTTTTCATCTGAAATCAGCTATACATACATATCTATTTAGACTAGAGTTGAGAGAATGAATTAGTGCTCAAATAATAAGGGACACAAATACTGTAAAATGATGAGAATTATGATTTTGCATATGGATATCCAATGGGCCTCATAAGAAAGCTCAAGGTCACTCAGAGGGCTATGGAGAGGGCTATGCTCGGGGTTTCTCTGCGTGATAGAATCAGAAATGATGATATCCGCAGTAGAACTAAGGTTACCGACATAGCCCGAAGAATAGCTAAACTGAAGTGGCAGTGGGCGGGGCTCATCGCACGCAGGACTGATGGCCGATGGGGTCAGAAGGTTCTTGAGTGGCGTGCGTGGACCGGGACACGAGCTGTGGGTAGGCCTCCAACAAGATGGAGTGACGACCTTGTAAGGATCGCGGGAAAGCGGTGGATGCGAAAAGCACAAGACCGGTCTGAGTGGAGAGCCTTGGGGGAGGTCTATGTCCAGCAGTGGACGTCTTTCGGCTGACATGATGATGATGATGATGATATGGATAAAAATAACTATATTCAACTAAACATAATAGGAAATATGATAAAATGTAGAAATATCATATTGATTAATAATTAATTGCACCTGACAGTCGGATGGCTTTAATCGATTATCTTCGTGTTGCTCAAATTTATGGATGATTGAATCGTTTCCAGTCTCAGGTGTTTCTTGTTGACCTTTCCGTTACGACCGACGCAACGAATTATTAACCAAAATACAGTCGTGTGGAATAACCGTTCTCACACAACCGAAACAAATCACAGTGAACAATGCAATAAAGAAATGTATAGTTAGCACCGGTACTAATTGATTAATGTGGTTTCGGCGGTACTGCGTATATGAACTCTCTCACTCGCTCCGACGACAATGTTATCTGCCGCACGCTCGAAGGAACACAATCAATGGGCTAATAGAAGAAATCCATTCTCACTTCAACCAAATGAAGTCGATGATAGATTTTGCATTGTCTCTTACTTTTGACGTGCCCAATTAGCTCAACTAAATCAAAAACTTTGACAAGCCCAGTGGAAGCCACTAGCCGGATAGCCGTAAGTAGACAGCTGATAGCGCATCAGTGCATCATAACGTCTTCTTTATTAAGTTCACTAAATAATATCAAAGAATATCCTACCTGCTGACAGTTGCTGCTCGAACCTTTTTTTTAAGATAAGCTTATAGGTTGCTCAGCTGCCCAGTTATGGTGATAGACAGACACCTTTACTGAAGTAGATTTGATTAGTTGTTCTCACTCTTGGATCATTCTCATCGTTTACCATCACGTGCGTGGCGAGTCGTGTTTCAATGAAAAATCTATCACAATATTTAAAAAAGCATTATTCCTCAAATTTCCATGGTATGTTATTGTTATTAATAGTTAATACAGACGTAGTACAAGAAATATCAGCCATTCTTTTCGCCGTACGCTACGGTCGACGCCACAGGAACCACGACTAGTTGGCTTCCGAATAATGAACCGAATTTGGCAATTTGTGGCCGTGTTGTGGAACAATCAGGCCGCTGACACCAATCATTCAGAAATGTACTTTAGGTCTTGTCGGTGTTGAGATATAGTGGGTACCCGTGTTATTTTTAAGTTTGAGTGTTTAAAATTTATAAACTAACAAGAACTATTCTGAATCTGCATATGCTGATGGATTATGATGTTGATTTTTTTAGGAATTACCTTTTATATAGATCTGTTAAAAGTTTGAAAGTAAAGATAGGACACCGTGCAAAACTTTTCAAAACTAGTCTATATGATTGACAAGTATTTCGATGGCCTTTAGTAAATGAAAGTTTTTGTTTAATTTACGCCGAACTGCGTTTTTAAAAGTTTAATTACCGGGTTAACCAGATTCTCCACATGCAAGGACAGCCGTGCGATACTACCCAGCCAGTTATGCAAGCGATATATCGCGGCGTGAACCGGCTTATTGGGCGATTGCATCACGCGTTGCGCGTGTGTGAAACTGTGCTTAATTGTGCGAAAAATCTAGATTATGTTGACCTTTCCTACCTGGCGTCTTGAGTAGCTGTTACTAGGCTCAAAACTGCTGGTTTTGGAATGTTTGTTGCGCAAACGGACAGGACTTATAAACTATTTATCGAGGTACCTATCTGTGTTTTACAAATCCCTTTTAACGTTACAACCAATAAGTATTAAGCATATCAACCTAAAGTTCAAGTAGGTAAATGTAAGACAAATATGAACAGTTAAGTTCTTAACTTCTTTCCGAAAAAACAACATAGCTTACGTAAATGTTAACAATGTTAAAAACCTTCACGCAATTTATGGATTGTCGTTAACGAATACTGGCGAAAATGTGACCTAAATAGCAAGAACTGGAACTGCAAGTGTCATTATTAATACAGTAGGTATAGAGAGCGGTATATCGATCAGGCATTGCCAAACCAGCTCGCTCTCATAGTCACGCGCCGCTCGCCTAATTGCAAATGCACACGATTCATAACGTGTAATAACATTTTTTATTTATTTTAACCTTTCGAAAGACAATGAATCGGCGAGATCGTGCGAATGTGAACATTAATGACAGACGACCATTACAGATAGTCACACATCTCAGCAACAGGATAAATGCTCGACCTTTCAGACGGTATACACAAAGTTAAACTTTATTGTAAATTGAATATGCTTCATCATTCAATTAATGAAACTGTTAGTTTACGAAAGAATTAATGTTAGTCTTCGACTTCTATATTCCGTGATCAAAATAGATTATTTTGGAGGTTTTACAAAACAAATTACCGCCCCAATGCACTTGAAAATGCTTCTGGATTTAAATGTAGCAATATATCAAATTTTAGACCCATTTGTGTGAATATAATGGCCATCATGAGATTCATGAGTCTGCAAACGGTCGTGAGAATCCCTGCGAAGTGCTGCTTTCTCACGACACTAACCATGATATGGATGTCTTCACAAAAGGTATTAGACGCTTGCCATTATTTTCCATATGCTAAGTAAGGAAAAAACTCTTATATATCATGATATATGCGTCGCATTTAAGTTGCAATTTGGTGTTTAAAATAATAATTCATGTTGCATTTACTTAAGTTTTTGATGTTTGAGTCGCTATAATAGTTATAATACCTATGTGTATGGGCTATTTTTCTAAGACAATTCGTCGTACCGACCGCGTTCGATTGCCAATTATCATGCATGATTTCATATCTCCCTTCATAAATTTTGGACGCGGCCGTTTGAAAGACTTGGGACTGCAGGGAAACTACAAATAACAAAGCTAAGTAGTTACTTCAGTAACAAATAAATTTTGTAAATGTCAACGTTTAAGTCCTATAAGTAACACAGTTTTAACTGACCATTAGTAACTCTAGTCACCTTACAATAAGGGTCATTGTTGGTTACTTAACAGTGATGCTGTTAGTAATAGTCTTAGCACATTGATAGCGGCTATATTATTTGTAACAAAGCTAAAGAAAGGGCCCGGTTAATCAAAACAAATCCCAGGCGTCCATCACACCGATGCGTAACGTTCCAAACAAACGAATAGAAAGCGAGATTTGAAAACGTCCGTCGAGACAAGGATCGGCGTAACAGACGTTATAATTACGCAAGGCTAAACTGGAGTCAGTCATGCATGCGTACCAAGCCAATGGTAATCGAATCAACCAATGATTCAACCGTTTTTCAGGAGATTTTATGGTTACGAGTTAAATTTTTAACTAAGTGATATAACCGTTGTATAGAAGGGCTTCATTACGTCAAAGAATAACAAAAAACAAATATAATGTTGAGCGAAAGCAAAATGTCACGTCACCATTATTTTACGCTTAGGTACTGAATGGCCATTCCTTACAAATATTTAATAAATACCAACTTATTTATGCTTAACCCAATCATCTCTTAGTTTCGTCATAAATTAAACGGTACAATACAATCATAAAACTTAAACCGCCAATCGGCAAGGTTAAGTGTCACCTCGCCGATTAGATGTCTTGTAATTTACGCCTGTCACTTAACGATTGCTATTGCTTCCCATGGCATTAGCCATTACCATTTCTGGCACGTCTTGTAAAGAAGTTGGCCGGTATTCCCCACCTGAATTCCAGCATCATAATGCGACCCTCAGGTTCAATAGCCCGGGCTCAGAATTTCGCCATAACGCTTTAACTGGTTATATCTATATACGACGGCTATTGTGAGTCTTAGATAGACGATAATTGGAGGTCGATGTGCGAATTGTATAAGATCAGTGATACATAGGATCAATGGTACAATTTTGGTTAGTTTTTCAACTTCACCGCCTATCAAAGATAACATTGATATATAACGGTATTGACGATAATTATGTTGAGTACCTAAATGTTTTCGATAAAATATTTGGAAAATTTCGTTGAATTTAGTTATTGACTCTAAAGGATAGTCATAGAAGGCAATAAAAGACATCGACGTCGTTTGTGGTTTGTAATTAAATTACTTATCAAAGCGGATATTTCCAAAATTCAAGTTTTGAATTCCTATGCCAATAGTTGTGAAGCAATGTAAATGAAGTGTCCGAGGAAGGCTAGCTCATCAAGCAGTCCGCGAGCGCGCGGGGTCGGCGACCGCATTGGGCAGCGTTCGTTCACTCGTCTATTTACAAGCCAAGGTGAGGGACGATCACGCCAATACACGAGAATGCTAGAGATGCGTAAATTAAGCAGTGATTGACCTCGACTGTTTTGCTATTAGAGGAATTTCAGTTTTTCTTATAAGCATGCACGCGAACATTCGCAACGGATTTTAATGCGTAAGCGATTAATTTTTCGCTTCGCAGATTTTTTCTATCACACAAGAACATTCATTACAATAAAGACGGCAAAGTGACTATTGACAGAAAATATCCTTAGATTCATTTGATTATGCGGTCAAGTAATAATGCTTTCTCTTAAACAAACATCACTTTAAACTTCGAATAGCGTGTTGTGATTTAGATAGTTTTAAGACTCGTCCCTTACGTTTTTTATATCCTTTTGGAGGTGGGAGGACCTTGTGCAGGGTCCGTCCGGGTTGGTACCACCATCTTATCCATTAACCTACCGCCAAGCAGCAGTGTTCACATTGTTGTGTTCCGGTTTGGGGATAAGACAGCCGGTGAAATGACTAGCATAGAGGCATTCCATCTTCGGCCTCAGGGTTGGCAACGCATTTGCAGTCTTAGGATTGCGGTCTTATGAATGCGAATGTCTATGGGTCACAGTTTCCACTTACCATCAGGTGGCCTGTGTGCTCGTTTGCCTTCCTATGATATAAAAAAAAAAAAAAAAAAAAAAAAAAAAAAAAAAAAACCTAATGTAAGCCACCTACGTACTCAAGCGCCAGTTTAACCATAAAAGGAAAGATTGTCAAACTACCCATTAATATAGTTGCCACAGCCGATATAAATGTTTACCGCAGTCTCCGCAATAGCCGCGCGACGCGCAACACGTGAACGTCCGAACTCCAAGGTGAGAGTCATGGCCGCCGTTTCCATGACTTTAGGTTTAACTTAGTTTTCTCCAAACTAATTGAATTATTTCGTGCGCACGCTCAATTAGGCATCCTCCGGGCTGTGACACCCGTAGGATTAGATCTAATTGCTACAAGAGAGCTAAGACAACTTAAGAATTTAATTAACGTGCTATATATTACTTAATACTGGGAAAGTAGATAATTTGAATTACATTGCATTGCATGTTTGCGTGCAGTTCAGATTAAACAGTAATTGAAATGTTTCAAAGATGTAATCGTTGATAAACAAATTAGTAAGCCAAAAAATAGGTGGCGTTTGATGACTTCATTGAGACGCCAATGATTCATGGTGGTTGTTTCGTAATTCTAAGATTAAGGAAGGTTTTCAAGTAGCAACAGTGACAGGTTATTGACCGCAATTAGGGTAGATCGGCAAGCGAGATGATTTATTTTCCTGCCGGGGAGCTGTTAGCTTTATGAGCGCCACTTAAGACAAACTATACGATAATTGCTTTATTTATTTGTTTTAAATCCTGTTGACATAAACACAACATTGGTATACAATTTGAAACCTAACATGAACGATATTACGTGTCGGTTCCTTCCTGTGAGTCCTGTGACGCTTCAACAGAAGGACACGGTGCCCTTTTAACACAATCTAGTATTGTGTCGCTAACTATTCATTTTTGATGTTTCAGGAGATGGGAGATGTTCTTGACGAGGATGAAGAGATGAGCGACTGGCTGATAGAGAGGGAGTCCAAATCTGGCGTGGTGCTGCACGACAGGCTTATGACAGATGCTGCCCTGGGCGCGGTACCCATCAAGACAGAACACTCCTACAGCCTACACTCCGACGTGGAGTCCTTACCACCTTCACCACACCATACCAAAGTTGATGGTTAGTACCGAGAACTTTCAGATATGTGGTAGGTAAACTTATAAAAGTTTACATATTTTCATGTTTGACTAGGTACCTAGGAGTTATACTACGTTTTTTATGTGGGAATGCCTAAAGGTGTATTTCTTAGCAGAGAAATACATAATTAATAATAGAGTTTATTAGATTTCCCCAGAAAGCTTAACTTAGACCATAATTATAATTACGGTGATACCCAGCAGGTATAACTAGGTCATTGTTGCCTGGCTAAATATAAAACTCAAGCTATTACCCCGATAATTTCACATGAACCGCGTCATGGATTTTTATTAGTGCATTGCGCCGTGCCATGAAAGTGCAGAGGTGTTTCGGAATGCGCAGATTGTCGTTCACGTGCGTTCCGAATATGTAAAAATTCCACCTCATCGAAATAAGGAAATGCTCCGAAGCACGTTTTGCTTTCTACCAGTAAATACATGTTACTCAAACTTGGTATGAAGGAAGTGACCTGGTAATTGTATTATTAATTTTGTGAATTGAAATTCCGCGGAATGATTCTTATCCAGTCTTTCCTAGATTACAAATGAATAATTAATTAAGCATTGAGATTATGGATTAAGTACAAAAGTTCTTCATATATTAAAACATATTGGCAATTCTTGTGGTTTAGTTAACTAGTTTGAAAATAACGCAAAAAATCTATCCTTGAATTCGCATTACTCCACATCAGATATAATAAATAACTGCCCAAACAGTTTGATATTGTTATAATTACCTCTTAAATCCTATTGAGTATAACGAGAAGCTGTTATTGATAGCTGATCTAAACAAACACGAATGTTAAATAAGTACTAAAATAGTTTTACATGTACTTAACCTAAAAACATGTACGTCAATATGTATACCCTCTTATGAAAATGTTGTATTTAATTTAAAACTTTTATTAAATTATCGACTTTATTATAAAACGTGGATAGTTTGATCTACTTCGGCTGTTCTATTGCAGATGTATCCTTTATGTTTCGGATATAATTTGATTGGTATGTTTAGACGCGATAGTGTTTATCGCGTCTGTTATCACCATCTCGCGTGGGTGCGTTGGCCTGGCGTCGCTCGCAGATAGTCGCAGCTCGTGAGGCGTGCCACTGCCACCCAGTAACTGACCATTCTTTAAAATGCACTACATGATAAGTAAGAAACTGAGTTTTTGTATGTACTTATTCGTAATTTTAACATACCTATCTATATTGACGATTTCACTTTCTATAGCTGAATTTTGACGTAAATTATCTGACTGAAATAACTAAAGTTTCATAGTTGTTATTCAAATATAAATAAAACTGTGTCAATTGTTTCAATCACTTGCATTAATTATAACGCACTTATCTCGGATAAATCTGCCGTTAATCATATAAAAAATACGTTGGTCAAACAAAGTAAGTATGATCTTTCATCAGGTCAGTAACTGGTGGACTTACCCTATAATGGATGATGGGTAGTACTGATATTACTGATAGCTATACTTGCGGAACAAATGGTTGCATAGTATTTGCGTAGTGAACACGTGTGTGCGTTGTAGGTCGCACATGCAACGCCCTCTGATAATGACATTGTTAGATACCGTTCTGAAGCCGATGCACTTTGTGCATCACTACGTATTAAACAAACCACGGACCGCGTCTCTCGGTCTGTCAAGATATGATTTTCTGCGCAATGTAGCGAAATAGGTATTACTTCAATATTTTGGATTACTTTTATTATGGAAATGACAGAGCAGCAAGGATTTATTACGTATGTAACAACTTAGATGAGTTGGGATGGATTTAAAAGTAACGACGGTTATGGAATGATTTCAAAACGTTCTCGTTTAAAATGTATTAGGTGTATGAAGTTTATTGTTTGCTCCAGATTTAAATGTTCAATCCTTCGTAGGCTCCTAGGAATTCGTAGAAACCTGTTAATAAGGTTTTCAGTGGCAAGTAGGGCAAGGAGAACTATGTATGATATGATAACACTTAATAAAAAGCAGGGGACAATCTCACAAAAATTGACCTAGTCCCAAACTAAGCACTATCTTTCCTCCTTATCTTTTCTTCTTATTTTCATGGAATACGGGGAATACTGTTGACATATATTTGTCTTCGACCATACTAGACAATTATCAACAAATGTTGGTAGTATATAGACAAAAAATCGAAAGTCAGGAAAATACTGCTCATCACACAAACAATTGCCCTTGTTGGAAATAAAACTTGGGACCACTAGCTTCGTAGGCGGGGTCACTGCCAACGAGACCGCGTCGTCGTACGAGTTGACTACGGCATTATACACAAACAGTAAACCACGCTTCTGTGACTCTCTAAACAAGATTGTCGCGTACAAATGCTAATAAAATAAAGATCGTCTAAATTTCGCTAAATTCGATACAAACATTGGATGTCTTCGAATGTTTGCGTTTTATGTCAAACAGGAAAATATAGTAACTTTGATAAAGGTCTCAAACTAACTATAGGTAACTAGTTTTGCATATAATCAATATAAATAAGAATAATATTATGATGATTAGAGCTTAATTAGAGGACAATCAGCTTAATTAGAGAAGAATATAGGCAATAAACTATAAATATGTTTTTTTTAAATATCTGAAGTATAGAGCAGCAGCAATCACAAAATAACATACTTAGCTTCCTTCCTTAATAACCGATGACACGTTCAGTGCCTACTCACATTTGTACATGTACAGTGTTGACACGATTTCGCGCTAATTAATGTGGTGACGTGTCGTTGGTTAAATCGGACTCATAATAGCCCCCATAAATCATCACGATTGTGCCTAATAGTAATAGCACATAAAACACGACTATCACGGATTTCCAAATTACTATTTATTACTTTTGCTTCTTTTACGTCACTATCTCACTATAATTACATTAATATCACAATTCTAAGTTGCGACATAGGTATAATAGTTAGCAAAAGGTATAAATTTACTATGACTACACTTATCATTGCAGTTTCACTAACTTTCCCGCGTCTAATGTTTTAATCGCCCATAGAGTCTATAAGTAAAATTAATTGTTGTTTTATTGAGTTTAATTGACAGATCTAATTACTCGGGATTAGATTTTAATTACTAAAGTCGAAGTACATGTTTTAACTGTAGGGATTCATTTAACAGTGAAAACGTACGAATACGATGGTGCAGCTATTGGCAACGGTGGCTTAAATGACTAAACCTTCGCAACGGGAAAAAAAACCAGTAAACGACAATTTAAAAAAATATATGTTTAAAGCATGGGTTAGTTTCACAAAAATTACACAATAAATGCAATCGGGTTTTTAAAGCTTGCTTATTGTATAGTTAAAGTATGCTTAATAAATGCTCTGTCATTATGGCATTTGAATTTGACGAAAATGGACAAAGAATACTTTAACTAAAATTAGGTTTGAGTTGTGTTTAATTATTTATTTATTTTTCAGTTTAATTATATAATTTAATAGTATTTTATAATAACAAATTGAATAAAACTAAAATATTAAATCTGTTCTAAAGCTAACTTATAAAATAAAGCCCTCCAATGCACCCACTTGCGTCATCGTGGCGAGGACACTCGCAGCGTTACCCCGCTGCGCTGCGATGCTCACTCTTTGGGCAAAAAAAGAGCCTTGTTTATTTATTTATTTGTTTATTGCACAAACTTTACTTATTCGATTTTCGGATTCGAGCGATGGTCTCTAAGTATTCCCAAACTATCTAGGATTACTCGAGAGAGTGTCATCAAAATATTGTTATTTGATTGAAGTAATTTAATTTAATTTATTCCGTAGGCCTTATGGAAATAACTATCTATTTCTAATCAGTAAGTACCTACCATAAAGTGTTACGTGATAGTAAACAATTCGAAATGCGAAACTTAACGTTACATTAATCACTATCACGTTTCGAGATAATTTTTCGTTTATAATCAAGGAATCGGCACGTTTCACTGATAACATTTCTTTGCTCTAAAAGTAAAATAATTTTCCATTTGTGTAAATAAATGAAATTAAGCATTTATTTTCACACACTTCAATGAAGAAAGATACAAAAGCACAGATTAAACAAGAGTTACTTGGCAAAGTATAAAAGTATCTATGTAAAAAAAGCAAAAAGCAAAAGACAAGAGTTGTTGAAAGAACAAACTTATTTTCAACCGGTTTTATTTACGGTTATTAAATCGAAACAAACAAACCGTTTGCTAACAATGACTTCCTAGGCCATAGTAATCGGTTAGTTCAATAAAATTATGTTAGACGTCAATGACGAAAGGTTAACGGTAACTTTGAACAGACAGTGCTGATAACTTTACCTTTGGAAAATTGTTTTACTTAATTGTTGTTACCGTACCTATTCTAGTAATTCGGCAGTCATTTCAATCTTTACCAGAGCATGCAATTTAATGTAAGGCCGACCTGCAACAAGATTAAATCACAAAATAGAGCTTACTTAGACATCCTATTCTTCGTTAACCTATTTTAGTTAAAGTATTCTTTGTCAATTTCTGTCAAATGAAAATTTCATAATGACACATACATCATAAGGGGTGTTATTCTCTTAAAAGCGGCGTTCAATCAGTCGAACAAGTGAACGAGTGAACGCGGCGAACCGGCGAGTCTATGTAGTCCCGTCAGAGCGTACAAAACACATTTTAGCGCGTGCATTCTCATTTAGGCAGCAGGGTTTCTGCCGAACCATCAAACATACATCCATCCATCATAATTTAATGGTGTCGCTTAGTAGAGGATAAGAAGTGATGGTACTACGTTATTGTATCTTTTCTATGATGTACCCCTGTGTTGATGTGTTTGTTGAATAAACGTTTTTCTATTCTATTCTAAACTTAAAAAGGCAGTCTGAACGCCGATTTTTTGAAAGTATCACCCAAGGACAAAGCATATTTTAAGCCTTTAGCTATTGCGCGATTATGAATATGCGGGCAAATGTTTTAGTGTGACTTTTCGGATAGTACATATCTGGATACATTTTGAAACTCAAGTACTTAAGTGTCAATCTTTATAATAAAGTATTGGCACTTGTACGAACTGGCAGTCCGAACCGCATCCAGGCGGACCGCAGGCCCGCCCAAAGTGATTTGCAAGTGATTTTGGTGAAAGGAACCGCGGGTGAACGAACGCCCGTTGATTCACACATCTCAAAATGTCAAGCGCCTCGCTAATATACTAAAGAGGGTAGAGAGACGACTATTGTACCCGGAATACGGACAAAAGGAAATTTTACAGTTCTCACGTATGTTTATTAGACTATTGTTTTTTGAAATATTAGTGGCAGACCGTGTTAAATGTATTTGATTTAGATTAGAGTCGATGTCTGGACCGATTCGAATAGAGATTTCTTTTAAATAAGGATCGATAGCCAAAGCAATATTTTTATTTGGGTTTTTTACAAACAGCTTTTCGATTTAGTTTTTTTATAGATGCTAAGGAGAAATTGTGACTAGTTTGCCGGGCATTAAAGTATAAGTTCCGCTCTAAAAGCCTCAAATATTGTCCTACAATATTTATTTATAATAGAGTAATCTAAACAAATTGATTTGGTACATAGAAAACAATTAGATTAAAGTTTCGTAATGTTACTTGAAAAATTAAAACTATAACCAAAGCATGGAAACAAGACTAACTGAGCATCTTAAATCCTCAGTTCCCAAAGCTAAGTATACCTACCAATATACTATCGCGCTATTCTATTAAAGTAATAGTAAATGTCCCGCGTAATAAAAATAAATGATCGATATAACCCTAATAGATGAGTTGTACGTTCTCGAATCTATTGTTTCATCAAATGAATAGAACGCAATGTAGTTGTTATGTTTGGGCAAGCGTTTAACAACTTAGCATGTATGATAAGTTAATAACGCGTTGGTTAATAAGCTGTGATGCAACCGCACGCGTCTGCAAAACAAATTGTGTCGAATACTCGCTGAGTTGTGAAGTCGTGACTGTCTTCTAGGATGCTAAAGCAATATCGAAGATTAGTTAATCTTACTAATCATACAAATATTTTTAAATGCGAAAGTTTGTATGTCTGTTACTTAATGACGCCAGAACGGTTGAACGGATCTGGATGTAATTTGACACAGAGATAAACTATAGTCTATGGAATAGCACATAGGCAACTCTTTACGCAGATAATTGGACAGTTTCCGAGGGAATAAACGACTTCAACGCGGACGGTTTATTATAAACGCATAATTGCGTTTTGTACTTTTAAGGTTTCCAATTATGTGCAAATGTCAGTGAAATTATGTCGTTCCTTGGTTTTATTCGGACTTAAAAGGAACTCATTTATAACATTTGCTAGTAGAATATGCGTTACGTAGGTATACTACGTACATAGCTAAAATTACAGTAGTTAATACAAGAGAGTATTGCACTTGCACTTGGGGGCCCTCGTTACTTCATAGTTGCAGAGCAACGACTGATTAGCTTGAGTACCTACCGACTAATCACCATTCAAAGGGCTAATTCTGCATCGATGCTAATTCATTATTAATAAACCATAGAAAACCGCTAAATAGTTGAATAATTTTGGCGTAGTACCAACGCACGTACCAATACCATTAGCGCTACACGAGTTGCCTTTTACTCGTACGAAGGTTTACAAAGAAAGTGTTGTACACATGCCGGCAGCGTCCGAGTAGGTATGGCAGCTCCAAAATCCTATACTGAGGCCCTAAACAAGATAGATAGATAGATAGATCTTTGTTTTGTGGCATATGTCACTATGATTTCGCCAATGTCAAGTTTAAGGAAGGCACATGTTTTAACGGAAAGATAGAACAATTTTGAAAAGGGGAATAAAATACAAATAATGTTTCGGTTTCATATACTTACAAACAAAACAAATATTTACATGTTTACAACTTAATCCTAAACAAGATGCATAGGATGTATAAGATTGACATAAGCTGTCAGACTGCTTACGTCAATGCCATACATTTTGCCAGTTTTCGAAAATCGTTTACGTTAACTTTAAGCAACTTGTCTAGCCTTATAGTTCTTGTATTTGCTTAAATCTCTATTAGTCTTGGCGTGCAGGTCGTTGTATGATTTTGCGGACTCCTGTTACTTACATAAACCATTTATTCATAGAAAGCACTCAGCATTAACACTTCCAACCAAAACGTTCCGCTTGATTGCTTGAGCGGTTCAGGAGGAAACAGTTAGCACGCACACTGTTACTCTGGTATAATGAAGATGTATGCATAATTCTGTACCTACTTGAAGCATATTATAGCACGGTTAATCGGTAAGCTTTGCAATTGCGTACGTGTGTGTAAGCATCTTCGAATAGACGACATCAATCACTACTGACATCAGTTTTCCACAAGCTCCGTGACGTGAGCGTCAATTTTTGTTTAAAACTTTGACAATGTTTTCATAACCAAAAATTCCATCAAAGGATGAACAATATTAGACTTTAATGTGTAGCCACAGTTATGTTCAGATAAACCTAATATTTTAAATGTTAGCAGGTTACCCAGTCTTATGAAAGGGAGACTATTATAGCGACTCCGTAGTCGTAAACTGATATGATCAGTGGAATCACCCGTTTATATTTGGCGTATAAAAGGGTACATTAATCTAGTCTAGGTTATACTGCCGAATGTAGTTGGGCGAAGGTGTTTTATTGCGTTACATTACAACTATTACAAGTCAATTAATCAATGGTAATAAAATACAAATATTCATAACTTTTTACGATGGGTCGTCATTTTGTCGCTACTTTGGTAACCAACCCCCACGGGCTTGGCTATATTGATTTTTAGTGCATCGCTTTATTCGACATCAGTGAAAGGGACACACTAAGAGAGAATTTGTACATACGTCATTCTAGGCTCGCTGAGACTCTTATCATATTAAAGGTATTTTCTGCTTACAACCTTTTTGTATTCGCCCTCAACCTATAATTTTATTTTTGACAATGGCACGCCAACGTACCAAAGAACTAGGGGTATTAACCGACAATCGAGAAGACCGGTAGAAACACTTTCTGGTTTACTGGTTCGTGTGCGGACTTGGAGATCTCAAGGACTCTAGTGGCTAGCTAAAAAAGCGATCACCTATCCCAACCTCAACCTTCTCATTGCAGATATGGAAGATGAGTGCTACCCCACAATCCCGGCGAGTGCGTGGAGTCGGCGGCGCTCCAGCGCGTCGCTGCCCGAGGTGAAGGCCGAGCCCAAGTCGGAGCCCGAGTCGCCCGCCTCCTCCTGCCCCCCCTCGCCCACGCCCCCCACCCCAGTCACGCACCTCGACTACGTTATTGACCACACGGTGAGTTAAACTTTTATGGAGTTCAGAAATAGCTGACCAGAGCAGATGTCTGGAACACCCAGTCTGGTTAGCTAGTTCTGCATAGTGATGGTACCTAATTATGAGGGTCTTTCCCAATTTTAGTCTGGCTGTCTGATTGTGTTGCCACTTATATATTATTTATGTATTTATTCATAGGCGATCCGTCTGCTCGTTTGCCTCCTATACCATAAAAAAAAAAAAAAAGGTATAGCTAGCTAATCAGATCAGAAGGTGGGTTTTTTTATATTTAAAGAAAGCGCCGTCACTCACATGCGTCGCCCATCCCAATAACCAATCAATCAATTTTTTATCCGTTCATTTACAATTTACAAAAAATTACGATCGGGCACCTGATTTAACGTTAGTAGGTATAAGTAGGTACCTATCATAAAAGTAACCGTATTCGAACATGTATCTAATGTATTGGTACCATTGGTCCACACAAATCGCAAGATGGATGAGGCGTAATTGCTTTCCGTTCGTTGCTAAGAAACCCTAAAACTAAGGTCATTAGAGTTCAACTACCTCGTACCGACTCACTTAGCAACTTTCACCGAAACATGAGATTTCAAGTTGCAACTTTTTTCGGTGCAAGAACCAGAAAGTAATTACCCGCACTTGTACAGGTTCTCGGAAATATTCTGCGAATCGAGAGCAGATCATTATCTCTGCATCGGGAGCACATTAAAGCTGTAACCCCTTTAATGCTCGGTTTACACAGAGCGCAGGCGCAGAATAAATAGCCCAAGTCATAAAGGCATACTTGATCGGGTCGGTAGTTACATGTGAACGTGACGTATTACGCTTGACTTATCACGAATATCAAGATACTCCGTCAGATCATTAAACAATGTTTTATAAGTATTTTTTACGTTTTTGGTTTGGTTTTTATTACTTAATCCCGACCTAGCTCCGTTGTGGCTTTGTCAAAAGCATTATAATTTTAAAAGCTTTCTCGTTTTGAAATGCAACGTTGTGTATCAATATTTCAAATCAATTGATCGACTATTTTCGAGTTTGGCGAACACATAAGAAAGTATATATCGGTCAGTTTTTATACTTATTATAGCAGATTAAATAAAGCAAGACTGCGAGAATAAATGATTTGTTACTACTGCAGGCCTATACTTTACTAGTCTTTATTTTTTTTTTACTTTAAACCTATACTGTCTTCTCTCGTTCTCGGTAAGATTGTGAACTAAAGATGTTAACCCTTTACCGGTTATTGACAACTGTCATAGTATTCGAAAATAGAACCAAACTGTCAATTCTTAAGATTCATATTACATTTATTATGGTGGGAAATATATTCCCTCTGCCTTATAAAGGGATATGTATTAAGACTGCGACGAGCGTCTATAGTGGCGTCCTCTTTTTTTTTTTTTTATTACAATTTTTTAACGGAATAAAGTGGCCATCTTTTTTCATTAATTTGACAACACGAAGGTTAAAGGTTATTAAAAACTTTGTCATATAGACTATGCATTGTACTTACACCAAAATATCCTTCGATTTCAAGACAATACTTTAGAATACAAAATGTACACAATACAATACTTTAGTACCATGATACAAACAGGGATTTTTTCGTACGTCTATACGTTTGTCCTATAATGACATTTTCAGTTTATGAAGATAGGATAATAAACGTTACCCTAATTGCAACACAATTCAAAGTAAAGCCTTGATTATGTACATCCTATTGCACACTGGGCCTTACGAGGAATGTTTAAAAGTTATAAGGTGCTTGTAACTATACTCCATCTGTTTAGGTACTTAAATAAATGTAAACAAAAAAACCACGTGACATAGTTGGTTAGCCAATAGAAACAGAACACTAATACGTCAAAGGTCGATTAAACAGTTTTGATTGGCTGCTTAACGGAGGCACGTGGTTTGGTTTGTTTACATTTATTAAAGTACCTAAACAGATGGAGTATATTAGTTGGGTTTTAGATAATAACTTTTCTCCGTTGTTATTCCAGACGGGAACCATCCACATGCCGCAGTCCGTGCTGCAGAAGGTGGGCGCGGCGGGCGTGCTGCAGCTGCTGCCGGGCGCCGCGCCGCGCCTAGCCTCCTCGCTCGGCTCCAACAAGCTGTCCATCAAGGTCACCTCCAGCTCGGCTTCGGGTACGCATCATATCTTTAAACAGTAGACCCTACATCAGATGCTCAATTGTGCAGGTTTTCACACGTCGTTTTTTAGTCACAAAATCTCATAACCATTGGGTTTCGAACTCGGTATCTTACGGTTATGATAACTGCCTTGGTAACCATGACGATCAGCTGCAAGAATCTTTTTATAAATTAAATAGGCTAGTTTATTTTAGTTATAGTGGTTTTATCAAGTGTCTTGATGATTTTGCCAATCCCAAAATTGGCTAAATCGAAATAAAAGGAGAGGCAAGTTCCGTTGTAAAAAAATTAACGACTGTAGAAAACAAAATATATTATAAACGTTCAATATTCTAGATGGCTTCTGCCTCGCAAAATGCAACTTAGACGTAACCGTAAATTACGAGGCACCTGTTATAAGCATTGCATTTGGTTACCCTCTACTTAGTAATTGAAATTTAACGTTGATATACCTAACTATAATCTGTTTTAACTGCTTTCTTTGAGTTTGCACCTTGCCTTATCAACCTATTCACGAAGTCAACGGATTTTTTCCTCTTGTCAACCTAGAATCCCTCGTAACCTTTCTACCTTTAACAGCTAATTGTATTTGGTAACCACTAAACAAGGCGGTGATATTTTCCAGGCTTCAACCTCCCCCCCACGCCGCCGTCGTCGCTGTCGTCGTCGGACAGCGAAGGCGCGCTGTCGCCGGCGCACGAGGCCGCCGCGCCGCCCGCGCCCGCGCCGGTGCGCCGCAACCACCTCTACGTGTCGCACCACTCGCGGCAGCCCATCAACACGCCGCTGATCAGCAGCCAACCGGTACGTGTATGCTTTTTTAATTAGCCGTTAAAGGAAAGACTAGCAGACGGGCCACCGGGTAAGCGGTCACCATCGTCCATAGACGTTAGTAATGCCAAGGCCAGTACACTCTTTTACAACGTTAGGGTAAATTATAAGATCATTAAGTAGAGGACGGAAAGACTGGTGCCTCTTGCACTACCAATGATGTAGCCGGCCCGTTCACGCTACCACCAGCAACTGGCACAGCGTGGCTTTTACCACTCGAATACTGACTGAAAAGCCACTTACTATCCTTGACTTTTAACCTTTAATCAACGATGTCATCACGCTTGGACCCGGTCTGTTGTGTAGTTGGACTTCTCTTCTAACTCCTCATTTTTGGTTTCATTACAGAAAGGCTCAACAGGCACACTTGTTTTAACAGACGAAGAGAAACGCACATTACTGGCCGAAGGTTACCCCGTACCGACGCGTTTACCTCTCACGAAGGCCGAGGAGAAATCCCTCAAGAAAATCAGAAGGAAAATCAAGAACAAGGTAACAGCAATTGACGTTTCCTTGTAACTAACGTGGTCGGTCGTTAGAACTGAGTAAAAATTGATGCTTTGTTTTGTAGATATCAGCCCAAGAGAGCAGACGTAAAAAGAAAGAATACATGGATCAGCTCGAGAGGAAAGTTGAAATACTCGTGTCAGAGAACTCTGACTACAGAAAGAGGGTAGAGACATTGGAGCAGAAGAATGTGGGGCTCCAGAGCCAACTGGCGGCCTTGCAGGCGCTGGTGTCGCGGGGCGCGCGCAAGTGACGTCGCCCCCGGGCCAGTGACGTCACAGTCACCCCCCGCCGGCAGCGGCTGTAGTCTAAACTTGTATCGTCACTGCGGTGCGAAACTGGTCACGGATTTAGAGGACTTCACGACCCTAGCTAGGTGACAACTGTTTTTGGTTGAACGCTTACTTAATCTGAACTTTATAGTTCGTAGTATTTTTTCTTTAAAAACATTCATGATGAAGTGCTATTCTAAATCTGCTAAATATTTCATAACATCAGATCTATAAAAACTTTCCTGTCTTAATTTTTTAGTTATAATTTAGCTGAATTTTAAACTTCTTAACTGTGTACACAGTCAGTTATTTCGAATCAATTAAGTTCGCTTGTCACCTCGCCAGGGTGTGAGTAGGTGGATACTTTGGTTGCGTCGAGTCAGGTCGTAGCTCAATAGCCGATGCCATTGAACTGTGGTTCAACCAAGTTCAATTGCAAATATTTTAGTACCTTTGCTTTGTAAACAAGTCGGAAGGTACTGAGACGTGTTTGTTCGCTATCGCTGCGGCCCGGCCGGCGCGCCGTCGGCCGCCCCACGCTGTGAGACGAGGATGAAGCCCCTCACAGTCCGCGATGTCCCGTCGTATCATGACATGATGTGATTGTCCCCTTTCGGTGCGCAGGTATATTTTTATCGATGTATATTTTGGAAGTATTTACATAAACGAGGAGGTATACTAAAGGGAAGAACTGTTAGCGTTTCAATGGTTGCTCACTATATTTTTAGTATTAGGTTTTGTGGTGCTGGATTTGTTATTCCCGCGTTTAGGTGTATACTGCCAAGTGCCACACTAGATATTTATTTTTACAACTGCACTGTTCTCGACGAGAATGTACGGGCGAAGACTCTATGACAGGGAAAAAGAAAGTACTGGGGTCTTTAATAAGTGTCGATAATTATTTAGGCGTGTTGTTTGAAATCTCGTAATATATTTTAATAATGCTGAAGAGCGTTACATAACTTAAGTCTTAATTTGTGTGTGTTTTCATTATTATGTGAAATTAGGTTAAGAGTTTAATCGTTACCCAAAGCATACATTTTACTAGTATGTCGCTGTGCCTACGAGCAGGCGGACTCGCCCTTCATAATAATTTCTCGAGCACGTCGTTGTGACATTGGCCTAAATTTCACGTCAATGGAATTATTTTATGAATGACCGATTGTCTAGTTCGAGCTAGCAGTAGGCACGCGAGCGAGCGCCGCGCCGCGCGGCCCGGCCTCACGCCGTCTTCGGGAATCTTGGTAGCATAATATGTAAGGCGGAGGCACAACGGTCACTTGTACCTGCGTCTTACCTTTAAATTGAATTCCATGAATTTGCATTTATAGCGAGAAATATGTGTCGTTCTAGAGATTTTATCTTTATTTAAGATATCATTAGATATATTTGTGTATCTACTAAAGGACCTATAAAACCGATCGTATGGTGAGTGTATTCGGTAATGTCTAGTCTCTCGTAGGAGCCGTAACCGGGCCTCGCCGAGGCCGGCACTACAGCTGTATTCAATCTCAGTCGCCGCTCTGTGGATCGACAAGTACAAACGAAAGGCATGCCTTCAACGAAACTTGACTAACGTTCAGTGTAATATTAATAAAGTGTGCTTATGACTAGCTTTCGGTTACAACCAGTATTTTAATGTGTAATCCGTCGCGAGAGCTGTCCAGGACGCGTCCGCGCCGCACTAACATTCTTGTGAACTACTAAACATTCCATTTCTTTAGTAATATGAGTGACTTAAAGTGAGCTCCAGTACTTATTAATAATAGATTAACCTTATACGGAATAACAAAATGTAGGTATCAACTTGCTGTACAAATTTTTACCTGATGAACTGTTAATTATGTCTACGTTTTATGTCTATGTAACGCTTCCCAGCGCACTCTGAGCTGCCTGCGGCGGCGCGTCGGCGGATGTCGCCGAGGCGTATTAGTATATTACTGTGTGCAATCACTAAGTTCTGTTGTACATGTTTGAAGTTCTTCCTATCTAGAGTTTTAAGAAAATGTTATATTTGTAAATCGTGCTAAATTAATATATCAACTTATATTGTCCCCCACTCATCAGGGATCGCGTTATTGAAGAATGAAGATATATTTTAAGAGATTTTTTCTAATGAATTTTTAGAAATATATACGTTATACAGTTTTACTTGTCTCTATTGCTGTACGAGATCTCTAGATTAGCGTAGTACCTAAAATACCTACTGGTGGATGGCGTTGCTCGACCGAGGTGGGCCTGTGATACAGGCCAGTCTAAAGTTATTAATTTAAAGTGAATAAAAGACAACGATTGGTTTTTAAAATGAATGGTGTGACTAAAAAATTGGCCTCTCGGTCGTTAATTTACTAACAACTTTATCCTCTTCGGTTGAGCAATATCCATCAGCCTAAGTAGTCGGTATCCAGTACCTACGGAGATGGTGCTCAAAAGGTCTACTCCACAAAATGTCTCTTAGCAACTGGACGTTAAGGTGGAGGGCGGCCTTCCCAATAAGAATAAAGAAATTGCTGCACGATAATAAAATGCAAATATATTTTTCCATTGGCGCCTCGACGCGTGTCACTAATTATATAATGTCTTACACTGATATCGGGACGGCCGTCGTATACCTGCAGGTACGTTCCTAAAACAAAGTTGAACATAATAATAGGTGGTGTAAACTTTGGAGCAGCATGTCCGAATTACTTACTGTCAAGACCACTAAGAAACTGCGAACGTGCCTGCCTATCAGCTACTGATTTACCAATATGTAATAAGTGTCAGGGGTACCTAGGTATATGATGATTTCAGAAGGTATCCATAGAGAATAAAATACGATATTTAATAAAAAATAAAGTATTTTTACTTGTAAAATATATAATTCCTAATATGGCATTTACCGTCTACAAAGGAGTGATTTAATTGAAAACGACTTATATAAATTAACTAAAGTAGTTGATATTTAAGTTATGGAATTAAATATTTTAATATCGTTGGGGCGCTGCCCGGCGTTTAATGTAAACGAAATGCCAAACATACATACTTTTACATGTTAGTATGCGAGGGACACGAACCCGAGTGACAGCACCGCGGGTCCATTCGCGCTCACCCGCCCGCCGGGCCCGCGCTCGACTCCCCGGAAACTCAAAGTATTTTTATAAGGTTTGTGCAATAAAGGACCGGCTGAACCCGAATGGACGATACCTACACAGTGGTATCTAACACCCGAATTGTTATTCGTCTAAAAGTGTAATTTTATTGATAGTTTTATTTGTTAAAACTACTCGCTGTTACCTTGAGTCATCATTTGTTGAATCGTTTGTTTTATTATTATTTTTCAATGACATTACGGATTTTACTGTCACCCTTGAGATAAATAAAGCGTCAAAATATTGTAAATCAGTGTTTTTATTCTCCACCGTGAAAGCGGATTTACATGGTCGCTTTTTAAATCTCTGGTTCTGCATTTATTTATACAGTTGTCTAGAATCACAAGCGACTGGATCATGCCCCTCGTGAATGTTTAATGTTGATCGCTGCTGCAATACGGTTTGAGGCCCTTGCCAATATGCATTAAGCTGACTAACGTTTCTAATCGTTTCGTTTTGAAACCGATCGCGTCACTCGTAGATGATGTGATACGAAAAGTCACGTGACTAGTGAAACGATCGGTTTAAAAACGAATCGAATGGAAACGTTAGTTAGCGTAATGCATCTTGGCAAAGGCTTCTGTCGTCGTGAAGCAAAATGCCTAATACGGTAAAAAATTATTCATGTAAACTCCATTTAAATATGAGCTATCATGTTCGATAAAGTTCTACTATCACATTATATTTATTTATTTATTAAAAATCTTTATTTTACATTATTCACCAGGCTATTCGTGTCGTACAATTGAACTTTAAGTCAAGTGGCAAAAGAAACTCAGTTTTGCCAAACAAATACAAAATTTTACCAACTTAATAGGTGTCATCGCACATGTTTCTCCATACTCATACGTGTCGACGTGTTCAAGATACATACAATACGTATTTGATCCCATTATTTCATGAAAAATACCCTTAAACTAAACGAGTGATCTAACTAAGGGGAAACAAATGAATCAGAACACGACACAGTTTTTCGTTATTTATTTCATTGAGCTTAAAAATATATGTCATACCGGCATTTAAGAATTAAATTTTTATTACGTTGAGACTAGACAGAATATTCAACATTTTTGTTTGGGACAGTTTGTATTAAGTTCCACTTAATTCCTTTCTAAAATTAATACATAGTAGTAAAGTCAAATAAGTAGGTCAAGCATATAAATTGGATACAGTAACCATAATAAATCTAATAATCAGTCTTTAAAACTACGTTAAACTAAATACATAGTTAAATTAAAATGCGCAAATCATCGTCAAGAGAAATCATATTTTGCAGGACCAAAATTCATTCAGTGTGCGAAAATGTGCAAGTAGCATTTCAAGGCACGTTAGTGTATATTACTGTATATTGTCAGTTCCTCTACGGTAAAGAGGCAGTCATTTGCAAAGTAAGTAAGTACTTAAGGTTTTTTTTACATCATGTCATCATGCACAGCTATTTGGGTTGGAGTTAAAGTAACACAGGTTTCACATTGGTAATATAATGGTTAAGTCAGCATTCCTCGAAACGGCGGCGCACGCTATCTATCGAAATGTATGTCGATCATCCTACAGTGGCACACACACGAAATGACGTCAGTGACCCACCACGCCTAGACCAATTGATCACGTGCATATTCTTAGCCGCAGTGGATTTATGCAAATGGTCTATCTCAATGACATTATGACTTTTCTCTGGTGGAAAGGTACAAATGACAAAAGCATTTTAGTTAATTGGAAAGGCGTGGAGGAAAAAAACTCTTCCACGATCTTTAAAGCGGACTGTCTTACCAAGGCTATTAACCCTTTTAAATCTGGTGCAATATTTTATCGCGGTCAGAGTCATAACGGAAATTTGAATTTTGTACGTATTTTTGTTGCATTGAATAGATACCTTTATAATTATTATAGGTTCCATCGACAAAATATAGCATTACAAACATAAATACACCGCATGCACTGGGTTATACATTATATTTGAGAATTTCACTCAATTTTACTTCAATAATCAAGGAACCAGCGTGACATTGCCATCACAGTTTTTGTAATTTAGTAATATACGTACACACTTTCGGGATCATTTAAATCGCATTGAGTGCTTAGTTATCTGATATCGAATTCTTGACACTAGCTGATTTACCTTTGCGACACTGAAGCTCAAAGTGAGATAAACACCTTCTTCTTCGCCATAACATGGGCTATAATGACCCAAAGAGCAGTTCCCCAGACGGCTTCAACGAGTTTTATGGCATGTGTTTCCATGTTAGGGACCTTCCAGTGGAAGGGGAACATTTTGTAGCACACGGAGTGGCCCACGTAGAGCGCTATGGCGTTGAGGCCCGGAGCCCTGAACGGGCCGCCGCCCCACAGCCGCCAGGCGTCGGTGAACACGTAGCACACGCTGAGGAGGACGAGGCAGAACGCCGACGTCACGAGCACAAACGACATTGACCTGTGGAAAGCGATCAATTAAAATCGGCCTTTTGAAGCTTGAGGTCGCGTTCATAAACCGTGAAATTAAAACAGGTTAATAATTTCAGAGTTTTGTAATAAAAGTTAAATTCATGGAAATGCAGGTACAGGTGTTTACTTTTAGGCCCGTCGCACTACGCACTTTTAGGCCCGAAGCTTACATTCCTGGTGTGGCTTGTGTATGGGTGGGTTGCCAGTAAATGAATACGAATTAGGATGTGACAATAAGGGAGGCACAGAGTAGGCACATTCAACCCCCTCAAACGCTGTTATATAGGAAGAGGTAATTCTGTAGTTTTACTATAGATACAATGCTCGCCTAAAGCACTGGTTTCTTATTGGAAAGCGCTGGAAGATTTTCACGTGTAAAGGTGCTGGTACGGCCTACTTACTGAATAAACATCTTTTAACTATTTGTATCCTTTACTATATCATATTTTGTAATGTCAAAATAATCGCGACGCCAACATCTACATATACAAAATTGGTTACATTTTGGACCACCACTTGTTATTCAATTGCTCGAATACTGTACTGAACCCTATAAAAAACCCATATTTATCGAGATATTATAGACTGATCCCATCAATTAATTAAAAAAAAAAAGACGTGTGGCACTCGGGGACTGCCGCGGTAAAGCTATTGCATGTCGTACAAACGCACACAACGCCGTGTCGAAGACTGCCGAACTGAAACGACGTTAGACGATGCACGGCCTTCAAGCCACACCTCCTTGCCCGTCGGAGTGGGGAGCGTGAGGTTTTTTCGTTACGGAATTTCTGGATTCGGTCCCCGCGCTCAAGGCCCGCGATAGAAGCTATGCAATAGCTTAAAAACATTTAATAAAAGTGACCACGCCAAGTTGAATACGCACCAGAGGTTCTTGTTGACTGGCACCACGCCGTGGTCGCGCGAGAAGCCAGCCAGCAGCGCCCCGGCCAGCGCGAACACGAGCGCCCAGGCGAGCCAGCGCGACACGCGCGCCTTGTGCGAGCGCTGCAGCAGCACCGTGGCGCCCGCCTGCACGCCCAGCAGCGCCTGCACCGCTGAAGTCAGGCAGCCTGAACATAAACACATTGTGATTAGGTACAAGTGCTCTTTCGTGACCAATGAAAATATCCCATGTTTGACTTTGTTTAGAGCAGCAATCGAGCGCGCAGAGCATCTGATGGTTAGTGGGGTCTAAAGGTATTTGCAATCGTAAGGCAATATATGCGTCGCTAACCCTATGGACTAATTTGGAATGTCTCTATGAGAGTCAGTTCACTGGTTGAGTTACCGGAACACAACGACTTTTAGAGTGCCTGAGAAAAGGCTGAGGATCGAAGAATGTAACGCCTTGTTTAAGATTGCCTGGGGCCCTATACTTCAACCCCGCAGTGTGACCTAAAAGTATAGAGGTTTTCACAGGACAGAATTGTCACCAAATCATAATTTAGTTTGGCTTGATGTGCTCAATAAGAACAAGTGCTATGAGCGTCGCACAAAATGGTGAACCTGCCACTGCAGCTTATCCTTTAAGATTAACCAAGAATTACATATTTTAAGATGCATTCACAGAGTATCTTAAAGTATCTTTAAACATATGAAGCCTATAGTCTTACCTAGAAGCCCCTCAGGATCAGTGCTCGGGCCACCATAGACACGCCGTCGGTCGCTCCATTGGTAGAGATGCGAGGAGCCTAGCACGAGCCGGTCGATGTAGCCCGTCGCGCCGCCGCTGCACTCCGGGGCCACCCAGTCATCGTGCTTGCCACCAGGCCCCAGGTAGCCCCTGAGGTATAATTAGATTCCTAGATAGCTTAGATGGCTACACGTTTTTTTTATATAATCAGTTATTTTTCTTATTTAAAAATTAAAAGGAACGATGTAGGTACTTCACTCTATTGAGCGGAAGTTTTCCTTATGGGTCTCAACCTTCATCTCAACGGGTGTCATTTATAAGTTTCCTATTAGGTTAAATCTTTGGATACTCGTAATGTACCTACACTAAAAAATCAATGAAATCAACACTTAACGAAACGTTACTAATTTTCCCAGGATTCGCAGTTTACAATACTAAGTATAGAGGAAAAAGGTTTGAGAAATTCATTCTTATGGTATAGTAGAAGTTGGAGCGTTATCGCTACAAAATCGCCTTTTTGTCCCACCACTTTTTACGTCACAGTTAATAAACCTTTTTACCAAGTTCAGACTCATTGGCCATTCAGCATTCTACTGGATACCCTTACATCCTGTTCCGTGATATTATGGGGTGCCCCTTGAAATCTCGACAAACTTTTCATCGAATTTCATTTCATCGAAAACGATTCATAGAATATTCAGTATCAATATTATCTCTTGGAGTATTATGGCTTCATCGACTATTCATTACATATTAAAACAATTATTAGAAAACGGTACAAGGATTTTTAAATAATTAAAAATACATTTAATAAACTATTTAAAAGACAGAACAACAAAATATCAATGTTTATTATACAACGTATTATTATACAACTACTTCATATCATAGTTTCATACTAGATTACATATTTTAAGAAAAAAAGAAAACAAACTCTCGCAAGATAGAAAAACATACTTAAGTACAAGTTATGGGCAAATAACATATTGTCAAAGAATTAAATCAAATCGATTCGACTCACGGAGTCCGAGGTAGGTTAGGGTTATTTTTTTTTATGACCTGGAAGCCCGACACGCTCACGGAGTCCGAGGTAGGTTAGGGTTATTTTTTTTTATGTCCTGGAAGCCCGACACGCTCACGGAGTCCGAGGTAGGTTAGGGTTTTTTTTTTATGACCTGGAAGCCCGACACGCTCACGGAGTCCGAGGTAGGTTAGGTTAGGTTAGTTACCTACCATGTAAAACTTACAACACACAAATAAATATGGAATAATAAAATATGACATAAAAATCTGCGAAATAAAGTATATATTAAATAATATTTCTACCAAATAAAAATCGGTGTTTCACAAATACACCATTTAAATGTTCGAAGTAATGAATATTCGATCAAATGAAAAAATGCGAAACGTTGACTTTGAACTGAAATTCGATTAAAAGTTTGTCGAGATTTCAAGGGTAAACCGATATTATGTTATTTCATTCCATCCAGTAAGGTGTTTATTTATTTAACCTTTATCTGGATCATACCTTAAGTTAATTTCTAAGATTCCAGACTATATTTTAGTGGGCCATAAGAATAAGTTTTCTCACTAAGGTTAATAGTCTATTTTGATACAAACACTACTAACCGTAGAAGTTTTTAGAACCATTATTCGCTATTTTCTGCCCATTTTCCAAGTTCTAAACTGGGCCCGCGAGCCCGACGGATATATCATGTGTTCCCTTTCGCCATAACATTTTCTTTTATACTTTAGCATTTTCCAACAACAAAATTTAACAGTTGTTTTGTTGTCACCCTGTTGTTATACTTTATGATTCAGAACCTATTCTAAATTATAGTCTTATATTTCTTCTCCTTATTTTTTTTTTAGATTTACAAAAGTTTCATGTATTAAATTTTATTTTCATGGATACAAAATTTAACTTTTGGCATCTTTTGGATGAATGGCCAGTAAACTACTTTTTTAATTTTTTAATGTTATTAATAAATTTAAAAAAGTGTACTATCTACCTACATTTTTTTTCTGAAAATTGTCCCATAACAGCAGTCAGAACATAAGCGATTCTACGCGATCGAAGTCACGGCTAAATTATCTTGCTGCGGTTTGAAGTAGTATGAATACTAACGAATACAAGGTAAAAATACTTAGGTAAATGAAACAGTGAAGAGTTAACACTGACCCTAATCATCAGTGGTAGTTATCCTTGTGTAGCCACATAATACTTAACAGATTTTACCCAAGTCAAGGAAAGTTACATAATTTATACAAGTAATAATAACTTTAAGATTCAATCGAAAGGTTATCAGTGAATGTAATACATATCTGACGTTTTTTTACAATATCTCTAGTAGAATGGGCTGATCGTACCCATATCAGTATTCTCTCGAGATATCAGGAGTTTTTAATCCGTCAGAGCACACACACACAAGCCTATGCCGATTACTAGAAGCATGAAATTTGGCAATAGATTTCATACCATAGGTTAGCAATCTAAAATATTTTTGAAATAATTTAAAATAAAATAAAAAGGTGTGCATGGAAGTTCGTCTAGAAGTCCGATGGTTCCTGAAATGTTACCAACTTTAAATTCCATTCCAAACAAGGCTAGTATTATTATACAATCCTTTAAAAAAACTCATTGTACTACATAAGAATTGTAAGAAGTTAATGTTTGCTCTTAACTATTATTATTTATTAACTATACGGTTTCAGAGAAAATTGATTTTCGGACCAATTAAAATTTTGCACAAACGAAGCAGCGGACACAGATTAGTAGATAGATCAGTAGGTAACCCTTTTATTTGTTTCTTGAGCGAGAAAATAGTCTATAGGTCATCGCTTCCTCGGCATTGGTGGGGCAAATTCTTTAGACCTTCATTCAGCTGACAGGGTGATTGGTACGTTGTACTCACGCGGGGCAGTAGGGTTCATGGAGTACGAAGGTGATCACAGTATGAGCAGCGACCAACAGGCCGGCCAACGCCCAGCACCACGCACACGACAACACATCCTTCAGAGCCTGTCCGCACGCTCCCTGTAGGTAGAAACGGGGGTACGATTATAGTTACCAGAAAAAAAATGGTCAATATTTAATGCTATTGAGATATCATGGAAATCGATTTGAAGAAGGAAGATCGTTTACCTACTCTTGTATGTCAAACAACACACCAATCAGGAAACTATGGTTTGCCGTTTTAGTTGTGTCTTATAAGGTTCAATGAGTATTAAGATTGTACAGATAAATGTATCAAGGATCCGGCTACAACATTGGTGGCGAAGTTCAAAAGCCAGTAAAGTAATCGCAGTTGTAATCAATTGTATAAGAATATGCGGATCACCGTGATCCGAAAAAATGTTGGCTAAATAACAAATCTTTTAAGTTATTAAGGTTTATGACAACTTTCTCGAAACGATGTAGTTTTTAAGAGAGTAGTTTTTTAGAAGTTATTTATAGCAAAAGAAAGAAGATAGAGAACACCGATCAAACCTCATTTACCCTGGGAGGCGTAAAGTACTTGGGCGCGGTGAGCGCGTAGAAGCCTGCGGCCACAAGGTACGCCACACCCAGTCGCTGCAGCACGCCGAAGATTCGGAGGTCGCTCAGTTTGTTGGAGCCGGCGATGGTGTTCAGAGCCACGCCAAGCAGAAACATAATGCACGAACGCTACAACCGGGATGACGACTAGTTAAGATATATATATTATATTATTATACATAAATATAGTTTATAGGCAGTCGGGTGAAGTCTATTAATGTTTCCCAATTTTCTTTATTTTTCTTTATTTTTATGATCATCATGAACTGTAAAACTAAAATGTCTTTAAATTAAACGTGCACTGTTTTATTTCTCGCGGTAAATTTTTAAGCCTTTATACCCGACTACGCAAAAACTAGGGTAATGATTTTGGTAGTTGTATGTATTTATGAATCAATGTTAATTGTGACCTCCTGTAGGATAAACGCCTTGACGGATTTTAAAGTTCGGGGTATCGTTGGATTGGTATTCATCCAAGAAGTGTCAAAACCTCCGAGGTCCTGACGCTGCAGGGGTAGTCGGGTTTTCAAAGCTTGTCTTATTTTCACTGTGTTCATCAATTGGGTCGTTTGTATTCATTCCTATAATTTAAACATCGTCGAAAACTAATATTTTCGTAATACGAAGACAAAACGAAGAATATTTATTCGCAAGAGCCTAGAGCCATCGACGAGTTCGTCGATGCTATAGCGAAACATAATAATAACCGTGTGGGGGTCGATTGTCTACATCTCTTTATGAACCGTTACCTGCCTCAATCACATGCACGCATAGGCGGCTATCAAGGCAAAGCGTGGCCAATAGAACTCATCTGTCTTCAGGAAATAAACCAGGCCGCGTCTGACTTCGAACAGGTCAGAAATGATCGAGCGACTGTACCAACTGCTCTATAAATAAATTATCACCATCACGATGCCTAACGACTACCTGTAATTACGAAACTCAAAAGGCAGAGGAACCAACTATTCAATGGATGCTGTACGCGACGGCTCAGATAAATCAAAGACGGTAGAGAGAGTTAGCGATCGCAATCGCACGCGACGGAATTTCCAATGAAATATGTTGCAAAAACTAACGCGGCACACATACTGGTGATATGTTCAGATCAGATACGGAATAGCGATTAATACGGAAGCTGTGACGTAATGTGCGAAAGTGAACGGATTGCGTGCTATAAAAATCTGGTTCGTGCATAAATTTTTGGTGTGTACAAATAATACCGTATGACAAATGGGATTATTGCGAGTTGACAATAATCCCTAATTGACAACTGTATCGAGTCAATACGCCGTTCTCGCGTCAATATAATTATACCGAGTGAGGGCATTGTATATTGTGCATGAGATATTATACAATGTAATCTCAGAGATCGTTTCGTAATGCTTGGTGCAGACTCTTAAAGGTCATCGAGCCATCCGCTCCTTGCAACCTGGAGAACCGGTCAGGAGCCCGTGCAGGGTTTACATAAGACCGCTCACGGAATACCATACCTGTTAGGCGAGCTTTAAAGCTTCGTAATTTGCTTTTACCCATAGTTGTGTGAAATATATTATTGGTACGAGTTGGTATTTCTTGAGTCTAATCATTGGATTTTGTAGGTGATGGAAACAACATCGGAAGCGGTAAGCTTTCAATCAATTAATGAAAATGGTATTGTCGGTATTGTAATCAATGATAACAATATTATATTATTTTGACAGACAAGTTTTGTCAATATAGGTGTTTGTAGTTGTTATAGGTTGGTGTCCGTGTGTCCTAATCATGTAACGTGGGTACAAATTATAAAATCTAGAACTCGCTTATGTTACCTAAGAGTTTAAATTTGGTGTGATTTATACGGAAAAAAATATTGAACTACTGACCTATAAATCTATACACACCTAAGACCAACAATAGCTAATATCGCCTATGTTTCCTTCACAGGTGATGGTAATTCTAAAAAACAAGTGACTTGCTTTCAGGAATAAAAGTATTTGGACAATTTGGACAACTTGACCATTCGCGCATCTCATTACGACGCAATCTCCTGTTATCTATTCTGTTCGATAAAATGCAACATGTCTACACTGTGACCATATCATCCATATAGATGTCTTAGAATTACTTACCCTAACCACGTGCACAAAGATCTTCCAACGCGGCACTCCTTTAGCGAATGCCCCCTTCACGGAGAGTGGAATGCAGACACCCATGATCCAGAGGAAGGAGGGGAAGACCAGGTCTCCAGCGGTGAGCCCGTTCCAGGTGGCGTGTTCCATCCACCAGTATCCTCCCGCTCCGCCGTTCACGAAGATCATGAATACTATCGCCATTCTGGAACAAGATACTTGCTAAACGCCGTTCGTGGAAAATTTAAGCCATATTTTTAGATTAAACGCTTTAAGTGTGCATAATACTAAACGAATTAAATACCGATTTATTTTTGCTATCTACTTTTAAGCAGGTTCTAGGTAATAGTCACAAAAAGCAAGCTTTTTAAAAACCCGACTGTTCCTCTTTAAATCGTTATTAATCCTAAATAATCATTTAAAATGAAAATTAATAAAATAACTTAATTATACTTGTCATAGTTCGTCGACTTTTTTTTTTCATTTTACAATTCGGCGTCTGACTGCCGTCATCAAGAATTTTGATTACTGTCATAAATTTAGTGACACTCGAAAGATTAAAACAAATCGATTGACATAAGTCTCATCAAAATCGGCCACAGAGTTTATTTTCTAAAGCGCCACAAAGAAACATATTACCCTCCGCCTTCGGTAGTCGGCTAACCTAACGGCAAGATAAGAAGTTTTCAGCATCATCGGTTCGGTTTTATGGGTGTTTTATTGTAATGTTTGATGTTAAGGGACAGTTAGAAAATGTGGAAACAACTAAAACCTTGATATTACGAAAAAGTAAGGTAGCAAACACATTCACTAAGCCGCGTCAATTGTGACCAGAAGACTTTGCATCTAATATTTTAGGTGTAATATAGTTAATGAAATACAGTATCAGACCAGACTTCAAAAAAAACTTATGGAATAAAACCATTACGACCATTTTAGGACCACTCACATCATGATAACAATCGGAACTACATGCCTACATCTATAATATCCAGGGTTAAAAAAATATCCTTAGCCATAAACAACTCGAAGAGTTAAAGAACTGGATATCTGGGCCACTACGTAACTACGTCAAAGTGATCAATAAAATCCTATGAAATTTTTTAGGAATTGACTTACTGTGTCACTTTGCCATAGTACCAGTGGTTTAACTGTACATTACGACTTATAGCAATGAGTTAGTGATGGTCGGTTACCCTCGGAAGGTGTCGAGCGCCCGAAGCCGCTGCTGGATGGCCAGCTCCTTGTCCCCGTACCGCAACTTGCCGGTGCGGCGCACGCGCGACATCACCAGCCGGACCGCCCCGTGCAGCACCCATAGCCCCACCAGCACCCCGAGGAGCAGCAGAAGTGCTAATGGAACAATCAAGAACATTAACTCACTTAAGGGCCGTATCGGAAAGAAAGTAGACCACTTTAGGCATCTCTAAAAACTGGCACGTACATCATTTTCTTTAAATTGCAATTTTTGTCAAAATGTCATCATGGGGCGAATTAATTACACTCTCGTAAAAAAAATTGACGATTGGTGCATGGATCGGTATGACGATAAGAAAACTGGCTAAAAATTACGAGTTGAGTTCCGCGATACAAGATACAAGATAACAAAGAAATTTGGTGACTTCTGTACTCTCGAAGATTTGTCAAAATCTGGATGAAAACCGGGACAATGGACTTGGCACTAGAAAATAAAGTCGTAAGAATGTTTAAAAGAAGCCGTCCCTTTCAATATGAGATGCGGCAAACAGAGGCAAAACTTCTTCGGCTAAGATACAAAGAAGCAAACTAAGATGCATGTTTGTTATGCCAAACATTACTTAGGGCAAACGTGCTATGGGATATGACTTTAGGACAAACGATATTATGGATCGCGAATGGTACACAACAAGGGAAGCTTATTGATATACCATGTCCTTCTGTTTTTCCGGTCGTCCGTATGTCGCATGTCAGTCATTAATTTTATTCAGAGACTACCTATTAATTTATAGTATTGAAATTAATCGCTGATTGTGATTATAATGTTTTTTTTGCTGTCTTGTTCTCTATATTTCTGTATGTACGTATTTGTCTATTATTTTCTAGCAATGTATTTTCATTTGCCCTTCGGATATCTGAAAGAGAACTTTGGTGCTTAAGAGAAGAGGACAAGTTTACCTTTGTAAATTTGTTTCAGTAATTATTTTTAAGTAACGTTGCTGTTTTATCCTATACCAATATTTTTATATATAAGTAAATATTTTTAATCAAGTTGTCAAAAACGGTGCCAATGATTTCGATATAATTTGCAATAGGTATAGGAAAAATCGATATCTCAAGTTGTCATCTTCGGGAAAATCCGTTTTCATCCCGAGTGACGTTTGGTCTTCCAGGTACCTACCTATGAATAAAACAAATGAAAAACTAATAAATTTAATATATTAATGCCTACATTGGTAACACTGTGTTTTATCAGAATAGTGGCCACTTCACTTTGCTTCAAGATTATAAAACTTAACATCTGCTCGTCTAGATAAAAAAGGTTATCTCGGAATCCTAAGGCAGTTCTATGTCAACAGTAGTGTTACCTGTTCAAAATATTTATTCATAATAATTTTAAGGGTGTAAGGAGGTCCAAATTACATCTTTCGGATCCCAAGCCAACCTCTCCTGCACGCGGTACACCCTGCCAAACAACAAACGAGCCACCAACCCGCACCGGACCAGCGTGGTGGGCTTATTGTCCAAACCCCCCCCCCCCCCCCCCTCATGAAATGAGCAACTCCCCGTCACGGCCCCCAGTGCCCGGCCGCCCCAGGGACCCCGGCCCTGACGGAAGCCGGGCCAGCCCTGGAGCACGGGGTGCTAAGAATCCCCGGGCGTATTCGATCCCCCGTCAAACGACCAAGGCTAAGAAAAAGGAATCTGATTCGCTGAACGTTCTCACCTACAACGTCCGCACTTTGATGAAAGAAGAACGACTCGTCGAGCTAGAGCACGCTCTGAAGGATATCAAATGGGACGTAGTGGGGTTGTCGGAAGTTCGTAGAGAAGGAGAACAGACTGTAGAGAGAGACAATAGTGTGTTTTACCACTTCGGAATAGCAGGCGGGCTGTACGGAGTAGGTTTTCTCGTAAACAAGAAGTGGAAAAACAACATTATTGAATTTCGAGGCTACTCTGAGAGAATTGCTGTATTAAAATTCCAAATTGACCAAAATCATACCCTAACCCTAGTCCAGATTTATGCTCCTACATTAGCACATTGCGACGAAGAGATTGAAGTTTTTTATGACCTTCTTAATACAGCTTGCGAAGAGAACCGAGGATCATGGAACATGATTCTTGGCGACTTCAATGCAAAGGTTGGAAAGAGAACCGAATTGGATAATGGTGATGTGATCGGACCGCATAGCTATGGCGACCGGAACGACCGTGGTACCCGCCTAATCCAATTCGCTTTCGGACAAAGTCTAAGAATTTGTAACACCTTCTTTCTGAAAAAACCACAGCGTCGCTGGACGTGGGTTTCGCCTTCAGGAAATGCAAAAAACGAAATAGATTTCATTCTTTCATCAAGCAAGTACATAGTAAAAGATATATCCATTCTTAACAAAATAAAATTCAGTTCCGACCACAGACCCTTACGAGCAAAAATTAAATTTAATAGGAAACTTCACAGACAACAACTTTTCTTAAAACAAATCAAACATCTTAACAAGGAAACATTAATTACCAATCATGAGCAATTTAATCTAGAACTTCACAATCAATTCAGCATCCTCGACATAGACACTGACGTACAGACTCAATATGACAATATTATTAGCAATATCAAAATAGCAAGCAGTAAAATCAGACAACCAAGAAAAAACAACAATAAACTAACCAAAGCAACAATTAATCTGATAGAATCCAGAGAAGAAAATAAATGTAACAAACAACAATACTCAATTTTAGACAAACAAGTTAAACGTAGCATCCGACGAGATATTCGAAACTTCAATACTAAACTAGTCGAAATAGCCTTAAAAAAACATACTTCTCTGAGGGCAGCCAAACATGGGACTACAACACAAAAGACCTGGATTACAAGCTTGCGAGACGAGGATGGGAATAAATATTGTAGCAGAGACAAAGTCAGCGAAATCTGCACTAAGTTTTATACATCACTCTATTCGGACCCTTCTCTGTCATCATCACCCTCTACCGAGCAGTACTCTTGTCCCGACACCATCTCTCCAATAACTGGGTACGAAACCAATATTGCCCTTAAAGATTTAAAATACCAAAAAAGTCCCGGAGAAGATGGTATTACAACCGAAGTCCTCAAAACAGGAAAACAAGTTCTATTGCCCCATATTACAAATCTGTTCAATTCCATTCTCCATACTGGCCAATTCCCTCGTGACTTCTGCCACTCAAATATAACACTTCTCCACAAAAAGGGCGACAAATCTGACATTGGGAATTACAGACCAATCAGTTTAATATCGCATATTTATAAATTATTTATTAAGGTCATCGAAAACCGTATTGCTCCACTGCTGGACAAACATCAACCTCAGGAACAAGCTGGATTTCGACCCAGTTTTTCTACTACAGACCACCTCCAAACGATCAATCAAATAATTGAGAAGTCCAACGAGTTCAACAGACCACTCTACCTCGCATTCGTGGATTACAGCAAAGCGTTTGACAGCGTCAGGCACTCTGCTGTATTTTCCGCAATGCGTAATCAGAGCATCGATAACACCTATGTTGAACTCGTTCGTGCTATCTACCAGCACAGTACAGCCAGCATCAAGCTGCATGCTCCCGGCCCAAAATTCCGCATCGAAAAAGGCGTTAAACAGGGCGATCCGCTATCTCCAAAGTTGTTCACCAGTTGCCTTCAAGAAATTTTCAGACAGCTAGCGGTTTCGTGGGAGACTATGGGCATCGACGTCGACGGAAACAGGTTAACAAACCTCCGCTTTGCTGACGACGTCGTCCTATTCTCTCACACAGCAACCCAACTTGAACGAATGCTCCAAGAACTGAGCACGGCAAGTCTTGAAGTCGGACTCAAAATAAATAGGATGAAGACCCAGCTGATGACCAATGGCACGACACGTAGGGTCACGGTAGATGGGCAAGATATACAATACGTTGACGAGTATATCTACTTGGGCCAGATAGTATCCTTCGACAACAGGCAGGCTAAGGAAATTGATCGACGGATCCAAAACGCCTGGAAGAGCTTCTGGTCCATGAAGGCGCTAATGAAGGGCAACCTTCCACTTTCACTAAAGCGCAAACTCGTCGACGTTTGTATTCTTCCCATCCTAACCTACGGTGCCCAAACTTGGTCATTGACTGAAGCCCAAAAAACCCGACTCAAGATTTGCCAGCGAGCAATGGAGCGCAGCATACTCGGGGTTCGTAGAACTGACAAGATCAGAAACACCGAACTGCGCTCCAAAACTGGCATTGCTGATGTGGGTGACAAGACCGCTAGGCTTAAGTGGGACTGGGCTGGACACGTCTGCCGAATTCATCCGGAACGGTGGGCCAGGGTTGCCACCGAATGGACTCCGCAAGATGGCCACCGGAGCAGAGGCAGACCAAAAAGGAGATGGCGGGACGACTTGGACGCGTTTCAAAGCGAATGGCGGGAGCATGCACTCAACAGGGACGAATGGAGAAAAGGAGGGGAGGCCTTTGCCCAGCAGTGGGACACCAAAATAGGCTAAAAAAAAAAAAAAAATTAAATGAAACAGCTTATAAATGTTCTTATCTTACAGATGGGCCCTTTCGGATAACTTCGACCTTTAGGTTCTTTGGTGGAATTACACGGAGTTTTCGACGGAGCTTATATCATGCATCGTTCCAAAATTTAATTACTCTCAAAGCACTGGCTCAGAAACGAATAAATTTAATCAAAGGGAAATACAACGTTCTCCATTTAAGTACGTAACAGTGACATCTAAGCAATGCAACATAATGTTAGTAATCGCAACATGCTGGGAAATTAGTAATTGTGCTATTGTTTTGAAAATCATGCCACTACTGTGTCAGGTTAGGTAACAAAACAAAAACCGGTCAAGTGCGATTGAGCTCGCACACCAAGGGTTCCGTACCGCCGCACACTAGGTATTATTATATTATAAATTTGAAATCGATTTTAAATAGAATCAGCGCAAGCCCAATTCACACTTGAACATTTTTAATTATTTTTCATCACACTTGCACGTAAACAGTATCTAAACATACAGGTTAACTTGGCCGCAATGCCCCATATAAAACCCTCGACCTTTCTTTTTACCATGAAACCCAAGGTCGGTAAGTAATTTTTTTTAAATTTATGGCACAGCACACAGGTCATGCAAGTTCAAGCAAAGAGTTTACACGCAATTGAAAAATTGTCTTAAAATGGCGACACCACGGACCTGAATGCTCCCGAGGGTAGGTCCTGTTCCTCACCTCACGCTTGCCTTCACCGGCCGGCTGGAGTGTATAATGACGAGGAACAGACCCTCACCTCTGGCTTGCCTTTATTGGCCGGTCAGAGTGGAGTCGCAAGAGCTATATGCTCGAAGGGTGGATGTGTTGCATAAGTGGTGAGTGGGCACCTTATGGTCGTTTAAAGTCCAGAAGCACCTCTCCACCCTTAGCCCCTCTGGAACTGTTACCTCCCTGCTGCTATATATATGCGGCTATTTCGGGAGGCCCATTCTTGAGTTGGCGAGTCACCGCCTGCCATTTCAACCAAAGTAATTAGCATTGGCCAGGCAGGCGCCGTAGTTTCATCAATAGCCTAGTTCACCAATCCATATCTGTTCATTCATAGAGCCTATTGTTAATACTTCCATCCTTCTTAAATAGTCCTACACTAACCGTTGGATGTCCGTGGGAGCATACTTTTATAGTTTGAACTCAGGGACAATCGCCGGTTGGTGTCCCATCACTTTACTAAATTAAACTTGTCTAAAGGGCCTCTGCGTGTTGGCTTCGGCTCCATGTACGCCTTCCAAAGGTCCGGGACTCCCATAGTCCCGTGAATGGTAAAGACATACAAATAATAATAATAATAAAATATTTTATTGGAATCAAAAGAGCACCTCCACCAACTTAATTAACTTAAACATAAGAAACCTAACATAACATAACATAAGCATTGGTGGTGCTGCACCCTGACGCCAAAAGGGGTCCACTCAGCATGTGCTGCGGCACAGGTGCTGCAACGCTGATTTTCAGTGGATCCCGAGTTTGCGTGCGACGGTAAACAACATCTTAATAAAATTTAATTAAAATTGAATTAACTTGCTGTCTTGTTGAGTGCGTTCGCATTGACTTAAAAGCTGATTGTTTGAGTGTAATGAATTAATAAAAAGATAAATAAAGGAGAAGGAGATAAATAGGTAAACAAAATAATGTATTTATGTATATGACTTAATAAAATAAATAAATAATAATATAACAGTAATTGTAATCGGACTTTCTATTGTGTATCTTACCAAAACCAGGTTGAACTACTTCTGCCAAATATGTTTGACACTGCACGAACTGTCTTTGGTTGGGATTTCTGGATGTTGAGTAGGTATTTTTTTAATTTGTACTTAAATGATCCAAGTGAACAAGAATTTCTAATTGGCGGTGGTAAATTGTTCCAACATTTCGTGGCAGCATAGCGAAAGCTACCACGAAACGCAGCCGAGCAGTGTCTTGGGCAAACAAGACGGGTCGCGGTTCGCACCTCGCGCTTAGAAAAAAGAAGCTTCTCATAGAGGTAGATGGGTTGGCGAGTGGTGATCACACCAAAAAGTAGGGTGGCAAGATGTAAAGAGCGCCTTGCGTTCATCTTCATGAGATTGCTGCTGTTTAGGTACGGTGTGACGCGAGTCCTAGGGGGAATCGGAAAACAAAACCGTGCGCAGGCGTTCTGAACACGCTGGATAAGCGCTTTAGTACGAGCTAGAAGGCAACCGCCAATAACTGTATCGACATAATTGAGCTTCGAAAGAATCAAAGTGTCACATAATTTTATCCTTAAATCTACATTCAAGTAATTCCGGACTCCGTATAGGACTTTCAGCCTAAAGAAACACTGTCGTACAACATTTAGAACATGATGTTCAAATCGGAGTTCGCCGTCCATGTACAGGCCGAGATTGGGGGCAACCGTGACCCGCTCCAAGAGTTCATTACCCAGCTTTACTTGGAGGTCATAAACAAGCATGTTTTTTTATTTGGAATTTAGTGCCAAGATAAAGAACCTTTGATTTTAAAGGATTGAGAACTAAGCCATTCATTCCCGACCACTCAGAAACACGTTCAAGGTCATGATTAATCACTTCAACCGCATGTGTGACATTTGTAGGCTTAAATGATCGATATATTTGTAGATCATCAGCATACATATGATATTCGCAATGTTCCAAGCACTTTGTTAAATCAGCAGTGTACAAAATAAATAAAATGGGGCCCAAAATAGAACCCTGTGGTACCCCGCAACTTAAAGGCACTACTTCAGAGAGGACAGTGGATCCAGCAGCATTAGTCAATCCCACACACTGGGACCGACCAACCAAATAACTTGAAAACCACCTTACCGTGCTACAGTCAAACCCGTAAAATGACAGCTTAGATAAGAGCAGAGGGATATTAATTGTGTCAAAGGCCCGTGAAAAGTCCAGTAACACGAGGAGAGTTGCCTCGCCTCTATCCCTTGCTGTTAATATGTTATCTATAACATCAAGCAAGGCGGTAGTGGTACTTCGCGCTTTCCTAAAACCAGACTGCTTTAATGGGAGAATGCTATTAGCTTCGAGATATTCTGTCAGTTGTATACACACTACCTTCTCTAAAACCTTTGATAAAAACACACAAAATGCTAATTGGTCTTAAATCTTTAAGGTTAGACGGATTAGTAGTTTTAGGTATTGGCTTGACAATAGCAGTTTTCCATGCGTCAGGAAAAGTGCTAGTAGCGATGGACTGGTTGAGTAACGCTGTTATAATACTTAAGGTCCGAGGTAATGTGATCGTCACCATATCCAAAGACACTCCGTCCAAACCCTACGCGTTACTAGAGATCGATTTAATTACTTTAAGCACAGTCATTTCATCTACCGGTCTCAGTGAAAACGTCATGCTACTATGTCTATGAAATTCAAAAAAGGTTAAACTAGATAGGGTAATGTCTGGTCCGGATGGAAAAGTAATGAAGTGGTTGTTGATTTGATCAGCATTATTGAAAATTGAAGATAATTCATCTCTTTTATTAAAATTAACTACATTATTTTTTATGTTTTTCCAAAGGACGCGGGGATTGTGAAAGTTTTTATTAATATTAAATTCAAAATAAGCGGTTTTTTCATAAAACAGAGCAGAAGAGACTAAGTATTTAAAAGTTTTATAGTAGGTAAAGTGACTATCTTGCTTAGTTCGACGACTTCTCGCATGTGCTTCATCACGAAGTTTCATCATCTTTTTAATTGTAGGGGTGATCCAGGGGTGGGACTGTACTTTAATGAGAACGGTTTTGAGTGGAGCATATAGGTCAAATAAGTGTAATAAATAGGAAGTAAAATTATAAAGAGTATCACCAACACTATCACCCAACAAACGTTCCCACTTGACAGCATTAAGGTCCGCATTAAAGCACTCCAAGTCCATATCCTTTAAAGGACGGTAGGTAATCCAACTAGGTGAAGGTTTCATTTTTTTAATGTTGAGTTCGCAAGATATGAAAGCATGCCCACTTAAATCGGGTATATAGTCAACGCAGAGCTTCGATATATTTAGATTTGAACACACCAAATCAATTAGTGTTTCTGAGTGGCCAGTGAAGTGAGTCGGTTGACTCACATGTTGGTGCAAATCCGCACAGTGAAGGAAATCCGTTAACTTTTTCACATTAGCGTCAGTTTTTGACAAAACATTAATATTAAAATCGCCCAGCAGAACAATGTGATCGAAAACCGCGAATGAACTTATACTTTCAGCCAATGCGTCAAAGAAAACGTCAACATCTAACCAGGGAGGGCGATAAGCGGTTCCGACGACAAGTTTCTTCCCGTTCATATTGGTAGATAACCACATCTGCTCGACAGAAGCGGTTATTGGATGAGTTAGCAATCGCGCATTTATACCTCGGCGCAGGTAGAACCCTACACCGCTGCCGCGCGCGCGCAGCTCGGGCGGACGGGGCACGTGACGCAGGCGGTAGCCCGGCGGCGCCGGCACCCGCGCCTCCTCCCCCCTGCGCAACCACGTCTCGTTGATAGCCATGATGTCTACGGCATGTTTCTCCAAAGCCACGAGAAATTCCTCGTGTCTTGTGCCAAGGGAACCCGGGTTCAAAAAGCCAATAGTCCATTTTATAATTATGAATTTTATAATATATGAAAAAGCTAACAATACAGGGTGACTGGTAATTCGCCGTATTCCTTGAAAGGGGTTATTCTACAGCTCATTTGTAACGATTTAAGTCCTGTCAACCAGGGGTCAAAACTCACTGGTTATCGAGTTATTCACGTTTTTAGAATTTTTAAAAAATACCCGCCTTTCGACCTAAAACTAGTCATTGTGTAAAAACTTCGTCATTTAGAAATAAAAAAAAGCATTTTTCAAATAGCCAATGAATTACTGATTACGAAAAATAGTAAAAAATGCCAAAGAAATGCAAAGTTTTGCAAATAACAGGATTTGAAGTTGAAAGTTCAAGTAATTATTTTCCAAATTTTGTAACATTTTAAAGCATTACTAAAAAAAAAAATATGACACTTCGCGTACAAATGACAGGAATAATTTTCTCAATTCATAAGCTTTCTAAAAAAGTACAATTTATGACCTTTTAAACTTAATTTTCATTTAAAAATGTACAATTAATAAAAAATAGCAGAAATTTTCGCGGTTAAGCTCCATCGTTTCAACTAAAAATCGCGGAATCGTTATCGTTTTTAAATTCACCTAATCGTGTTCTTTTAAATTTGCTTTTTAAAAACATAAAATGCGTTCCATTTTTAACCGAAAAACGCGGGTAGTGTTGTAGTAAAATGAATAAAACATCGTTCTCCATTTTAAATTCGGCTAATAGTGTTTTATTTTTAAATAAATTTGCTTTTTAAAAACAAAGTGCGTTCCATTTTGAAATTTCGAGCATCTCAAAACTTTTTGAGTGACCTACGTAATCAGTTACTTTCAACTTTCTTTCCATTTCGGACGATATTGATAACTAAGCTTCTTTCTCAAATGCCTGCTTGCCAATTCGAAGAATACGCAGATATCATTTATTGTTACGGATTCTGCGATGGAGACGCGGCTGCAGCTAGAAGGGAATACCAACGTCGTTACCCTAACCGCCGTTTACCTCACGCAAGCGTGTTTGGTTCATCGTACCGTCTTATTCGGGAAAGAGGATCAGTTCAATGCCGCCAAGCTGATGCTGGAAGACCTCGACATGATACTGCTCAAGATGAAGAAATCTTTCAGTGTTTCCGGGCAGACGGCACTACTTTGATGAGATCCTTCTCGCCGGGTCTCCCTCTTCAATAGCGTGTATTGGAGTTTAATGACACGGGTACTGCCGAGCTGAGTGCAGTGTAAACCACGCCTTCCACTGAGACATACCGAGCCGGTTAGCCACAATTCTCGTCGAGCTAGTGCCGTCTGTCCGCAAACACTGAAGGATTTCTTCATCTTGCCAGAATTACCAGTCACCCTGTATATACTTATCGTTAACTAAATAAAGTGATAAACACGTCGCATGTCGATAATCAAATAAATACAGAATATCTTTGCTTATTCCTGCTACATTCAAAAAAGTAACGCGGTTTATTTTAGATTTATTTTTGTTAGATTTTTGTGTTACAAGGTATTTAAACAGGAATTTCATTGCAATCTCGCTACATGTTACTTAAATACTCAATTAATGTTCTTAATAACCGATTTTAATAGTTTTCTGTATCAAAACGTCGTTTTTTTTACACTCCTTCAGGGCTGTATGTTTTTTTTTTTTTTTTTTTTATGGTATAGGAGGCAAACGAGCAGACGGATCGCCTGATGGAAAGCGATTACCGTCACCCATAGACACCTGCAGCACCAGAGGAGTCACAGGTGCGTTGCCGGCCTTTCAAATGAGAGTACGCTCTTTTCTTGAAGGTTTGAAGGTCGTAACGGTCCGGAAATACCGCAGGCGACAGACCATTCCACAGTTTAGTTGTGCGAGGCAGGAAATTCCGTGTGAAACGCACAGTTGTGGACTGCCAACCATCTAGATGATGGTGGTGGAATTTCTGTCGCGTAGGACGAAGGCGGAAGGATGCGGCAGGAATTAATCCGAACAGCTCCTCGGAGCACTCCCCGTTGTACAAGCGATAGAGAATGCAGAGTGAGGCTACATCTCTACGCAGCGCCAAGGAGTCAAGCCGACCAGAAGTACGCTGGCAGCCGACAATTCGAGCGGCTCTCCGCTGGATGCGGTCCAGAGGGAGAAGCTGGTTTTGGGGAGCCCCAGCCCACAGATGAGAGCAGTATTCCATATGTGGCCGTACCTGCGCCTTGTACAGCTGCAGGCGGTGGGCCGGAGTGAAATACTGTCTCGATCTGTTGAGCACACCGAGCTTCTTCGAGGCCAATTTGGCCTTACCCTCTAAATGACCGCGGAACTGGACGTCACTCGAAATGTTGACACCGAGGATTCCGATACTGGCTGAGGCAGTGAGGGGAGTGCTCTCAAAACGAGGAGATGCATCGAACGCCAACTTCTTAGCGGTGAACGCGCAAACTTGAGTCTTTGTGGGGTTAAAACGGACTAAATTAAGTCGACCCCATTCTGAAACTTTTTTAAGAGAAGTCTCAATTTCAGACACAAGTTTGTTTCGGCTCTCGACGACGTTGTCCCGAGAAATATTGGCGCGGCCGGTGTAGAAGGTATCGCCTGTGTTATCATCCGCATAACAGTGAATGCCGCAGACTTGCAGCATGTCATTGATATGCAGAAGGAACAGCGTGGGTAATAGTACACAGCCTTGAGGGACACCAGCATTAACAGAGATGGAGTCAGAGCATGCACCGTCAACTAAGACTTTTATGCTTCTGTCTGCTAGGAAGCTGGTAACCCACTCGCATAATCTCTCGGGAAGCCTATAAAGCGGAAGCTTAGAAAGTAGTGCTTTGTGCCAAACCCGATCAAAAGCCTTCGCAATGTCCAAACTAACTGCCAATGCTTCGCCCTTAGTCTCGATCGCCTGTGCCCATCGATGTGTGAGGTAAACTAGAAGATCACCAGCCGAGCGGCCCCTACGGAAACCGTATTGTCGGTCACTAAGCAGCTGGTGGTCCTCTAGGTACCTTAAAAGCTGGCAGTTGATGATGGACTCCATTATCTTCGAGAACAGGGAAGTTATGGCTATTGGCCTGTAGTTGGACGGGTTTGAGCGGTCGCCTTTTTTGGGGATCGGGTGCACCAAAGCTGACTTCCATGAAGTCGGGACTACGCCAGAGGAGTACAAAAGTCGAAAAAGACGCATTAAAACCGGTGCCAACTCTGGAGCACATGTCTTCAACACAATAGGAGGGACTCCATCGGGCCCCCTCGACTTATGAATGTTGAGGGAAAAAAGTGCTTTACGCACCGAGCTTTGATGGAACCGGACATCCGGCATGCTGCTCTCGCACCGCGGTACGGTCGGCGGTTCGCGTCCCCCATCGTCCAAGGTCGAGTTGGACGCAAAGAGTTTGCCCAGGAGATCAGCTTTCTCCTTTGCGTCGTAGGCCAAGGAATCAGTTCCCATGTGCAAGGGTGGAAAAGATGGCGTGCAGAAGTTTCCCTGGATAGCTTTGGCAAGAGACCAGAAAGCACGAGTTCCCGAAGGGAGGCGTTCAAGTCTCTCGCCAATTCTACCAATGTGCAATGACTTCGCCCTGGCAATAACCCTCTTGAAGGACCTAGAGGCAAAGTTGAACTGCTTTTTTAACGCACTGGCCTGGTCATCCAGTGCCGTCGCTGCATTTACCCAGGCTTGGTAACATTCCTGCTTCCGGCAAGAAGCCTTTTTGCAAGATCGACCAAATCAAGGTTGGGACTTGCCACCAACTGGGACTGCAGATGACGGAATGAAAAGTTCCATTCCCTGCAGCACCACGTCAGCAACAGAATCAGCAACGACGTTGGGATCATTGGCCGCGAAGCAGACTTGCCCCCAAGGGTAGGACGAAAAGAATGTCCGCATCCCATCCCAGTCTGCCGACTTGTAATGCCACACACGGCGGCCACGAGCAGCTCGCCGACGCGGCGGGCGCGTGAGTGGCACCGAACTCCGGACTAGGCAATGATCCGAGGACCCGAGAGGGGCTTCAACGGATAACTGGTAGCCAGCCGGATGCGAAGTCAGCAGAAGGTCCAACAGGGATGGTTCCTGGCTCTCCACTTCTGGGATTCGCGTGGGCGCAGTAACCAGTTGTGTCAAGCCGTATGCCAGAGCAAAATCGTAAACAGATCTCCCCGCATGATCGGTTTTACTAGAGCCGAGCCATTCGGCGTGGTGGGCGTTAAAATCGCCAAGTATGACGATTTCTGCGGATGGGGTCTGCTGTTGCACAGAGTCTGCAGCCATTTGAATCTGCTCCATAAGTCGATCCGTTTCGGCATCACCGCTATGGGACCTATACAGACACGCAAAGACGCGCGGATGGTCGTCGCTGTCAACACGTAGCCATAAGATAGAGAGGTACCTTCAAGATTGCTGAGGTGGCGAGAACTGATATCATCTCTAACGTATACACACACCCCAGCCCGAGGTACGAAGGAGTGTTCCAGTCCGTACCCAGGATAGGAGAGGTAAGATGTATGCGCTGGGGATGATATCTGTGTCTCAGTTAAAAAGAGCAAGGCCGGCTTTGCTGTCTCGATGTGGTGGTGAACAGCATTAAGGTTTGAGTGTAAGCCCCTGATGTTGCAGAAGTCCACAGTAAACGTGGCGGGGGTTGCCGTGGCTGCTTTGCCCTTACCTCCGGCAGATGGCCAATGACTGAGCGCGGTTTTGCCCCCCCCAGAGTACGAGGGGCAGTCTGGGCGTCCATGCTCAGGTACAGTGTATCCTGAGCATGGAAGTCCAGAGAGGGATTCTCCAACGCAAACGCAGCTGGTACCCTCCTGGGGTATCCTATTACATAACTGCGCCATCATTGGGGGGGGGGAGGGGAAGTGGGCCTCCGGTAACCTCACTCACTCGGCGAAATGCAATAAATGTTGCTTCACGCCGGTTTTCTGTGAGGCCGTGGTATCTCTCCGGTCGAGACGGCCCATTCATGCCGAAGCTTGGCTCTCCCACGTTAAAAGTTAAGTTAAGTTTAAGTTAAGTTATAACTACGTAAGTATTTGCCCTTAACGTTTCTGAACGAAACATTTGTATAATCTGTGGAGTCCGCCAGCCATCCGCTTAAAAAAAGTTCAAGTAATTCGTAATAATAGTTGTGCTGACTTGTGTATTTATTTACTCGCAAATGTGATGAAAAACATTGTATGTTTCACGGGCGGTACGGGAATTACGAACCTCGACTCAGAAAGCCCTCAGTCTTCGACTTCGGGCTTCTACTAGAGCCTCGATCGTAATTCCTTACTTACCGACCTTAATACACATGTACTATTGTACTATTACGTTTTTCGGTTTTTCTTCATTATTATTTATTTATTTAATGGCAACCGGTCGCAATATCGAGCAACCATTTGTGCCAATGTCAAGTTTATAAAGTCAAAAAAAGTTTTAAAAAAAAACATAATTCATAAGGCAACGTTGTACGGTGATCCTCTAGCCTCCGTGAAGCGATGTAGGTTTTTCTTCATTGTAATTGATTGTAATGTTTTTACGATACAACAAAAACAAAAATATGTTGAAAATAACGTTTCTTCTATCGGAACCCCTTATATTATTATTTTACTTTCTTATTTTTTATGTGTTAGTTAATCTGCCGCAATAACACATAAGTGTTCGAAAAAAACCCGCTATCGATTAGATAGCGGGTATTTTTCGAACACTTATGGCAATTCAAAAGTTACAGCTCCTTAAAGTCAGTGTGGACGGACGGACAGCGTCGGCATATTACTTAATAGGGTCTCGTTGGGCACGGTTCGGGCACGGAGTTCTATGAAATAGGTATCAGGGCTTAGTTATCACATCACTCAATCATCTGAATAACTTCAGATCGTGAGTAAACCATATCTGTTAATACTATCAAGATCTGAGAGCATTATCTAAGTACTTGATGTACAAATGTCGCGATCAATTCTATCTATCTTGAATATCGCAGCAGTTGCACCACAAAGGTAGAGAAGGTTACTCGATAGATATTTTCCCATTTTTATGGGATTTTACAATGAAGATCTTAATATTGGTGAATATTTTACTTGTCGTGAATGTCCACAGTGCCATACAAAGAGTAGATCCTTTGGCGCTTATCAGTCAAGGACTGGTGAGAGGGCAGAGAGCTACCGATGGCGACTACTCAGCATTTTTGGGTATACCTTATGCCACGGTGGACATAGATAACCCGTTTGGGGTAAGTAAAATGCATACTCCTTTTTTTAAATCTCGTAGTTTGGATACTCCTTAAAGAATAACCTCTTTCTATATATTTTTTTATTCAATACCACTTGAATTAACTAAGTTTACTAATTTGTTTTTTTCTAGAAAGTAAGTAAGTCGATCTCCATCTCGACATTGTATTTTCTAAATGAAAACATGAAGATTACGAATAACTAGTCAAAAAAGTTATATTTGTAAATTGTATTAAGAACATATTTTTGAATTACCTCCATAAACCTGTGAAATATTGTTTTGCAATTAGAATGCAATGTCAATAAAAAAATACGATAATTTATAATTTTGATTTTGACATATCGAGTTGTTTCTTTCCATCTTTCGATAACTAAAAATATTTTTTCATAACTACTATTTTTTTAGGAAGCACAAGCGGCTCCGAACTTTGAAGAGGAGATTTATCATGCATACGACAACTCGATTACGTGCCCACAGAACTCTATTGCATCAGAAAGCCAATCTATCGACTGCCTTCAGTTAAGCATCTATGTGCCTTCTCAAGCAAGCTCTAGCAATCCTTTGCCAGTGTTGGTTTGGACTCACGGTGGCATGTTTAAGGAGGGAAGCGCAAATATGTACGGGGCAAGAAATTTGGTCAGACATGGTGTTATCGTCGTAACCATTAACTATCGTTTAGGGCCATATGGCTTCATGTGCCTCGATAATCCCTCTGTGCCCGGAAACCAGGGTCTTAAAGATCAATACGCCGCACTCCGTTGGGTCAGAGACAACATTGCTGCGTTTGGGGGCAATCCTTACAATGTAACTCTGGGCGGGCAAAGCGCAGGAGCATCTTCGGTTTTATTGCAATTATATTATTCTAATGAAAAGTTGTTCCACAAAATCATTGCTGAGAGCGGAACACCGTTTTCTCCCCACATGTTTATTGCTGATGGGGATTGCGATGCAGCGGTAAAGCTAGCAAATTATTTGGGACTCAACACTACAGATGACGAGCAAGCGTTAAAGTTTTTGACCAAATCGCACCACAGCTTAGTCACGGGCGCATCTGATGAATTAAATTTGCAATTTAAGCCGTGCAAAGAAAAATCTTTTAGTGGCATTCACAACTTCATTGATAGTGAACCGTACGCGTTTTCAAATGTGCAGAAAATTAAAGCCACTCCTATTTTAATCGGCCACACCAACTCAGAATATACATTGCAGGGTGAACATAAAAGTGACATTTTTTATGAAGAAATACAAAATATATTTAGCTTAGGTGAAGTAGAACTAGACAAGGCCGCCGAAATTGTTAGACATTTTTACATTGGAGACAAACCGATTTCTGGAGACGTCAGTGCTGAAGCTGCGAGTTTTTATTCCGATTTCGTATTTAACCATCCCATCCAAGATACAATTAAAAGTTTGATTAAGCAGAACGCAGGCCCAGTGTATGAATATGTATTCACCTACGTAGGGGATTCCGATGCGGCCGCGGCGGGCCACTCAGCGGAACTACCTTACTTGTTCAACATAGCCTCACAATCCGAGGCATTTTCTACGGAAGATTTATTATTGGTCGACCAAATAACAACTTTGTGGACTAATTTTATTAAATACGGGTAAGATTATAATGCATGTCGCGAGGCCGTCTCATGATTTACACTACATTAAACACTATGTCAATTTTTTCACTCATCCATCATCTTTGTTTCAGAAACCCAACCAAGGAGACTTCGGACTTGCTACCATTGGCTTGGGCTCCCGTCACCGAAAACACCAGGCCCTACATGAACATCGGCTCTGAACTCAATATGGAGGAGAGATTCCAAAAAGAGAGAATGGCATTCTGGGATCTTTTCTACTCCGTTTATGGAAAAAATAACAAGCTTGCGCATAGCTGTGACCACATGTGAATAACATTTTTAAATAATTAGAATCGCTAATTTTGTAACTGAACATAAGAATAATTAAAAATGTCAGAAATTATTGCTATAAACTATGAGCAAACAAAGTATGTCTTAATTATTTTGCATTAAGCTGCAAGTTGAAAAACAAACTTTGAATTTTATGTGACCTAATATCTCGTGCGTACCGACTTTAGTACAAAGTCGGTAGTCAGAACTTATCTCGTATCAACATTTCTCAAACATAAGTGGATCTTAATCAGCATTGGTAAAACGTGTCTGTAAATACCATGGATGCAATAAATTGAACATGAACGTACGTAGTATCTTTCATATAAATTTATAATATACCTACTCGTATTAGCGGACGACCGCGTAGAATTAGTTTCTCGCTACTCCGTTATTTCTTACCGTTCAAGATCGATCTTCCAAAAATCTTTTCTTAGTACAACCCTAGTGTACCCAAGGAATGCTCCGTCAGTCCGTATTACCGTATTAGTCAGCCAGCCAGTAACGGAAAAATTCTATACATTCCACAAGTCTAAGTAGTATGGTATTGTAATCATTCGATTTACATTGATGTTTGGTCTTAACTTGCCTTTTTTATCAAACCACTCTCCAATTTGATAAGGCACTTTCTTTAATACCTTTATGTGGCTGTATTTAGGAACACAAGCCAAATTATCACCATGTGATGTGATACTATTTATTGTTCGCTGGTATTTCTCAACTTGCGTATTAAGGTCGGACATTTGCATATGGTTACTTCATAGTTTAAAGGAAGTGATGCTCTGAATCAATTCTCACGGTAGTTATTTAACAAAGTAACACCGACCGTTGCTCAAACTTCTGCAGAGCATGTACCGAACCCATACTATTGAAATGTCTTTGTTAATTATTCCATGCATTCATAATTTTTATGGTGACAGAATAATCAAACACGTATTAACTTTTATTGTTAACCGAATAATGAAACCAGTATTAAATTTTAGTGGTAGTAGGTACTAATTATTGTACTTATCTTTATTTATTTATACTTATATACCTATTACTTTAAAATGCCAAATACCAGATGACTTTGGAAGAATAGAAAATACACACATGATATGCATCATCATGATATTATCATGAATCATGAACTTTTTTTTTGTCTCAATATTCGTTTATTTATTATTTTGTCTTTAAGTTTTGTACATTTGGATCTTAATAATGTATTTTTTATTAAGTTCTTCGGAAAGGCTTCCTTCAAAAAAATAGAAACAGAGCATTACATTATTTTCTCTCACTGCTATATACAGCTGATTAAAAATGGAACATTTCCCAATCCGTACTGCGTAGGTATGTCTAACCACGGAGGCCCGTGGGCAGGGAACGGACGGCGCTCATCAGCTGACGACATCCTCCCTCGCACAAAGGATTCGGGCCAACAATCACGGGCACACCCACCTCCACAGTCGCCCGACCATCAACATAAATTCGCAAATTCTCGTATAAATAATTATATTTATGTCACAAAGGAAAACCATTTTGTATGCCTCATGTGGATACAAGCAATCGACTCGTTATTCTGCATATCTTAATCTACCACCGTTCTAAGAGATTGCAACCTCTCATAAGAATATTTATTATGTAAGGAATTATAAGAGTAACAAAACGTTAATGCGCTTGGTCGGCTGTCCTTCAATCATACAAAGCACAAGTGCACTACACTTCAAGTGCAAGGGATACAATTAGATTCGGAAGTTTATTAAGATATGTTTATATGAAACAGGAAGCTATTCATGTGAAGTGGCACTAGGAAGTATCTATAATTAACAAAGATTGACTCTTCGAGAACATAAATATATTTACAATGTAGCCCGAAATCATTTGAAATTCGGAAGTTGGTGACATTAGCGCGAGGGCGTTGCTGCTTTTGTAATGTTGCCAATATGCTAATATGCCTCTATACCTACCCCTGGAAGTTAAGGAAATTAAATAGTATCTTAACTCAAGAATATGGGCAATCAGGGAAAATAATTCGTGTTGTTTAATAAATTGGTACAGTTACACCTTGCGGTATCCAGAAGAACATACTGAAAGTCCTCAAAGGTTTGCTGAGGGTGTAAGGGGGGGTTGAAGGTACCTTTTTCAGATTTTTGCTCATATCTCGAATATGTGTACGAATATCACTATAAATACTTGAAACAAAAGTTTCTACATGCAATTTTCTACAAAAAATGTTATATAAATTTTTACTCTAAGATCAATACTTTAGGAGCCACATGGTGTGTAAATTAGCAGGGATATATATGGACGATTTAAGGTGTAAAAACGAAATAGGTGTTATTTTTTTATTTAAAAATAGAAAAATCGAATAATTTCGTCTTTATTATATTACTCATCGTCTTCTACATCGAGATCTTCGTCTTCTCCATCATTATTATATATATCACATTAGTCATTGTTTACTTAAACACCCTGTAGCTCACCTCAGAACAGCAAATTTTGTAGAAAATTATATGTAGAAACTTTTGTCAGAAGTAATCATAATGATATTTATACAGATATTCGAGATAAGAGCAAAAATCTGAAAAAGGTACCTTCAACCCCCCCTTGAGGACTTTTAGTATGTTCGTCTGGATGCCTCGAGGTACCTGTAACTGTTCCAATTTAAAAAAGTACACGAATTATTTCCCCTAACTTTTTAAATTTTCTTGAACTATTAGGGGAATACAATTTATACCTATACGATTATGGTCATATAAACTAATATATACCTATTAGATACTAAGTACGTTAAAAGTTAAGCTAACCACTAGTCCACCTTCTAGCGCTCTTTTCCTGTTCCTCATGCAAAATAATAGGTAACGGGAATAAATAATACTCTTTTCCACTTATTTAGGTTTCATAGTTAGGTCCCAATTTTAGCCGACTTTACCTAAACTTAACTCTCTATCATGGCTCAAATAAATGAACTATTACTTTGTTATCCAATATCCATAATTAATACCACATTGAATAAGCCTTGTCATAATTATTCTATCCACTCGGACTACCATAGTCGACTAAACCTGTAAAATGTTGCCATTAATCTGGATTTCAACTCCCTCTTACTTGTGGCTTAATACGTTGTCGAACAGAAACTTGGTCGATTGCACTTTCTCCCCCGTTAGTTCCGCCAGATTTTTCCCATTTCCCTGCCCTTTAGCGCGTGACTGTCACCTCAAATTATTACCCGCCTTATCATTTCATTACTCAACTGATGTCGATTTGCTGCTCAACGCTTTCTAGTGGTTATTTTATTGCCAATTATTCGGTCTAATTGAATGAGTTTAGTCCAATTGTGTGGATAATTTTAACGAGACCAAGCGTCTTTAGTTTTATACGGTTCATTAAAGTTTGTTATGGAGATGAGGCGGTAAGTTTTTTTTGTTGAATGCATTTAGGCTAGCTAACGAGCACTCAGACCACCCGTCCCACGAAACTACAGGAAGTCTCTTTCTAGCAAAAGGAGTTAGAAAGAGACTTCCGCTTGTAATTTGCAACTTGTAAGTGGGATCTGGGGCCTCTGATGGTAAGTGGGATCTGGGACGCAAAGACAATTTCATTCTCAAAATTACATTATTAAGACTGCAATCCTAACACTGCAAATGTGTTGCCAACCCTGAGGACTAAAATGGAATGCCTTTATGCTAAAAATATCACCGATTGTCCTATCTCCACACACCAGAAAACAACAATACAGACACTGCAGCTTAACTGTAATTTAAATACTAGTATCCAAAACTGAATAACAACCGAAATTATTTTCTAAATTGTGAACATGAAGTGGAAATCATATGTTCTACGCAAGAAGGAAAATCATTTAAAATTCTGTGATCGTCTCCGAAACATTATGAGGTAAATCAAGAGGCCAATCCTTTACACGGTTATTATTTATTAAGTATATCTATTAGTCCAGAGTCAGTTAAAGGTACACGGGTTAATGCCTTAGTAATATTAGTTGATATAGAAATTGTTATATTATTAAATTAGTAGGTACTATTGTAAAGTATGTAAAGTCGGTCATGGACGTCATCGTTAAAAATGTCAGGGGGATTATTATGACGTAACTATGCAGATAATTTTACGGTTCGCGTAAAGGACAGAGCTATAGCAGTTATATAGCTATGTCCTTGTCTCTCCGCGTAATCAGAACTGCATATTAACGTTCTCACCCTCTAAATCAAGTCCGGTTTCCACGATTTTTGAATGTGTTATTATAAAGTTATTATAAAGAACTAGGTCCGTACGTTTCTGGTTTTTGTTTTTTAATTTTGTTTCATTCTAAGAAGTATTTTCGTGTAAATGAAAACGTACAGACATTTCTTCATGATATCGACCATATATTATTAAAAAATCGTACAAATCGGACTAGGTTTAAGGATAGGGAAAAGTTTTCGCATTTTGTATGGAAATTTTTAGCTTCTCAATCCTCTTAAGATTCGGGCCTTTTCCAGTATTTCTCCGACTTGATTCAATAAAGTACCCCTAGGGCGGACTCTTCCGACACACCCACTCATTTTGTTAAAATTTAGAAGTCATATTTGTAGGCTGCAGTTGTATGGGAAAAATGCAAGCGTTCCTAATTATGTGGCCACCACTGTACGTATATTAATACACTCTGACTAAAACGTCAGAGAAATGCATAAATAAATAAAAACTTGGGACATATTATAAGATTACAGTCGACTATTAGCTCAATATATCCGTATCCTAAACTTAGTTTGCACACCGACCATCACTTCGTCTATGTGGCAAATGAAACAAGATAATACTTAAACGCAATGCGCATGCGTGCATGAATCCTCTACTTCTCGTGACTCAATAATCAACCTTAATGCCATTATAATACGACACGTGTAATTTGACCATAGAATCATCCATCATGCCATCATGGCTAATGTAACGTTCACTTTAATGAAATTGCCATGAAACTGCGCGCGGCCGGTGTACTCGTACAAGAGCCTATCAAATCAGAGACAAAAAAATTGCAAGATGATTGCCAAATCTGTATTACATGAACAAGTAAAAAAACAGACTGATTTATGGTTTTAATTAGGTTTAAACAATCCTAAAAAAATGGTGACCATGGTGAAATTCCATTAAAGCTTATATTTAAAGTTGTAATGCGAGAATGTTCTTTTTATGAAAGACTTCATTGTTTTAGTTCTGTTTACTGCAATAGTAATCAGTAATAAAATTATTATCAATGTTTAGTTAAATCGCTCCTGCTTTGCGTTCGTAAGCTACGGGTGCAAATGGGTCATACACAGATTTAGGTTACCGTCTTTCCTGTGGACATACCCAAAGTTAACGTTTTCAAGGCCTAATTTTCTGGCTGAAGCCACACCCTCATAAACGCCGTCAGGTCTACTTTAGTCCTAGCAAATAAAAACATAACTTAATGCACACAAGCCTTTAACTATTGACCACAGGAGAGACAACTTTTGTTTTTGCAAGTGTGTATGACTCTTATGCATAATCATCAAAAAAAGACAATCCCATATCCCCACTGACATTTAGACGTGTCAAATGTAGGGAATAAACATTCGACATAGATTTTGGTCGGAAAAAAATGTATTATCTTGCTTTCTCGGTCAGCTTTAGTACTGGTATAAGCTATTTGCGAAATCAAGAAGAATACGAATTTATGCGACCAAATGCGATGTCGAAGCCTGGTATGTCGGTTTTTTGTTGTGTTGCCTCATACGGTGACAAAATAATTACCTTAACCAAGTATAAAAAATAACTAAATACTCGAGTTTTATTCCGTTGTTTAAATTAAGAAGTTCAGTATGAGTGGAGTGTCACATAAATTTTAAAGAGCGCACTCAAACTGGCCCAATGGAAATTGATCGAGGTGTTGATTGTTGTTGGAAGGAGGCCAGGAGAAGATAAACGTAGCGTGTGGAGATAATGTGAGACCGAGGACATCCTTACTGGGTCAAGGGTTCTGATAATAACTGATTTTCAAAAGTACGGGCTATAAAATATGGTAATTTGATGTAATAATACGGAATGTGTATGTACAGACAGTGTATAGACAACAAAATAGATTCGAGTACCACCGAATAACTCAATAGACTCGTGTTTAATACTGATTCTACTATTTTGTGACGTATAATTTTGGAAGCCATATTGTAAACGTACAATCAATAATTACAATATACACGATCACGATATTCCATCTATGAAACGCTAGATTAATTTGAATTTTAAGAAATAAAAGTTCACTGTTCACTTTGAAATATGTTGCAAAGTTGTCACATCAAATTTATGCGATGTTTACTGAGATCATTTGATAGGTTCCCCCCCAGTTTTTTATTTTACCAGGATGATCCTACCAAGTTGGTCATTTTGGGTGTCTTTTAACCTGCCGTCACACTTCTCATTACCATGGCACCCGATCGTTAAATTAAGAATGAAGGAAAACCCTGATATACAAGGGGTCGAGTTTCTTGTGGTCCAAATTAAAAATTTAATCAGGTCATCTTGAGGGCTTCCAAAAACACCTCCAGGTATGTTCTGCGATTGTTATTACTTTCAGAGATATTGATCATGAAAAACAAACATGGGGTTCACATAGTATGGAAAAACTAACTTTGTGTGATTACACAAAAAGTTGTCATGATGTAAAAACTGGAATGTAGCTTTAAAAAGTCTTAAGTTCATAATGATTCTAACAATGTAAGAAAATACTGAAAAAACATGAAATAATACAAGAGCTTAAGGGTTTTTCGTACGATGGACACAAGGAAAAATTACAAAAATTCCGATTAAAATGATCAATATCGCTAAAAGTACTAAAAATCGCTGAACATACATAGGGGTATTTTTGGTAGCCCTCAAGATGACCTATTTAAATTTTTCACTTGGACGACAAAAAACCCGACACCCTGTATAGAAACAAAAGCGAAATCATAGTGAATTGTCAATAGTTTTATCGCTTTCGATAATAATTAATTATTGGGTGAAACGGTAATGACAAATTCAACGTGCGGTTAAAATGCTCGCAGAGTGTCCGAGGTGTTTTATGTGGATGTGGCCAACGTTAGCTACTTACGCAAGTAAATGTCGACTGGCTCCCGCTCCGTTTCCACGTGGCACCCCTCGGCCGTCGCGTTGAGCCGGTATACGCCGAACTGGCCCAGGTCTGGTCTCGTCTGGCACAACAGACCTCTGCGAACAACCAAACCAGGATTAAGACTTCGTCTCTTTACACAATCCAGTTATCAGATCGCTACAGTAGGGTATTTTTCTAGTAAAGCAAAGCTTTTTTAAAGTAAAAAAGGAAACTTAAATACATATCCTATGTTTATCTCCAAAAGGATTCATCTTACTTACTTACTCATAACGTAAAAATAGTCGCAACACGCTAATTAATTTTAGCACGTTTTACCCAGGACGCAGTTTGAAAATTCCTTCAAAGCTTTAATTTAATGCATCGAACCTTGCCGCAGCTATAGCAAAAAAACTATCACGGGCAACGATCACGGGTACTTTATTTTTATTTATTCGCTATTGCATTAATTTGTCCATGTGAATACTAAAGGTAAACAAAAGACAATCGATAAAAAAACGGTTTAACTTTTGGTCCCTTCAATACCGGCCAGTACTTTTGAATGCATAGCATAAAGGTTGATAAACGTATGTTAAACATAAATACTAGGTACTGGCTGGAAAATAAACTGCAATAAATACTTAATAGTAAAATTGGCCTCTATATTTGGACAAACAGGAAAGGTCGAGATATCCAAGTTTGTTAAGCTTTCACTTTTTCTCGCCCATTCGCATTACCTTCAGATACGCTGTTAAATTGTAACGTTGTATGTACAGCTTATTAAAATTTCAAACTAAGTATTAATAAATTGCGCCTTATTTTATCACAGTGAATTTAACATTAATAAAATGGGAAAATATCACTGTGTTTAACATTTTTTGGATGTACATATTTATGTGCATGTCGAGGCGGTAGCCCACATTCGCATTTACAAACATACCAATAATCATCACACGGGCCAATACCGTTTTATGAAGCCCTCTTTGTTCGGAAGTATAAGAACGTGGCGCTGAATGCATTCTCATAAATTACCGTACTTTGTGTAAATATTATGCCACGTAACTTTGCCAACATGAAATTCTGCACGTTCCGAACCGAACTGAGCTTACACTCTTGCACCGGCTTCAAAATAAACAGTTGTAGTGAGTAACCTGGCTTTTCAACTGAGTACGTACTCGTACAAGTTGTTTACGTAGAAGTTAGTATAGCGGTAACCGATGCCGTAGCGACCACCCACTCATTAAATCTCGTTGTTTATGGTAATTGTATTGAGCTTGCCTGATTGACGACAGATTTGAGAGGTTTTTAGTTATATTGAATTTGATTTAGTGCAAGTAATAAAATGTAATACTAGATCCTAACATTTACACGAGCTTTCATCATCAGGAGAATCGATTTATATATTTTTAACTTGAAAAATACAAACTAAAGATTGTATTTAATTAAATGATGCTGTTATTCCCGAATGAACCTTAAGGCCACAGACAATTAGTTATTATTAGGTATCTGTATTTGTAGGCCCTGTAATATGTAAGCATTGAATACCTAAATGTTTTCTATTTATTCTATCTAGCTGCACAAACTGCATAACGCTAACGTTGGAAATTTTCGAAAATCGATAACGCCAACGTTTGACGTAAGTGATGAGTGATGACAGATCACGTCAATTTCATACATTTCGAGTCGATACAGAACAGGAACGTTAGCAGCGTTTGCAACTGTTATTTTTGTCAATTTCTTACTCGTCTCATCGGTTGATTTTCAAATAGGTTTTGTCATGAAATTATTAGGTGACTTTGTAGTCAGGGAAACAGTATTTTCCAAAATGCCTAACATTCATTGTTTCAAAAACGACTGTACTAAAATAGAATTTCATTCATATAATTTACAGAATCGGGAAGATTCAAGTCACCCTGTATTTAAATAAATTTCAAAAATCGCTAACGTTAGCTTAGCGTTAACCATTTGTGGGCCCCAAGGAAACTCACGTGGAGTTCGAAGCGCTGATGTACTGTTCGGAAGCGTCGGCATACACGCGCCAAGACGCGCGGTGCGCCGTGTGCGCCACCCACCAGTCCGGGACGTCCGCCTTGAGGGTCTTCTGCAGCTCGAATGGACACTGAAATACATTTACAATGTTCAATAAATGTATAATTAAGAGTCGCCAACTCGAGTTCCAGTACAAATTGAAATCTTCATAAAAAAATAGATTCCTTTGTTTTATGAACAACTCACTCTAACTAAACCAAAACATGTGACGCCGAATAGTTTTTACAAAAGAAGACCTAATGATTCCGAAACTAGTTACCCTGTATCTCCTATGGTTATGGATTTAACCATACTTACTGTCACAGATAAAAAAATCACACTGTAGGCAAGCATAGTTTATTATAAGTTGTGCTATCTACGTCATCGAATTATGGTCGTTAAGATAATTATTAATTACGACAAACAAGTCGTCAACACCTCGCCGAGTGCCAAATTCTAACCTTAGATGTGAAAGATAGTTACAAGTAACAGGTAGGTATCTACTGAGGTTAGTAACTGAAAAATGGCTGATGAATTAAATTAATTATTGATAATTTCTAGGTTAATGTGCAAATGAACATATTTTATACCCTTTTATAGAGCCCTGTTCACTGTATCCACAGCTCTGGTATTTTAGTACCAGTTGTTGATGAATCTCAACGATAAAACAATAATTGGGACCAACGGAAGTTGAAAATAACAGAATGCAGAATCACAGTAGGTATATAAATGTCAGTGACACCGGATGATTCGACGCCTATCCAAACAATTTTATTACTGATACAAAATTAATTTAATTGGTTGGCAATAAAACTTACTAATAAAATTTTGCAATCAAACCGATCTAAAGAGAAATATCATAGGTCGGAGGGACCTAAATACCTGTACACCATAATGATAAAAACAACCTAAACTTAAAAAAACATGGGAAGTAAAATATTCATCATAATCTGTACACACACAATTAAGTATTTTCCCATAAAGTATTTATTATTTCCTATTTTTTTATTTCCTAATTAAATGCGCAGACAATTATTCATTTCCTAATTATGTCATCAATTTAATTAACTAGTATGTTTTTATGCTCTTCAAATGTTACTTTAGTCTCTGCATATCGGGACTATTTTTTTTTATTTACTTTGGAAACCCCAAAACATTCAATCACGGTATTTTTGAATAGAGGATTTTTTGGGCATGGAAATAACCTCAAATAACCACTGTGCAAAAATATAAAAAAACCGATTTAATTTCGGGTAACACGATTAATGATTACGAATATAAATCTTTTTAATTTTATTAAGGATGAATTCATATTATTATGCAGTCCAATTACTTTTAAAATAGTTTCAAGTTTGAATCTCTTGGCTAAATATGCAAGCATTTAAAGCGTCACTTTACACAAAAAAATAATAAAAGAAAAGAAAAAAACGCTGAACAAAATTTTAATAAACTTTGTTATATTATAATAATAATATAATGAATATTGTAATTCTGTATAGAACGTCGTTTTTAAAACTAAGGAAAATTAAAATAACTAATGCAAAATATGAACATATAAGTAGGTAATAAAAAAACTAAGCTAAAAATACTTCAATAAAATTAAATAGGTAAGCAATAACTAAAATATAAAAATGTCACGTATCTGGGTAAAGTTCAAAAAGTTGGGCATGATTACGAAATAGATTAGCAAATAGTTAAGTACCTACCTAACTAGTTAAATACAAGTACAAATAATACAAACGACAAGTTCCGTTGTGCAACGAAAACTGTTATTCTTACAATTTGTACGGCAATTTTTTGTCAAACGGTAACATTCAATGACAAATATAATAAATAGATGATGAAATTGTTATCATTGTCGTGTCCAACTTTTCGAACTCTATTCGACTAATTTATTGCTCATTGTTGACAACATATTAATATCACTACCACCGCTAGTGATTGAACCTTCAATTGGACATTCAAGGCGAAACGCAGGCGCCTATTGGCTAAAACGATCTAGATCAATCCTTACAATTGACAAGATTTCATATTTTCAAGACTTTAATTTTATTCGTTTTATAGATACTGTTTGGAAGGAGGAAGACAATGGTCAATGTCAAACTTGAAGTATGACAGCTTTTTTTCTCGTGAAAAAGGCAATGGTATTATATCTATTCAGGCATAGTATTGGTAAAACTCGATTTTTTTTTTAACTTACTTGTAATTTTGTCAATAAAGAAAAATAAATCTAAATAAATATTTTGCCGTGTTCAGGAGGCAAAACCCTTTCGATTCGTATAGTAATTTGCAGGTGTCACCAAAATGAAATGTTGTCAATTATAAAAATAATAAAAAAAAAATATGCGAAAAGTGAGTTTTTCGGTTTGTTCCACTGTTTTTTAAACCTTCACGGCTTTTGTGTAAATGGTCACGTACGAGTACATAGTTTCAGCGTGACCATTTTTATCGAAATTTAGTATGGAAATATCATGAGCTCTGCAGTAGATTTTGGGGCTCTTTTTATTCCAGGTCATTTGAGAATTCCGAAAATATACTTAAATGAGTTTTACTTAGGCGAAGTCACGGCTAAAATCTACTTAGTATAAGTGTTCAGGTGTTTGGTAAGAGGTTGTGAAGTAGGGTAGTTCTTGTAATAGTTTTTACTCCGTGTAATAGCGCGTATCTCGGTCGGTGATCCAACTAGTCAGGCGTAATTTCTCTGACAAACGAGCACGCGTGCGTTGCATTCTTGACATACATATTACAATATTTGCAAGCTTACATCCTCTGACGAATTGCAACTCGTTTAAAGCGTCTTGTACGGAACGCAGAGAGATTAAAGTAAGATGAACGGCGAAATAACATGACAACAAAGCAATGTTAAGTGGGTATTTTAATGGAATAAGAATTTAATATTGAGTCACGGTAAAAAAACGGTAATCTTCTGAAAGCCTAGATACCCCAAATACATGACGGACGCCCTTGGCCTCGAATGTACCTAAGCTAAAGATTGAATATCTCAGTTACGATGTTAACGTTTCTTATATAATATACCTACAATACCTACTAGGGGACGCCCGTGACTTTGTACGGGTAGAATTAGTTTCCCGCTACTCCCCCCATTTCAACCTTTTAAGGGATGAATTTGCAAAAATCCCTTCTTAGTGCACCCCTAGGATAACCAAGGAATATTCCCTTTAAATTTCAAGTCCCTAGGTCCAGCGGATTCTGCTGTGCGTTGATCGATCAGCCAGTCTCTTCAGTTTCTTCTTTTACATATATATACTTAGGTATATATATACGATCCGATTTACCCTTGTTTTGTTTTGAGAGACATTGATATTGACACGATTACAGGAAACTAAACCAGGCTAACGAAATAATGATCACTAAAATCATTAAAAGTTCAATTCTTACTGCAAATTTTACCTCTTTTGCTTCCTTTGTCCCCGATATTTACCCCGGCGCCGCCATACCGCTTCGTGTGTTAAAGTAATTACAGCACATACCTATAGAGTTTCACTTAGCTACCTAGGTATCCAGGTAGAAAGTTTCTGATTCATTTATCCGGGGAAATCCTGTTAGTAATTGGTCGCACTATATTACTAGGAACATGGCCGTAATGGCGGGGTAATTTTATATTCCCGAGGTAAAGGGTGCTCTAAAGTTTATATTTATGGTTTGAAGCAAGAGTTCAACAACCTGTAGCTGAACAATAACACTACTTTTTTTAGTAAAGTCGTCACGATCGGACATAACCTCAAAAACAAATAACCTTGGCAGAAAGTTTTACGCGTAATAACTTTCCATTCAATCGTTTACTTTTATTTCAACCATTGTTTCCACTTTCCTTCTTCCGATTGGATTCGCTGATTGACACCGGCCTGTTGAAAGAAATATGGACAATACGTACATGATTGCATGGGAAATGCTTTCATGAGGAAGTGCTAGACAAGTAATAAAAAATAATTATCGTTTACGCACGTCGCGTCGTTTACCGTCTGACTTTACTTTCCTGTTAAAATACTCACTAAGTTACTATACTTTAATAAAAATACCTATTGCATGCGTTCTTTAACGGACTTCACCGAAATATGGGCCAGTAAAATGCAATGAAGCTTGAAAAAACAATTATAAAAAAACGTAGAACTAACGAACCATTCAATCATTCCGACGCATTAGAAATGTGTGAATTGGCCTTTTATGCCTTGTGATCACGTTTTTGTCATTCGATTAAGCATTTCACATTAGGAATTTTCTTTTATTGGGATTGTTACAGACAATGGCTATAATTTATTTTAGTTATTTAACAAAAGAAGGAATACAGAGCTAATGGTAATCGTAACTGCATCTTAATCGTTTCGTATAAAACGTGGGAAGTCTTGATTTTATTTCATTTTATTGCTATCGACCACCCACTTATACAAATAATGGAGACATGGACGGTTCTTTATATGCAATACTTTATTTATATTTGCTTCGTGTATGTACTTACTTATAACTCTGTTTTGTAAATATGTAACACATGTTTTTAGTATGATGAAATAATGTAAATTTGTTTGTTTGTTTTGCTTGTCATATCAAAACAACAACGTATTGACGTTTGTCAACTTCTACTATGATTGATGGATCAATCAAACAATTTACAAGCGATGGAACTTGACCGGTTCCACTGAAACAACAAAAAAAAAACAGTAAAAAAACTCGCCCGAAAACAGTCGTCCGACACACTGTAAACCCCCACATCCCTATCCGAGACTCCCGTCATATACGCCTGATCAATTTTCAAGGCAGTCATATTCAGCCCATCATGCTCCTCCACTCCAGGGTCCTCCAGCCAGGACCTGATAGCTTCACGGTACCACTGCCAAGTGTTATTGGCCACCATCACAGTGTCATTCATTTTTAACTAGGTACAAGCTGCCAGTTACAATTCACTTTGAACACTTAAGACACTGAAGTTATTTCATGCCAGTTTGTTTTTTTGCCCCCGAGGCGGTTGAGACGTCTGCGCGGACGCCGGCTCGCGGTCGTACTGCGCCGCCGGAATAACCGGTGTCACAGACTCCAAGCAACGTTACACGGCAATTGCACTCAACAGTTAATATACAGGAGACAACAAAACAAAAGCGTAAACGATGTGTTTTAAGGTGTTTGTAACTTGTATTTATACGCACATAGCCCAGGTAGATCCTTTGCCACTTTTAAATCTTAAAAGTCTTATAAATAGAGTAGGGAAAGATCTAGAATAGTAATTACTTGTCGACTACGAAAGTATGTGTGTACGTGGTGGTATGGTTTCTAGTAGTATCAGTAGATCCATTTCAACTTCACTGTGTAGATATATCTACCCTAGTATTTCATAATATTTAAATTCCATAAAGCAATAAAACCCCGGTTTTATTAAAATTTATTTGTCCTTTTCCACACAAAAACCTTCTCTTACTTGAAAATAAACACTTAAAAACCGAAGTAAAGTTTTTTTATACACGATTGTATATTAATGTTATAGGTACTTACTTACTCATGTTATGTACCACTATGTATCATTATGTTATGTCATCATATCAACGTAACGACGTGTATAATAAGATCAACCAACACGGTGAAAGTAACTGAATAATTCAATGTATTAGTTAAGATTTTAACTTACAAAAATAGGGAGCTCACTCGCAAATCTTACCTTCAGTTACGGCCGCACTCAGAGTCAGTTAATCAGTTAAGAGCAATTTTAATCAAACATAAAATTTTATTGACGGCTCTGAGTGCGGCAGTTAGTAACGATTTTTCAAATACACAAGTTTGAAAAATAATAAGTTAATTGTCTCTAAAGTGTCTCTGAAATTGTAACTCATTAAGTGGTTTGGTTTCAGACTGCGTTATGGAAGCCATCTGCGAGTTGGTCGGACAACATATAAAATGTCAATGCAAAACCTTTAAAATACATACATACATACATACCTTCACGCCTTCATTCCCAGAGTGGGGTAGGCAGTGCTACAGAATTACTAACAACTCTAAAAACTTGTTGATAACTCTGTAACCACAATTTGCACAATTAGGCTAAGATGTTTAACAGTGTATATTAGTGACAGGTTGCAAGCCCATCGCCTAACAGTACTACAAGCCTTTATTCTCTTAGTCGCCTCTTACGACTTCCACGGGAAGAGATGGAGTGGCACTATTCTAAGCCGGCAACCACACGGCACCCTTTAAAATCATTAGATAAACATTATAAACATTAAGTGTCTTTAGTAAAGAGAACCCACCGAGATGAGAATACTTTCGACTTGCACTAACTAACCCACGCGTATACTCTCTCACATGCATAATTTTTCACATTATATATCTCGACTCATTAAACTTGCTCTCTAATGTAATAATACTTATAATCTAAATAGTCTGTTTAGTGCTCCACTGATGGACCTTCCCTACAGTTCTCCGTGAGTGCACTCATTAGATTGAACTAACTTTCTTTCAAGGGTCAGTTCTGCCAAGCTTATGCAGCAGGCAATTTAAGGCAGGTAGAAAACCGGCCTTGGTGGCCATGAGGCAGGGCTTGTCCGGCTGCGTGCGTGCTGACGCGGTATGTCTGCTTTGGAAAGTACCTACAGCAGGTTACCATCAGAGAGAGTACGCCTAGGTGCTACTTGAGCGGTTCACTGGTTGATGATATGCGTTACACCGTGGAGGAGTGCACCCCTTAGTGGTTTCTGCTCACTACCATAGTGGGCGGTAAATAAAGTCACTGGTTTTTAGGGTTCCGTAGCCAAATGGCAAAAAACGGAACCCTCGTTATGTCTGTCTGTCTGTCTGTCCGCCCGTATGTCACAGCCACTTTTATCCAAAACTATAAGAACTATACTGTTGAAACTTGGTAAGTAGAAATATTCTGTGAACCGCATTAAGATTTTCACACAAAATTAGAAAAACAACAATAGGTACATTTTGGGGGTTCCCCATAGAACTGAAACTGTTTTTTTTTTTCATCAAACCCATAGGTACGTGATGATCTATGGATAGGTCTTCAAAAATGATATTGAAGTTTTTAATATCATTTTTTTCTAAACTTTTTGCGCGAGAGACACTTCCAAAGTGGTAAAATGTGTGTGTGTGTGTCCCTGTAAATTCTAAAATAAGATAATGATAAAACTACTAAAATATATGATGCTTCCTCCGAAAATTGGTTTGAACGAGATCTAGTAAGTAGTCTTTTTTTAATACGTCGATTAGCGTTTAATAAAATTTCTGCTACGGAACCCTTCATGGGCGAGTCCTACTCGCACTTGGCCGCTTTTTAAACTAAGGCACCCTGCTGGAGTCGTTGACATTGAGGTGCCGCATCCGAATGCGCTTATTCGTGGTCGCGTGTCACCTCCCCCTGGAGAACGCAGATGGTTTACCGCTGGGTTTCAGTGGATATTCCGGCTGCTCTAAATTGATGAGTCTCACTTAACCATCCCAGGTGCCCCGGACCTGGGCGGCATGCGTAAAGTAATTCCTCAGCGTTTAAAAAATGCAGAAAATAGGCAGGTTGGCCAACCTTTAGATCCAACTAGCGGAACTTAATTTCGATAGTTCGACACGACCACGGGAAAACCAAAGTTGAAGAAACGAATCGCATCGCTATCCTAGTGCATGTGGGAGTGAAGTTAGGCACGTCGCCTTTGCTATGAATAATACTGCAGGAGGCAGTTTTAATTGCATCTACAGTCCGTGATCGAATTCGAGATCAAACATGTAAACAAACGGATTGCCATCATAAAAAAACAAACCCAAGTGATGGATAGTTTAAAATCATTGAAATAAAAATAAAAATAATCAGGGTAATATAATATTGTGTGAAGAGTTGAAAATATTACACTAAGGCTAACAGTAGATATACTTATTTTAATTCCGTATTTATGTTGTTTGAATAAAATATATGGAGTTTTAATTTATGCTACTGGCAATGGTAAGAAGTTTTAAACATTTGGTTCGTTATTATAATAATTTTACTGTTAATGCAATACGGGACATACGGCGTTAGTTTTCTGACATCTGTCGAATGAATGTGCTTCTTTTCGTCGTTGCTTTCTGTTGTTAAGTTTTTGTTTATTGTTTAGTTTTGGTTGTATTTTCGTGTACAGTTTCTATTTGTTCGTGTGTGTTGCATTGGAAATTAATAACTATGGAAGTTCAGTCGGGCCCTTCAAATAAAAAGAACAATTTCTCAACGCCGAAGAAATGGCAACGTAGTGCTATGACCGTTAGTGAGAAACGTATGGTGATGAAAGCCTATAAATATTTCTACAAAAATTGGTGGTGTGTCAATAAAACTACCGATGTTCTTGGCATTGCCGGTGACGGTATGCAGAATAGTGACTGAGAATAAAACTATTTTTAACATTACACATGAATAGACAAACTTTGGTGTGAAAAAGTGTTCCATCCAATATCTTACTGAAAAGCATGTAGGTATCGGAATTTATTATTGATTAAAATTCAAACATTAAAAAATGAAATCTTCAAACCAAGATTATATACCCCTGGAATGTCACTTTGACATTGACAATTGTATGTTTACATTTTTGATCTCGAATTCGATCACGGACTTTAGACATCATTGTTTCGCCTATTTTTGTGGCCCATAAATCTGACATATCGCACGTTTAATCAAACAAAGAAATAATTCAAAACAAAATTCACTTTTGTTTAGAAGTCTATTGACAAAAACCAAGGTTGAATTTCGAATGTAGTTCGATTTTGAGTTATTTCTTTGTTTGAGTAAACGTGCGATATACCGAGATAAAAATCGTTCTGCTATTTACAATCAGCAACTTGAAGACCCAAAAAACATGACATTTCGGATGGATAACTCCTTAAGAACATAATATGAAGAAATCTTTATTGCTAACTTCATATTTGTTATCATATTATTATGCTAAATTACTATTTCAACCACTGTATTCAATTAATAGTAATTAAATATTGCTTCAATCTAAAAGCAAACCATTAAGTCCGAGGTTACACATTCGAGGCTCTCGGCCGTGTCCCAGACTTTTCCATTCCTAGTCGACAAGTACAACTTGTGCACTTTACCAGAACCAATCTTGCCCTTGCATTGACCGTTATGTCATTTAGTATGTAATAGATTATGCAGTCTTGCACATTCAACGCAAAGTTTAGCCACGAATTTAACCTTTGGTAGCGGAACAAATTAAATGTTGATTAACTTCAACTTCATCGATGTAATTGAAATCTTTAAAAGGTAGGCACATCTAATAAAATAAAATAAAATCTTCGTCTATCAATTGAGAACTAGTTAATGAAAAAAATGTTGATAGTAATTTTTTAACATACTCCAAAAAAGATCCCAGTTTCTCGGTTTTTTAAAATTAAGTATAGGTACAGTATGTGAGTGTAATTTGTTAATAATAAATAATAAATAAATAAATATCAGGGGATAATGTCTCACCAATTGACCTAGTCCCAATTTAAGCTCTAGGCTTGTATTATGGGTACTAGACAATGATATAAATACTTATATAGAGAAATATATACTTAAATACATAGTAAACATCCATGACTCAGGAACAAATATTCGCGGTCATCACACAAATATCTGCCCTGAATGGTAAGTGTAAAAAATTATAAGAACTTTAAAATCCCTTACGTACTGAATGCAAATTTTATAAAAAACTAATCAATTTCATTATTTAGGCTTGTCGATGTTACATGTAAATATATTTTTAAAAATTAATCCATAAAAATGATCGATTTTGCCCTGAAAAAGCACGTGCTTAAGAACTAATGTGCAATTATTACTATTTAAACGAAAATTATGCTCAAATCTCACAAACATTTATCTTCACGCGATCTCTCAAATTGGCGCGCATCTTTAAAATTGCTAGCGGATTTACCGCGCAGCGTGAGATCGATCCTAATTAGTAGAGAAGGACGGCGTTATTAAGTTAAAGTAAGTTAGCAAAGTTGTCTAGAAGTTAGAGGGAAGATTTAGATAAATTCAATCCAGGCTGACAAGTGACTTAATGTAAGAGAAGAGTGGAGAAATAAAGGGAAGGCCTTGCCTAGTAGTGGGGCACCAAATATGTTGTTTTACTAGTAGATTAGCATAGTTGCTTACAGAAAGCTGATGGAATCTAGCGGTCCCGGGTTCAATCCCCGGGAAAGACCCAATATTTACTAAATTATCTTGAAAAAAAAACCGATTAGACGAGACGCGTTTAGCCTAGAGGTGATAGTGACCCTGCCTGCGGAGCTAGCAGCCGGGTTCGATTCCCGGTACTGGATGTTTTCAATTTAAATTATTGAATGTATATGTATATATATGATAGTATTTATGCATTTTTAATTTATATTTTAACTATATCGTAAATTTATAAGAATCAACGCTGTTAGCTGTGCGTGTTTGAACTTAACCGATTCACGATCTTAAGCTCACTGGCTAAGTGCACGTTACAATCTAAAAACGTACCTGCATTGACCTAAATGGCTTCTTAAATATACTTGGAGTTAAATTTCGACCTGGTCTTATCTAACCGGTTACGGCAAGGGCTACGTTCGTAGTATAATGCGTGCATCGATCTACGTGTCGACCTTCAACGAGGAAACTTCATCAGTAACGTGATGATTTAGTCCGTGGTCAGTCGTAGGATCCGTAGATGTGTTTATTTTAAGATGGAAATATTTTTTTTGTTTGTGTTGTGTTTCGGCTGGACTTTTGCTGAGGATACGGGGTACCCGGCTGGGTATATGGGTGACTGTAAGTTTTATGTGTTGCATATTTATAATGATAAGTAAATTAGCTTTTTGGATTTTTATTAACATTAAGCAATTAATTAAAATTTTCAATCAACCATAATAAAAATCCTTGATCGATCTTAAACCTCAACTACAAACAAAAAAAGCTTCCCTTGAAAAAAACGGGTCCAAATTGGTCCATCCGTCTGGGAGCTATGGTTCCACAGATAGACATACAGACACAAACACATACTCAGACTCACGGATACACTTATAACATCCCTCTTTTTTGTCGAGGGCTAAAACTATTTATAAGTGTTGAAAAGTACCATAAAATGTTCCTACTTTGCTCATACATGGGTAACTAAATATGCTCCATAGTGACTATTTGATTTGTTACCTGCTTATAAGTCAAGGTCGATGATAAATTTGCTAAAAAGAATCGATGTATACATCCAGCCACGAAGTGAATGAAGGCATTACAATTTACAATACAGTTTACCTTAATATAATCATGGACCATAATTACTCCTGGGGGAACAAAATAGGAACATTTTACGGTATTACTTATACGAATAAGTAGGACATAATAATAAATTGGGAGGTAAGTGGTTATTGGATTGTTCCTAAATTAAAGGTTTTGTATGAGGTGGAAACAGGACGAAATGCATGCAAACGAGCACACATGCCACATGATGACATGACGGTTAGCGGGCTCCCAGGGCCATGTAGGTATGTAACAAGATTGTGCTATGCATTCCTGACCTTGTGCAGGCCTGCAGGGTAGGACCTTGTGCAGGGTCCGTCCCGATCGCTACCACCATCTTACCCTTAATCCTTCAAGCAGCAGTGTTCGCATGAGACAACCGGTGAAATTACTAGCATAGAGGCATCCACCTAAGTTCTCAGGGTCTTGGGATTTTAGTCTTGAGAATTCATTATCTATGGGTCTTCTATCTTAAAATGATATACCTGTATGCTAGTCAATTCATTCGGCTGACTTCCCTTACAACGGAATACAACAATGCAGACACCCGTGCTTAACAATAGTTTAACGGGTTTATCATCTTCTTATCTAATTATTTTGGTCACTTCACTACAGTTTAAAAGTTTAAACCTGCAATGTTTACATTAATGAATCACATAAAAGGTAATTACGTTAAGGTATTATAAGAATAATCAAAAACCCAGTTCTCAAATTAAAAGTCCTATTCGTGGGCTGCTGAGCTGTTTTTATAGTTCCGTAGTCAACAAGTAACCCTTATAGTTTCGCCACGTCCGTTTGTCCGTCTGTCCGCGGTTTAACTCAGAGATTGTTGGTGTTAGTACTACAAACCAGTAATTAATTTGGCGTAGTTATACACTTAAATACCTACCGCCGACGAAGCAGTACATATCTAGAATCATTATATACTCGTACGAGTTATAATAAAAAAAAAAAGAATTAAGGGATCCTTGAGAGTTATTCTCCAGAATTTGAGTATTAATCTTACCCTTGTGTTTTTTATTTTAATAATTATCGACCTAGTTACAAAAAAATATATAGTTAACTTGTAGTCTAATGATGCAACTCAATACAATAACTGATTTCAGACCATAACTTGCTCTTTTCGGGGTAATTAGTAAACAAAATGGCAAATGGATGCACCAGGGTAATGATGTTTTAATGGTATTTGTCATTTTTTACGGATACTTACTTAAACTTAACTTTAACAAAAAGGAAACGTGCCCCAGTTAGATTAAGTGGTAATGTAATGTAAACAATATAATAATTTAAATATTTAAATTCTACGGGTACCTAAGTAGGTACTTTTCCCTCTGGGCGGTATACATTGATCATCCTTTGGGAAGTAATGAACACAAACCCATCAAATAGTTCTTTGTGTATGTAGTACGGCTTTGGAACACTACGCTGAGCATGGTCCGACTTGCTCTAGCCTGGTTTTTTTATTTAATTATTTTACGTTCAAGTATTTATTCGGTGACTTGTGACATAAAGGCTTGCCTAGTGTCACTACTTTGTTATTAAAAATCTACCTTTTTACAAATCTCAAGCAACCAAGTTGCAAACTTAGGGAGTTAGTGGTTTCCAATTTTTTGGCAATAATGCCTTCGTTCACATAAGTATTGATCGTTAACTTTTTAGAGTTTCTTAAATAAGTATCTAACGTGTAGGTTACGATTAGGTAAGGTTTACTTTACTGAATCCTTAAAAAGTAACAGTTTAAAAGAAATATGAATTGCGATAATTATGATCCATTATGACACATTATGACTAAAAATAATTATGGCAGAACATAGATATAACCACAAACATCCCAGCGAAAAGCCAACGTAGACCAATTCGATTATCAAATAATTCCAGGTCCAGGGATGAACAAATCCACGGTTTTCACGGAGAGGACGAAGAGCTCTCTGACGGCGGTGGTGATGTGGCCCACAGCAGGCTTGGTCAGGAGTCAGGAGCGGAAGTGCCAGCTCAGCGCGCGGGGCGCCGCCTGCGCCGCGCGGTACTTGGACTTGAGGAAGAGGAAGACCCAGGTATTAAGAAACCATAATTGAAAGGGTTCTGCGATTCCATACGTGCGTGTATAATTACGAGTATATACAAATAGACGACACGGTAGTGCCACGTTACGTAAAAGCAATATTTCCGCGTGCACACAATCTGAACCTATATGAAGGTAGTGCGAATAGGCATCTTCTGGGTGAGCAGCTCGCTTCATCGTTGCCAAAATCTTCGTCCTCCAAGGGGCTTGTTCTTGACTAACTCTACTCAAGAACAAAGCAGTGATGTTTTTTTTAAAAATGATTTTACTAAGTAGAATAGATCCACTGGACGCTATCCTTTTAACCGATTGCCGAAGGAGGAGGATAATGTGTTTATCAGTCTATACATGTATGTTTGTTCCTTTGTGGTGCTTTAGAAACCAAACGCGAGGACCGATTTTAATTATTCTTATGTGAATCGATTTGTCTTAACCTTGTGACACTAAAAGTATGACCGTAATAAAAAAAAAAATGGCGGCAACAAGACGCAATATTGTAATATGATTTATAACGATTTAAAATTGGTTCGCAATAGTCGGATTTTTAAAGCTTGTCTGTTTTAGTTTGCTGAAAAAGGTTATTAAAAAAGCCCTGAGAATAAATATCAAATACATTTTCAACTTGCAACATATTGCACAAGCATTAAGTTCAGTTTAGCACCGGTGATTCCGCAATAATTTTATTCGTAAGTATTTATCATAAATTAACGTGTCTAAAAATTGTCAAGGTGAAAATCGCAAGAATCGAAATGGAATTAAATTACAAATTCATAATACTCGTATTTATTTACATAACTTTGAAACTTAGTATTGTTTTAGTATCTACTTAGTAGGTAACTCTACAATCACATACACAAATATAGCTCTGTTGAAATGGATTAAAAGTCCATGACACATTTAAAAGTTTCCTGTGTATATAAGGGGAGGCCCCTACTTTCTCTTTCCCCTGTCCTCTTTATTTTCCAACTCTGTTATTGCACACATTTATGGGCAGCAGTGTTCACTTACCATGACCCACTAGCCGCAATGGTCAAATTGGAAACTAGTACCTACGAATCTCATATGTTTTACCTACACCCAATTATCTTCTTAATGCTATATTTTGCATCCTCACATATTTGACTCGTCAGATCCTGATAAGCGGGTACCTGGACGCTTCCTTCTCTCCTGTGGTTCGGTCGGTGGTAGCGCCTTACCTACACATGGGGCGCAACGTCATCGTCGTGGAGGTGTTTCCGCTGCTGTTCCGACCGTATCCTATGTAAGTTTTATCATGTAATTTTACTTAGATAATTCTCGTTATTTAAAATCCTGTTTTATGAATACATGTACCTACCCTACCCGATTGACTCAGCATGATCCAGTCAACATGAACCAGTCAATGAAGTTAGCCTAGTTCTAGCGGCCCCAAGCGGATTCGATTCCCTGTCAGGCAAATATTTGTGTGATGAGCGCAAGATTTGTTACTGAGTTGCTGGAGTTTTGTATATAAATAAGTATTTATATCTCTATGTATGTTGGTTTATCGCTGCCTAGTGTCCATAATTAGTACAAGTCTAGAGCTTAGTCTGGGCCTAGGTCAGTTTGTGTGAGATTGTCCCCCGATATTTATATTTATTTATGATTAACAGCGCCACATAAAACCATGCAAAATATGTCGATGCACTATAAGTACCTAAGTCTACAAGTGTTAGCTAACCTAACCTAAACCTAGTAATAAAACGAAGAAGGCTGATAGGTCTGCTCATGAGTTACCAGATTAGGGGAGACCTAGGAGAGTTGTGTCAATTTTTAATTTTAGGGGAATATCTCGCTCCAGAAACATTCCACAGTTACGACCTGTGTGAATAAATGAAGCACCATTCCTTCCCTTTCCAAAACAATCATCAAAATTAAGTAAAGTATTACGGTTTCCGAGAAAATCAACATAAAGAAAGACTACTCCCTTTGTCACAACTCCCCTATCACCGAGGTAAGATGTGACAGGTCCCGAGGAAAGTTGTGACAGCTATGTATTTAGACTGTTTAAGTATTAAAAAATACCATTACACATATTATAAATAAATGAAACATGTTTTTTTTTTCTTAAAAGTAGTTTAATCATTTTTTAGCACATGAAGTACTCTAACAAACACTACGTATAACCTTTGCATAACAAGTAATTATATCTTATAAGTAATTATGGCATCGCTTTGAGATCAATCATATTATAATCAGTCAAAAATTTAAATCTAATCTGATAGGCAATTATGGCAAACGTATTGCAGCTCGCCTCCAGTACAATCTGCGTGTGACCAGCCTTTGCATTCTAGGCATTGCACCCACTCCTCATTCGGTCTGCTGTTTGAATAGGCTTCAAGGCAAACCAAGCAAAAACAATTATTTTCTGCCTCTTCTTCGTCATCTCTTGTTCTCTTCTTCTTATTAGCCTTCTTGGCTTTTGTAGGTTTCTTCTTATCTTCGCTTAAGACACGCTTTTTCACATTCTTCGCCTTCCTATTGGCTTCTATAGCAGCTATTTCGTCCTTAGTAGGTGTGTCAGTAAGCACAGCAGATTTGACTTTCCGTCTGTTCGGTTGACTGTTTTTTCTTGGCGGAGCTTTTGGCAACGGCCTAACTGATTCTGGCGAGAACACATTAGAAATAGTGGCAAGAGGACTATGGGCTGTAAACGTGGAGGCACAACAGAAAAATGAAGTCAAATAGGAGAGTTGTGACAGGCTGTCACAACTCTCCTAGGTGCTCAAAATTACGACTTGGTCCGAATAATAATTCAAATTTTCTAAACACGATGCAAACACAAAAAATCAATGCCACGTTTTGAGACTTCGATAACCACACAACTTAAGAAAAAATAACACAACAACGCACATGTAATAAGATATGATAAAAATTCAATCAAAATATTGACGAAAATTACTTTTCGCATTTTTTTGCACGTGGGCGTCGTAACTACGCAACAGCTTCGCGTGCGCCGCCCATAGAGTACATTGTGCGCCGCCGGCGAGTACTGAGTCAACTAGCGCGTCTCTAAAGCGTCAATTGAGCGTTGTTGCCAGCTCGCTCACCTTCATAGGTAGGGAGAAATCGCGTCTGTCACAACTCACCTCTGTCACAACTCTCCTAGGTCTCCCCTAAGTAATTTCTTACAGTTACAGTTACAGAACTTGCAGTCGTTCCCCTAAGAGACACAGGGCAACAAATCCACGAGTCTAATTACTTTAAATCTGGTAGCGCATGTGCTGACCTATCAGCTATTTTCAGTTTATCATTAGTTTCAAAGATGCACTGCATATAGTCTAGTCTGCTGTTAAGTCAACCATAAATATGTTTGAATACTAAAATTGCTAAATAAACGTACCCACTTACCTGATTGCCGACAGGGCAGCTCGCATCACGCGGCCGCTGGGCCAGATCCTGGGCGAGTTCCTGGCAGAGCTGACTCGGCGCGGGCTGTCCCCGGGCCGCCTCGAGCTGTCCGGGGGCAGCCTCGGAGCCCACATCGCGTACTACGCCTCCGTTAAGTACCGGGAGCTCACGGGACGCCGGCCGTCGCGGCTGACAGGTTCGTTAATCATTACAGGCAGGCCCCAGGCGGCAATGACGCTGTTCGGGGGCAACCTTGAACCCCAATGCGCAAACTAACGGACGGTCAGACAAAAGTAGGACAAGTCTGTACTCAAACAAGTACGTAGCTCTTAAAACTCAACTTCATTTGACAATCAATGGGACATCCAACACTTTCACTTAATCTATTAGCGAATTTACAAAATGGAATTGGCGTTAGATCAAATTAACCCAGGTTATAGTTATAGTTAGTTGGGCGGGGCACATCGCACGCAGTACTGATGGCCGATGGGGTCAGAAGGTTCTTGAGTGGCGTCCGCGGGCCGGGAGACGAGCTGTAGGTAGGCCTCCAACAAGATGGAGTGACGACTTTGCAAGGATCGCGGGAACGCGGTGGATGCGAAAAGCACAAGACCGGTCTGACTGGAGAGCCTTGAGGGAGGCCTATGTCCAGCAGTGGACGTCTTTCGGCTGACATGATGATAGTTACAGCCAATCATACAAGTCTGTCAAGAGGCCTGAAAGTCCAAAATCAATGAAGCGCACACAATAAACGGGATAGACCTCAGGCAATATTGGTACGGCCGGCTTTAAAACTGCCGTTCACTTCAAAATATCTCTTTTCAAACGGCAGTTCAAGGCCAACAGACCGCCAAATGACGAGGATCGTCGAGCCGCCTCATGTATAGCATATTGAGCCGTAAAGGCGTCGGACCGTCCGGCAGAGATCACTTGCAGTTCGAAGAAATGACGTCAAGATCGGCATGCGGACTGTTAGTCTTTGTTCTAATACGATGAACAGGACCGATATTCTCGGCAGTAAAAACCATATCGCCTTTGATCTTATCGTATTGTCAACGTATTGGTAGCTCTTATTTAGGTCCTTCACAGTAACTTATAGCGGCCAAGTTAAAAACAATGTCATAACCGGTCAAAGACGATATGGTATTCACCGCCTAGGATAAAGGCCCTGACTTGCTAATAACGGCCGGCGGGCTGATAGTTTGTGTTGCCCTTAACAGACTAGACGCTATCTTTAAATCAAACCGAAGACTGGATAATAACATTAATAACAATACTTAACAACTGTTTTTGTGACTCTTTTTGTTTTAGAAACCAACACACGTTCCAATTGAATATGAGAGAATTGTTTATCAACAAGGAAGCTTGTACAAAAACGCTAAATGAATACAAAATTGGGTTGATAATCATAGTCTCTAACCCACTCAGAACCAACATGCACAACAAAAAGACGTAAAATAAGTAAGACATAATAGAAATATTAGGTATCTACATACCTATCAATTTATCTACGTAACTATGCAAAACATAGTAGGTACCTTTAATGTAAATTGATCGTATCCTGAACCTACATGCGTGCTAATGGGGCCTTTTCCTCTTCAGCAAATAGAGATCATTCCGTATTATTAAATGTAACGTTGCAAGAGTTATTTTTAGTAAGCACATGCACGTAGGTGGTCGGGTAAAGAGAGGTTTTCTTTTGTTTTTCTTCTCGCAATTTTAGCATAATGATGCTAAAATGTACTTAATGAAGTACTCTACACGTACATAATGTCTTATTTGAACAGATATTATACGAATTAATTATTGGCTATTTATGTTGCTTACTGTAATTAGCCATCTGTACGATAACGATGTTATAATTTAAAAATTAAATCGACAATATTGGTGAACTTTGAATGTATGGACTAAGTTGTATGTTTCCCACAGGAATTTCCAAACAGTACAATTACTTAATTTGTTTTTTTTTCTATAAAGACCTGCATTGGTCCTTCGAACCGGATGTGTATGGGCTTGTCTGTAAAGTATCGTACATCAACCAGTAAGCATACACTTTTAAAACCCATCTAGACGTTAGTCAAATGATTACGCACTACTATTAAATAACAAGTTAGAACTTAGTGCATGTAACGGAAGTAACGGTTAAAAATTTAATAACGGTACTTTTTGTCTTCATTAACTATGCTCAAAACAAATCTAGACTCGACTAAACAGTTAATCAAATTTAACAATCGGCCATCCCCGATGGTTACCGGAACTCCTCCACTCGGACTTATTTCACCATCCTAAGCTGACAATGACAGCATTGACAAGTAACGGGTGACATTTCAGTGTAGGTAAGTACATGGCGCAGCTTATAGTGAAAGGTAACTCGACCTTTTCCTTGAAAGGGGTTACGCTAGAGCTAATTTGCAGTTAACTAGGGGCCTAATGTGGTTTTCGAGTTGTTAAACTATTTAGGTACCTACTTTTAAACTTTTCCGTCTTGATTTAAAAATGTCTATTGTGAAAAAAGATTTCACTCGGCTAATTCGATGTTGTAATGTTTTTAATGTCATTAAACACAACCAAGCTCTTTCCGAATTAAATTCACATCGCGCCTTCAGCTCGTTTAATCACCTGATACATCACTGGGTTTCACTCCTATTACGTGTGATAGTCAAGATGGTGAAATAGGGGGCAGATGGTATGTGAGCTCTGATACCCATAGACATTTGCAATCTGGGGGTTATTATGACATAGCAAGCAACGCAGTTCAGTTTACGCTGACAGATAAGGACAGAGCTATATAACTGCTATAGCTGTCCTTTTTGCTCACCGTAAAATGAACTGCATAGCAATCGCAATACCTAAAATGCAATGTCAAACCTGAGGACTAAGATGCTTTGCAGCTTCAGATGATTAACTTACGTGGAAATGGCGTTGAAAAGGTTAAATCCTTCCAGGTCTGGACCCAGCGGGCCCGTGCTTCCGCAACCTGCCGGCGTCGGAGCGGTTCAACCCTGACGGCGCCGAGCGAGTCGACGCGCTGCACACCAACATCGACGGCTTTGGGATTGCGGATCCCGTAGGACACATCGACTTTTATGCTAATGGCGGTGAGCGTTTGAAGCCACTCCTTGATTTGGTGGGACAGCAGGGTGCGGTGCGGAGGACGCAATGAGTGCCTAGATTTCAATTAATTTCGGCATACCAATACGCAGCCCTGCTGTATTGCCAAGTAAAGGAGTGACTGCACTGTAAAGACCACAGGCTGTTTTCCCATGCGTTAATGAGCTAATATAACATTTACTTGTCGGGGGTTAAAAACCGAGTTAATTAGGCTTACCGGCATTGGACGTATAATATTTGCCAGTGTTCCCTGTAAAATCGGCTCCACTGTAAATACTATAAATAAATAAATACACCAGGAGACAATGTCACGCCAAATGACCTAGTTCCAAACTAAGCTCTAGGCTTGTACTATGGGTACAAGTCAACGAGATAAATACTTATATAGAGAAATATATAGAAAACATCCATGACTCAGGAACAAATATTTGCGCTCATCACACAAATATCTGATACTATAGCTGAGAGAATTTTAGAAGTTGCATAATTTCGCTTCGATTTATTAATCTTAAGGCGTTGACCACGTAAGTGGCTGATCATGACTGTCGAGTATCATTCCGAAGGTTGAATGTACCTATGGATCTGCACTTGAAACTACTTTTTATTGATGATACTTGTATTTGCAACATCACTTCAAAGGGTATGTACTGGTTGATAATTGATACTCAAATCAATAGTGTTCTCATAGCGTAATAAATAACATGCACATCAACCTGCAAACAGGCTATTACTGATTTATATGTTTTTGAAGTGATAACTACTTATGGGAGGGTAAACCGCTTCGTTACGTAACGCGTTACGGCGCTAGTCTGTCTGGCTTCCCTTTCTCTCACGCATACGGCAGCAATAGGCAGGCTTCTCCTCTCTCACTCCAACCCACAGCGCTAGCCGTATTTATATTATACTAATCTTTGCGCTTCCCCCTCTCTCCTCAGTCTTTAGAGTGCGATAGACATACTGTGGCTGTTTTCTCGTGGTCCCATTATATTTGTCCTATTGACTATCGACGGAGCCCCGCCAGGGGCGGGGCTCCTGCTTCTGGGTAGTTTTGCCCTTCGGGCATCTGAAGGTACCTAACGAACCTAACCTACCTTACAACCATAATGAGTATTTGGTGATCAAATCTACGTGCACTTTTTACACTTTTTGTGCAATGGGACAAATATAAAGGGACCACGAGAAAACACGTCATACTGTTGACAGTGAGCATATAACTGTCGGGCGTCCCGAGTCGCACACGTTTTTATATATATGAATGTTCTCGTTTGCAGGTGAATACCAACCATCCATGGTTGGAAACTTCATCATGCCTTGCTTCCTGCTCTGCAGTCACCTCCGCTCCGCGTTCTACTGGATGTTAGCCTACGAGAACCCGGACAAATTCATAGCGGTCCGCTGCGACTCCGTCGCGAGCGCGAGACACGGGGACTGCTATGACCAGCCCGTCGTCCCCAATTTCCTCGGACCAAAGACTAACTTCACCAACAAGGGAGTCTACTACCTCCCTACCAAAGAAATAGTGCCATACTATATAGGAGAAGAAGGCTTAAGAAAACGACCATACGGCCACAACACCTACCTACTCAGCCTTTCACCAGAAGACGATGTGATAGTGTGACACGAAATAAAACTCTACAGAGATTTCAGACAGTTTATTTAAATAGCAATCATTACAAAATCCATTAAACAACAACTACTTATGATGTTAGTTAGACCGATTAGAGTTTCTAGTTTGTATAGAAATGCTCCTAATTGTATGTACAAGACACTCTGCCGTGATCAGTCGAGTCGGCTCCGGGAGCCGTCGCTTGCCGTTATTATTTGAGCTAATGAATGGAAGCCACTTCATTTACTGCAGCGCAGCGCTAGGATTCACAAATGCGATTTCATTCATTCAAATTCTTACTAAGCCTAAACTAATTGACAGTTTGGATCGCAGCTCTATCTTAACGCGCTTATGTGAATCTTACCGTTGCCAAAAAACAGTTGCATCAAAAATGCAAACCAGACGTTAAGGGTGCGGCTCCACTGAGGCGGAGACGAGAGGAGCGGAGCGGAGCTGTGCCAATATTAACCAATAAAAGGCGCATGCGGTCACGTCGAGCGCGCCTTGCGCACGTTAGTTTAGATTCCATTGGTTAATATTGGCACAACTCCGCTCCGCTCCTCTCGTCTCCGCCTCAGTGGAGCCGCACCCTAACCCTAACTACCCTAAGTGATGCGACGCAAGCTGAGAAACATATCATTATAAATCCAACTTACGAACTTTTATAAAGCGAACACAAACACAAAAAATATGCGATTACTTTGAAAATATATTGAAAAATATAACCGTAAGATTAATAATATCCACATTATGCAAAAGCATTTTGATTAGCTTTATTCCAATAAATAGTACATCTAAAAATTATTACTAGTCTACGTCAATTAAGTTATAATTTACTGATGAAACCATATTACACGATTAAACAAGGAAAACGTAATATACGGAGTCTTAAGGCAAATAAAGTGTACGCTGTATAATGTATATATCTAACGGCAACCATTTACACTCTAAAATGAATATTTTTAATTCACTCAGATCTTAGTTATAATTTCATCAGTAACCCAATTAATTAAGTAATAAAACGGCATTGATAACCATTACTTGCACAAATATCCAACTATAAGTATTATGGTTACTTTCCGTATTCTGGCTGACTTTAAATACGAGATTCATGCATGACCATGATAGTAGAAACAGTAAACTTGATAATATAGAGACGGGCTATAAGGCGCTCGTTTTACTTTTATGATTAGAAAGTAATTTAGTTAAATACTGCACGAATTCCAAAAAAACAACAAAAGATTAATTTTGGAAAAGTGGCTTGTTAATTATATTAGATTGAAAGAACCACTAAAATTTGTGCAAATAGGAATTTAAAAAAAACTACTAAAAAAGACTTTCACATAAACATGGAATGTTACAAAAAATTAATGAGCAATTTTGCTTTTTTACAATACCACAGTGTACAAAATGATATGCACGTCTGAGGAAATCTTTTAAAGATTGTCTCATTGATACTTTATAGGTTAAAGCGCTGAGATAATCTCTTTTAACTATGTATATATCCTGACATGTACCTACACAAGAATCAGATATGTAAATTTTAAAGATAACATTCTTATTGCCTTGACAGTAAATAAAAAAATCAATCACCTCAATAACAGCTGAAGCCGCTAATTCGAATCTCTGCAGTAATCTTAGGTGATTCTTCAGGTTTTTAACATCTGTCAAAGCTTGACAAGTTGTTTATCCTTTTCATTTAAATGGAAACCTTTAGTGCAGATTATCCATATCCGTCAATGGCTTTGAAAGTATTATGTAAAGTTTATCGTAGGTATAACAGCATTTCTCTCTTTCAAACTTAGATGATGCGACGGAGAAAAATGCTGCGTATTCCTTCAAAGCCTAACAGGCCATTTTGTGATAGTATCGCTGGGTGCATCCCTTTCATATTAGACTAGTTGAAAAGGATATACTGAGCGACAATCTAGTCCAAAGAATGTGTTAGTTTAGTGAATTAATTTACTAACCAGCATTGCTGGAATAGCTGCCAATAATCGCCACATTTATAAAGGCAAACGTATAAGACGCATTAGTATAAAATAAGGTATATTTTATTTAACTTCATGTGTCAAATAATGAAATACAAAAAAAATACAATACTAGACACAAAACCATGCGTGTTGCCCATGTTTTTGGTGTGCTAATAAACTATTATTGTACGAAAAATACGATAAAATATAAAAATTGATTGAAAACTATTTATTTTATTACATATTCACCAGGTAAATAATTTGATGATTTAGAAGAACTACATACATAAAATTTGGCATTATTATTGTTATTTCATCTTTATAAAAAAAGGTAAAAAACTTACGAGGGAAATATAAAGTAGCATTCAGCGATCGGAAACGATATATTTCCAATTTGGCAAACGTTCCTTTGTACTCCCCTACATTTTTATTATCTAGATGCTATGATACAAATATATATATTTAATTTACTTCGGCATACTCGTATTTAAGTATTATTATTTTATTCTTTCCTATATGGTATCTCGTTACTATTTTGATGAAAAGTCTTTACTTCGAGATGTTAAAGTGGCAAGTTAATTAAATGCATGCATTTCTGCGTGTTCATATAACAAGTGCAGTTTGATTAAACTCACCATCGCTTCCAACTTGGTTTAATAAACGGATGGTTTATAACGGGCGCTCTCCCACAATACTCCTTAAAAGCTATATTGAACTATACCAATAACTTAAGAGCCTTTTAGTTATATCGTAATATCGTCTGTTTAATTGTGTGCGAAATAATCCTCTATAGGTTACAATGCGCGTTACAATATATCGAGGGTTTCCCAACTGGGACCCATCATGGGGCCTCGTGGCCACTCAATTGAAAACAATTGACAAATCAGGCCTTTACTCGACTATTTATAAACATACATCGTTATCGCGAGAGCAAAAACGATTTGACAGTAGTCAAAGATTATGACAAATAGGCAATAACAGAAGTGACACTCGTATCGAGAAACGTTTATACCTACGAGTTCAAAATGTATCATATTATTTCAAATGTCTTACCTCCGTATTTGACTTGATTAGTAGTACATACTTAAAGAGATTAGATACGCAATCCTAACCTCAACCTCTTCAGTCACTTCTCCTGCTACTTTAGACATTTGTCATTCTTGATTGATTTGATATGTACAAAAAGATACAAAAATATATCTAAATTAAATATGAAATATATTTAAAGAAATTAAACTAGTTCTGGACAAAAATATTTGACTTTTATATTATTTTATTAAAGCTGACACGTTGACTTATAAAAGCGTTTACAAATTGTAAGACAAGTGTAATTGACTGTTTCCAGCGAAAATTTCGTGCAAGATATGAAGAACGTGTATAGGCAGAATATTCCGTTTATACTGAACCGACCATCTGTTATATCTGTTCTTTAATAGATTTGTTTTTGCTCCCGCGATAACGATGTATGTTTATAAAGGTGAAATGGGTAAAGCTAGAGGTCAAGTTCCACAAAGGCTACATAAGAACAAACGAAAGTTATACAATTTTTTTTAACTAACTAGGTTTTTACCCTCGTAAATCCCCTTGCAAATTAAGTAATATAAGTACAAGTATATACTATGACTAATTTGACAAAGTTGCAGTCACAACCACATAAATGAAATGATGGATCTTCTTTTCCTATAAATGGAGGCCATGGCTAATTGAAATGTTCACATATTATTATTGTAGAAACGTAGACCGCCAAAGGATTCTTAAAACAGAAAAGTCTTTAATAAAAAGAAATAGGAAAGAAAACAGATCAAAGGTAAAAAGAGTTACTGAACTGCTGTCAAGGACGCCTTAAAATTAAAGTTGGGATTTACGACGTTAAATCACCTAAACCAATGGCGAATTAAATCACTATTTGATGACAAGGGGTAGTCAGGTTTCGGCGCGATGTTTCACTTCGAGAAAGTTGAATAGAGACCGTAGTCGAACTTACTACTCTTAAAGGATTTGTTAGATTATTTTCATAAAAGCATTTCATCACAGCAGCGAATTTTGACATCGCGTTCTTTCACAATCGCAAAGGTGACGATTTTTTTTGGGCCCACTTCAAAACGGTTAGGTTTATTGATCAATTTATTACAATAAATGAATGAAAGCTTATATTAAAATTTATAGTTCAATTTATCTATGTATAGAATAACAATATTTTTAACTGTACGATTAATAGTTTTAAAAGATTAAAATTTAATCTAGTCTTTTTTTCAATTGTTTCGCTGGTACGTACCAAACATTTTTTCAAAATCACCGTGAAACGGGACGCAGTATTTGTCAACATCGACTTTACTCTGTAACATCCGTTGCCAAGATTTTTCTTATAGCAACACGTATAGCAACCCTGTCGCTGGTGACCAAAAATCGAGGATCGATTACTCTTAGTTCTGTCCTTTTCTCTCGCCTTGGTTACGAATGGAGAAAGAATGTGAAGGAGCCCTCCAATTCTTCGGTCAAGCGTGAGCGTGCGTTACGTTACGTTTCACTGATCCTGCGCTTTGACATTCATGTTTTAAATTGTCATATTTTTCTGAATTCCGGTTAGACAATGTAAATTAAATATAACCAAAATCTAGAGGTTAAGAGAAGAAAATCGACATAATATGTTTATTAATTTACGCTGCAATTTGCGTGGGGCCTAATCCCCATACAAAAAAACGCTCCTTTAATTATTCGTCTTTCTTCATGTAGCGTATTTTCATATAGCGTTATTTAATGTTCGCGCTTATTTTAATCGCTGAAATTACCAGTAGATTAGTCGCATTTTTGTCCATTTCAAAAGTCTAATTAGACAGAGTCGACAGAGCTTCGCGTGGCGGAGCTCCCATTTCTGGGTTATTTTGGCCCTCTGGGCCTGATATGAACCTTACCTAACCTACCTACGTATTACGATCTAATTGCTATTGGGAAAAAATGAGAACGGAAAAAGTGCGTATAGTAAAAATCACGAACATAAATAATGCTGTATAAAAAATCGCTACATGAAGAAAAGCGATTAATAAAATTACCTATTAAGAAAGAACGCTATGTGAAAATTCGCTACGAAAAAATGCTTTTGTGACAATAATCTAACAAACCTCTTAACAGCTACCGTAGCGCCATTTAGTTCTTCAACGGTAAACCTCACTACCCTACCTGTGTATATCGCAGCTCCATATAGCAGAGCCGCCGAGTCTTAGCTACCGAGGGATGTATTCCAACGGGTACCACGCCACTGTTTCTTGCCTCAGGGGCAACGAATTCAGCGGGATAACAACGCCACCTAAGAATGTATTTTCTTGCAGGGAATCATAGTGCCAAACAGTAGCTTGGAGGCTTCGGTTTTGGACGACGTCGATTGGAAGTCGGTATTCCAGCATTTCCATGAAGGATGGATGCGAGTTGCGCTTCAGGACGCGGGTTTTGCGCTTCGTTTCTTTGGTTGGGTCCGGTACTAGGTATACCTGGGGATAGAAGTATTTATAAGGAACGCGTTACTTGCGGGGCTAATGCCTGTCCTCGTTTAAGAGTCGCCTAAACACTGTTAATCTGTAAAAACTTAAGTGCTTGAGTCTCAAACTATGGTGGAAATGGTTACCAGTCCAGCAATAGACACGGTGGATAACGTGACTATTTTTTTTTCAATTGTAGCAATCAATCCTGAATTCATCACAGTAAACTTACAGACAGCTCAAAACAATAAAAAATATTCTGTCTATTTTTATGATTCCGAATCAGCAGTTATTGTCTGTCAAAGCTAGAAGGTAATTACTGCGATTTAAAGCTCCAACATATAATATCGATTTTGGCAATATCGCTTAGGGTATGTAAGAGTTCTGATCCTTATTACCTTGACATAAGGGTTGGGTGGCAACCCTTGAGGGGTCACGGCGAGCGACTGCGCGTGCAGGATCAGGACTGACAGCACGCCGCCCGCGTACTGGACGGACACCTTGAGCGCGCCTGAGCCCGTGTTCTCCGCTTCTACCGACTCGCCTGCAATAGTAAATACTTAGGTAGTAATGTGTATTTAATCTTGTATTTTTTGATGAAAAGCACTTTCGGTGAAAATACAACTGACTGACTGATCCTTGTCAAATACATTTTAGTTTTTCGAAATATATTTGAATTTAGGTAATCATTAAAAAGTTAAAAATGAATTTATCGGGGCCTATATAACGTGCCGATTTTAGTAAACATGCTTTGCTGCTCACTTCTAAATACATTGTTTAGCTTGCAATGCCTATATCGGTTAGGACTATCTTGGTTCGTAACACCACACTAATACATGCAAACAATTTATCTCTCAAAACAAAAACAAGTACCTTCAATTCAAGCCTCCAGAAACAAATAAAGAGTTAGCATACTGTATCATGGCATGAAAAGAGCAAAGCAGCTCACAGACCACCCCTAGTAAGAGGGTTTTAGACCTCAAACTCAAGACTTCGCAACGTCGCGTCTGCATCTAAAGGTCAACCCTGCCAGTCTTCCCTGAAGACTAAGATAGAATATCTCTAATCTAGTCTTTTTGTTTAATACTAGAGGATGCAAATGGTCTAGCCGCCACCCATGCTCACCTACAACACCAGGAGAGGAATCGCAGATGCGTTTCCCGACCCTTGAGAAAAGAGTGCGCTCGTACGGAAATACCGCCGCAATAATCTGATTCCATAACACTATAGTGCGCGGCAAAAGTTCCGTAAAAAAAGTGGAGAAAAGAGGTGGTGGGGATGATCATTTTACTCGTTATCTTACACCGTACGTAACATAGTCTACAGAACACTTGACGGGTTGAGAGTAAGATGTTAATAGCGATCCGGATGAACCCTGCGCAAGGTTCTACCACAACACATTTCAATCCGTCTTCTTCATTTTTTCAAACCTTGCCAGAATCACGTACATATACCATACATAAAGGAAAGTAGCAGACACGTATACATGACTCTTACCTCTGTTCTTCATGCGCTGCGGCTCGACATCTTGCTGGTCGCGAAGCAGCGGGTGGAAGAACGTGTAGACCAGGTCGGAGTGCGCGATCTCGTCGGCCAGCCCGAACAGCGACGTGAGGAACGCCTGCACGTCCCCGAACCGCCGCTCGGCCACCACTCGCGTGTTCGACCGGCCCACGTGCAGACCCGACGGCAGACTGGAAAATAACGATAGGTTATTAGTGTTATATTACAACAGCGGGATAAAATTGTGAATAAGCCCTTCGACCCTACGCAGTAATCTGCAGAGTGACCAAATTCACTTCGGGTCACTCTTGATTATATTATATTATAACCTAATGCAACTCGGTATACAATACAATACACTACATAATCGTAGGGATAAACCTCCTCTTTCTTTGTTTTAAAACTGACAGAATTCAAATTCCAGTATCAAAAAAGTTACTCGTTCTAGAAAGGTAGACACCTCGAGAGAATAACATGGAAAGGCCAGACCTAATTCAGAATCTGAATTCTTTGAAGGGGGAGAGGACGAATGTATTTTTGGTAAGAGGTAAACTATGTAAAAAAATATTTTCCTAGAGACCTTACCTTAACAACCATACTGATACAAATGGAGATAAATTGATAATTTACACAACGTAACTCGGTGCATCTGAATGATTGTATTGAATTGAATTATTTCACTATGGAATACATTACAGATGGCACGATTATTAGGTGACTATTCGATATTCGGCCTATTCGACTACTTTAAGTAATATTCAGTACTCGGCCGAATGTTGCTTACTGTTCTGCTTAATACCGAATACCAAATAATGAAGACAAATGCGTACATATTACTACAAAAAATATATCTTTCAGCGAACAATCGGCAAAATCAATATTCTTGGCTCTAGAATAAATTCCCGTGAATACTAATATAAAACTTTAAATTCAACGACATAGATGCTAATAGGTCATATCATATTTTTGATTTAAGTATGTTTAGATAGCAAATGGTGTTAGTATTTAATAACATTATTGCTACTACAAGGTGATAACCAGGACGTTCTATTTAAACAATCTCGAGTGCGTAGTGTAAGTGCTTTCACGCAACTCATTTTCATGCATAATAGAGTGCAGTTTAATTAAGCTTTTTAATATTTCTATAAGATTTTACGAGTTACCTATCTTGAGTTCGAAAAACTTTGTCCGAAGTTTTTATACATACATACATACCTTCACGCCTTCATTCCAAGAGTGGGGTAGGCAGAGGTACAGAATTACCAACAACTGCAAAAACTTGTTGTTGATTAGTATTACCAGCCTTTATTCCCTTTGTCGCCTCTTACGACTTGCACGGGAAGACATGGAGTGGTGGTACTATTCTAAGCCGGGAACAACGCGGCACCAACCGTTTATCTTTCATGGATTGTTATAAAACTAACCTAACCTAACCTTCAGGTTCTCTAGGTATATCTATTTAATAATTTTGAAAAATTAATGGGTTCAGAGAAAAATGTTTTTGGACAAACGAAACAGCAGCGGACAAGTTTTTCGAAACAATTATAGGTTACCTGCTTCGACTCAATCGTATCAATCGACAGAAAATGTACGCCTGGCGCACTCCGCACTTTAGGTCAGTTTTATTATATGCAGTTTGCAAATTTTTGTTCGTATAACTGTAAAATATAGGAAATCTATCAGGAGGTGGCAAAATTTTATTCTAGTGATTGTACCGTGGCATAAGCCATAACTTATGGCCTATAAGTTCACCGGGGTAGACTTTATGAGATGGAACGACACAATTTTATCGATAAAAAGAGATGCTCAGAGATTTCAATAATCTGCTTTGCAAAGGTTCAATAAACTATGGGCCATGATGATATGATGATGATCTTTCCGACCGTTTTCAGCCATGGCGACCACTTCGACTCCTAGTCGGTCGGGCGCTGGTGCACACGAAGATGGCTTATGTAGCCAATCTTCGCAGCGAACTCCCGTGCACACGGAGACAGACAGTACTGCAGACATATTGCAACACATTGCTAAGCCATAGATTGCTCGGCCATCAGCTGCAATAACATATTTTTGTGATGGCCGGGCGCGCGGCTGCACTATTTGGCCAGTTTAGAAGCCCTTAAAGTAATTACCCAGACGCAGCAATACACTAAATATAACCTACAATATTTTGCGTATCAAAAAGTTCATTTTTGTTTCACGATTTATTACACGTGAAATCGTACTGTAATATAAAAAAGAAATGGAAAAAGCAGAAGATGAAAGGGTTCGCATGTACATTATCATCATCTTATCTTTTTCCACAACGATCGGTCCTCTGCTGCTGTCATCCAGCGTATTCCCGCGACCCTTATCAGATTGTCGGTCCACCTTGTGGAAGGCCTACCGATACTTCCGTCTCCGAGTTCGCGGTCGCCACCTTAGAACCTTCCCGCTCCAACGGCCATCGGTTCTACGATCAATTTGCCCCATATTTGAAATGTCTATAGGAATTAGCCCTTATCTGCAATACCTTACCTTAAATGACCTAAGCATAGCGTATAATTTTTATTGACTTTTTTAGGGCAGGGACGGGGACAGTGTCAGAAATGAGTTTTAATGAGTGTTTAAGCAAAGTACACAGGAATTTGCGAGGGTTGGGCTTATTGACCCTTATACACGTGTAACTCAAGGATTATTATAATGATAATGATATACAATTTACGTTTTCGTAGATTTTTATATCATTAATCACAAAATAATCTGCTTTTGCACGTCGCCTCCACCTCTGTCGCGGCGCGATAACTTCGAAATAATTTAGAAATCGATAAGATACCGGCATTATTCATACACAGCCATTACCAACACTGCGCTATCTAATCGCGGACTAACGAATGTTAATAACAGAAATGGACCAATAGTATTAATTAGTTATTTACAATAACACCGTGTAGGACCACAGCGGCAGTTATAGTGGAACCTGCGAAACGTAAGTACTAGAATTGATTATCATTAAGTTTATATCAAATTATCGCTATCATTTATGAGATTTCGGATAGGAATTTTATCCTAATAACTTGTACATAAATTGCACGATGTGCTGTTAAAAATCACATGTTAAATCTAGCTTCAATGATGGTGTCCAAAAATATTTGCAGTATATTATTGTGACAATTTAGTTATCTTGCGGAAAACCAGTTTAGTATGCATCATCCGGAAGTTACCAAGGCTTTATTCTTTGACGCATTGTTTTTACATGATGAATAAAATAATTACAGTGCGCGACGTCTCTTCGCCCCGCGCTTTGGCCCGACCAGCGCAATGCCGTTCAAATTCACGCTGCGACTCGGCTCTTCAAGGAATAAGAAGGAAATATACGAGAATGGCCCAGATCTGTCCGGTGGAGGCGCTTATAGAAATCATCGGGAGGAGTTCTTAGGTAAGTACCTTATCTAAACAACACGCACTTTGAAGGAGAGACTTTCCAGTCACTTCACTATCCGCTTCCACGGGGTATCTGATCACATCTCCAAACCAATGATCTTGCATAAATATAATGTTTATACGTATAATCATTAGTTTCTTGGCACTAGTTTAAAAGTTTAGTAGCACTGTTTTTTTTTTTTTTTTTTATATCAAGGGAAGGCAAACGAGCACACAGGCCACCTGATGGTAAGTGGAAACTGTGACCCATAGACATTCGCATTCACAAGACCGCAATCCTAAGACTGCAAATGCGTTGCCAACCCTGAGGACGAAGATGGAATGCCTCTATGCTAGTAATTTCACCGGCTGTCTTATCCCCAAATCGGAACACAACAATGCGAACACTGCTGCTTGGCGGTAGGTTAATGGATAAGATAGTGGTACCAACCCGGACGGACCCTGCACAAGGTCCTCCCACAAGTTTGACTATTTTAGACAATATATCAAAAATATTCAAAAATACGTGATACAAATGCTATAGCGCACTTCATATTAGATGAACCACACATTAAAAAATATTATTCTTCATTAGAAACAATGTCCTCAAACATTGGAAAAACCACTAAAAGTAGGTAAAGACCGAGGTTAATTCCCATAGTCACAGATAACCAGATTGCGCTATCTGATACGTAGAACTACTATCATTTATTTATCCTGGTATTGACATTGACCAAACACTAACAAACCGATAACGTTCATGCTTTATTTCAGGACGTAGCAGTTGGTCTGAACCCCCGAAAAAACTCACGCCGTCAATGGTGAAACTACCACCAAGCGCTAGTAAGGATCCAATGAAAACTTCAAAAAGCACTAGTGATTTAGCGAACTCTTACAAATTACCAGCGCAATTGGCAAAAAGCACGCCTGACATCTCAACGGACCCAAGAGGAGGCACATCTCACAACAGAGATTCTTCGGCCTTGCACCGCAACGCTAAAGCGAATAAAGATGGCCAAAGGGATTCTAAAAAGCAGGAGAAAGAAAAGAAAGAATCTGAGAAGAAACGAATAGCGGAGCAAAAGAAGAGAGAGAAGGCAGCCGCGCAGGAACAAGCAAAGCAGGACAAGCTGAGAATACAACAGGACAGGCAGATAGCGCAGCAGCAAGCGAGAGACGTGAAGATGAGGAAGGAACAAGAGCAAAAGAAGAAGAAAGGACCGGCTCCTCCAGTATCAACCTCTCAAAATTCAACTCAACAAGCATCGAATTCCCAAGAACGGATCCCACAGGCTCCTCCGCCGCAGGGGTCCACCCCGCGCCAACCATACACAACGAATACTCTAGAAAGTTCTATCAGTCGAAGTAGCGGACCGCCGCCGTACGCTGACCTGCCAAAGGTATCAGAACCTAACAAGAAAGATGCTACGGGCAACACTAGTTTCGCCAAGCCGATAGAGGAGAGCAGTTGGGACATGATTTCGGAGCACCGGCATCAGATATCGAAGACTGTAGCCAGCGGCGCCAGCACTAAGCAGATGATGTTGGACCTACAGTTCAGTTTTGACAAAGCGCAAATTAATGCCAATAACAGGAACATTAGTGATGTATGAGCAGGACAAAGCTTAACATTTGTATCTCGGCAAAAATGTTGCCAATGTGAACTAAAGTCTAGTTTTGTTTTTAATGTTATGCGAACCGAAGCTGGATTTAAATCGAAAGCAGGTCAGTCAACTTCTTCTATGGTCAGCTATATTTGATAATATTAAGTGCGTATTCCTAAATGGGTAAGGACCAAAAAGTTGGACCACTGTTAAGCGCAGTTAACCATACAAACAGCGAAGTTGAAAAAAGTTCCGTTGTGCGACGAAAATTATCCCTACAATTGTATGGCTAACTTTCGTGTCACAACGGAAAAGTTTCATAGAAAATTTAATTGAGTGAGTTAGCGTGGACAACTTTTTGGTCCTTACCCAAATAAAGTATTAAATTTTCAACATTTGTTTATATTAGTTGAATATCTTGTCATATCTGCCTACCCCACTCTGGGAATGAAGGCGTGAAGGTATGTATGTATGTATGTAAATAAATAAATAAAATAAATAAATATCAAGGGGACAATGTCACACCAATTGACCTAGTCCCAAACTAAGCTCTAGGCTTGTATTATGGGTACTAGACAATGATATAAATACTTATATAGAGAAATATATACTTAAATACATCACACAAATATCTGCCCTTACCGGGATTTGAACCCAGGACCGCTAGCTTCGTAGGCAAATTTATCTTGTCATAACTCTTAAAACATAGTCACAGTCAAAGTCAAACCATGTATTGTTCGATTATATAAACAATGATTCCCTTCACGTTAAATAATTTGGTTCTAAATGTATTTTCGCTACTTTTTGCGTTTCAACATTTTCGTTAGAAGAAGTGCATTTATTTACCTACTATTAACATTTTACTAAAAAATGCTGTAAAAACACCACATACTCGTTTAATAATAAGCCACTTGATAATAAGTGATTATTGGATTAAGCAAGCGAGGCAAAGCGATTGGATAATCTTATAGTCACAACGGACTTGTGTAAAGTGTTTTAAATCCTCTTCAGTTACATACATTTGCACAATCGCGCACCGCAAAATAAAGAGGATCTTTATGATTTAAAAACCAAACGCGATGGCGGTAGGCCGAATTTATAAGCTGCAGATACAATCGCGTCATTAGTTAGGTGAATGAAGTCGTGTGAACACAAGCCGACCTTCACTACTACCATTTTCGAAAACATATTAATTAAATTTTACAAACGTGTTAAAGAGACATATTGATGTCAATTTACTGAATAAGTGATTTAAATGTGATTTTCATAAGCAAACAAAATGTTAAATATACCTAAACAGAATTATATAGTTTGGCGTTTGAGCGTTTTTAGATGTTTAGGTAAGATCAGGCCAGGCTATTTACATTAAGGCGTCTTTTTTTAAGATTGTAAAGGAATCTGCTCTTTATTTTATGGCGACAACAGACTGACAGAAAACCAGGATAAAGATATGTATACGACTTTGCGCCTTATATCAATGGAATAGGATGAAAAAGTGTATACACATATTTTTTGTAAATCGGACAAATTCATTGGATACTGATGTGATCGTTGCACATCAGGCGGGCTGATTAAAATACAGTACTTCGCAGCTTCATAATATAGTACACTCGTAGTTCCGCTGGTTATTGCACGCCCCACTGACAAAATATTTGTCACTCTTATTTCACAGAAAATCGAAGATAGTTGAAAACTATTAGGGAGCTGGTAGTACTGTACTCGTAATTAAAACAGAAAGATAGCTGACCTGTGCACTTTGGCGAGTGGGAAATGCAGGCAGATCTTCTGATACAGCTCAGTGAAGTGTTTGTAGGAGCGATAGAGCACGGAGGGCGTGGCCTGCCCCTGCCGGTAGATGCGTAGCGCGTACACGTAGTGATTTTCCGGGTCGTAGCGCTTCTCGTAGCCGAGACACTCTACGCTGACTAGCCGGCCTTCTTGCGCCATGCTACGGAAAAGGAACAAATTTTAAGATCAAATCTGCAATTAACCTTTTGAACGCCTTACGTCAAATTTAAAATGTGTCACTCACACGCCAGTCATTTTTGCTATGCTATGAAAATTACAACTTAATTCATAGGAAACAAAGTCTGTTTTGATCTACAACTTGTCGGCTGAGGCCGACGGTGCTGTCAGTGGCACGTTTTTCAGTAAAGTTGTCTTGATGTGTCCACTTTTGAAATGGTGATATAGCTGAAGCCACAGATCACAGAAACAAGGGAGATATGTCATGAACGCCAATTCGTACAAGACCCGGTGTCGCCACTTTTAAACATGTGTGCGTCTTACGCTTACGCTCTATTAACTACTACAAAAACAACCTCCACATAATTGGTTACAGCTTACGAACTAAAAACGCCGTAACATAGTTTTGATAGTAGCAGAAAATTAAGCTTTATACTAAGTTCTCAAGGTTGAAAAATGCTGAAAGATCGTTTTTTTCCATCGTAGTTCAGTCACTGAACGTAAGGTAGCGCTTACTCGTCACTTAGCTGCCATCTATGCGACGAGTAATTAATTAGTTCCTCAGAGCTAGATGGCGCCAAGGTAGTAGTCCCTATGTTCAGCAGGTTAAGGACTACCCACACACAGCGACATCTAGTTATACTTTTTTCAAGAGGTGTGCGTTTCTCTCCTGTCGTCCACTTAGGGATGCCACAAGGAATGTTTCAAAATATATCGATAAACAATTCAAACTTGTTTGCAACGTTAATATAGGTACTATTCAATTTACAGGCAATAAGTACTATTTTTATTATTTTACTACTAGGTTAATACAATTACATCATTTAAACTTAATATATTATTGTTAGAATAGAATAATATTTTATTAGCAAGAATACGGTTTGCGTAAAATTGATACATAAGATTTTAAATTTGGAACGATACCTATATTAGAACGTAACAAAAAAATGGCCGACTTTCTTTGGTTAAATTTTCTGGAGCTGTTTAAGATTTTCGTTTTGATTAGTACATAAAAGTCTAAATTGTAAACTTGGACTTTATGATGTTAATACAAATATACTAATAAAATGGGTTCGGTTGAGTGTCACGTCACAAGATCTCAGTTTGGGACAAACCAGTAGTTTACCGACTTGATTATGTAAACTTTATTTCATAAATGGTACAAATTACTTAAAACAGAAAGATAGACTTAATACTTGGGGCAATCTCTACCATCCAACCTTTAGGCTTGAATCCTTTTAAGAGTGAGTCGGCGCGAGCTGTCAATCAGCGCTGTGTGCAAACACAGCTCAATACTGAGCCAGAGCCCTTTGCCTTTGGGGTTGGTTAATTTATTTTTATCTTAATTGTATGATTTGCCTACTTATATTTGAATTGCTAGAGTCCTTCGTCGTTCGTTAATATTGTAAAGAAAATTAAATTTTGTATAACGTGAAAATTTATTAAAATTATTTTTCTTCTGTTTTAAGCGTGTCGTGGTAGTGATAAATAACTAGAACTATTAACACATTGAATTCTATTGATAGCTGTAGAATAAGCCATTTATCGATAGTCGATAGAAATCACGTCAACACAACTTTCACAACCTTACGCTCTGAAATCCATTCAAATATAAAATATTCATTTAAAAATATAAATAATGCTTAAAAACAAAATTTACCGGTGGTAAGTTATGCCCTTTGATTTTATATTAACGTTTGTATTTCGATTTTTGCACACTTTCACGCTACATACAGTCATTTTATCATTTAAACGGAGCTTCTATACTGACAGCGTTCAGTGAGTGACTGTGTCAACGCTTGACACGCCTCGTGCCGATATGGTCAATTTGACCATATCGAGGCGACACGAACCACGCCCCCATAACATATCTCCCTTGTTTCTGTGATCTGTGGCTGAAGCATATTAAAAAACCCTGTGGTACTTATGCGTATTTAAGCTAAAACACTGTACGACGTACATTATACGGTCAAGGATTTTACCATTTAGCCTGCCACCAAACAACAGTGTTCGAATTGTTGTGTTCTGATGCGGGGGTAAGTTAACCAATAAACGACTAGCATAAAGGCATTCCATCTAAGTCCTCAGGGTTGGCAACGCAACTGGAGTCTCAAGATTGCCATCGTAACTCTGCAATCTTAAGATTGAAAATGTCTATTGAATCCACGTAACAATATTCAGCGAGTTAGCGGAGCGATGTGCAAAGAAAAATCTACCAATAGGAGCTGCGCTGAGTAAGGCTACCCAAGTAGCATTTAAGCGCTTATTTAAGTGTTAAAATGGTGGTATTAAAACGCAATCTAACTCTTACAGTGTCATTAAAGCGCTAAAAAATAGCGCTGGAACAGGATATACCCCTGATTATGCATAACTTTTTAGATGCTAATGGTCTATAATGGCGGTAAAAAAATAAATGTAGTCGCTATCTGAGGCTATATGAGCGCTAAAATAGTTATTACAAACACTTAAAGCGATACAGTAGAACAAAATTAACGGCTTTAGCGGTAGTACGGGTCTAGAAAAGTGATTAGTAACTAAGAGGAAGGTTCAAGCTCTAGAACGGGTACGTAAAGGCCAATTAAAACACTTCTTGAGCTTATTATTCGCGATTAAATCAATACAACAACGAGATTTGCAGATTGATCAAGATTTTGACACCGACAAGATAAATATTGTCACCGCGATATTATTGTGTTGTTTATCTTTCTTGTGTGAAATATTATTGCGAAGGTAAGTTTACTGTTAATTAGTATGTATATTATTATCAAATATTCAAGGGGCCTTTAATGTATCGGCTTTTTATAAAACTATAATTAATATTATTCTAGGGCGATTTTATAGATAATGTCGATATCAAACACAACTAAGTAATTATTGTTTTATTGTATTTATACTACTTATATCGGATCGGCATATAATACACCGGAATACTAGCGGTTAATGAGGGTTTGTAACCGTCAATATAGAACTTTAGAAGTTAAGCGGTCTTGGTTACTACCTCTATCAATCTAAGAGAGTTAAGTTTCGCTCAGAGATATTATACAAGATTGTTAAACTGCATAGAGGTGATCTTGGTCGCTTTAAAAGGTGTTAAAGCTTTTTTAAGCGTTCTTATAGACATGTTGATTGTATTTATAGTACTTATATCGGATCGGCATATAATACACCGGAATACTAGCGTTTAATGAGGGTTTGTAACCGTCAATATAGAACTTTAGAAGTTAAGCGGTCTTGGTTACTACCTCTATCAATCTAAGAGAGTTAAGTTTCGCTCAGAGATATTATACAAGATTGTTAAACTGCATAGAGGTGATCTTGGTCGCTTTAAAAGGTGTTAAAGCTTTTTTAAGCGTTCTTATAGACATGTTGATTGTATTTATAGTACTTATATCGGATCGGCATATAATACACCGGAATACTAGCGTTTAATGAGGGTTTGTAACCGTCAATATAGAACTTTAGAAGTTAAAAGGTCTTGGTTAGTACCTCTATCAATCTAAGAGAGTTAAGTTTCGCTCAGAGATATTATACAAGATTGTTAACCTGCATAGAAGTGATCTTAGTCGCTTTATTACGTTTTAAAGCTTTTTTTAAGCTTTCTTATAGACATGTTGTATGCTGTTAAGTGATCATATTGTCAAATAAATCTTTTGTATCGCCAAAACATTCAATGGCTCCTATTATAGCACTCTTGTTTCACTTTAGACTATAAAATAAGCTCTATATGTCGCTAAAATGTTTGTTGGGTAGGAATCCTATTCGTGGATTTTTCCTCGAACACCGCTCTAGTGGATACTCAGGTGTCCTGCCGTTTGACCAAAAGTCATTTGTCAAAATTACACTTGACAAACAACGTTTTGCAAAAAAATGTTAAGTCAATTGATCATTTTATTACTAGTCATGTTACAAATGATTTACTTTTCCAAATGATCAACATTTAAATTTACATTTTACGAGGAAGACGAACCAGGGCATAACCGACTCGGATAGGTTAGGTTAGAAGGCAAAGGCGGGAGCTTGGCTCCCGCCTTGGCCTTCGAGGTTATTTTTTTTTCTGCCCAGAAATAGGTAAACTAATTGCTAAATGATCAATTGCTAAGTGAGTTTTTGTAAGATGATACTTTTGTCAAATGTCTCGTTTGCCAAATGATCATTTGGTGAAACGTTGTTTGTCAAATGATCATTTGTCAATAATTTTTTGGTCAAACATTAGTGAACCGGATACTCATCATGTCAGCCGAAAGACGTCCACTGCTGGAGATAGGCCTCCCCCTAGGCTCACCACTCAGACCGGTCTTGTGCTTTTCGCATCCACTGCTTTCCCGCGATCCTTAAAAGGTCGTCACTTCATCTTGTTGGATACTCACCCTTACAGTTTAATCGAGCGCAAAATCATTGTTAAATAATCTAAAAGGGAGATATAAACACGTAGCGTATTACTCACGTGTAAGTACGCGGCATGAACGAGAGCAGCTCGGCCGTGCTGCTGCTCTGGTCGCCGCTCGCCCAGAACTGCGCCAGATTGTGCAGGAAGAAGTTGAATGGCGTGAACCTATACAGATAACAAATATCAGAGGCAGTTGCGGCTTTAGGCCGCCTTTACACCTGTAAGTTACTTACGTAATATTTACATAATTTACTTACGGTTGCATTTACACTTGATAAAAACTTACAGTAAATAATGCTTATGTAAATAAAAAAATAAGTTATTACACGCCCATTTACATTGCTTACTAAATCAGTAAATAAAATGCCTTCTCAAAGTCGCCACTTTCAAACAGCTGCTGCATATATAATTTTATCCAAACTAAAGCAAAAGAAAAGACAATGCTGGGTAAAATCTTGGCTAGAAAAAAGAATAACACGAGGTGCGTTTGAAAATCTTTTAAAGGAGTTGAGAATGGAAGACCGAGACCAATTTTTCAATTTTATAAGAATGAATTCGACAACTTTTGAATATTTTATGGAAAAGTTGCACCAATCATTAAAAAAAAAAGACATATTTTCGACCAGCAATTTCACCACCTGAGAAACTTATGGTCACTTCGATTTTTAGCTTCGATTTTTATACTCCTTATTTTTGTAGTCCCATAGTATGGGACGTGCCTCAAAAGCAGTAATTAAAGTTTCTACCTCGTCTGGAGACCAGGCTTTATTTTGTTTTTGTTTAGAGGAGGACTTTTTTTTTTGTAAGTTCTCAACTTATCAATTTAGTTCGATAAGTTGTAAGTCGCTTCCGTAAACAAACTCGAACGCGTTTAGACTTGCAATTTTCCGATTTACGTAAGTTGTAAGAACTTACAGTAAGTCACTTACAACGAGTGTTTACACTTGAAAATTTATCGTAAGTTGCTTACTTAAGTCACTTACGTAAGTAAAACTTACAGGTGTAAAGGCGGCCTTAGACGTGTTTTGGCTCATGCGAGGACTCCCCACTCCTCCGTTAAATAAAATGTCAGAACCACTACTACACAAGTCGTCAGGCCACAGCTGCAAATATAACGGAGCTAATTATACTAAAGATAATACAAAAGATTATCATTCAGTGAGTAGACCGCACGGGCAATATTAAACGTCATAAATCTACCAGGGCTTCGCTAGAGGAGAGCACCGCTGAGAAGAAGCTCCGCAAGAAACTTATTCTCTAACATATTACTTATAAGATAATAGTCAACGTTTTATAAAACTATGAATATTTAAGAAAATATAAAGTGTGGTTAAGCAGGAAAACGTTTCAAAACTCAGAATTATTACATTAATCCGTGTGGTTGCCGGGTTAGATTAGTGCCACTCCACGTCTTCCGGTGGTTGTCGTAAGAGGCGACTAAAGGACTATTATATAGGCTTGTAGTACTGTTAGGCGATGGGCTCGTAACCTCTCACTAATACGCTGGTAACCATCTTAGCCTATTGGTGCAAAATGTGGTTACTGAATTATCAACAAGTTATTTAAAGTTGATGGTGATTCTGTATCTCTGCCTTCACCACTCTGGGATAACAGGCGTGATGGCATGTATGTATGTATTTATGTATGAATTACATTAAAAGTATACATTGATGAGATGATTGTGAGAGTGCCGTTCTTATCATCGTATTTGGAACATTACGTCGAAATTTATAATACGAAAATCTAAATTAAACTACATATAACATGTAACAGTAATCAGCCCTTTTATCAAATTCTTACTTAAATGCTGTCCACAATGATAAAACCCTATAAAAACATACACTACTATGCAAACACCAAAGCGTGCACCGTAAATATGTAAAACGCCAGATAATATACCGTGCTAAGTAATTTCTTATCGCTATACGTGCTTCAATTAGATTAGATTAATTTAATTCAAGAATTGCGTTAAATTATAATCTTGTCAGTCTGAGCATAGTAACAGTAAAACCAGCATATAAATAGCCCTCGGCTTTGAGTGGCTAAATCTGTTCGCCAAACTCGATAAATCCGCGTAGCAAAATTTTCCAGTCGCGTTTTTCCCTATTCGTGATTACTCGGTCGTGTTTTATCTGATTCATAACCGCAACCATTTATTACATTTTAGCTTTTTCCAAATTTCTTGCTATGCTTTCGCGGTGCTCCTTTTTCCGGGTACTCTGGCCCTTCGGGCTTGCGGCAAAACTAATATAATCTAAACGTACTTTCCTGATCCGTTGTAATAACAATAGGAAAATATGCTATCAAGGGCAATTCAAAGCGAAAAATATGCGACTGGATAAAATCGTGACTAAAGAAAAATGTGTCCGAGTAAAATCACGAATGGGGAAAAATGCGGCTGGAAAAATTGCCACGCGGAATTATCGAGTTTGGGAAACAAATCGATACACTCTCGGCAGTCTATCGGTTCCACATACTCATGGCAATTTCTCCTATTTCAAATTTTTTTCAGTAGACCAATTGATTTCCACAAGGTATATACATTATACATGAGACAGGTGTAGTGACTGACTTGCTCTTGAGCGAAGAGTGTATCAGCTGCGCGAACGCCGCGGCCGCCTCAGCGTTGGTCGCGTGCGGGAGCAGAGCGCTGCGCACGTAGTTCACCGCCATCGACGTCACACCGGGAACCCCTGACACCGCCATCTTAAAAAAAACAAAGGCTGTCAAGTCCTTTTCATATGGTTAGGACACAAAGCGTATTCCAGTCCAAATCAGACCAAATTGTAGTAATAATTTGGTAAACTTTTTTCAAGACTACCACCTGCACCAAAATCATACAACTTTTGAACTTTAGCTTTGTAGAATAATCAAATGAATTACTTGACCCTGTCACTCGGGCACAAGTATAACTACAATCTTTGCGCTGTTACCTGCACCTGGCGCCTATTTCACACACCTGAGAGTGATTCAATGTACATTGCAGACTCGGACAGTATCTATATAACTGGCTATGATAGATTGCCGTAATGTATATGAATACATTACGGAACCTCCAACAAGATGGAGTGACGACCTTGTAAGGATCGCGGGAACGCGGTGGATGCGAAAAGCACTATGTCCAGCAGTAGACGTCTTTCGGCTGACATGATGATGATGATGATGATACTGAATAGTCTGTCATACGTCGTGGTCATGTTAGTTTCAAATAGGGCCTGAAAAATTACTGACCAGCGCGAACAAGTCGAGTATGTGGTCGTGGTGCGCGCGCACGACGTTGAACGCCATACAGCACTGCTCCACGAAGTGCTGGAAGCGCTGCGTGGGCCGCTCGCCGCCGTTGATCACGTACACCATGTCGCTGGTCAGCACGAACGGCGCGCGGTCACTGCAATCTCAATCTTAATGCCAAGAGCTCGGATTTTCATACAAAATGGACTCGCCTGGTTGGTGGCAATTAAAGTGAACGTAAGAAGGTAAGACCTTAAAATTCCTTTTTTTTGTGAATGTACATTTGCCCGATTTTTTTTAAAAGCAATGTTATGCTGGAGCTATTTTAGATTAAATTGATAAATGAATTGCTATACGTCGACGAGGTTAGATAGTTTTATGAGCGACGTCGTAAAATAAAGTATTCTATCGAAACATTGCATCATAGGAATTATAAAAGTTCGGGATTTTGATCAATTCGTCATTTTGACTCTTCGGAATGTTTTAGTGTCCCCCGTCATGAAGTTTATGTACAGTCACGAGCTTTAATTTGGGACCCATTTCAAGAAAAATATGCTTGATGTCATCAATGTCATTAGAGAAGTTACGTTAATTGTTATGCCATTGTGAAGTTATTTAAGTTTGCAGTATTATGGCATTCTCGAGCATTTACGAGATTACACGATTAATCACGAATACATGACAAAGACAACAGTAGCATGTCTTTCTTACCACAATCGAATTTAGCCGACTTTGTCCGATTAACTACGAATTAATCAACCTATTCATTGGTCAACACCATGGCGAACGTTATTGGCTGTTGCTATGGGTAACCACTTCCTATTTAACTGTTGGCTAACCCGAAGACCAAGCCTGCCAACCTGACAATAGAGTGATTACACCCAAAGCCAACCAATTACAGGTCTAGAAACAGTAACCTAGCGACAATTGTTAAACGTAACGATATCAGCGGAAAAATCATATCATGTCATGATTGGTCAGGGCTACGAGCTTTAATTTGGGACCCACCTAAGGTTGAATATTATATATATTGCTAACCCAACGGCGAACTGTATTTCTTGTCACATTTATTTGTCGTGATATTTCGTGAATGCCTACTCCGTGTTCGTGCAAATCAATAATTTGAAGCCTTACTTCCTCAAGATTAGCCGCAAGCATGTTTACTATTTGCAAAATTATATTTTGTGAAAATGTCACTACAGATCAAAATAATTTTCTTGACTGGCACTGACACATGTTCGTAATCTTAAAACCGTAGTGATAGCTTTTTGCAAAGAGGTTATCATTTCAAGGGTCGATTCGATAAGACATTTAAATGTCTTAACTTGACATTTCAACCCTATCGAACTGAAGTTTCAACCTTATTGCATTATGAATGAATATAGACGTGTCATCATTCGTTATCAGTCGTTCTCGACGATGTCACACGAGTACGCCCGATTTGCATTACACGGCTAAATTATGAGGCTCAACAATCCCGTGTGGTGATTGTAACTTTTAGGAAACTCAACCTTATTGTTGTAGAATGTCAGATTGACTTTGGCCCTAAGGTGGGTACCAAATTAAATCTCGTGACTGTATGTATGTATGTATGTAAACACTTTATTGTACAAAAGAAAAAACAGAACAATACAATTAATATAAAAATATGTACAAAGGCGAACTTATCCCTTTAAGGGATCTCTTCCAGCTAACCCTTAAGAGATTGAGAAGAGTGAAAGGTTGTGCAACGAGTAAACAAGTGTACAAGAAGAATATAACACATTAAGTAACTAATAAAACTTATACAGGGTGTCTGGAAAACCTTCGGAGAAATTTGGGGGGGTAATAGTTGGCACGATTCTGATCACGGGGGTATGGTTCATTTTTGTTTCTGTTAATGTAAAAAAAAAGAAGGATTAATTATATTCATTTTGTTACTTGATGTATCGCAGCCGATATCTCGACCTTGACATTTTGACGTTGATAGTATACTACTCCAACAGTTCGTAGTATCTTACGTCAAAATTCAATGTCCGAGGTCAATGACCTGAGACCATACGTTGTCACATGGTATGTAAACAAACAGTTCGCTCCATGTAAACAAACAGTTCGCTCCATGTAAACAAAAATCAAGGTAGCATTATAATAAAAATAAATGAGTAATTTTAGTGCAACTTACTGTATTTTCGTTTTTGCAATTTGAACACTAATTGGTTTTAAATGTGAAATCACTAGGTCTCTTGTTCATGTTTTGCCGAGACTGATCATATCGTCCGTCTTTTACTGTCGAGATCTAACCATTTACCATTGTTTTCTGCTCTAAAGTAGCCCATATAACTGATTTACAGCAAAAATATTGAAGACGTGAATATTGAAAATAACATAATTTAACACTGACATCTAATGACAGCCATAAATTCATAGACTTCTCAAAGTTCAAATAGACGGATTGAACGATCCGATTATTGCTCTCCGTATTGAAGAAAAAAAAGGAGAAAAAGAAAATCGTTTATTGGTGCAAACCACAGAAAAATAATAATCAAATTAAATACAGTGAGAAAATAATTTAAAACAAAACCTTAAAACTATTTTATAAAATAATAATGCACCAAATTGGGTGCTACTCAGCATCATAGTGTCAGACATGCCGTGACGCTGCACGCGCTGATTTTCAGGGCAACCAGACGGGGAGAAAGCGCTGCTGGCTGCTGGTTCTTTCCTTTTGATCCGCATGGTATTTGTGGCAGTAGCCAAAAGTCCAAGTGCAAAACATTTTGTCGATGGATATAAAGGTCGTCGCATAATTGATTATAATAGGCTATTTGACAACATTGAAAATATACTACAAATTGTGGTCATCCTATCGAATACTAGCGTAAAATAACGTATTTCGCTTTATTTCACATTAAATTATGTCTATTTTTTTGGAAATTACACGAAATAATAAGGATTTTTTTTGAAATTTAATCTGTGGCAAAAACGCTATGTGATGTTAGAAATACTTTATAACCTGTGAGTGTGATGTGAAGTCACATCACATGCAAGTAAACAAAACAAACCCCAAACCAAACATCGCTTCGCTTGTGACATCGCTTCCTTGACTGATTGTGATTGTAGTCCACGTTTTATATTTTCTGGGTGTTCCTTAAGCCGGCTACTCACACACCTGCTGCAGGGGCAATACCGGTCGCACGGCGGTTGGACCAATTTTAGGCTGTTCTCTACACACTAGCCTGCCGTTCAGTGTGTAACTGATAGTCCCGCTGAACGCACGTCCACGAGAAAGCCTCCTGTATTGTCGAAACACCAGAGGATTGGTATCGCCTTGGCAGTTTCTGTGGTGCTACCAAAAAAAAAAGGAAGAGAAGATATTGGGTGAAGAATTGGTTGCAGAAACGAAGCAAATTGTGCCACATGAATATTATGAAAGAATTGGAAGTAGATGATCTTAGAAACTTTTTGCGAATGGATATTGATTCTTTTGAAGAGCTCCTGGCTATGGTAACACCATTTTTTCCATTTTTGTCCACTCCGCTCGGTTGTCACCAATGAACTGACTGGAATTGCCCCAATCCTACTACACACGCAGCAACCTTGCAGGGCGGTAGACACAATCTAGGGAGCTAGGAAGGTCTTGCGCCCCTGCCGCCCTGCCGCAGGCCCCATCTAAAAATCGCTCCTGCTTGCCTACACACATCACAATTAAGGAGGCAATCAAGGGTCCAATTCCCATATTGCCCCTGCAGCAGGTGTGTGAGTAGCCGGCTTTAGTGGCCTTTTTCTTTTAAGGGTTTTTACCACAGAGTGTAATCACGTCGACCTCTTCTTACAAAGCGATCCTATTTTTCTCTTTCTTCTATGATACGAATATCTAGCAACAACATGTATGATGCCAGCTTTAAATGTAATTTTGATAAAACGTAACGTGTAGGTAGGATTTTTTGTTTACAAATGAAACCTAAAACTCTTTTCATAAAGAGTTTTAATGGTCCAAGATTTAAAAAGATAATATGTCAAATTGTCAATAATGAATTATTGTGTTTTTTATTCGTCGGAAGCCCTGATAGTGGTACAAATCAATGAAATACAGCCATGATTCATGATCTCGTAAAAGAAGTAATGTGCCTACGAGTGCAAGTGCTATTTTAGCCGTGTGAGTGTGAGAAAAGTGTGAGTAAAAATCATAATCGTAAGTTTCAGTTTTAGATTATTTCACATAATAGCCCTTATCAGACACCGTCTTTTCATTCACATTACATGATAATGTGTCAGTTTTCTAAACTCCATGGAGCTTTTGACCATGATTGGAAACATTGTTCATAAGGAACAACTTGTTTATTTACATTACGTTGTGACACATATCGTCGGTGAAACTGCAAAACCGCGTAAGTGACATTTTAAATAAGGAGCAAAATGCACCTTTTTAATAAGACCGTAATGTTTATTTTGCTCTATCATAAATTTGTTACTTACGCGGTTTTGCAGTATCACCGACGATATTATGAATGAATCAGTTAAGATGGGGCACACTGAGAGCATCGTCAGGAAAGTCGATGATAAATCTGTCTGTAACTCAGTCAAATATTAACTTAAACAAAAGTTACCAATATAGGGATGATTCAAATCATCCACCCTATCTACAGTTAAAATTTCTCCGAAGGTTTTCCAGACACCCTGTATAAATAAAATTAAAATATAACTACATTCAAATACCTACATAAATAGATACAGAAATATATATTAATAGTTAAATATATATACATACACTACATTTTACGTACCTAGAGGATAATTGATATTTAGGAGCTAGAGTCAAGCCAAAACTTCTTTAATTTGCCTTTTAACCGCTGAATGCGTAATAAATAGGGTAAAGTGATTTTAAAGTTGACTGACACAACATCACAGAACAGATAGGTACAGAAAGCAATCTACATACAAAGTGCGCTCGAGCAACGCACACATAGACACCGCTCACGGACACGATATCTCGGAGTAGTTGGGAGGAGTGCGAGCGCGAGTGCCGTCCGCTTGACACGCGTCGCGTCCGTGGACTTTTTTGTGCGATAATTAGGTATAATGGAGCAACAAAAAAGAAGTTATTATAACTGTTCAGTGGACGGTTGCTTAAATTCCACTTTAAACGGTGAACTGTCCTTTTTCAAGCTACCAGTGGCTTCAGAGAGGTAAGTAGGTATCTGCTTGTATTTCAATGGTTCGTTTTAAACTTACACAGACGAGTTAGGTAGGTAAGCGCCCCGCCCCGGCCCCCGAAGAATATATCTAAGATCGATTTAAATAATAGTTTCCTATTTTGAATCAGTATAAACGAAGTACTTAACTATATTTTTGTAAGGTAAATTCACGCCACCTTACGTAAGTTGAAAACATGTTTTTTTGTTTGTGTAGATATTGTGTTGTTTTTAGTGTCTTTTGATAGGTTTAGGTCTAAAACGTATATGGTAATGGAAATTGTGTAACTAGGGTAATCCGTTTAGAAGTTATAAGGAATTTTCGAAAATTGACAAACGTAAAATTTTGTATGTTTCTGCTCTGTAAACTTTTTGTATTGTAATAAATACCTAGTAGGTAGGTTTATTGTTTTGTTTTGTAGGATAAGTATTTTGCTATTACGGGCTATAGGTAGGTACTGCGGGTTTGGATTAGCCCCTCCAGTCACCCCCTCCACTTTAATATTAATTCGTCTGGTCGGTTATTTTTGAAGTTACCTACGGTATTTTTAGGGTTTCGTACCCAAAGGGTTAAAACTGGACCCTATTGCTAAGACTCCGCTGTCCGTCTCTGTCACAAAGCATCTCACAACAATAAATCAAACGACTAGATACGAGTGCCACTACCGCGATAGTTTTTTGTGCATAAGCCATAGTTGACAACCCTAGAGCGACCGCCGAGCGTAGGTATGAAAAGTGAAGTACATACATGTGATTTACTTCTGTACTTATCTGTTCTGTGCACAACATTCATAGTTCGATGCGTGACCGCGGCCTGTTTTATAAAGCTACATTAAAATTTACAGGGTACAAGTTTCCATTTGACACAATCTTGACCAATGACGACCAGCCATTTGAGCAGTGTTGCCAGTTTAGAACTGTAAAATTGTTACGTGCCCCAGGAGTCTAGTTTCAACTAAACCAGTCCAGAGAAAGTTGGCTATGTTTTGAAGAGGCCTGTATGTACGTGGAGAGGGGTTCTTGTAAAATAAGATATTTAAACCAAATTAAACTGTACAGATATTGGTTCCCTCCTACCTTAAAAATAACCGATACCTAAAATAATGAAAAATAAAAAGCGGTAGTCAATTAAAGAGCCGTTGTGAGAAGAGAGATTAACAATTAACCATCTAAAACATAGAATACCTACCGTTTAAAGTTGCCAAACATCTGCGCGTCGCCCAGGAACTTGCCGAAGTCGATGTGGAACAGGTGCCCAGAGGTCTTCAACATAATGTTGTCGTTGTGTCGGTCGCAGATGCCGAGCAAGTACGTCGCTACGCTGTAGCCCGCGCACGACGCTGAAATAGCATCCGATTAAAGAATACTATAACCAGAGATCGGAAAAATGGGTGTTATTACTCGCAATAATGTAGACATGACTCCAAAGATTTTAATAAAATAACATTATTTGATTTCTTACCTGAAACCTAATCTTGGTTCTTTTGCAAGACAGTAATAAATAAAGAATACAAAGAAAGAAGCTTTTCACCTCGTTACTTTATTTTAACCGTGAAAAGGAATAAACTAACCACGGAAAAAATATGAAAATTACTGTTGATTTGCTAAATCTACAAGAGTTTGTATGATTTATCAAAAATATTTCGATCTTTCAAAGGATCAAAATATTTTTTAGGGTAAGTAATCAATTAATGTAATTTAATTTGTTTAGTTAAAATCTTCGGAGTCATGTCCACATTATTGAGAGTAATGACACCCATATTCCGATCTCTGACTATAACAGACAAGCCGGTTTTTGAACCACTTTCTAGTGGTTAGAGGTGATTTTAATTCAGTCTTGTAATGTAATTTCGACCCGACAATTGTCCGGCGGACATCGATAAAACCGTCTACTTTAAAAGTTAGTAAAGCCAAGCCAAGTAAACTCAAGTTCTACAATCCGCTGCAGTTACAGCAATGGCATTGACTAAATAAGTCAATAAGCCAAAGTTACATTTTATATGGCCATCGGGAAGAAATCAGTGTCCAGCACTGGCACTCAAATATTAAAAGTGGCAAAGTTAAAGCCACCCAAAGGTAAAAACTATTTGTTTACACCCGACCAATGTAATATGGAGCACCCTGCTGTATCAGTTTTATTAAAAAAAAAACCTTTACTATGTCGTGTCCCATATCCGTACAGTGCCGTGTGACGTATCGTATAAAGTTTTTTTAAACAGGACTTTACGGGCTTAAAAATAGGCTTCTAATTAGTTTTATAGAAAAACTAGAAAAAGGTACTATTTTCCATAGATAACATTCAGTTGTTCAAAACGTCAAATCACTTCAGAGCTCGACGGGTTTAAACTCGGTCACGTGACACCGATAACATTACAAGCCCAATATACGTCGAGAACAAGTATGAGAGGCTTTCAAACTCAAACAAACTTTAACTCATAACATTTATTTGACAAAACATACTGCAACACAACAAACATCAACCAAACTAAAAAATATGCACAGAACATAAAGATATTATATACAAGTAGCGAATTTAGAGACGTTGTGCTGTAGAGTAAGGTCAAAAAGGAATCAGCTCGGCATGTAGGGTAAAGTCGCCAGTGATCAGCCAGAGACCAGTAGTCGACCTTATATGACTGCGAAGAGTTGAAATTATATATTTTATACTCTTCCTACTTATACAAATTAAAGGCAGAGGCCGACTATAGGTGTCTGGCTGACCACTGGTGACTCTGTGTTGCAGCCGCTACGAAAGGTTAAGAATATACAAATTTTTCTTTGAAATACATACCCGTAAAGTTATCCCTAGCCCGCTGGTACTCCAACTCCGAGGGGTTGTGCTTTGCGAGCCACTCCGCTATGGGCTTGTCTTTGAAGGAACCGGTCAAGCCCCACTCTGTTTGGATCGCTCGCAGCGTCTCCGCCTCCGACACTATCTCGATCATGCCTGATAAAACAAAAACCATGCAGGAAAAATAACCATTGCAGTTACATAGTATTTAGAAGCCACGAGGGCGCGCGCCAATTGACAACAATTCATTTTGTGCTAAGGTAGTAAAATAAAATACCGTTTCTAGATTTTACACTGCTGATTACAGTAAAAATATCTTTGAATTTTTTTATGCAGTAGTTTTTTTATATTCAGGAAAAACAGTAAAAAAAGTTGGATTGTGAATGTTAGGAATACACTAATAGTGCCCTTAGTCCATTTATTACCAAAGGAATTCAAAAAAATATACAACTGTCATGTTCATTGTTTATCTGTCTGACGGATTACTTGATTCTGACGACACGCTTTCAATTCTACGCAAAATAGTTTATTTATTTTAATGGCGTCTACAAATTACGTAATTAATTAAATTACGCAAAATAACAAATTTGTGAACGAACGGCTGCGAATGATTGACATGACATGACAGTCAGTTTTGTTTACTGTTTAAAGTTACTTTTTTAAATTTTATATCAGGCTAAGATCACGACATCAGTATAATTAACTTTGTATATACACCGTGTTTTTATTGATTTACGATAACTTCGGCATATTACTAGGTACATCCATAGAAACTAAGTGGTAGATTCTTTTTTTTTATACTGCAAAAAAAAAAAAAAACTCTATGGAGCAAAGTAACTAAATGAACTTAGCTCCATAGAAAAAAAATTTTTTTTTTTTGCAATATAAAAAAAAAGAATCTACCACTTAGTTTCTATGGATGTACCTAGTAATATGCCGAAGTTATCGTAAATCAATAAAAACACGGTGTATACAGTCTTTTTAATGACTATTTCTTTAATAAATTATTAACGACGAATTTAAGTTAAATAAAGAAAAACCAAGAAATACCGGTAGTCTAATTTTTAACCATCTATTATAAACGCGAAAAAACAATAACGCTTTTTTTTTTTTTAATGTTGTCAATTGACGCAGTTTCGTTACGGTAACGTGCAAACTTCGCGGTGAGACTTCGTACATTGAAAACACTGTAAAAGCATTTGTGGGCCGTGCAAAGTGGGAGATAAAATTACTTATCCTCGTGCGGCCCACCATAACTACATACAGGGTTTTTTTCTAAGTGGGAATTTGAATCTACCATCAAGAAAAATAAAGTACAAAACTCTAAAATGCAATTTTGATTCTGAAACTAATTTAAATTAACTTTATACGCATTAAAATATAGTTTAAACTAAATTTACTTGGTTATGTACCTCGCACACCGAAGTCTCACGAAGTTAAAAAAATATCTTATTGAAAATCGTAAGCATTACCTCTTCTGTCGCTGGTAGGTAGAGTCTGGAAGGTGACCATGCGAAGGTCCAACCCTGCCTTCAGCCAAAGACTATCCATCACCCTCATCACTTGAAGCACCAGCGCGTCTTGCCGTAAGTCATCACCGACCTGCATCATCACACAAAAAAAAATTTAGAAAACTTTTTTTGTAAATCAGATCCAGATAGTCATGTTTTTTTTCATATAAATACCTTAAACATTGCTGGTATTATGGCATTGTCGCTTCCAATAAAGTTGATCTTCAGAGGCAGAGTATTTGAATTGAAGTACAAGCATGACCTGAGAAAATAATTTATTGTCTTTTAAAGGTTGTCCGAATTTCAACCCAAAAAACCTGTTTACACAACACATTACACCCCTATTTTACTGCTTTTACGCACATGTAACATTTCTCAAAAAAATCCGGAAAAGTTGACATTACTAACTCCATACTGAGACGCGAAGTACATAGTTTACAGACAGTTCCCAAATTAAAAAAAAAAATACATTGCGTGCTCGCTACACAAGCCCGCAATGTTGCATACAAATTTAATTGTTATCTAGTATGTAACTTTTTAAAAAGTGATGGCAATAATAAAATGAGGGCACAAGTCTTATACATCCATATTTTAATCGAAACGTAACTTTTTTATCTGTGTCTGAAATAGCTCGAGTTTTTTTTTTCTAAAAAAGCTTGCGTTTCTCCTTGTCATAAACATAAAGCGGTAAAGAGTGGTGTTATTTCACGTGAAGTTTCTGTTTATATGCGATTTGTATCTTGCGATTTTTGAGAAAAGCACTATATATGCCTCGGCAGGAACGGCAATTGCGTGCTTCACTGCCTAGGCAATAATTTACTATTAATTACTTACTTGATATCGACATCATTCACGTATTGATGGAGCGCGAGCGGCAGGGCGGCCGGCTCAGCTCTCAGCAGCGCTGCGAGTTTGTCGCCTCCAGCGGTTAACGCTCGCGCCCTTCCGCCTTCCTTCGCGGACTTTACCGACATCGCCACTTCTGACAGTGTCTGAAATAAAAACAGGGCCTTTATTCTACATGGTTCCAGCCCATCTTGCTTCGACATCGTATTACTATTGTTGACGTTATTGTAGGTTATTTACGTATAAGTAAGGGTTTCAAAATCTGTTTTTTAAATAGAGAATTGCTGTATTGATTTTTTTAAATTATAATACCTATGATTGTAGCAGACTAATGACTCTAGAATTAGAAAAGACAAAAATTACCACGAGAGTTATACTTGGCGCAGCCGGTAGAATGACGTGCTTTTACCTTTTGAACGCCACAGTCGGCTCTGGCCGACAACTGAAAGTCGTGCCACTGACGCCACCGTCGGCCACAGCCGACACAAGTTAGAGATTAAAAGAGACTTTGTTTCGTATGAATAAGTTGTAATTTGCGTAGCACAGCAAACATGTTTGGCGTGTGAGTGACGCATTTTGTATTTGACGTACGGCGTTCAAAAGGTTAAGGCGTTACTAAAGTATTTCGTATTCATTAACCACTGTGCTAGTACGCGGCATATATTTGTAACGTATTTAAGGAAGCAAGAGCGTAACTGGTACACAGTACACTTTCTCACCAAACGATCACACTTATGTTTATAAAGAAGATTTCACCTTGACCAGTAGCTGCTGCCGAACAAGCGTCCTCGTCAGCTGTTCGCCGCATATCGCAAGTAACGCCCGCAGCATTAGCCGGTAACGCCACGTGTTGGTCACACATTCGTCGCTTTCCGTCGTCTCGCCCGCGTTGTCTTCTAACGTGATACCTAAAAACTCTTGACTTGGTGCCTGAAATGAGATCAATAGTTGAAAAAAAGCTGAAATGATGTAAAAAACCGCTTTATCATACAACATTCGGAGGTTAGAGTTCTCAGGACTTTATATGTTAATTACATAGTTTGACTGAAATTTGGAATACATACACATGTACACCAAATAATAATTCATTATTATGGTCTCCAAGGTCTGATCTGATGATGGAATCGGAATGTGGCCGTAATTAACTTAGAGCCACCGTTTGAAGTCTTAGTTTGACTCGGTGGGTCTTTGATCTCGATAAACAGATGAAGGTTGTGCAAAAAAATACAGCCGGCCACCAAAGTTTGTCTAAAAAATTCAGTCATAAACAACTCACCTGTGGCACATTTGGTAAGGAGTGGACGAGCAGCCAAAATAATCTGTGAGCGACCGCCGGCGCCGATAATGCTCTTGATAACAATAACTCTGTAAGAAATAACAGAAACAGTTCAACACCAGCTAATTGACAATAAAACTACGACTCAAAAGTATGGTTATCGTCGGTCGGGTTGTTACCCACTTCACCCTTCACTTCACTTCAAGATCTTTACCAACGTATTAGTGACAGGTTACAAGCCCATCGCCTAACAGTAGAACTAAAAGCCTTTATTCCCTTAGTCACCTGGGTCGCCTCTTACGACATCGACGGGAAGACATATAGTGGCACATTAATGTCCGGTTCCTATATTCAAGAAACGAATCGTTTTCCTTACGGGCATTAGCGTTATGACATTTCCTACGTACAAAATGTGTCAATTTTTAACGAGACGTCACAACTCTACCAACGGTTTTGAATAAAGGAACGCACCATACAAATGCAAATGTTATAATACATGTGAAAGTACACTTAGTATGATTGTTATACTTTCGCGGCTAAATTTCAAAGAAATTTGGCATAATAGCAATAAACGACTTCTACGCGTATGACAACAAGCAATACAACACAATAATCGTAATCTAATCACGTACGTTTGATGGTCACCGTGGTCCGTTTAGCAGATCATGGATTGGATAATCATCAAATAAATGATTATAATCAAAGCATTTTGGCATTTACAAGTTTAGATAACTGTTAAACCGCAAATTCACTGAGAGCGGAGGCGGCTGAGTGCGGCGCTTTCACACACTAAAAAGCGTGCCCAAAGTGTAGCGGGGGCGTTTTTAGTATGGGACCCGCGCCGCTTCCGCTCTCAGTGTGTTTGCCCGTGGAAAGACACAAATTAGTTGATATTGGTTTATTATTATTGACACAATGACTGTGTCAATCATCCCAAGAGTTTAGTAATGTCCCCTGATATTTATTTATTATTATTTATTATTCTTATATAAAAACATTACCCGTAAAAAGATGTTAACATATGTCAAAAAGTAGTTCGGCCCTTTCTTATAAAGAGTAGTTTAGTGTTATTTTTTCCTTTCATTGACAATGGGTTTTCTCTTGACTATCTCTTGCCCCTGGAGAACAAAGATTTTCTCGACTATGAAGCGATCTCACCCAGAAGATGCCTGTTCACACTAGCTTTAAAGAGGTTTAGATAGGTTCAAGCCAGCATTCATGCCACTGGGTTCATGACACCCAACTAAGCCAGTATTACAATTACCTGCAAGAGGACTAGCTTGGTAAGTGTTGTGGCGCAACGTTTGCGTCAGTTGCGGCAACACGCGACAGAGGTCGTCGTCCGACAGCTCGGCCATGAGGTTCGTCGCCGTCTCGCGAACGTCCGAGTCGGGGAAACTGGAAAAGAGGGCACAATGTAATAATTAAAAAATCTACGATATTAGAAGTGAACTTTAGAGGTCGGCTTGTGAAATTAATAATTATCATTTAGGAATAAAGGAGTTAGGCCAGTCCTTGATGACATCGATTAAATATGTCGTTGTACACTGACTGCTGCCCATTCTTACAGATGAACAAGATTGTGAGTGCGCGCTACTTAGAGCTACGTTTTATACGGTCGAACTCATACGTAGTTGTACATTTTAGTACCTATTTGCAGCTATTGATATACTTAATTCAAACGACTCTCACTTTAAAACGTTAATGACAATACAGATGTAGTGAATAGTCGTATTTGGTCGGAAAAGTTCGTATCTTACTTTGCTTTCTGAGACAGCTTCAGAACCTATCGATAACATAAAAAAAAATGAACGTATTCGATCGAATACAATATCGTATGATTTGCACTACAATATTTGCCCTTACGCAGGGACCGGAAAACTCCTTTAAATGATTAAGCCTATCGGGTAACTACATCATATGCTCTCCCAAACGTTAGCGTATCCCTATCGATGGGCTTACCCTAATAATATAGAAACTGCTTCGAACTAGTTAACAACAACCATTGAGGTTACCAGTTTCGTAAGGGTTTCGGATTTGAGCACTTAGCATTACGTTAGTATTACCCTATCCATTCTCCCTCTCCGTTGACTCTGTTTTACAGATTCGTGTGATTGGTTGGTTAGAAGCCTATGTGAGTGGATAGCCAATCAATTGCTAAGTAGTGCAAAAATATTTTGTATGGACTGCGCGTACGAAAACCCTTTGAAGGGTAAGCGGTTCCGGTCCCTTCCTTTACGGTATAGAAACAGCAACCTCGGGCTACGTTGGTAAGGTTATATTGACGCAGTTACCAGGGTAGCAGCAGATGCATGGCGTTGAGCGGCGAAGGCTTTTCCCAGCGCCGCAGCAGACTGACTAGCTGGGCGCGATGCGAGCCGGACCAGTTCGTGGCGGCTAGCAGGACGAGGGGCAGCGCGCCGGGGAGGTCAACTAGGTATTGCCGCTTTTCCCACATCACCTTTAAAAAGCAAAAGATTGTTACAAATACAATTCATGGAATAGGTATTTTGAAAATTCGGATTTTTGATATTAATGTTTATACCATGTCAATACATTAAAACACGTAAAATAAAATGATGAGGTCTCTTCGATCGGTCTTTATTTTTCCTCTTTATTAATCGCCTTCTCATTTTTATTTTATTTGTCACTGGTATAAAGATATATGCCATCAAAGGTACAAAAAAACCGGCCAAGTGCGAGTCGGACTCGCGCACTAAGGGTTGCGTACCATTATCTATAAAAAATTACGTCTGTTGCATGGGAGCCCCCTTAAATATATATTTTATTGTGTTTTTAGTATTTGTTGTTATAACGGCTTCAGAAATACATAATCTGTGAAAATTTTAACGGTCTAGCTATCACGGTTCGTGAGATACAGCCTGGTGAGAGACGGACCGACGTTCAGCGAAGTCTTAGTAATAGGGTCCGGTTTTTACCCTTTGGATATAGAAAATATCGCATTGATAGATATATTTAAGTAATAAAGAAAAATAAGATATAGGTTTTAGAACAATTCTATAACAAAAAGGAAGATTACGAAAATTGAGTTTTATTGAAGCATGATTTCAAAACCGGTAAAAAAGTAACCGAATGTTATTTCAACATTTTGACTTTTGTTAAAAAGATGTAGAGTGGCATACTTAATCAAATCATGATTAGGATTTTTCCTAGTTTTACATTTAAACGTTTTACTAGTTTGACCAACAAGATCGAACCTGAACATCATCGAAAGCCAACGTTTCTGCTGGGAGCCCCTTTATCGTGCTCGCATAACATCGACCTCACAACAAAGCGGCTAAGACGGAAGAGCGTTGCAAGCAAGCGGGTCTCAAAATGTAAGGTAATTTAAGGGCGTTTTTCATTTAGACAGCAACTACAAAATATATATAGGTCATAGAGTAATTAAACAGGGTCCTCACCTCCCTACAGTCCGTAGGCATCCTCTGATAGGCGCCCTGCTCGATCAAAAGCAGCAGCTGTGATTGCGTGTTTCCGTCGAGCGAGTCAAACGATGGCAACGTCTCCGCTATAGCTGGCTCTTGGTCGGCCGTCCACCGCACGCCGGTGTGGGAGTATTGAGGGATATCTGTGGAATAAAGGTCGAATTATGGCGGGTCCCAATATTCAATCTATCTTTTTCTTAAACTTACTGGAGACAATGTATCTACCCATTTTAAAAGTCTGACAAAGATGGTATTTTTTTCTGTAAATAGGAATAGATTGACTATTAGAACAGACCGAAAATATGCCAGAACTGTCAGCACTGAACGGCAATGAGGTATAAATTCGCTTTTACATAAGGTTGGTGGCAAAAAGGAATACATGTTTTCGATAATTTTTATTGTTCACGAAACGCTATGACTGATATCTGTAATAAACGCCAAAATGATAATAAAATAACAACGTCATATTGTTTACTAGCATCTGCCCGCAATTTCGTCCGTATAGATTTCGTTATTCCCTCGGGAACTTTAAAAAAATCCTGGATAAAAGTAGCATGTCTGTTAATTCAGGGTGTAAGCTATCATTTCAAAATTCATTCAAATCCGTCCAGCCGTTGCAGCGTGAAGGAGTAACAAACTAACTCACTTTATGATACCGCTCATAACAAAACCGTGGTCGCCTTGGCAACGCAATGAGTACCAGGCTCGTATAGCTGTGAACTGACCGATGTTGACGGTGGGGTGCGGGCCGGGCGGCGCGTCGGAGGGGTGCGGCGCGGGCCCGATGCGGCGGTCGCAGCACGCCGGCCACAGCGGCAGCACGTACGCGCCCGCCGCCATCATGCTGCAACACGCGTGCCGACCTTACCCGAGGGAGCTTACGATCCACGAACACCCTCCTCATGACTTACTTGTTCGTACATACATTGACGCAACTGTGCAACGACCATCTGACTGGCGAAGCGCCTTCGTGGATTGAAAACAAACTTCGTTTTTTTATTAAAAATAAAAAAACTTCAAAGCGATAAAAAAAATAGACCTTATATTAAAAACCAAAAATCGAAGCAATAATATGACGTGGTTTTCGTTCAAGCAAGTAAATTCATTCAAAAACAACATGAATCATAGAATAGGACAATATAAATAATTGTGTATGGATGAACTTCGCCAAAATGCTTGGATAAGTTTTCATTGGTAGATAATAAGCGTCCTAATTAAATGAAAATAATATCCGATTGTTTGGTTGCGTCATAAAAAATAAGAACTGTTTAAAAAAATGGGACGGATTACGACGTCAGGTATTGAAAAAAAAGTGACAAATGTGTCATTGACACACATTTGTTTCTTCTTTTACCGACATCACTTCGCGCTCGCATCGCACCGATCTGTGGCCAAAAGATTAGCAATGGTCGAAATAGAACACAAGGCTCATCTCAACTTCCCAATGATAAAATAAATTGTGAAATTCAGTACGATCTTTACCTAAAGTTGGAAAAACCCCGGAAAATGTTAAGCGTATGGCTTCTTAAAAATATTATTATAATAATGTAAGTTTCGGGATTCCGGGATTCTACAAAACGTTTATATTAATTATTTTACGTGTAGGATAAAACATTCCGTCGATTTGCTCCCCAAACTTCGTTAGGTTAGGTTAAATGTACTCATCTAACCGGTAACTACCGGGAAATTAAATAACATTTGGTAAATCTATACATAGATAATAGCTTCAAATACTTAATGTTGATACTTAATTATGGATTTTTGCTGACGTAATTTATTAATTCAGAAATTCCGGCAATTTTATTAATAAATTAAAATTGAGTCCGCCTCCATCAACACAACAACTGAACAACAAGGTCGCCGCCAAAGAATAGGTATTATCGTACCCAATTTCCGATCCCTGCACAAAAGTATCACACCGAGCTGGCTAGCTCAGCGCGATATTTCTCGGCACGCTTGACAAGCCAAGGGCGAGATTGCAGGCTTCACTTACCCGTCAAAATCAAACAGCTGTAAGGAGGCCCAGCCCAGCTCCACCTGCTCATACAGCACGTCCCCGGCGTCCGCGTTGTTCTGCTCGTCGGACTCAGGGTTGGCCTCGCTGGCCGCGTGCCCGTCCACCGGCCGCGGCGAGCGCCCGTACAGCGTGAGGACCAGGCGGGACTCGCGGGGTAGCTGGCTGATTGGCAGGTCTTCTAAGTTTAACCTTGAAAAAAAAGTAGTTTTTAGAACCCATGGTTTGTTCTAAAATATTTCTTCATACTGATTGACTTGATTTTCGCAAAAATCGCACACACAGTTCGTAATCAATAAATTTGAAAGTTACCGGGACAAACCTTAGGTTGATATTTTTTGAAAAAGTAAATTTTCTCAATACCTACAATAGGGAATATGCATGGAAAACAAAGTTAAAGTTGGTCGAGAAATGCGGATGCTACAAGCATTTTAAACTGCTAGTTAGGCAGCGATTATACAGAGAGATCGGACGCACATCGGTGCATAGAGGTGAGGTCATGTCTCTGGGATTCTGCTTTGCCAGTGAGTTTTCACACATTTTCCTGCTCAACTGCGCATGAATATATATTTTTTTGTTTTATGTGAGATTCATTGTTTTATATAATGCTAGGTTAAGTTTAATATTGTATTATATCATAGAAAGAGATAGCAACAAAATGTTTGTTGTTTTATACCTCGGTTATTTTTATAGCTATTCAAAAAATGATTTGTCTCAACTATAGAGTATAGTTCTTATATTACGATTATGACAGGATACAACTTACCACGTATCAAATATGATCCTAGGATAGAACCCGCCGCACTCGATACGGGAGGTCTGCGTGAGATGCAACCGCTTGAGCGGTCTGGTCCCGTAGTAGACTTGTGCGTGGAACACGTACTCCTCATGAGACCAGCCGGGCGGCAGACAGTGCACGGCTTCGACGCAGAACTGGGTGCTTTCCGACATCGTGTGCGCGGGGACTGCTTCTGCAAAGGTGAGAATAGGGATTTATTAAGTGTTGCACTAAATGTACCACGTATTCTTTAAATAAACCGGACAAATCGGACCCGCACTTGAAGGGTTCCGTATCCGTACCCTTTATTTTTTTCATCACACTTGCACGTAAACAGTATCTAAACATACAGGTTAACTTGGCCGCAATGCCCCATATAAAACCCTCGACCTTTCTTTTTACCATGAAACCCAAGGTCGGTAAGTAATTTTTTTTAATTTATAGCACAGCACACTGGTCATGCAAGTTCAAGCAAAGAGTTTACACGCAATTGAAAAATTATCTTAAAATGTTATTTAAACCGGAATTTCATTGCAATCTCGCTACATGTTACTTAAATACTCAATTAATGTTCTTAATAATCGATTTTAATAGTGTTCTGTATCAAAACGTCGTTTTTTTTTTACACTCCTTCAGGGCTGTATGTATACCTACGTAAGTATTTGCCCTTAACGTTTCTGAACGAAACATTTGTATAATCTGTGGAGTCCGCCCGCCATCCGCTTAAAAAAAGTTCAAGTAATTCGTAATAATAGTTGTGCTGACTTGTGTATTTATTTACTCGCAAATGTGATGAAAAACATTGTATGTTGCACGGGCGGTACGGGAATTACGAACCTCGACTCAGAAAGCCCTCAGTCTTCGACTTCGGGCTTCTACTAGAGCCTCGATCGTAATTCCTTACTTACCGACCTTAATACACAATGTACTATTTATGTTATTTTTATTATAACAGTAATAGAAATACAAATTCTGTGAAAATTGTACCTGTCTACTGCGGTTACTGTAGTATTACGGCCAATATAAGGCCGACCACTTTTTTTTTTTCAGTCGATCTTCATAAATTTCAGTATTTATTTTCTAAAGCTTACTATTCGGAAGTTTAAAAGGCAATAAATATACAGTCGCGACCGTTTCATACACGACAAACATTCATATAAAGAAATGCTAAGTCGCGCATCACATAAATATTTACCTTTGCTTTTGTCTACTGACCACCCCCTCAACCATCCAGACATATTTAAGAGGTACACTTACTGTCAGACAAACCCTGGGGCATCAGATATGTGTCGATGAGCTGGAAGTCCAACAGGCGCGTGCGCGTGTACAATGCAATGAGCGAACGAACAGCGTCGCGAACCCTGTGACATACACATATAAATTAACTAATTTGTTCGGTGCCCCCTCCGCGCAAAACTTATACATACATACATAAACTCACGCCTTCGTTCCCAGAGAGGGGTAGGCAGAGCTACAGAATTACCTACAACTCTAAAAACCTGTTGATAATTCTGTAACCACATTTTGCTCAATTAGGCTAAGATGTTTACCAGCGTATTAGTGACAGGTTGCAAGCCCATCGCCTAACAGTACTACAAGCCTTTATTCCCTTAATCGCCTCTTACGATATCCACGGGAAGACATGGAGTGGCACTATTCTAACCCGGCAACCACACGGGGAGAAATGGAGGGGGTGTGTTTGCGCACGAGTACAGTCGCCAACTAATAGCGTGCGCGCATCAGCATACCGGGGGAGTGTTTCCTTATCCCGCCCCCTTCATACCATCAACACGGTCGCCACTTAATTAAATTAATATCGATACAGAAAAAGTGATAATATCGTACTTTAGAAGAATTTGAAAGTTTTGCAATTTGACGTTATACGTATAGTTATAGTCGTATTATCATTTATTGCATTTATGTGTTGCAATGGTGAATATCTGCCGGTTTATACATTTTACAGTGTCACACAACACGGCTAGTTGACGTATCAAATCAATCTGCTATACATTCAATGTCCTTGATATTACAATCAAAAAGCACCTGTAATTAGGGCGATGGTTTGCAAAGACTACCTGTTGCACTGGTGCGAGACCGTCTCCCTTGCACTGGCCGAGCGGATCGACACGGCGCAGTACTGGCCCGTGTCCGCTTGGATCTCCGGCGTCATTAGATTGCTGTTGCCCTGATAAAACCAAGCACACATGAATTGAATCATTTATTCAGTAAAGTAACATTAGAGGGCCAGTTATGTGTATAAAGCATCCGTCAATCTAGACTACATACTCAGTCCTCAAATGACGGATATTCCATCGCGTTAAACGTGACCATAATAGGCCCGCAGCGCTCTACTAGAGCTCCTTTCAGTATTAACGCATTCACATCTACTAACGTTATTGCTGATTGTTGAATGTCTATGGGTCACAGTTTCCACTTACCATCAGGTGGCCTGTGTGCTCAATTGCCTTCCTATGCCATAAAAAAAAACGTATAGTATTGGTTTTTGTGACAGAGTGTAAGCGAGGACTCGGTGAAAATAATTATTTTCCTTTAACGACTGCGAAATATATGTTTCGTAATATGAATATACTACTACTGCAGAACAAGTTATTTACGAAAACGTACTTTAAAACAAAAATCGCGATGAATTTCGAATAGGTGGTATTTTTTTATTGTATGATTTTGATTCCACTAGTCTCCCTCCTTTCTTTAGTTTTTATAAAGACTACTTTATAACCCCTCACCTGCGCCGCACACGCCTGTGCGAAGGAGTTCAACGCATGAGTCACGTGCAACGTCTCGACGCCGCCCGCGAGCGTGCATATCGCCTTCACCGCTTGGAACACGGCCTTGGGCGAGCAGCTGCCCTCGGCTCCCGTCACTCCCACCGCGCGGGATAGTTCCCCTTCTAGCGTTTCTGCAAATTGAACGTTGAAGTTGAGGTTAAGGTTCAGTTTTGTTCTAGGCCTTCTTGTATTCGTAGAGCTGTCAGATTTCCTATACCTAATTCCTCCGACAAACCAGAGCCATGTTCTCTTCCAAGGAGAAAGAAAATGTGCTTTTGTTTTAAAAGGCTAGTTATCAAATCAACGATGGATTACTTTCTTTGAACGCGATATCCGTGTACGTATACGCCATAGAGCGTAGACTTTTTACATGTGTTATTATCTGTTTTTTACTACTTTTCGTTCGTTAGAATGGAACGTGAATAGAAAAATACTTACCAAGTAAAATAGACAAATTATCGAACGACAACATAGGCAGGGCTCCTTGTGTGGGAATTAAATCGTCTAGAGACAGATGCGAGGCAATAGCATCGTCTCGCTCCGTCCTGGCGAAACTGCGGTCCTTGCCTTCGTACAAGCACAGTCTTACGTCCTTCTCTAACCGCACGCATTCGCGGATGTAGTCGTATTCGCTTAGCGAACTTCCTGGCGTTAGGTATTCTTTGGCACCCCATACCTAAAGACAAGCACATTATATGTTTCTTATGCATTTTCTGTATGCGGGATATTTACACACTTACACAATTATTTACATAATTTATTTACACATTAAATAAAAAGAAAAACTGGATCACAAGACAAGAACATCAACGGCGGAAAGGCTTCACCACACGACACGAGACGCACGCGTGACTTCTGTAAATTTCAAGCAATTGGGAAGGCCGGCTCGGAAATTGGCCGATGAACAATAATTTAAAATATTGTTCAAGATATTTCGTTTCCACAGCTATAAGCACACGAACAGCGACCACTGTCTGTATTTTTGTTAATCTCCTGAGACCAGTATTTACCGTAGAGAAATCATTTACTTGAAAAAATCTCAAGATCTCTTTCTTTGAAAATGTATTGTACAATTCTTCGACTTGGTCACAATTTCACTTGTAATTTTACAAGTCAAATGAGGAGTTAACACCAAAATATAAATACTATATAAATGATTTAATTCCCATATCTCTTAACAGCCATCGTTTTTAGAAAATAAATAGGTTCGAATCTCGTAACATTTTAACTTCGGCGCTTGATAAGAATCTAATCCTTTCTGCACTGGTATCAAAAAAACCTATCATCAGACTGTTCCTATTAGTACTGACGTACAGACTATCGGCGACACTCCAGGTTCAGCTTTTATGAATTAATTAGCTCTCCTAAAAAAAACATTCAGAATTACAAGAAAGCGCCACAATAGTTAGAAATATAATTATAAGACGGATACCAGGTGGGGTTGGTTTCTGGCCTAAAAAAAAATCTAACGAAAGCAATCTGAAAAGCGCACAATAATAAGAAAATAAACCTGTTTTTCGTTTTGTTTACCTTTGTCCTTTGTCTGGCTGGAAATGGATATGCTAAATAGAATTTTATCTCATGTCATTGGTTTTATTTTGATAGTAAACTATAAAAATATAAGCCTGTCCTTTGACGTTCACGCACCTGTACGTAAGCCATTTTAATTAAGATTTTGAATTTAAATTTTACTGACAAAATATTAAAAATTCGAATTTTAATGCCTTAATTAAAATCTGTCGGGTACACACGTCGGGTTAATGCTAACAATAATAAATAAGTCCCTATTAAAAAATAAATGGATTGTTTTTTTTACACAGTCATCATCTGCTTCCTGAAACTAAACTAATGAGGCCAAACTCGGTGGGTCGTCCGTTAAGTGCAACGAGGTTCCTGTTGCCGCCTTCTGACGCCATCGTCAAATCAGGTCTTAGACTCCATAAAATTGCATTGTCATCAGATTCACATGATTCAGATTCAGATTATGTACAATTATGTATTCTATATTTCAGCTAATACCAATAATGGTTCAAAATTGACTAGCAAAACTGAACACAAGTTTAATTCACAATTGCATTTGACATGAGAAGTCAGATAAAAAATATTGTTGTTAAATATTAGCCCCCTTACTAATAATGGTTGTATAGTGGTGGTATAGCTATACAATGTTTTGTCCTTATCTGTCAAATTCAAATGTCACAGTGACAGATAAGGACAAAACATTGTATAGCTATACCACCACTATACAACCATTATTAGTAAGGGGGTAGTTGTATACGGTACTTTTGATGCAATCTTCATCTGCTTACCGCTACTTAAGACTAACAAGCCCAATCTCGGTTAGTCGGTTAAGTGCAACAGAGTTCCTGTTGCCACCTCCCCACTATAATACTTTTTAAATATGAAACTATAACAAGTACAAATGTAAGCTTACCCTTAACATATATCCCGACATATCCTCCCTTATATCTTCATCCAGAGAACAAACTACCGTCAATATCACATGTTCTACGGATGACTCCACTGAAAGAAAGATAACCAATTTATTAATCAATTAGATGCTTAGGTCACATATTAGAAACACTTGCATTTTTTCCATGCAATAGCTTACTAATATGACTTATCGAATTTGATCACCAAATTTAGTTTAGTTTTTTGGAAATTTTATGGGAACAGCGTTTCGGTTCATCGCTAAATTATTTAAATTATTTTTCTCAAAAATGACCGGAAAAGTTGACATTACTAACTCCATACTGAGACGCGAAGTACATAGTTTAAAGACAGTTCCCAAATTAAAAAAAAAAATCATTGCGTGCTCGCTACACAAGCCCGCAATGTTGCATACAAATTTCATTGCTATCTAGTTTGTAACTTTTAAAAAAGTGAAAACGGCCATAGTAAAATGAGGGCACAAGTCTTATACATCCATATTTTATTCGAAACGTAACTTTTTTATCTGTGGCTTGAATAGCTTGAGTTTTTTTTTTCTAAAAAAAAAGCTTGCGTTTCTCCTTGTCATAAACATAAAGGCGGTAAAGAGTGATGTTATTTCACGTGAAGTTTCTGTTTATATGCGATTTGTATCTTGCGATTTTTGAGAAAAGCACTATATATGCCTCGGCAGGAACGGCAATTGCGGGCCTCGTATTTTTAAACGGACTCGCAAGCTCGTCCGTTTAAACTAGGGCTCCTGGTCGTGTCCGTGTTTCGTGTACCCGTAGCCGAATCTCCGTTACCGAGTAACACGGCAACGGAGATCCGGCCCGTTCGACACGTGTAATTAAGATACGTAGCTCCGTGTTACACGGAGATACGTTTCTTATTTACACGTAGATCCGATCCGCCCGTGACCGTGACGTTTAATTTTAAGCTTTCATTCAATAACCGTGCGGAGCGGAGCCGGAGCCGAGATCCGCAGATACGTAGCCGAACGCAGACACGGATACGTATCTTGGCGTGACCGTGTAGTTCGGGAACTTAGCACCGCCGGTGCTAAGATCACGGAGCTACGGTTCCGCGTGTAACACGGATATCAGGACCACTAGTTTAAACCAATTCTCGACCCGCAATTGCCTGCTTCACTGCCTAGGCAATAATGTACTATAGTAGAATAAGAGCGGGTACAGGATACCGAATTAATAAAATGGTTTTAATACTACTTTAACTATAGTAAATCAAACAGGGTACAGTCGGACAAGTATGTGGTCTGCCACCTTAAGGAGGCTGTGGGCACTCCGCACTTTAGGCGAGATGGTACAAGTACATCGGATTGCATCTAAAGGGGCGACTTGTATGGGATGGGATGCGTGTGAATGAATAGAAACGTGCGAACGTTTGTGTGATAGAAAGAGAAGCACAGAGTAGGCTCGTTCTATGCTCTAAGGTTCAATTCCGTTCGCACGTCAAAAAATAATAATGTCTAGAAGATGCGTATGGGTCAATCAACTATTCTTTGTACACAATTTTTTTCAAGTTTGTAAGGTTTTTAAGTATAAAGAAAAACTAAATGGATTTTCTTTAAAATATTGCGTGATTTTATTACACAGATAAACAGTGAATTCTATGACCCGGTAGATATATTTATTAAACAATTAAAATATCTTGTTTCACTGGTAACTTAGTGGACCATGTTGTCCCCAGTTTTGTATGAAAATAGTGATTTGTCCCCTAAGTTACCAGTATTTTTGGCAAAAATGTTATTCTGATTTAGATAGCTTATTTTCCCTTGTGCTGACAATGATAGTATTGATTTAAAAAAATAGTTTATACCGGGCTATGGTTTCACAGTGTTGTATAATTAAGACATACTAAAATGTACAAAGAATAGTTGATTGACCCGTATGTCAATTTAAAGAAAAGACCTCTTATCGGCTACAAAGTATGGTTTTATTTTAAGTTCCAAAAAGACGTCTACACACGTATTTATTAACCGACTTCAAAAAAAGGAGGAATGAATGAATGACCCTCAATAGACAGAGACTTTAGTTCCTTGCGGCGTTTCTTCTCAATAGTGGACTAATTGAAACGTACCTACAGTACTTAATTTTATAAATAATTTTCAACACTTATCTCGGGAATATTATTAGGTAGCAGTCGCTGGCAAATGCTGATCATAAAATAACGGTTCCGACATACCATCGGAGGTGAAGGTGATAGGTTCGTCGCAGTGCGCGTGATGTACTAAGATCTTAATGCTAGTATTCGGCGAGTATTTGCCGCCAGAGCGAGACGCGATCACGTGGCCGGGGTTCGTCACATCGTCAGAATGGACAAACCTTTCTGCAAATAAATATAAATTTTTGAATAAATTATAACATACAGCAACGAGCAACATAAACAGCTTTGGTCGGCGGAACGAAGTTATTTTGACCAAGAACTAACAAGAGGCACACAAACCTTAGCTTAGCCTCCTGAGGGACCTTGTATTAAAATAGTAAATAATACGGTCATTGAAATAAAGATCCTGGAAGTAAAGTGGAATTTTCTTTGTGAACGCATGATCAAATTAAAAAATGACTTTATTTCATTCACAATACATTCATATTCCATTGACAAGTTTCGTTGTATGGAGGGCCTTAAGAGGTAAGGTACTTACTCCGTACGTCAAGAACCATTTTTAGGAATGCCGTGTGCTCACTGTCGCAATTTCTTGTCCTACACTTGACTATGCAGTCGTATAATTTATTCTGAAATCAACAAGAAAAGCAATGAGACATCAATTTTCACTCATATTTCAAATACTTAAGTACATACTACAAAATCACGTAACTATCAAATTTGATAAAGAGCAATATGCACCTTACTAAGTCTCTAAGGTGCATTTTGCTCAATATTCAATTTGTTAGTTACGAGGCTTAGCAGTATCACCAACGATAAGGGTTTTTTTAAACTAGGTCAACTAATTTTTTTTTCAACTAGGTCAACTGGTATTGGCATTCGGGCTCCCTTGCTGAAAAATTATGAAATAAATAAATAAAAATGACGGGACAATCTCACACAAATTGACTTGTAGCTCTAGGTTTTTTCTATGGGTAACAGGCAACGAACACATAAAATACGCGCACTCATGACACAAATATTTGCCCATACTGAGAATTGAACCCGGGACCACCGCTAGCTCCACACACGTCACTTTCTCCGCTAACCGCGCGTCATTAAATCTGTAAGTTATTTACTTACTGTGGTAGACCGCTTAGTAACAGATGATACAGTCTGAATGTTCTTAGGCGGCGGCGACGGCAATACCACGTTGTCTTTCTTATTAATAGTAGCGTAAACAGGCGTCTCTCGCATCTCCGTCTCTCCATATAGGAAGTCGAGTGGATCGTACTCTTCATACACGCTGCCCGAGCCTTCACTGGCGACTGCATATTCTGTCATGGATTTTTAATATTATGAGTTTGGGTATAGGTAAGTTTTAGTAGATCACTCTCGATAGTACTTACTTATGTATTTGATACATGTAGTTTTGATAAATATATTTTGATAATAATATTGGAATTATAATTATCATTTGTATAAAATAGAAAAACTGAAATTTGTTCAACAATTGGTCACTCTTGGTTGTGGGAAATTGTGATGGAGATTTGAAGTGAATTACCTACTTTTCATTCATATTTTATGGGTATGAAACATGTTTCTTATTTAATTATTAGCATACACAACAGATTTTAATTTACTTTCAAGAATACTGAAGATGATTGAAACAAAAATCGCTGACTAAATTAATAATAAAGTATGACGTGAAGTGAAATTTTAGTCACACATTTGTCACTCAACTAAAACACAAAAATTTATATACATGATGATAAAACATTTGTACTCAATTAACACATTAAATAAAACTCCACTTGTAAGAACTCTGAAGCGTAACAATTATATTAGACACACACACGCGCACGCACGCCATACCATTAACCATGATTGAAATCACCTCTGTAAGCCATGGACTACTTTACCGGACAAATAAGTCACATTTAATTGATTGTAATTTCCATAGCAAACTGAAAATGTCTGTAGAACATAACTTTTCATAATGCACAATTTGTCAATCTGAATAAAGGACAAAGAGAACTTTAGAAAATTCGTCATAAACCTGAACCAAGAAAAAACAAAAATCACAATTTTTCTAAGGGACTTTATATTTTGAAACAGATTTGCCTTGTATGGGCCAGTTGGGCAGGCTTGGGCGCACGGGCTCCGGGTTGCTGACCGCTGATCTAGATGATTCCAGTTTCAAAATCTCGAGAGCATTTCAGCGAACCAGAATGCAGTTACGAACCCGAAAACCTCTAAAGGGGTACATACACAAAATTATGAAATGCTGGTGTCAGTATTGCTATAGGGTGAACGCACAAAATCGTACTGTTCTGTTCTGTCTCGCCGTGTGCGTTCGTTCACACAGTAACAGTACTCTGCTGCCCTCTGTTCTGCCTCCGTGTGAAATACGCAAAATGTGGCACGGGGCAGGGACAGGGAAAAAACATGTAGCTTTAACGTGATGGTGACATGATATATCCTGCGTTGTACGTAAAAGACAATAACACAACACTGTCCCATGTAAAAAGGGTATGTGCGTACGCATGGATATCAAGACAATACTTTATTAGAAAACACATCAATAGTAATGACTAATGAGGGCGCCGCCACTGGACGCTCGATGCAATCTTTAATAACAGTTAAACAATCTTTGGAATAAGTTTATTGTATTTGCCATTTCTTGGTTCAGGTTTTAAAAATGGATAATGAAACACAAACCACTCACCGGGATTACTTTGCTCAGTTAGTAGCGGATCAAACGCTTCAAGCACACTGACTCTTACGCTACCTTGGCCGGTGCCCTTCTTCCTACCGCCGAAGTCGATCAAGTTCAACGATCTGGGCAGGCTGCCAATCGTGTCGTTTGATTCACTCGACTGTAACAACACAATTATATTATATTATCTCATTCAGATCAGGTGACCCTTTCAGACATACCTTATACCAATAGGTTTTTTTTTGTGAATTTACCAACTATTTACACTGTACTGTTTGGTAGAGAATGATGCGTACAATATTCCTGAGCTTAATATAACGCAATAAGGAACTAGTACTTATTTATATGTTTTTCATTCAACAACCCTATCACGTAAAATTATGTGATGGGGAATTGCGTTATGGATTGTAAACAGTAGACGTAGCGAATTTGGCGATGGTGTTCAAACTTGGTACCTTGCCATTACGAGGTAATACACCATAACAGAGCTGAAGATATATTTCTAGGGTATGATTTACAAAAACTTACCCCGTTGCTAACTTCTGAAGTCTTCCTCGATTTACTAATCTCAGCGATCTCTGGTTCGTTCGTAACTACGTTGACACTATTATTGTTCCCTACTGGCATTGCTGGATAGCTGTGCATTTGATTTAGTTGCGGATACAAATTTGGAGTAGCCGGCCTCGTCGGTCTTGATATCATGTTGGTCGTGTTGTAGTTATAAACGGGAGTGTGGGGGGTGGGAGGGGGGTAACCCACATAGGGAGACGGAGACGCCATTCTTGTTTGGTTGTAAGGTATCGTAGGCGGGCAAATTGTGTTAGGGGAAGGGTAAGGTTCGTGAGGACCGGGAACCGGTGCGTAGTAAGGGTAAGTCATCGGTGTTGGTGGCGTCATGGGCGCGGGCATGCCGTAAGGGTTGGAAGGTGGATACGGTGGATGCGGTGGCTGAAAGGGAGGCTGGTAATTGTAGGCCGGGTTGTAAGGCATCCCGGGCCGCGGGTTGTAATAGTGGTTGTTCATGGTCGGCTGCGTCGCGGTCAACACGACCTCCTGCGTTTGTTGATTAACGCTGCAAAAAAACATTTACTTATTAAGCACGTCTCTAACTGCATTTTTGTTTTGCTACGTTTTTTATCAGTTTTATCAGACAAATGCGACATAAAGCCAAGATTAGTTATCTTGACTAGTACAAGTTATGAGTAGCGGGGCATGTTTTAGACCGATTTGAATGATATGTACTTACTTGTTGAATTGTTCGATGTATTCCTTTAGGGAGGCGTGGGGGTCCTTTGGCGCGGCTTTGCTGGTCGGGCTGGCGAATGATATGAGGTCACTGCTCTCGTTTCTCGTTGGACTAGTTCCGGTCGATCTGAGGATCCAACAAATAAGTACGATAAAATCACACACTCACTTTATATTGTCGATGCTTACGCAAAATAGCAAATTCATGTGATAATATTGTCAAAATGGGGCTTTATTATTATTACGATTCGGGAAAGGCCCATGTCGTTTGTTATATGCCGCTTGTTAAGCCCATGTTTTGCAGTATATAGCACCACTGCAGAGGCAAATTATGTAGTTATAATATAAAACTAGTATTTAGGAGTACCTACAAAATGTAAGAGTATTTTTTCTGCTCTACGTCACGATTTAATACACACTTTGCAAAATTTAAAACCTGTTAGTAAAATAACATGACGTATAGAAACAGATAAATTATTTGTATAAGTACTTTTCGAAAGACATACGAGGAGACTACGTGTCCAAGTCACGATATTTAAATAGGCAGGCTATTCACTATCAAGCCACCTGTATTTGAATGAGTGAAGCAATTATCCACTGATAAAGTGTTATTTTAATGAAGAATATATTGTGTGAAAAGCATGAGTTACTAGGAATTCAGAAGACGTGAAGCAATGTGTAAAAAATCGTTGCCTATTAATAATGTTACAACTAACATTTCATTCTAAACTTTAACGGAACAAGCTATGACTTTAATTAGAATAGCCTCTCAGACCGAGTTGTGACTTTAATATTTGATAAGCAGTGAAGTGCTTCATCACTCATGTGTTACATCTTCTTTAGAATTCGGACATGAATAATTAACAATAGCTACCGGATTCGCATTTAATTACAAACAATGCTCTATTTTAATTTGGATTTAGTAACTAGATTCGAATAACATATCCTATTTGGATATCAAACAATGACTTAGGTGGAGCATATTATTATAACAATTTAAAATCAAGCATAGGGCAGTGGGTAGGGCATAATTATGATATAATGATATGATGACATGAAAGTACAGTACATACATACATAAACTCACGCCTTCATTCCCAGTGTGGGGTAGGCAGAGCTTCAGATTTACCAACAACTCGAAAAACATGTTGATTTACATGAAAGTAAACAGTAACAAATTCGTAGTTATCAACTGCCTCACTTGCAGCAATATCTAGGATTAGATACGCGAAAATACTTGAGCACTGAACTTTTTCTTATTTATTTATATTGTATATAAACTTGTCACTTTAGCGTTTACTAAAATACAATTTTTTTAAGAATTTAATAAAATGGCAATTAAAGAGATGGATATGAGGTATTTAATGGGTTGAAAAAGACAAATTAAAAGTTGTCACGTCACGGCGTCATAATACGATGATCAATTTTGTACTAATCATTTTCAGTAAGTACTTGGACAATTTCGTATGGCGTTTCAAAATGGACAGTGACGAGGAAAAGTGGCAATTCCGTACACTTACATTGAGTAGCTTCTATGATCCGCAGTTATTAAGGAACACGTTGAGTTTGCAATGTATGTATGTAAACTATTTGTTGCACGAAAAACCAATTTCGAAGTAAGTACAGTCTGTGAGCACTAAAATACCTTCCAAATCTTATGTGCTTCGGGTTTGCACTTCTCTCTCACTCTAAAAATAAGAGCGTATGAGAGCGAGAGAGATAAGTACAAGGACCTTCTAAGAGCTATCGCACTGTACGTACATAATCTTAAGATTAACGTATACAATGGCGAACTTATCCCGACGCAGAGTATATCGAATTGTTACCCTGTCAGAACCTCTATTTTACCGGGTAAAACCATAATGCCTTTGACACGATGTCGTATTGTTTGTAACTCGGCCGCCATTACTGTCAAGTAAATAAGAGCTACGTTGTAACGTTGACAATACGATAACATGTCAAAGGAAGTATGGTTTTACACAGTAGAATAGAGGCCTAGCTTTGTGGGGCGGGGCGTCAAAGCAACAATGTACAATCGAGCACAAAGCTATTTATACACTTTTGCACCTTATTTAAAATGCATAGGTATCATTGTACAGTCGAGTTCATAAATAACCGTACACTTTAGTACCTTGACTATTTAATGTCATGTTTAAACCGCTATACATGAATTGTCACAAGTAAGAGTGCATACATATTTATGAACTCGACTGTACTCAACCGTACAAAAGTGATTACTTAGGTCTTAGAGGTATAACATAAACTGTACTGTACCAGGTAGGTACTAAGACACCATACGTACTGAGAAGTTTCCGTAGTATTGGTCCTGCCACGGGAAGGCCGCCGAGGGGGGGGCGGCAGCGCGGGTGGCGGTCCGTCGCTGTTCTCGCGCCGCCGGGAACTGATACTCGCCACATTATCTGCAGATAATAGAATCCGTATAGTATCGATCTGATAGGAATTAACCAATCCATGCCGAGCATTTGTTTTGTTTATATCATTCGTTTCTTACTTACGTATACGATAATTTCTAATTCGAAATACAAAGAAACCCATAATGACATTTTGATCTCATCATAGTTATAGACTTACAACAGTTACAACATTTCAAGAAACTGTTCGAAGTTTATTTATTTATTGAGGATTTCCAACAGATACTACATCCGGCTTATGTTTATATCTAGTTTAACATCTAAATGTACAAATTGAACTACGGCATGAATTAAATAGGTACTTGCTCACAAATTGAACATTAAATTTTAAAAAAAATGAGATTCGATTTTTATGGACCTCATAATAAGGTGTCCAAACTTAAGAGTAGTATTCATGATTGCTCCTTTCTAAATTATTATAAAAAAGGATCTTAAATATTTAAACTGTCCAGATTTCCGTAATAAAAATCCCATCATTCTCCATGCTTTATTCGTAATTGTGTTAAAATGGGCAATAAAGTTAAGTTGACTATCCATTACTAATCCTAAATCTCGGATTGTGTCCACTTTCTGTAACAGCTCACCTCCTATTGCGTGATTATTTTATTCTTATTACGCGTAAAAGAAACATGGTAACATTTACTCGCTCGGAACATAAACCGCTAAGCCTATCTATGTAATTTTGTACCTGGTAGAAGGCGATCAATATAATTTTCAATAGGTCTTATAATTTTGAGATCATCTTCATAGAGGTAAGGATCTGAATTCAAAAAGCAGCCCACTTTGTCATTAATAAAAACTAAGAACAGCAACGGCCCCAAATGTGATCCTTGTGGAACTCCAGTTGGGGCAAAAAAAGTGCCTAGATTGCTCGCCATTTAAGGATACATACAGTTTGCGTTTAGTTAGATAAGACTTGAACCAGGACAATAACGACCCACCAACTCCAGATTCCGACAACTTGCTAAGTAAAATGCCATAGTAAACTGTGTCGAACACCTTGCTAAAATCGGTGTACACAGCGTCGACTTGTACACGCTTATCTAAATGCTCTGTCAGCGTCTCGACAAACGCGACCAAATTAGAGCTGGTGGACCTAGACTATAAATGATCCATGCTGTTTATCAGTAAACGATATAAAGTATTATTATTATTATTATTATTTTCAAAAGATTGTTTTTCTCAGCTCTAGGCTGGTATTAACTACATTTACGGGTTATACACCAAGTAAATGTAGCAAGAGTTGTAGAGAATATTTAATTAGTTATTATTATTATTATTATTATTATTAAACTGCTGGGCACAATGGGAATACAGATAAGGGTACACTAATGCCTGGAAAATCTTCGGGGTAACGGATATAATTGAAATAGGTCTGTAGTTTCTTATGTCGGATTTTGAGCCATCTATAAATACCGGAACTACTTTGGTATACTTTCAATTAGATAGAAAAGTACCCATTTCAATAGCCCTGTTAAATATAAAAGTAAGGGGCAGAGCCAAGACCTTAGCACATCTATGATGAAAATCAAGCGTTTCTATTTTAGTACAGGTTACAGGTTCTTTAATAAATATCTTATTTAATTAATTTGTCGAGATCGATTTTTCCATAATATTATAGTTTACGTAATCAGATTTATTTACGTTAGAATCGTAATTGGATGCGAATTTTTTTACAAACAATTCACAGATGCTTGAACGCGCCTGATCGTTTCCAAGTTTTATATTTGTTGGTATAGTTGATTTATTATTTCTTATGTTTTTTAAATGTCCAAAATTATTTAGGGTGTTTAGCTATATTATTTTCTAGGTTTTTACAATATTGATTATAGCAGTTTAGTGTTTGATCGTAACATCGCTATTTGATTAAATCAAGGCTAAGCATGTCCAATGGATTATGATATTTTTTGAAACGTCGCCGGATTTTAAACTTTTCCTTTAATGTTCGTACTACTCTTCTAAAACCAGATTGGATATTTAGCTCCTTTTGGTTTGGTTAATATGGAACAAACTTTTTAATAGCAAGTTTCAATATTTCGTATAGCTTATGCACCATTTCATCAACATCCCGACAGGCCTCCATCATCAGTGGCCAGTCAAAAGGGTGTAGCAGGATAAGCCTTCAAAAATTGCCCCCAAAACTTTGAGTTCAAAACTACTATCAGTTGATGCCCCGTCAAATGAAAATAATTCATACCAATTTTTAACCCTCTACTGCCACCTGGAACCCCACGACATTCATTTAACCCTAAAACGTTTTTATTTATTTTCTCAAAAAGTATAAAAAGGAGAATTGTCAAATTTTGCACAAATGTTGATGTGATCAATATAAACTATCAAAAAAAAATGAGCCCTCTACTTACTTATTTTCCTAGAAAAAAACCTAAATTAAAAATTAAAACATCCTGTATAACAATTCAGGCTCGTTGTACTATCACCATTTTTTTACTAAATATTAACCAACTACCTATCTACATAATATGTAAGTTTCATGTAATTAACAAAGGTGGAACAGTGTGAAAATATAGGTATTGTTCAGTACGTACCATGTATGTAACACGCTTACGGGCGGTGACGACATTAGTAAAAGATATCGGCCCGCCAGTCGGGAAGCCATCCGTAATCGATCTTTTTTTAATTTGCTAATGTCGAATGTTTAAGGAAGATGAATGAAACTCATTAATACATATTTGAACAAGTGTTTCTGTTTATTTATTTTTAGTAATATAAATTCGAGTTTATGACAACAAACTAATTATAAGTCGCTAACTACTAACTAACCTAAAATACATCCTATATTTAGTCTTCATCGCTGTTTTCATTTATTACAGTCAAATTATCTACAAAACAATCAAATATATTTGTAAGAATTTCTGCTGGCTTTATAATTCTCGATATATATCTAGCATTCGATAGGTAGTAATTAATATATATCCAAAATACTTTTGCCACAGGAGCGAAGCCGCAGGAAGGATTTAATCTACGGATAATAGGATAGATTAAATAAATTCATGGGTACTCACTCGCTCGTCCAAGGACAGTCTCCATTCATCCTCTAAGTAAATTCTTGCTTTTTCCTGAAGCGGCGTAATAACAACTTTAAATGCCAGTTCATACAATGACTTAACTCGTTTTTTGAAAATATTTGCAATCAATTTTCTTTTCTTTAAGTTTAAATCAGTGTTTGCATTTGCAGACATTTTTTTCTTTTAAAACAGCAGCCAAGCTTCACGCGCAAAAATCGAACACGGGCGGCATCACGGCCGAGGGCCAATTTTTTTTAATTTGTTTCGCTTTCAGGACTTAAGAACTTACGTAAAATGCTGAGTAACCTAAGTAGTACCTTTTTGCTAAACAGTAAAGTAAAATAAACAGAAACATTTGTTCAAATATGTATTAATGAGTTTCATTAATCGTAGCAAATTAAAAAAGATCGATTACGGATGGCTTCCCGGTTGGCGGGCCGATATCTTTTACTAATGTCGTCACCGCCCGTAAGCGTGTTACATACATGGTACGTACTGAACAATACCTATATTTTCACACTGTTCCACCTTTGTTAATTACATGAAACTTACATATTATGTAGATAGGTAGTTGGTTAATATTTAGTAAAAAAATGGTGATAGTACAACGAGCCTGAATTGTTATACAGGATGTTTTAATTTTTAATTTAGGTTTTTTTTTAGGAAAATAAGTAAGTAGAGGGCTCATTTTTTTTTTGATAGTTTATATTTATCAGATCAACATTTGTGCAAAATTTGACAATTCTCCTTTTTATACTTTTTGAGAAAATAAATAAAAACGTTTTAGGGTTAAATGAATGTCGTGGGGTTCCAGGTGGCAGTAGAGGGTTAAAAATTGGTATGAATTATTTTCATTTGACGGGGCATCAACTGATAGTAGTTTTGAACTCAAAGCTTTGGGGGCAATTTTTGAAGGCTTATCCTGCTACACCCTTTCGTAAGTATTCTGTTATTTTATCATAATTTGCTTTATAAAAGCTAAATTTAGGTTGTACCTTGTGCGAAAGAGTACTTTCAAACTTCAGATCCAAAGCATTTCTAATACCAGTAATAACTCTGACAAGATGAAAATAACATCGCTCTTTTCTCATTTGTCACTAATCTAAGTTGAGTCAAAGTTGAAATTAAGGGTCGCGACGAGCTCGACGACCGGCGAGACCTATCCTACGGGTGCCACCCGCAGCTGTGCAGGGCTCAAACTACCGGTTCTTAAGGCTGCAGAGAGGGAACCTCCTCACAATACGTGTTGTGTCGACAAGCTTTCTGTATCTAGATGGCTATTGGTGGATTTTTCCTCGCTCACCGCTCCGCTGCCTCGCTTCGCTCCAGTGGGCAGGCAGCCTTATTGGCGACAATATCCATGATAATAGATCGATCCCAAGAGAGCGTAGCACCACCATGTTCGAGAACTGACGCCTGTGCGTACTTATAGTACAGCACTTCGGACTCAACAAGACTGTATTGGCAAGTTGCTGGTGAATGATTCTGGTTAGGAGGTTACGACTGTGAAAGTACTCGCCGTTAGCCAAATGCTGTACCGTCCCTCAGAATATCACTCGGAATGGGGTTAGGGCTACAGAGAGTGCCGTGTCGAGGAGTACTGCCTTCTGTATCTGGCCCTTGATCCAGCTATCTAGCGAGAGTCTCTTGAGGTGTTGGTCGAGACTCTTCGCTATAAGACTGTTTACCAAAACAACTATCGGGACAATGATCGTCGAGTCAATATCCCACATGGCGGTTACCTCGTGAGCCAAGTCAAGGTACTTGCTGAGCTTGTCCTTCTCGGCCTTCACGAGGTTCACGTCATGCGGGATGGTGACGCCAACGACCACTGCCCGGCGTTGAGATCGATCTGTCAACACAATATCAGGCTTATTGGCGACAATAGTCCTGTCCGTGTCCGTAATTTTTCGTATGACCTCGCCAGCAATTGCACAGACGAAACCTTCTTTTTCCCCGCTACGCTAACGGACTACGGACGCTAAAAAGTCCACGTCGGGCCTTGTTAGGGTTGTGTAGTTCCTTGCTCTTCGGTACATTCTTGCGGTCTTTAGTGCTCGACACCGTTGGTCTGCGCCAGTTCTCATTTGCCAAGGAGATTATTATTAGTTTATATTTTATTATTAGTTTTCTTGTTTTAAGAGTGTTTTCCTGTCGCATCATATTACCGCATAAAGGAGAACATTCATCCTTCATACATTTTTGGGCCTTTTTTTAAAGTGCCGGCCAAAAAAAAATTTTTGTATAAATCGCTAGAATTATTTATGTTGAACAACTTTTATTATGGCACGAAAACTGTCGTATCATTGCCTGACTTTTTATAGAGGTTCGAAAGATCGACTTTTCCATAGCACAGACAGTTGATCCAGCAGTTGGTGGACGACAAGCTATAGCACATTATTACTGCACGCACGTGCCCTATTGGGAAACGCACAATAGGCTGCTGTTCGCACACAATGACCATTGCATGGTATATATATGGGCTTCGCACGGCATGAGCCCTTTCAGGTGTGAGCAGCAGGTTTGGAGGACGTTATAGTTACTTAAGAAGAATCCTAATCGTCGAATCTTATCCTGTCCTAATAAAAAATGATCAATATAACCTATTCTAACAGTGGATAGCATTTTTTTTTTACCATATACCATTTTTAATAAATGTTAATACTATAGAAAAGTCCATCTTTCGAAACTCTGTAAAAAGTCAGGAAATGACCCAACAGCTGTACCCTGTGAATCCAATACACTGTAACTACAAAAGATATATTTTGAGAAAACGAGCAAAAATGTTTTTTTTGGTTTTCTGAAGATTACTCCTAAGTTTTCTTTACAAAGTATTAAGTGTTTGGTATCAATATAAAGATAATTTATGAGGCATTCAAGCGCATTATTATTATTATTTTGGAAACACACTGCATCTTAGATTGCCGTGTTTTGCTGTTTTAGGACTGTTTATTTTTTTTAAATACAGCGATATCTCAATATTTCTTGAACAAGTACCAAAATGTATGAATGCAGGATTATGTAATAGGCAAAAATAAATCGAATGGACGTTGTTAATTGAAAACACTGTATCTGCAGATACAGTGTATTGGATTCACAGGGTACAGCTGTCATGCCATAATAAAAGTTGCTCAATATAATTAATTCTAGCGACCTATTCCAAAATTTATTTTTGGCCGGAACTTTCGAAAAAGGCCCAATATGAATGACCTCCTTTAAATGTAGGTAGTTTCTTGTACCGTTGGTTGACGTCAAAGACATTTTTAATTATTATTTTACCTTATTTCCTTGAAATAATGCGCAAAAATGTAAACATATATTTGATTTTCAGCATCAACGATGTTCCTCTGCAAGTGGACGCATGACGCATCCTTTTCTAACCTTAACAGTGTGAAGCTGGACACCTTGATTCTGGCAGAATTGTGCTGTTAATCAGCTACAGAAGCCATAAACTAAAGAAACTAACCTAACCATATATCTTTGAAAATTGGACCATACATGCAAATAAAGTTGCGAGGAAATACTAGTAAGTAGGTACTAAAATAATAAAATAAATTGCTTTGTTTAACAATTGCATAATTGTTACATAGGCAAGTAGGTACTGATAGTTTATTGCAGTTTCTAAATTAGCTACAAACACTAATTACATACATACAAAAACTCACGCCTTCATTCCCAGAGTGGGGTAGGCAGAGCTAAAGAATTACCATTAATTACTAATTAACAGGGGCAAATCCCATAACAGTTGCAACATCATTAAAAGAGAAAATGTAAAATCGCGACGTGATTACTAGTTGATGGGTACGCATTTGGAATATCATACTTACTCATTTCCTTTTCCTGTTACACAACAATACTAATGATAAGTACCTATCGATCATCAATCAACGTAACAACAATGAATATAGGGGTACGTAAGTAAGTAAAATGAGTCAAGCGCGAGTGGGACCCCATACGATCTATGTATAAGTATACAGGGTGTTAGGTAATTATATTAATTTTGCAACAAAAAGTTTTGAACTCTACGCCCGGGATACAAAAAGTAAATCGGGAAAAATGGGGGTGGGCGTGTATTTTATTTATTTATTTGGCTTTTAGATTTTAAATTCAAAAAGTAGTTACTATTTTAAAATCTCCATTAAATAAGCATATTTTTAAGCTTATGGGCAACTAGACGGTAGTGTATTTTTTTTCACCATGAGAGTTGAAAGTTCGATCAATGTACAATTGAAAATGCAAAATTCATGTTTGCGATTTTTTTTTTTTTAATCTATTGATGTCTCACAAAAATGGTGATTTCTATCTGATAACACAAGTATTCAATAATATTAAGCAAAAATTAAAATTAAAAAAAATTACCTTATAATGATGCTATAATCAAAACATTGAACAAGGGTGTTCATTTTCGAAAAAAACCTAAAAGTCCAAATATCTCGAAAACCGTGCGACTTTTACTAGACCTATTTTAGCTTTTTCATAACGTCCTAAGTGCCCTCTATCAGTAGTACAAGGATTAGTTAAAAAGGTTGTGGTTGGATGAGTAGTGTTTACTGTTTTAATCCTTAAAGGCTATCTAGTCAGTAATGTTTCATTTCGACGTCATGTATTTATTTATATTCAAGTATGTATAAGTACATAACAAGTATATGTACAAATAAATAAATACATGTATATATGACTATTTACTTATGTAAGTGTATATATATATATATATATATATATATATATATGCTGTACTATATAATTATATTTATATTTGTGTATGTGATGTTTATTTATTTATATATATCGTTTATGGATATTTAGCTGTAGAAATATTAGTTTATTTATTTTTGGTGCAAATCCTTGTAATCTTGCCTATCCTCGTACAGTTTCCTCTTTCATGGTCAGGTTAACTGGAAGAGATCCCTTAAAGGGATAAGTTCGCCATTGTACATGTTAATCTTAAGTTTATGTACGAATTTACTTGTAATTGTTTTTTTTATTTTTTGTGCAATAAAGAGTTTACATACATACATACATTATCCACTCATTACCTAACACCCTGTATATCCCAATTTTAAAACCAATAATTTACTAGGGATCCTCCTATTAATATGACTTCGTTCTCCATCCGTCCAAATCAAAAGAGCTGTATTGTATCTGTTGAACCATAATATTATAGCCTATTGTTTTTCGGGTTCCGTTTTCCGCGCCCGAAGGGAGTCCAACGGGACCCTTTTAGTCAGTCCTAAGTTCAAACAGCTGTAGGTCTTTGAACCGTAATAGATAGCGGGTTGATGTTTTTTACAGAATTACTTTTGCTGGTATGATTATATTACAAACCCTGAAGAAAACCAACAAATAGGTAAGTAATAAAAAATATTCAGATGTGTTGGGCTTGGGGTCGCGCAGATAATACCTACAGCACCGGCCGGTTTAAATAACAACTAAACTTTTTTAAACTATGAATTGTACAAACATTGCGATTCTAGTGCAAACCTCAAATAAACTCAGCAAATATTTAAATGAGCCACTTCACTTGCGAGTCGGACGATACGGAAACCTCGGTGCACAACCAAATCTACAAAAGAAGTATATTATGTACAAAGTTAGACCTCCAGAACAGAAAAGATCATTAAAGTCAGAGTTTAAAAAACGCAGGATTAAAAAAAATCAAGCTACTTACTTCTGAAAAGTACATACTTATTAAGTTATTACCTATACTAGTGTAAGTTTTGAGTTAACAAACTCACAATTCTCATAGCCCCCCATTTTTTTACATTGAGATTTTTTTAATGGTGTGTCCACTGCACTTAATTATTTCTAGACCATTACACTTCACATGCTAGGGTAAAAAAAATAGTTTTTATTTTATATACTGGATGAGACCTATCCAATAAAATATCTTAATTTTATGAGCTAGACAATCCTGACCTATGGATGGACAGACTCACAGCAGAGAGATTGGCTATGGAACCCTATAAAGTAAAAGATATCAAATCTTATGATCAATGGATGTCATAGTATAATCCCCAGGTGTGTTCCCGAATTTAGGATCCAAAGTACATAACTACCCCAGAACTTGTAGCACACTTTATTTACACTTAACTGTTTATTTAATATTTGTACATGTGTTTAACATATTCAGGGCCAGGCTCTATAAATACCATTCCATACTTGCAATTAATTAATAAGTATGAACAGTCACTTCACATCAACATTGTGTATAATATGATTTTTATGAAGTGATTAGCAATGAGATTTGTTTAACAAAGGGCTGGTTTAAAAATGTCTTACCATATAAAAGATTTCAAAAAAGTAACTACTTACCTGAGTATTTTTTCTTATATTTCTTACTAATATTATAAATGAGAAAGTTTGGATGTTTGTTACTCAATCACTGAAATGAAACTTGGCACGCATTTACGAGTAGGTTAGGTCCAGGAATAGGACATAGGATACTTTAAATCCTGGAAAATTAAAAGTTTCTGAAGGAATAACAATAATAGAAATCTACAAGGTCAAAGTCGTGGGCAGAAGCCAGTTAAAAGTCAAGTCAAAGTTCTTTATTCTTCAATTTAGGTATAATATAATGCACCTATGCATGTCAAAAAGCATTACCATCAATTCGAAAAAGAAAACCTTTGCCCCGAGAAGAACCGGCGTAAGAAACTCACTACAATCGTAATTGCTCTTAATCCTTCTCATATTTTCTAAGAATGTTTGGATGTTGGGATGTTAATATTTTATTCAAGCATGAACAGCGTGATGGATTTGGATGAAGTTTGGTAAACTTATTAGCACATAGGATACTCTTTGTACAATAACTTTGACAGATCTAGCAGTCATAATAACATCCAATCCATGGAGAGAGGATGCATTGTTATCCGTTAGTCTGTTTAATATTTATATTTTTGCTACCAATATGAAAACATAAAACAAAGGACATACAATTAACATAATTTTGATCACACTATTTCCGATTCAACGAAATAGATGAGTAAAAAGAAACTTTTAATAAAAAAAGACTTTTTAAAAGAATACACAGCATTTATGGTGTGATTAATATATCGCGGGATTCATTCTAAAGGGTACATGCAAAAAACCGAAAAACCTTTTTTTGTTCTATTCAATTCCAGTATTAGTATTACACATTCTCTAATTTTATTGTAATTTTGCGACCTAGTGCTTTCGCTAAAATAATGAAAAACTTTAAGGCGTATAATTGGAATACAAAAAATGCTGTCAAACCAAAAAGACTACAGCAGCTGTAATTAAACATATATTTAGCAGAGTTATGCATTATCAATGATCTATATCGGAGTTTAGGCATATGTACTAAGGCTATAGATGTTTAGTGTGATCTATAAAATTGTGTCATATATGACCAATTGTGTAAGTATATTATACGACCCAGAGCCAAAGAGGTAGAATTACAGGTTTCTAAAATAATCAACGTAAAATCATTTACTTACCATAAACCAGAAAGTATTCAAAAGGTCCCATGCAAATAGCTCAATCGGCAAATATACAAAAAAATATAAAGTTTTTCCCTTTAGAATGAAGCAAGTGATACATAGCCAAGCTAAATTACAGCTTTGTAGTACCAAATCTCTGAGTTACACAAACAAATTTAGTTGCGTGGACAAAACAGAATGCAATTATATATTAAATTGAGACTAATTCTTTCTCAGTTTATTGTACATCTGTAATAATCAATATCCTGTATTAGTAGTAGTGAACTAGTTTGCAGCAGTATGCCATATCATTAGGATAAGCCTATTGTTAGGGATACCCTAACATTGGAATAGCATTATGATGTATTTACCCGATTAAAAGATTTAATCAAATTTGTTTTCCAGTCCCTGACTATGACAAATGACAATTAGGGAATCAAATGAAGACCTGGCAGACTACATATTTGGCAGAATAAACATGATTTGATGAAGGAACAAAGAAATTTGACATCAGGAGACTATCATGACTATAAATAGAGTTTAAAGAGTAGGATGTGGGCCCGAATTTGCAGATAATAAGAACTTCCTGCATTATATTTATCATGCCGAATAAAACACTCAAGGTCAGTATAGTTTTTATGCAACCAATTACAAACAATAGCATTTAAATAGGTTGAGTTTTCTATTTGAACTCATTAATTACACAATTAAGTTCATTAAATATGTCCCTGTAAAACAAAGTGTTATATCCATTGCTAAAATATCAAAACCATTAACTTCTCAAAAACATGATAATCTTATCAGCTTCATTGTAATTGCAGAGCTCTCAATAAACAAACGAAAATAACAGAAAGATGTTCCCAAAACTCAGTTCAAAGTTCATTGAAACTGAGGACTTCAAATCTGTTGCTTGATTGATGTTGTAAACACAAACCAGTTTAACTGACAGATGTGTGTACCAATTATTAGTGAATGATATGTCGTACGACCGAAGCAGTTCTCGCTGGTGATACAAACCCTCGCATATTATTTCAGGATATATTAATTATAATATGGTAATTACCTGAGGTAAGTTGTTTCTTTCTTCGGAACTGATCAAGCGCGAGACTTTCTAAACTGAGAGCTTGTGCCTTTTCCAAGTCCGCTTGGAACTGAAGATCGTAATCAGACATTATCGGGTCGTCCCGTAACGACCATCTACAACACGGTAAATGAACGTGAGAACATGAGGAACTGTTATAACACAATAACACACGTTATGCTAGAAAAACTTTAGACACTCAACAAACGTAGCGGTTTAGCAGTCTTGGCACTACATTACTTCACTATATATCAGGCTGTTGCCTCACCAAAAGAATCTGCCCGATAACGCGCGTTTGTTTACTTTTCAAGACATTGTCTACAAGATCTTTGGTAGAAATCTCAACTTAAATTTGTATGATATAAAAAAGTGTCGCCGAGAAGTGAGTGACTGTGTGTAACCCGACCAAATTACAAGTCGTTTTAGTCTGTCAGCATACTGCTAAAAAAGGATAGGCATACAAAATGTACATACTAAAGACTGAGATAGCTCTATATGCAACTGTTGCGCGGTGATCATTTTAACGAAAGAGCTAGATGTGATTAGGGTGACCATTTAAGAATTGGAAAAGTCCTGACAAAAAGCCTGACATTTTGATACAAGTCCGGACTTTTTATTCACAAAATGGAAACATTACTCAGTTACAATGGTAGAACGGTAGACATTCACGAAGCTACAAGTTACAAATTACAAGTTCACAAGTAAAAATAGCAAAAAGTTACAATTTACAAGTACAAGTGTTTCTCGAACGCAGCCTTCTATGGTAGAATAATAGGATCGTATGGTAATCTCGATTACAAGTGAATGACATCTCGATTTAACAAGTTCCTATTAAAAAAAAGTTTGTTGATGTTTTGACGTTTCTAAATGTCAAATCTTGAAATATTTATATTTATAATCTGTAAATCCGATGATGTCTCCACTCCTTCTTCTCAGTCTTCGGAGTTGTCTCTCGTTATCGTTAAAATTTGAAAGTAGGTACGGGAGTTATTTTAGTTATGTAAAGCAACCGGAAAATTTTGAAGGCAACACTTCTAAAAGAAGTGTTGCTTAAGAAAAAAGAATTTTTGGAGCATTTTCGGCAACCAAGACCGATGCGTGGAAAGTCATACACGCAAAGGCACAGGCTTTAGGACTTGTGCCAAATTCAAGGGATTCCCACGACTCCACGACTTCCACATTCCACAAGCTTATGAAACTTCACTTAATATTTACAGACAAAATAACAATAACAACAAACTTTAACAGAGAATTAAACTCAACAACTAACAATAACAAAATATATAATAACAAAATAACAATAACAACAAACTTTAACAGAAAATTAAACTCAACGACACGGTACGACATGAGAGTGACGTTTGAAAACAAACAAGGTAGGTATAGTATGAATGATTTGACAGCGACTCTAACAAATTACAAGTTTACTTAGCTTGGAAGCTAGGTAGTTTTTTTTACTATGTGACAAGTACAAGTTGACAATGTTACAAAATTTTCGAGAAACGTTCGTTCGATTGAAGCAATTTCTAAAGGTGCGTATCCATTTGAGGCAGCCTCAGGTCGAGCGGCTGCCTCGCCCCGAGGCTGCGCAAGTGGAGACGCTGCCTCAACCTGAGGCCCGCCGCGACGCGAGGCAAATTCGTCGCCGCGAGCCGAGCCATGGTTTGTCGGTTTTTTTGCCGTGCTCAAAGGAGCCTCAGTCTGAGCCGTGCGTTAGTGGAGACGGGACGCCTCGCCTCAGGTCAAATTGGTCAAATCGAATTTCACCAATTGTCTGGGTTTGTTATTGTTTGTTATTTTACTCGAATATAGCGTCAGCACAGATAACAGAATACAAGTACAGATACCCAATCTCATAGAGCAAAAGCGTGCCGTCCTAATGTAGGCAATTCGGTAGGCAATTTTAGTCCCGTAGTTACACCAGTAGATGCCGTATCTGAGCCACCACTGGATGCTGGCAGCCTACCTAATAGTTTTAGTAACGTATCACCAGATGGCATTGACTTTAAGAATGAGACGTCAAGAAAATTGTTGATTTAAAATGAATATGTAATGGCTATAATCCTACCGGTGACATTGTGGTAGCGTTTTATTCATTCATAGGAACATCTGCCCTGATTAATGATGTAAAATAGGAATGTTTTAATGACATGTTTTTTGCTGACAATAAATAAAAGCAATAGGTAAAAATAACTGGTTTATTAGGTTTAAAGAATTTATTTCATAAGAATTTTACAATTCACTTACATGAGAATTAAGAATAAGTTAAAAATAGTTTGGTGAGCGTATTTAAGCGTGCGTATTTACATTCACGCAAAACAAATATAAAAGAAAAAAGAAAATTAGTTAGTAGGTACCATAAATTAATTACATACTTACATTTTAACATATAAGATTTTAATTTTAATTTACTACTAAGACAATATGTATTATGTTTTTACGTGGTAGGTGGGAAGACTTAAATTAGTAGGTAGACAAAGTCGAGGCTGAGCGCCCGCGTAGTTGCAGCGATAACGTGGACACAGATTAAGGTTGAATGGATGTGGCTTAAAGCGCGTTGCGGATATCAGAGCGCACTTGCTCAGTTACATAGAATTTAAGTAATCTTTTGAAATTTTGCATGGTCTTAGCATCTTTTATGCTTTCAGGAAGCTTATTTATTATATAAGTTTGCACCTTCATACAGATTTTTTTTCCGTAACTAGTACGAGGAGTACCTACGAAGTACTAGATTATTACAATTTCTCAATTTTATTTATCGTAGGTACGACTTTTTTCTGTTTAAATGACTTAAAAAGAGGTATGACTTTACTATATTTCATAAGATCTGGAAATATCCCTTCTGAAATGGAATTATTGTAAATTAATGCTAGATGGGGTGCAATTACATCTATGATATGAAAAAGTACACTAACTGATGTGCCCTACAAATCCTCAGTCTTTTTTAAACTAAGCGATTTAAATACTTTGACTATTGAATCTGAATATACAGGGCTGAATTCAAAGTTTATATTACATTTACTGACATTAGTGCAAAGTAATGATTGAGCTTGCACCGCAGATGATTTAAGACATTTCGTGGTCTTAATGGCTGTGTTGGAAAAATAATATTCGAATGCTAAGGCAACTTCTTTATTTGACTTGATTTGTTTGTCACCTGTGTTTAGGGTGACCTGATTATCACGAGTTTTAGATTTTCCCGTTTCTCGGTTTATAATATTCCATTCAGTTTTTACGCAGAGTGTAGTTTAAATGTTTGTACACAAACTGTCAGCGCGTTTTGATACTTCAATGGTTAAAGATAGCACGTTGTTCGTTCCGTGTTTGTAGGTACTAACATTTTAATACACCGAAACCGCCAAAATAGTATTTTGTAATATTCATTTATATTCGTCAAGACATTATTTTCTCTATTGTTTTTTTGTTTTTAATATAAAAGAAGTATTTTGAGTATTGATTTTACGCATCAAACAAGAATTTGTAAAAACGAAACGCTTGGGGCCTGTGAGTGCATAGTAGATAGTAGTTTCGCGATCCGTGATGGCACCATCTAGTGACAGTACCTAATAAGGCGTAGCAAGCTTGAAAGCTTATAAGTTTTTTATGAGTTAGATGGAGTTAATATAAAATTTATTGCATTTATTAAACTTATAAAATATACCCTACTTTATGTAGAGAAGGATGTTTTTGATGTAATTAAGGTACGTTGAATTTATTAAGGTGCAAAAATCATTCAATCTTCACGATTACTGATTCAAATGTTTGCTCGATACCTGTGGCGCCATCTATGAGTTTATTAAAGTAATAATTATACGTTGTTCGAGTTGGGAGGCCATGGCGTCAGTTATCAAGGAAATGTCCGAAAACCCTAACTAACCCGAAGGTTTAGACTGGCAATGTAAGTTGTAGAAGTAGATTGCTCGACTGAAGGACCTAGCATCCATGGTCAAGATAATAAAAAAAAAGTTGATTGCTATGTTAAGTAGGTACAGAAAAAACAGCAAAATTATGTTCTTGCTTGACAACTGAAGTTAAAGTAAGAAGCAATCAACTCGCGCTTTTTTAACCCTTAATTTGGCAGTGTACATCACAGTGACCATACTATAATGTTCACTTTTAATGTTTGGAATGTTTTTTTATTTTTTTGCTGATTCAAAAACAAAAAGGGTTTGAATTCCCGACTTTTTTTATTTTTGCCAAATTAAGGGTTAAGGCATATTTCGGAGTTGGGACTTAAAAAATTTCAACCGCCCGGAATCTTACGATTACATCACACCAAATTTACTTACTGCCAAAAAGTTAAATCTCAAAATTGGTTTGTTAGCCGTAGGTCTAAATACGTAGTTCGTCCATTAAGACGTTCGTCCATATCGCAGTTCGTCCATTACGCAGTATGCCCATATCGCAGTTCGTCCATTACGCAGTTCGTCCATTACGCAGTATGTCCATATCGCAGTTCGTCCATTACGCATTTCGTCCATGTCGCGATTACCCCAAATTGCAAGTGGTCAATTACGTAGTTCTTCACTATCGCATTTTGTCCATAACGCAAATCAGTGACTTTATAGTACTCATAGTCTCAAAGTAAATAGGCTTTAAACAGACGGACAGACGGATAGACGGGCAGACTAAATTATGCACCTTTCTCAGAACAACCCACCCGAATTAGTTGCCAAAATTGCCTAATTGTCGACTGCCCATGGAGTGTAGTAACGGCGGTACCTACAGAAGATAGTTCTTAGTTGTACAACTTTACTACACTCGGCCCCTTATCGTGTCATTTCATTTTGCTATCATTTTTGTTTTAACAATTTTATTAAAATTTAAGTAATTTCGGACAGAGTGTGTTTATACGTTAGCTCATTTCAGGAAGAGGACAGATACACAGATACACAGATACACACATACACACATATATAGATACACCGGTAAACACACATTACACTGATATACATTTTTTCGCAAATGTATTAAAAAACGTCGTTTGATACACTTGCGGAACTGTAATTTTCACTTGTCCCGAGTCTTGTTCCTCGCTTGCAGCTCGGGTCTCGTGTAAAATGACAGATGTTGTATGAGTAAATGTCGATAAAGCATCCCTTCACCCTTACCTTACTTCTCCCCTACCTCCTCCTTCTTCTTCTGTTTATTTTTTCTCCTTCTTCCCTACTTTCGTACTTATAAGTATATAGGGTCAAAAAGTGACGGATGTTTTATCCACATTTTGTCACGCGATAAACGTTCTCCCTGTTCTGGAAATAAAACCACTATGGCAAGTCAAATCAATTGATATTTATTTTAGGGACGATAAGAAAGTTCCTTACGAATGCTGGTTGAGCCCAGCCCAGAGTAGCTTTAGCATTGTGACCTGAAACGCAAAAAGCAGCCCTTACCGCGAATAATATACCTACCTAGTTAAATGTGTATGTAAAACAGCAACAGTACAGTACAGAACAGTAGCCACAAATTTTCTTGTGTCCGCAATAAACGCTATGTTAGAGCCGTTGACTTAAAAGGGGCAGGTCTCTCGTTTGTCTTATCTACTGAATTTTATTTTACCTGTCGACTGACCTTTGATACTTTTCTTTTTACTTGGTTTCTTTTTGACTTTGCGACATGATGCTACATGACCAGACTCTCCGACCAGGCTAGTCCGACGGTTTAGGAGGTGCTTGCCGCCCTGGCGTGCCTTCTTTACTATTGTGGTTCTTTTGACTTGGTTCGACGAGTTTGGAGCAGCGAGGACGAATGGGGGTTGGTTGACTGTCGGTGAGTAGCTTTTTGCCTTTCTTATTTTTCTTCTTTGCCTTTTAGACTTTTTAGGTTTTGGTCCAATAGACTTCAGCGCCGGATAAACGATGGATTTTGACGTTAGCTAATGGAAAAAATTAAACAGTAAAAAAAGGTAAAAGGAAAAGAAGGAAGAACGGAAAGGAAGGTAGGAAAGGACTAGGTATAAATTTCAAACGGGGCATGTCCCTGCACTCAAATTGACGTTGCACGGTTGGGCGTGACTAAAATTAAAATACAACAACACCCCGTAGGGCCTATAGCCACATCATCACGGCACGGCGTCGAGCGTAAAAAATCACGATGCCGCCTCATGCAGATATACGGTACCGTGTAACAACAAAAGTTATTTTGCACCGTGTTTGTGGTATAACCAAAATGCAAACACTACTAACGTTTTCCTTTTCTATCACTCAAAATGTATGGGATGACATTCTCGTTCGATGCGATAACCCACGTGGTCAACTGTCATCCCATACAATTTTGAGTGATAGAATAGAATAACGTTTCGAGTAGCGTTTCATCTTGGCAAGGGCCTCTGCACGAAGCGGCAACGTACGGCAACCTACGGCGCCGCGGTGATGTGCCCAGGCCCTTAGGTGGGCACATAAGTAAAACATAAAACAAGACCAAATTTAAAAAAAACCTCCTTCAAAAACGCAAGAAACTGCTTCCTTAAAAAATGGCAAGTAATAGGTCAGTCCAACTGAAGTCGGCGACCCGCAATATTTTTAACCAAAAACAGACTTCAGTTTCACTTGGACTGACCTCTTTTACTTCTTGCGTTTTTGAAGGCGGTTTTTTTGTTTTTAAACATTGGCCCTTGGTTGGGCTGTGGCTTTGAAGGAGAGGAGCACCTGTCAGCAAATTGACGTAGCACCCCCTACTTCCCTTCTGAGGGATACAATGTAACTTCTAATAACCGTCCATTATCACTTTCATAATTAGGGCAAATAAGATTAGGTATTTAGACGCTAAGGTAATGTAAAATTATGGTTGGTGATGTTCAGGACAAAATAACATTATGCCAAAAAAATAATTATGACAAATGTATGTTATGCCAAACATTACTTAGGGCAAACGTGATATAGTGTATGACTTTAAGACAAACGATATTATGGATCCTTTTCGCCACCTTTCATCAGATCTTAACGTGTTGACAATGGGAACACCTAAAAAGTAACCCAATAAAAAAAGTAACCCAGTAATTCAAACAAAAAATAAGTTATCGGTACTGAGTAATCAGGGAACATAAATAAAAAAAGATCCCGTAAAATTGAGAACCCCCTATTTTTAAAGTCTGTTAAAAATGGATTGGTGCGTGTAATACCTGTTCATAAATAACGTCTTCGGCGTCTTGTCGGTCACAGAAGTCCAGTAATCGATTACAAACATTTCTTAAGTTTTTGATTCGCTGCTTTTTTGTTTTACCTATATTAATTCGGTTCATTTCATCTAGTCTTAGAGTTCTGCAAAAAACAAACCGATTAAATAAACGTTATTCATAAAAACTCCAAGCATAGGTAAGTACCGCAGATAACCTCATAATATGGAGACCACCAACGCGTGAAACGCGTCCCATCTATCTACTCTACGGCTATGTTGTATTAAAGCGCGCGCTCGATGAATCAGCCAATCGCAGCGCCGTTACATAGAAGGAATCTGTAGGAGGTTATCTGTCTGTGGTCATCAGTGGTAAAATAAAATCAAAAAGCTGCGAACATTCCGACAGAAAAAATGTACAGGAGGTTGAGGTTGCCTATCTCATACAAGACAATTTCATACAATTCGACTGACAGAAAAACCAAAGGTAAAAACCGGGCAAGAGTACCTACTTGTTTGACCATGCTGTGTAGGATTCCGACGTCGTAATTTTATAATTTTATTTCTTATGTTAAAAAGGAGGCAGACGAGCAAGCGAGCCACCTGATGGTAAGTCATCATCTCGAAATCACTATCATTGAGAAAAGAGTAGGCTCTCTTTTTGAAGGTCCAAGGTTATACAGTAAGTCGTTAAGTCGTTACTACAAACACAAAAAAACAGTCAAGTGCGAGTCGGTTTCGCGCACCGAATATTTGAGATAATTATGATTGAAAAATGCTTTGCATGCATTGAGAAGAATTATTTATATAAAGAAGAAAGATGGGGTTAACATATTGATTGTTCTTTACTAATATTGAGTTTATTTTATTTTTTTGTTTACAAAGATTGTCGATTTTTGGACATCATTTAAAATTAAAATTTTAAAATTTACTATTTTTGGTAATGGAAGGTATTAGTTTTGTGCGGTATTTATCACTTAATCTGTTAAACCAATAAACATTCATGCCGAATAAAACCTGTTACACCGCACGCTTTGGCGCCCATGACTTCGGATAGTTCTCGTCCGCTTTACAGGTTGTAGCTGTAAGAGATGAGCTTCAAGCCCGTCTGGTAGTGTACTTACGCCTTTTTAGATTTCAGGTGAATTGGTACATTTATTGCCGCAGAGAGCTCGGCAAAGCTGGATGCCCACGGTTCCGAGATCGTACTCAGCTTAGGTTTTCTAGGCATGGAGGCAAAGGTGATACGTCAATTTTTAAATGAAATGGCGTTACTCGAACGAAGTACCCCATATACAAGGAACTTCGGCTATCAGCGGGCTAGGGGTAACGCCCAGTCTAATAGCAGACGGAGCGTAGTCGAGGTTAATTATTAGCGAGACACACAATGTTCAGACCTAGCTTTTCATGGTATCTTCAACATATTTAAATAAACCCAGTGCCTGACTACCATGTGCTTGTGCATGAAAAACGGATTGACATGCACCAAGTTGTGCCACCGTTGTCGCCAAAGTTGGAATTTTAACTTCATTTTCTAAGATGTGAGGGTTTGAATGTCACCATTTTTACAAGGTATACGAGCTAAGCCTGAGCATTCCATTACTATTACTAGATATCGTAGAAACTTTAAATTTATAGATAATTTTGTCTCCTAAAAGATTGCAAAAGTACGGTTTGTGTTAAAATGCATTAAAACGTAATATGGGAAGAAAACTGGAAATGGAAACAATGTTAGACGGTAGCACTCCATAGATGTTCCATATCTCCTTTCCCAGCGGTGGTGGAAAAAATGTTCCAAGACAAAAGTTACAGTAAATTTTATGATCTACAATATTGCCGAACTACAGTTTGAGCTAAAATGCACTAAAAAGTAAATATGGAAGGAAAACTAGAAAAAGTAGCAGTCTTTAACGCTAGTTCCCCATAGACGATTTCATATATCCGTCCCTAGAGGCCGTGGAAAAAAACTTTGAACCCAAAAGTTTTAGCAAATTTTCGCACTAGAGTGAACTTCAACGACAGTATAAGCAAATAACATAGTAATTGCTAACCAACTTTAAATCGTTATAAATCCTAAATGATCATTCTAAATGAAAAATGATCAAAGAAACCTAAGTGTGATGAGCAAAGAGCGGAATTCTTCATAGCAAAAATCAAACTGTCAGAGGGATTGACCTAACTGTTTTATCGACTTATCGATGTTACGGAATAATATCGCATTAGGTATCCTTAATCTACTTAAAAGATTATTCTGTAACATTTGACCTGATATGCTGATTTTATAGAAAAAAGTGATTACAGCCAAAACACCGTTATCGAGTACTACAAATATGCTCCTGTTACTTCAACTGAGGTAGAACGCTCGTTTTCATCTTATAAATGGATCTACAATGAAAAAAGGAGTAATTTGAAAGGTGACAATGTTGAAAAAATAATGACTATTTTCTTTTACTACAGGGAAGATGAAGAAAACATATTAAGTACAGATTTAGATTTCGACTTTGTTATTTTGAATGAAGATTAGTTCCTACTCTTAGTAATATTTGTTTTAAATTTTTAATGATAAGTTTCATGTAGAAAATTTAAAAAAAAGTTTTTTCTGTTTTATTCTTTACTATTATACTAAAATACAGTGGCGGTCAGCTAATTAGGGACACCGTTAATTTGTTTGTATGTATATCCAAAAGCTTAATTTCATTACTTTAACTTTGTTTCGTTAAGTGACAAATATTTATCGATAAGTCGATAAAACAGTTAGGTCAATCCCTCTGACAGTTTGATTTTTGCTATGAAGAATTCCGCTCTTTGGTGATGAGTTTTAAATACCTATTCAACAATACCCCATTTATTATAATTCGTCGACTTTTTTTTTACAATATTGCGTCTGGTTGCCTTCATATTGAATTTTTATTACTGTCTTATTTTTAGTGACAAGCACAAAGTTAAGACAAATCGATTGACATAAGAATCATTAAAATCGGTCCCGCGTTTAGTTTCTAGAATGCCACAAAGGAACAAACATACATATACAGGGTGTTATATACCTACTATTTTTTTAATCAACGTTAGGATGGCTACTTATCACCAGGACCCATACTTTTCAAGCCGTTGACGTAAAAATGACGTCACGCTACATACAGTATGATTCCAAATGGTTTTATTGTAATTATTAACCATTGGTCGTCAATGTGAGCCCGACAGGGTTTATAATGGCCATAAAATTACTGTATTCCAACTTGTATTTATTAAAAATTGCAATAAAGTATTGAGTATCATTTGAAAATGTTGAAATTTAAATTACCTACTTTATACCTAAAACGTAAATGAAACTATTTAATCGAGAAGATAAGTGTTTTTATGTTGTAATAAAAAATAATATGTTTAAATAGTCATAAATACAATTATGGCATTGACATTCATAAAAGAAAAATGTCTCAATTTGCTATGTTTAGTAATGAGCAGTGAAAAAAAAAATGTGACGTGAAACGTTTTTTGATTGCGATTAAGCTGTATGTAACTATAATCATTTCAATAGAATAGAATAGAAACATTTATTTCGAGTAAATTTACACCCATATATTGTTAGTAGTTCATTAATCCTAAATGTTAGTAACAATTTACAAACTTACACTAATTGTAAGGGGCGTGTAGCCCACAACAATGACGCATGTAAGGGCAGTCTACTCTGCCCCCTATCATGCTGAGGATGATATTGGGGCTGGCCCGCACGCGGCGCACCAGGGACGCGGCCCGCTTGCGCATGGTAGTGTGAAAACAGTCGACCCCGGCGGCTGCGAACATCCCTGACGCGCTACAGAAGCGAGGCAGCCCCACTATCACCCGGAACGCATTATTGTACTGGACACGGAGGGCCCCATAGGCCCGTTGCGTGTATTGCATCCATAGGCTGCACGTGTAAAGGGATGTACAGAATGCTCTAAACAACGTAACTTTTACCTCCCTTGTACAGCGCGCAAACTTACGAGCTATCATATTGGCCCTAACTGAAAGAGCCCTCCGTTCCCGCTCAACGTCCTTGTCATCCTTGAGGTCGGACGTTACTAAATGCCCAAGGTATTTAAAGGCATTTACCCTATCAAGAGACGCACCGTTAAGGGTAATTGGAGACAATACAGCTGTACGACTACGTCCGACTTCAAACACCATATATTGGCTTTTGACCACATTGTATTTTAGGCCGTGGGATTCGGTATAAGATTCGCACACGCTTAACAATTTTTGTATACCGCAAACTGACGCGCTCAGCAGAACCATGTCGTCCGCATAGCTTAAATTGTTGACACAAACACCGTCAATATGACAGCCGACACGCATTCTGCTGAGCACCTCGATAAGCCCATTTATATACAAATTGAAAAGCGTGGGCGAACTCAACCCCCCCTGCCTCACGCCACACTCCAACCTGTATGGATCAGACAGTGTGTCCGCCCACCTAACGCTATTGACCTGGCCTCCATACCAGTACCGGAAGATTTGTATAAATTCGGGAGGGAGTTTTATGGCTTCCAGTTTTTTCCATAAAACTTCGTAGGAAACCAGGTCAAAAGCCCTAGACAAATCGAGGAAACAGGCAAACACCGGTGATTTTCTAGCAACGTAGTATTTGACAGTGTGCTTAAGACAAAGTACAGCACTTTCCGTGGATAATCCCGGGCGAAAACCGAACTGGTTGTGACTTAGCTGCACGTACTTGTTTAACTGTGTGTTAAGCACACTATCGAACACCTTCGCTATGACAGTAGCAAGAGATATTGGCCTATAGTTATTGACGTCTGACAAGTCTCCCGTTTTATTCTTGACTATAGGTACAACTATTGTTTGCATGAGATCATTAGGCAAGAAAGCATGCCGTACACACAGGGTAAAAAACATTGACAACACTCTTGACATGTGGGGGCCGGCATGACGGAGATGCTCAATGCTGAGACCATCGTGGCCGGGGGATCTACCTCCGGAGATAGATTTGATAGCCTTATCCACGTCAAAGGAGGCGATTCCAGCTGTTGTCCCTTTTACGTTGGTCTCAGCACTGCTCACCTCGCCCAACGAAGGCCTTAAGGGAGATTTTACAGAGAAATGGTCCCTGAAGAGGTTAGCAATGGCCTTTGTGTCATTTACGCCATTAACACTCACCGGGAGGCCAGACCGAACTCTCACACGATCGGTAGCTTTCCAGAACGAACGAAAATCCTTATTAAAGTGGTGCGAGGCAATAATATCCATTCTTATCTGATTTTGATGATCTTGGCACCATTTCAACCTAGATTTAAATACTTTTCTACTCTCGCACATCTTCTCAAAAATTACACCCGCCATTGGTCTTCCGTGTACCGTCCATACATGAAAATTCTGCCTAGCCACCCCGTGCGCCTCCCTGACGTGCTTATTCCACCCCACTATCCGATTTTTATTTCTAGGCTTACCAGTTTCAAGAGAAATGGTCGCAGCCCTTGTGAGGGCAGACACTATGTCATCATACATATTTTTTAAGACGGCTCTATGACTGGCCAAATTACAACACTCATCTGCACACTCCCTAAGTTCCGAAGGAAAATCAATCTCCCTCAAGAAATGGTTACATTCATCAGTGTAATGATTGATTTGCACGTTCGTTCTCTCCCCCCACACAATAAATTTATTAGTGGTATTTGGTTGAGAATGCACTCTGGGTGTCAAGACATTTAAATTTAATTCCATTACTATCGGGAAATGGTCTGACCATGTAACATTGTAATTAACAAATATATTACGCACTGACGTCAGTGCGGATTGCGTTACAACAAAGTGATCAAGCCATCGCCTGCACTGATGAGCATCACTAACAAACGTGTATGCGTCGGATGAAACGCCCAACGATTCAACGTCAACACAAGTCCATTTCTGTTCCTTACAGTAATTAATAAGTTCTTTAAAAAAGAGTTCATTAGGATGAGCGTTGAAATCACCCATCATATACACCGATTCTACACCATATTCACTAATGATAGCGCTTACCGTTGCCAGGCAGTCTGTAAATTCCATTAAGTTGTCCGCACTATCCGTTGGCATATAGACACTTACGGCTATAAAAGGCCGCCCACTGGTCACAACCTTTATCGCGCACACTCGAGGGTTACCGCACTCCACCACAGACACATTGTCGAAAATAGCACTTCTCCACAATATGCCTACTCCGCCAAACGGTCGCCCACGCAGCACTCCGGCCGCGGTGTCAACTGCCGAAGTCCCCGTTGAACAAAAATTGTAGTCTATGCTGCTTAAGTACGGGATCTCTTCCGGTAAAAGCCACGTCTCCTGTAGGGCTATGATGTCTGACGATCGACACAATTCCTTAACTGCATCAACGGAGCGCTTAACGCTTTTACAATTAAAGCTAGTAAATGTATACGGTTTAATTGACATTATTTCGGAATATAGCCGACAGCAGAGTTCCCTCCGAACGATTTTTTATACTTGAAGTGTACAAATTTACGGAAAATAATACCCGCAGGCCATAAATCCTTGTCTAAGAACATGGATATTTTTGCCTCACTTACAAAGAACTTAAAGGCCTTGTGATTCGTTTCTTTTTTCATTTCTATTTTTTCAAGGGAGACAGTCTCATCAATTTTATGTTGAATATAAGTAACAATGTCTGACTCCTTCGAATCCTTGTGTATATTCGTAATAAACATCGGGATTTTACGTTCGGCCGCTTTAAAGTTACACTTATTTTGACTCGCTACACCCATCTGGCCTTTAAAGCGATTTTGTGTTTTCTTTTTACGGCGAGTCACTTTCTTCCAGTCTTTTCCATCACTTTCTTTCTCCATAGTTTCCGGATACTCTACAGATAATTGTTTATTATCCGCTAACTTTGCACTCTCAGTAGGCGCACCAACCGGCTCAATCAGCTGATCGCCGCGCTGAGTCATCCCGCTGACCGTAACGGCCGGCGACGTCTTATCTGCAACCGCGGTAGGCTGACTACCCGAAATGGCCGAAATCATGATCGAACGATATTGATTTTGTGACCCTTCATACAATGTGGCAGAAGATGTGGCATCTTTAGCAGTATTCTCGCTATAGTTTAATGAGTGATGCGAATGGGACAACCCGATGGGCCCGCTGTCCAGACACCATGCTCCACGTTTCGTGTTTACATTGCACGTAGATAACCGCGAGGGTGCAACATTTTTCATGCCCTGTACTTCCCTCTTTAAAGTATCAAGCTCGTCCGTCGTGACATAATTAGCCTTTACTTTATTAATGTCATCTTGCAGTCTAACGAGATCCTTTAGTAATTTACTGCAATCCAAGTGATCCAAAGATAACGGCGGTAACTTGTCTAATTGCCGGGCAACGAAGATAGGCATCGCTTCAGAATTTATCGATCGAAACACATTTACAATATCCCTTAGCTGTCGCTGATCTTTGCCATCTCCTTTACGTCGAATGTTTTGCATTCTCGTTGGAAGCGCATTAAATAGTAACGTCTTTGAAATTTGAATTTCTTCGCTAGTAAAAGACGAACCGCAAAGTATCACTAGAGTTTCCTCATCGACTAACGATATTTTGTTTTGTATAAACGCCAACATTTCATCTATTACTATGTTACAAGCGTTGCACTTTAACGTATTCATTATTATTACGACACTAATACGCCGGAGCCGGTCGTTTTAGTAGCACATGCGTCACTGCCGAGCGCTTGCGCGTGACTGTGAATGTCAATGCTTCTTATTTTTAATTTTTTTATTTGTACCAGTTAATACATACCTTAACACCTGCCAAATAAAAGCAGTGCACCTGTGTAATATTTCGTCATTTTGACGTCATTGGCATCATAAATACGACTTCTGCTAATCATGACGCGGTGTCATCAATACGACCAGACGACAATAGAAGAACTCTCCAGCCGGGTGTTATGCCGTAAAAAAAAAAGCTAAACGATGATGTTCACGATTCTCATGTTAAAAATGACCGATCTCGCTTAATAAAAAATTACAAGCTTAATTTCACCTCCTTAGACATCGTTATTCAAAAAGCCTAAAGCCATTTTTAAATGTTTAAACAGCCTAAGTTTACATTTTCACATTTATCGCTTCAAAAATGACTAAATTCCCTTAAAAACTTCTATCGCTTATTTACCACCGCCATTTACAGGGATTGTTTCCAAAATCTCCAAAAGGAATATTTTTTATTCATATACAGTAGCCCTGATACCACTTTATAAGGTTCTCACTTAAAAAAAACTGAACTCGTTTACTCACTTCTCCCCAGATTTCAAAACATAAGGGGTAGTTTTTCCAAAATCGCCAACAGTAGCGTAAATATCAATGATCACCTTTCTCCTTAAGTACCGTTTGGTAAACCAAATTTAGTTACCACCTAAAGAATTAAATTAAATTTAAAGCTGGTTACACAATGTTGGTTACCACACGGTACTAAAGGACATTTCTCACTTCAAAAATGAACTAAGTCTCATACAAACATCTACCCCTTAATTTACCATCTTTGGGGTAGTTTTCGTAAATCTCCGTAGCGTAGCCTTAACATTTCCACATTTCTCCCTTCAAAAATGACCAAAACCCCATCCAAACTTCTACCGCCAATTTACCCTTATGTTTTTCCAAAATCGCCGAAAGCAATATTTTGAAGCTGTATACCTACAGTTGGCCCGTAAAACATTTTCCACGTTTCTCACTTCAAAAATATATACCATAGATTTTCTACTCTCCATTTTACCACTTTAGAGGTAGTTTTTCTTAAATCGCTGAAAGTAATATTTTTTATTATGTATATTGCCTTTTATATACGTATATAGGTAGGTTATTTGCATTGAATACCATATCTACGAAGTTTCAAGTAAATCAGACCATAAAAACCTATGGAAGCTAAGCTTTACAACCCCCTTTCATCCCCCAAAGGGTTGAATCTTAGCTATCGCTGAAATACGTGTTTTATTATTTCTATTGAAGAGTATTTCTACTAATTTACAAGTAAATTTGGCCCTAAAATATTTTCTCGTATACAAACTTTGCAATCCCTTTTTACTCTCCTAGGGTTTTGGTTATAGCAATCGCTGAAATACACGTTTCATTATTTGCATTGTCTTCATTGCATTGTATATCGAAAAATTTTCAAGTTAATTGGGCACGTTTTTTACTTTCAGTTCCACATTTTGTGTTTAATGACTCCGTAATTCTCTGTAATAAATCTATATTTTTATTTTCTGCGCCGTAAGCTTTTTTGCCGACCACATTTCATAAAAACTTTGAGTCCCTATTTTAACCCCCTTTAGAGTAACTTTTTTACAAACTTTCAATGTTGTATTTATTTACATACATACATAAACTCACGCCTTCATTCCCAGAGTGGGGTAGGCAGAGCTACAGAATAACCAACAACCCTAAAAACTTGTTGATAATTCTGTAACCACATTTTGCACAATCAGGCTAAGATGTTTATCAGTGTATCAGTGACAGGTTGCAAGCCCATCGCCTAACAGTACTAGAAGCCTTTATCCCCTTAGTCGCCTCTTACGACATCCACGGGAAGACATGGAGTGGCACTATTCTAACCCGGCAACCACACGGGGGTGTATTTATTTATATCTAATAAAAAGCTACAAAAATAAAGGCCGTGCCAGGATATGCTAAGAGATTTTGCCCCCCTTGAGTTTGGCTTGTAATTTTTATAGATTGTGTGGCTCTGCATTAGTAATTGTTTTGCCAAATTTGAGCACCTTAAATATCATAGTTTTCGTTTAAAAAAAAAAAAAACTACATTTAATTTTTCTTTGATATTTTTTTTCCTACCAATTTTAAACCAATTTTAATGAGCTTGGCATATAATGTACATTTAACCAAGATAATCAAATGGCCATAATTATATTTTCATTATGCCATAGAAAAAATTTTAAAAAAACCCATTCAAACTTTTCAGTTTTTTTTTTATCACTTCCATGTTAGAGACCGCTCTAATTTTTTCACTGGTAAAACTCCCACTAACGTCCTATAATTAGGTATTTTTTTCAAAATTTTTGCTAAGGGAGAACATGGAGTTATCTTGACATGAAATTCTTTACATACATTTCCTAGAACCGCTATAATTTAAATCGGAATGATTGCAACCTCTTTAGAGGAACGTACATGTTGCACATGAAATACTTACTGACCACTTACATTTCAACTTTTTTAAAAAGTAAAAAAAAAGACAACAAAAAGAACTCCTTTCAATTGTCGTGCGTTGGTAACATAATATAAGGAGGCCATTTGCAACGTTAAAAGATGGCGGACGTGTAATTTGTTTTAGACTTTAATTTTTGGGTAATTAGGTGTTCAAAGTTCTTTTCTGATAGTGATTTGTACTTTTTATGCCTTTGTGTCGCACAGTGATTGAAGACTTGGACTTATTTCGTGTATCTGGCATCTTTCTTCTCGTTTCAAGTGGACTCGCAGTGGTGCAGAGGTTAAAACTATCTTGACCTCTGACCTACAAATCACCGTACAACGTTGCCCCCAATCTTCCTAGAGAAGATTGGATTGTGTTTTATTGCTACATTGATTTAAGTATACTTATATATACTTGACACTGGCGAAATCACTTCACGTGGAAACGCCATATCCCCGCGGTAGTAGCTGTTCAAGTCGCCGCGGGGGCAAAGAAAGAAGAACATAATATAAACCATTCCAATATGAATTCATTATCAAAAACAACTGCAATACAACGCGTTTTCCGTAAAAAAGTTAAAACGCTGTATTGTCTCGCAATGAAAACAATTCTGCAAAGTATAAACGAACAATACGATTTCTTTAATAATACACTTCCAATTTTTGATCAGGTAAATGTCACAAAGGCATATTGTGCATTTGTATAGTAATTAATGGGTACTTCATTTTAAATAGGTAGTTTAAATAATTAGTAGTAGAAGTAGTAGTAGTAGTAAAACTCTTTATTGTACGTACAAACAAATAATTACCTATGTTTATCCACGGATATGTAATTTGGGAGTCTCAGGTAGTATAACTTAACACGCATGTCTTCAATCTAAACGATCAAAAAAACATAGGTAATTATTTGTTTGTACGTACAATAAAGAGTTAACTACTACTACTACTTCTACTCTACTACTAATTATTTAAACTACCTACTTAAAATTAAGTACCCATTAATTACTATACAAATGCACAATATGCCTTTGTGACATTTACCTGATCAAAAATTGGAAGTGTATTATTAAAGAAATCGTATTGTTCTTTTATACTTTGCAGAATTGTTTTCGTTGCGAGACAATACAGCGTTTTAACTTTTTTTACGGAAAACGCGTTGTATTGCAGTTGTTTTTGATAATGAATTCATATTGGAATGGTTTATATTATGTTACCAACGCACGACAATTGAAAGGAGTTCTTTTTGTTGTCTTTTTTTTTACTTTTTTAAAAAGTTGAAATGTAAGTGGCCAGTAAGTATTTCATGTGCAACATGTACGTTCCTCTAAAGAGGTTGCAATCATTCCGATTTAAATTATAGCGGTTCTAGGAAATGTATGTAAAGAATTTCATGTCAAGATAACTCCATGTTCTCCCTTAGCAAAAATTTTGAACAAAAAAACATATTATAGGACGTTAGTGGGAGTTTTACCAGTGAAAAAATTAGAGCGGTCTCTAACATGGAAGTGATAAAAAAAAAAACTGAAAAGTTTGAATGGGTTTTTTTAATTTTTTTTCTATGGCATAATGAAAATATAATTATGGCCATTTGATTATCTTGGTTAAATGTACATTATATGCCAAGCTCATTAAAATTGGTTAACAGGAAAAAAAAATATCAAAGAAAAATTAAATGTAGTTTTTTTTTTTTTAAACGAAAACTATGATAATTAGGGTGCTCAAATTTGGCAAAACAATTACTAATGCAGAGCCACACAATCTATAAAAATTACAAGCCCAAACTCAAGGGGGGCAAAATCTCTTAGCATATCCTGGCACGGCCTTTCAAGCTTCTAGCTTTCAAAACGACGTAATTTCCATACAAATTTTCATTCCTTATTGCAACCCTTTACTGCTCTTTTTCCGCATTAAATAGTAGCTTATGCCCTTTCTCAGGCTCTAGACTATCTCTGTACCAAATTTAATTTAAATCGGTTCAGTAGTTTAGGCGTGATTGCGTAACATACAGATAGACAGACTTACTTTCGGTTTATAATATTATAGTAAGGATTAAATAAATCCAGAATCTTTAAAGTCTAGCGTGCGACGGTGATGGGTGTGCAAACATACTAACTTAATAATTTTCGGCTTGGAGATATTGTCGGGCTCCTTTTCATCAATGTGCATTGCAGTTTCCCATATGTTCTTGAAGAGTTTCCTCCGCTCCGCGTAACTTTCTTCTTTTGTCAAGGCGCTCTCCATTGCTTATCCTTCCCGCGAATGCATCATATAGAAACCAGTTTTAGTAAAAGGCCATTTCACAAAAGATTCAACCTACATTGTTTTATTTATTTGGCTTTTTTTTTGTCATGTTTATGGAAGTCAACAGTGGCTTGTACTTTTGTAGAGTGTAAAAATGGCAGTGAGTTAATTAAAATCGAGGAGGTGACAAGTATGAGATCTATGGTCAAATCTTATGCCTGTTATCCTTTTTCACGCTATTATCCTTTAAAAAAGGTTGTACTCTTAGCACTGCTTCTTAAAGTACCTAGGGTCTATATTGGAAACCCCATATTTATTTGTCCTTGTACAGTCGAGTTCATAAATATGTGTACACTTTAGTACCTTGCCTATTTAATGTCATGTTTAAACAGCCATATATGAATTGTAACAGCGATTAAAGGACAAGGTACTAAAGTGTACACACACATTTATAACCTTGACTGTACATCGTAAGTCTGACTTTTCTCCAAAATTTTAAACTCTTCGGTGTTATTAAATTACACCTTTGTTGACCCGCATGTTATGTCTATGAATACCGGCCCCGGCGGGGGCCAGCACAAGTTGTATTTTCTCGCTGGTCGCTCAGTGCGTCTCTATCGTTACTGAGTAGATAGAAAGGGAGATCCGAGCGACAAACAAGTCGCAGGCAACTTGAGCCAGCCGTGCAGGGCGGGTTATGTCCGACTTGCATTGGCGAAAATAACGTGTTTTCTTTCGTGCCGCGCGAGACGGTCATTATTATAACCTCGTTACGGTATAGAAGCTTTAGGTCCACATTTCGTTAGGACTAGGTAGTAAATACGATCGCTTTGCGCACTTTAATTTAACTACTTATTTGCTAATAATACTTGCAAATAATAGGAAATACAAGTCCAAACGTACAAAGTTGGTTTTAACGGTTACAGAACTGGTGGAAAATCCATTTTCAAGAAATTTTGTTTTCTCTTTTTGTCATGACATTCTTGTAGACCACGGTTATCAGAGTCTACACTTGCAAGATTTTATAATTTGCTTTTTCATGGGACACAATGAATAATTCATTTATTTATTTGGACACAAATCACTTCCAATGCATTGCGGGTGCTTTTAAGCTCAACTTGGGCAGTGTCTATCCTTGTTTAACGCCTTATATACTCGCGTTTTTCACACCTTACCGTCACGTCCCAGCCCCGTACGATATTTTATCACGTCACGTTTGAAAAGACCTTTATACCAACAAAGCAACAGGTCTCTACGGTTTAGCAATAGCCGTGAGAGCGGCAAACGCTCAGTCAGCATTCGGCACTCGGCGATGTAACTTTTCCCATCGCTACCTACACGTACGCAATCAAATTGCAATGGAGTTGAATTTAGAATTACTCGTCACAAAAGATTTAAAAAAAAAGTTAGGTCGTTGTAATGGCGATTTACCTTGTGTTTTGGGTCGGTTAACATGAAATCATGCGAGATAAATATGACCCTAGTGCTCTATGGGTGGCTCTCAACGAGTTGGGGAGTGGGGATATATTCCAAGTGTACCCTCGACTCCTGCAAGAGTTGCTCCTACAGGAGGAGGCTGCGAGGCAGGATGGTGATACCAGCGAGGCAGAGAAGCTGGTACTACCGAGTGATAGGGAATGGCGGACGCAGCAGTACTTCTATTTGGTCGATTTGCAGAAGACCCTAGACACTGAACAGCAAGTATTTTTGTACATTTTTCAAAGTCTAAGCTTACTGTTAACTGTCCTGTTGAGAACTGGAAGTGTGTTTTGGTTGATTAACTATTGTACTGGTAATGTTGATATAAATAACTTGAGAAAAAACTCAGTCCATAGGTGAACTTAGAATTTAGCACGACTTGCTTATCAGTTTGATCTCCATAATGCAATTCCTCGTGTGAAATAGATCTATGTAAATACCACTTTACATCATAGAGTAATCAAGCTTATAGGTAGCTACCAAAATTTCTTTCGATTTAAACCACGTATCTACCTATATACCTATGTAAGTAGATTTGGATAGGAACACCTAAAAATGATTGTATCGTGGCTGGACCGAATTTGCCTAGCAAGGTGTCGTTAGTGATTTTAGCGTTGGGATTGCCACTGGTAATAGTATTTAATAATGCAAATAAAGAAAATTTACAAAAGGCTGAACTAAATAAACATAGTTACTTACCTTCGCGGTGCGTGCATGGTAAGGTAACTAACATGCATAGGCGACATTATTAAAATTTGCAGACTGGTTTCACAAACTTGCTTTTGTAAGATTGGTTTATAACATTGTTTCTAACTGTTTTTTCCTCAGAATGCATCTTGACTCCCCCCTTACAATTAGTTATAAAACTTTTTTTACTAAAGAACCGTGAAGCCGATGTAATTTGACCTTTTCCTTGTGCGTCTAACCTATGGTCTAACCCATCAGAATATAAGTGTGTTCGTGTCTAGGTCAAATACAAGAGTGTATTACTGGTGTATAGCTTAGTTATAGTATGTACCATGCATGTGGGGCGGCTTGACCGTGACCTATTCCCGTACGAGCAAAGAAAGGTTCCATTTTCGCTATGCTACGAGTACCGACAAGGCTATAATAACAGGGGAATTCGCTGTACAATGACGATTGTCAATCATAATAAAAATGAACTTAACGACGTTATTAACATGCTCAGTATAGTATGCGCAAAATTTTATATATTTATATGTATTTAGAGGTCCTATAAACCATTATAAGAAAATCGTTCATGCCCAACTTACCCAATGCCCAATGCAAAACCAAGACATTAGCAGCAGGCATCTGTGAATGGAACTAAATACATTACAATCACTATCTTTCCGGCTAGAGAGTTAGATAATAAAATATCTCTCTTGGTCGAATGCCACAAATTATTACAGCAACGTGCACGCAATTGGCCTTTAATGGGGCTACGGGGGAACAATTATGAACACACTAACATACGGTACATAGACTGCTAAAATGATAACCCTTCTTTTTGCTTTCCGTAGTCGAAAAATAGGCTCTGCCTGTGCCGTTCGGGCCTTAGGTACTTGCCCCTCAGTCGACGATGAGCGAGAAACGAGTTGAGCCACCGATCAACTATTAATATACAAATGTCTCTTTTATGACAAGGGATCTATATCTTTTGTTTGTTTCTTGAGCGAGAAAATAGTCCATAGCTAACGCTTCCTCGCCGGCGGTGAGTCGAGTGCCTTAGGTAAACACTTTATGTAACTTCAACGTGAGACAAACTCAATCTAAGTTGCTTACCGACCCTCTTTACACGTCAATAACATTGTAAGCCCTGCAGTTGCTGTGCTCAGATACATTGCTGGGAAATGCCTAGAGCCTAAAACCTCCTAATGCGAGTTCATATAAAACTGATTATGTTACTACTCTTGACATAACAGTGACACAATTTTTATCGTAAAAATGCGTGCGTTTATTATACACGGTGCCCGTGAGCATTGCGAGAGATTTTAACCACGCATTCCTGAGGTCATAAGGAGTAATAAATGTTGGATGAACCTAGGTCCAATTCAAACTCTTTAAGTTTTCGATTTTTCATACAAAATAAATCAACTATTTTCGCTTCTCTAGTGAAACAATGCTTTAGGACGAGCTGGCAACGCTTTTTCCTCCATTTCTTATGTATTATGGGGATTACCCTTGACATTGAATGAATGTTATTTTGTTTCCTTTTCTAACCAGTAATGTTAACTGGATTTGACTTTTACAGTCAAATTAGATGGTGAAGTCTTGCAACGTCGCAATCATAAAGGTGTTTCATACTGGAGATTTCATTACAACATTTTTACACATAAATCAAAATATCTCTAAAACCGAGCCGAATTCAGCAGACGTTAATTAACATTTCTAACTTAAAATGTGGTCAGGAATATGCTGTTAAAATGTCTCGCAATGCTCACGGGCACCGTGTATATTCAGTGAGAGTTGGTAGGTACTTTAATGTTGTTCGTTTTAGAATTAATAACAATCAATCGCTCAATAGGGGTAGAGGAACCATAAAATTTACGAGTAAGTGTTCGCCTACAATGTTCTTTATTGTGATTCCAACTGGGTTCAATTTGTAACGACGATAATAAGCTGTCTAAGCTGGCGAATGGCTTGCATGTAACATCTCAATCTCAACATGGTTACTGCGGCGATGATTGCATCAGCCCATTTTCCGTGATTCTATGCAATGTTAACTAAATCGAGCAGCTAGGAATACGCGATGCATTGTAGGCGCATAAACACAAAGTTACTGTTAGCATAAAACGGCGCCCGCATTTAGACGACGCATTTGGGAGCACAATATTTGTATACATATAACTTCTACTCGTATGACCCGATAACCACGATTTTACTTCTAAGCAGTAGATAGGTATAACAAAAACTTGGTTTAAATCTCACAAAAATTGACTTATTTTACTAATGGGACTCAAACCCAAGACACTCGTCTAACATTAACCCTCTAAAAGTCCGACACACTTTTTTACCAAATGTCATCTCCTGGTATTAATGCTCTAAGCCCTTTATTTAAGAAATTTGTTTGTATAAAAAGTATTATTGTTTTAATTACTGGCCAAAAAAAAGGTGTGATTTGACACTGACATTTAGGAAAACTCATTCTCATTAATTTACTTCTCACAACAACTTTTTAAAATAATCTATAAAAAATCCAATAGTTTTAAAAATACACCGTTAACCAAACCTTACACGAAGCGCGATTAAAACTTACCCCAATGTAAATGTTATAATGACCTAACAAAGAGTGCGAAAATTCGTTTTGTGTTGTTCTGAATATGGAAAATCCATTCATTAACATATAATAAATGGAGGCAACAGCACTAAACGAAAATCTTTTGACAGTAGTAGAGTAAGTGAAGTACCTTGATAGGGTAATGTTATTCCGCCCTTTGGGATCCACGGCATTATATTTTAGTTAGCATTACAGTGTTTACTTGTGCATCGTATCAAGCACAGTTTATAAGATGTACAAGTAAACACTTAGTATTAGTTTCTAACTAATGTAGTTAAGTAGTAGGTCTTTCTTTAACCTGACATTGGCGAAATCATGGTGGCGGATTCGTTCGGCCTCGGTGATGGCTGCAACTACAAAAAAACCGGCCAAGTGCGAGTTCCGTACCATTATCTATCATAATCACATATGTTGTATGGGAGCCACCCTCAAATATTTATATTATTTTGTTTTTTTTTTTTTTTCATTATAGCGGCAACAGAAATACATCATCTGTGAAAATTTCAACTTTATAACTTTCACGGTTCATGAGTCTACAGCCTGAGCTGAGTGACAGAGAGACAGACAGACAGACAGACAGTGGAGTCTTAGTAATAGGGTCCCGTTTTTACACTTTTTACCCTTTGTGTACGGAACCCTAAAAATTGAAGAACCTATCACCGCTCTATTTTCTCTTAAAGTTTCATCAAATAAAGTGACGTTTTTTCAATAAGAATTTATAAGTGAATACTTAATACTACACGATAATTGTAGCAGTTAGCTACTTACCTGCAGGAACAAGGGCCAGTACGACAAAACCTGCATCCACGTCGGCCTCACAGAAACTGATGTGTTTTAACTCCTTTTCGCAAGATTATGCGATGCTCAACTAACTAACGCGTATATTTTTTCTATTACCGGTCGCGGTGGTTCAAATAGTTATAGAAACGTTAAAATTTCGAATTACGCTAACGGGTCGGTAATACCTGCAGATTTTCGATGGGTCGTTGATAGCTGCGTTAATCTTAGTCTGGACCCATCTTTGGGGGTATAGTTGACAAAAAAGGGTGATTTGATGACAAGTGGAACCACGATAATTCTCTAGACGCAACCAACACATTAAGAAGCAGATTTCAAGTACTATTTTCCCTGATATTCTACTAATATTATAAATACAAAAGTTCGTGCATTTGTTGGTTACTCCTTCACGCTGCAACTGCAACGCTGCACGCTATATTTTTGGATAAAATTTGAAAAGGAGTACTGATACCCTTAGTTTTAAATAGCCTTTTAACACATAGGTTATATAAAACAGAAAATTTTCAAGTTCCGCGTAACGCTAATCGAAATCTATGCGGTCGAAATTGCTGGTAAAAGGTAGTTTATTTATTAGTTAGTTATTTACCATCAATTTTGTATTACCCGCAGAGAAGAAGATGCTGACAAGGTACGCAGGATCTCTGAGGAGCCATCTGAGGAATGGGCTCCATGGAGCCTGGTGGTGGCGAACAAGAACTCACATGCGCCACCTCCGGTTGCGGTGAGGACTGTGCCGGGACCTGCGTGGGACATCGCTCAGGTCTGCCATCCTTAACCTTTTGAACGCCTTACGTCGAATACAAAATGTGTCACTTACACGCCAACATGTTTGCTATGCTATGAAAATTACAATTTAATTGATACGACACAAAGTCTTATAATTATAATCTTGAACTTGTGAGAGCTGTAGCCGTCATGTCACGACTTTCTGTTGACCAGAGACCCTTCAGAACACTACTGAGGCATATTGCAAGTGTTGGAAAGCGAAAATATAATATTATTGTTTGGACGCAGGTTTTAAAAGCGGCATGTCTCCTCAACAAACCCCCCATGAAAGTTGACTTCTTGGACGAGGAGGAGATGCGACGCGTCTACTCGCTCATCTACGATGTATATAGGTGTAAGTTTTGATATAACAATGACAATCATAGACTTTAGTTAGGTATTAAGTTTCTAAATTGTCTAAAGGAGTAGGCCTTGATGACTGATGGATGAGCGTAAGTATTTGTTTTGTTTCTGAGTCTTGGTTGTTTTCTATGTATTTAAGTGTTTCTCTATATACCTTAGTGGGTTTATCGTTGTCTAGTAGGTATCCATAGTACAATTCTAGAGCTTAGTTTGGGACTAAGTCAATTTGTGTAGGTTTTACCCCTGATATTTATTTATCTATGGCAGCTGTCAGCGGTATTGGTAGTTGTATAACTAGTACATGTACCCATATTAATGAAGAGATAAAGGGTCTAGAAATTGAGATTGCATTTATTAACCTAGCCCTAGGTAAGGTCATAATTTGTCAATGTCAACAATAAATTGTCATTCACGAACAGAATAAAACCTTGATTGGATATAACCATTTGTTTGTAATATATTATTACTTATATTAAGTACTTAAATGCTTATGGTTAATAACACATATATTTTAAAAAAAACAGACGAATTAAGAACCTCCTCCATTTTTTAATTTTGAAGTCGTGTAAAAAGCATGAAATTAGGCTGAGTCGTAAAACTTTAGGCTTCGTGTGAGTTCATACATTGGACATAAATTGCTTTTCGAATTCCGTATCATGTGGAGTGTCACGGAGCTGCGGAGTGTAAAGTTGGCGTCGGCAGTAAACAACGTCACGCTAGCCTCGCAACTGTGAAGTTCGCAACCGTTCTAAAACGCTATTTAACTTTTATCACTCTATCGCTGGAAGCCTACCGAACGTTTTATTAGTCTGCCTTGTAAACAAACTTCCCAACTACATAAGCAATTTAACAAAGTATTAACTAACATCGCTTGATTTGAAACATTCTAACCATTTAAATTGTTTATCATATTTTACTTCTCCAAGCAGACATTTTTTACGACGAACATTAGAAGTATTTTATTTTATTGGCCATTCGTGTCTTTTACTTTTCTAGTGAAAGCAATAAAACCAAGGTCAGATGTCGCATGATGCCACTCGAAGCGAAAAGCTTGTATAAATATCGATATCGACAGAAAATGGTCCAACTCCTTCGTGTAAGGGCGTGTCATGTGATACAGCGTGTTACCATGAACAAGACAAAATATATCTTGTTTTTTACTTTGCAGATATCTTCGATTGTTGGTCGGATAACACACGCGAATTGACATCATAGGTTATACCCACCTATTTCGTCTACTAGCTGATTATGTAGTTTGGCGATGACCGATTTGCAAAAATGAAAAATATTTTAATAAATTTATTTATTATATATAATTTATTAAAAATATTAAAATTAATTTAAAAAATGTACATACATACGTAAACTCACGCCTTCGTTCCCAGATAGGCAGAACTACATAATTACCTACAACTCTAAAAACTTGTTGATAATTCCTTAACCACATTTTGCACAATTAAGCTAATATGTTTACCAGCGTATTAGCGTAAAAAAAAGATTTTTATTATAATTTAAAGTTTTATACGACTACTTTTAATACACCGAAACTTAACTGTTAGAACCTACCTAAGTAAATAATTCTTTATTATTGTTACAGACAAAACAATCCTAGAGCAAGTATTAGACGACACCGATTTTTTTGGCGACTTCCCCCAGGTAAACACATTGTAATCTTAAATTGGACTTGCACGAAAAATGAAGGTTGTTGTTAGCGTTATCAAGGCTGCATATTTAACCGCAGTTATCAAACATAATAACATCAGTTAGCAAACGTAAACCGTAGCAATAAAAGTATCGTCCCATCTAACTCGCATTAGGCCATCGCATGCTCGTGACCCGAGCCATTTCTTTTGAGGACGCTCACGAAAATGAGTTCTATATTTATGGCCAGCTATTTCTGTTGAAAGAATTGGAATCGGGGGGTAATAAAGTGGATTCGATTAATGTTGGCGCGATTCGTGTTAAGGGATTCAACGAGCCGCCCTAGTTTCAAATTGGGCAATTTGCGCAGTCTATAAATTCAAAATGTTGTAGTTTTGGGCTATAAATAATTCAATAAATTCTTCAAAAGTGGCTACGGTCCAATCCGATGCCTTAAATACGATATAGGTTTACTTTTAGCAATTCTCAATGGCATTATTTCCTAAATACGAGTAGTAAACAGCCCAATACGTAGGTGTGTTGTTTTAAATTAGGTAGGTAATATAATGTATGTATGTATGTAAACTCTTTATTGCACAAAAATATAAATATTAAACTAATGTACAAAGGCGAACTTATACAGGGTTATTGGTTATTGTATACATTCCCGTTAAGGGGTTATAGGGGAGGTCATTTGCAGTCATTTTGACCCTATAATGCATTATGCAAAAGTGAACCATTTTTGAGTTATCGCGTTTTTTAGTTTTTTTTTAATTAGTCAGAAATTCAACTTGAAAAATTTATTACAAAAAAAATATCAATTTAAATCTTTTTTTTTTCTTCTGATTTACAGAAACGATTAAACACTGGTTATTTCTCAATATTAAAACAGTAATTATCGGTCCAAATTTAAAAAAGCGAGACGGAAAACGAAAATTTTTCAATATTTTTTTGCGATCGCTTTCCACTAAAATGCCTTAAGAACAAAAAAAACCTTATGAAACTTGGCTTGCAGATTATTTTAAAAACTTAACTGTTTTCTTAGCTCTCCAAAAATGCATAACAACTAGGAACTTATTTAAAAAAAAACTGAAAAAAAATGATCACAAAGGAAGCGGGCGGAAATTCGTATTCGAACTAAACTAAAGTCAGAAAAGCAACTTCAAAAATTAAAATTAAAAAAAAATCCAAATTTAAATCAACTTTTTGTATTTGCTTTTATACAAGATGAAATTGTTGTTCTTATGCAATATAAAAAAAAACTTATCTGTACACGTTTGAGAATGCGAGGCCGAAAACTAAAAAATACATGTTTTTTATCAAACTCCAACATAAATTATACAAAAACAGAAAAATTTACCAATACATTTGGCGTGCAGATTACACATAAAACATTTTTCCAGCTTTCTAACGAGCTATTAAAACTAATATGAATTTTGTTAAAGATTGCTTGAAATAATTGATCACAAAGGAAGCAACAAGGAAGTCACGTCCGAACATAACTTAAAATTAACTTAATAAATTTATCAAAAATAACTGTTATTCTCGTAAACACAAAGAACAACAATAACTTACGTAAAAAGTAACAAATTTAGGAGTTTGATAAAAAAACATGTATTTTTTAGTTTTCGGCCTCGCATTCTCAAACGTGTACAGATAATTTTTTTTTTAATATTGCATAAGAACAACAATTTCATCTTGTACAAAAGCAAATAAAATAAGTGGATTTAAATTTGGTATTTTTTTTTTTTGAATTTTTGAAGTTGCTTTTCTGACTTTAGTTTAGTTCGAATACGAATTTCCGCCCGCTTCCTTTGTGATCATTTTTTTTCAGTTTTTTTTAAAATAATTTCCTAGTTGTTATACATTTTTGGAGAGCTAAGAAAACAGTTAAGTTTTTAAAATAATCTGCAAGCCAAGTTTCATAAGTTTTTTTTTGTTTTTAAGGCATTTTAGTGGAAAGCGATCGCTAAAAAATGTTGAAAAATTTTCGTTTTCCGTCTCGCTTTTTTAAATTTGGACCGATAATTACTGTTTTAATATTGAGAAATAACCAGTGTTTAATCGTTTCTGTAAATCAGAAAAAAAAAAGATTTAAATTGATAATTTTTTTGTAATAAATTTTTCAAGTTGAATTTCTGACTAATTAAAAAAAAAACTAAAAAACGCGATAACTCAAAAATGGTTCACTTTTGCATAATGCATTATAGGGTCAAAATGACTGCAAATGACCTCCCCTATAACCCCTTAACGGGAATGTATGCAATAACCAATAACCCTGTATAATAGTTAGCCCTTCAATAAATAAGCCTAATTGATTATGAACAGACCCCGTAATTTGAAAGTTTATTTTATCGACCATCTCTACACGGTGGGAATGAGTAACCCGCCAAATTTTAACCATCGATTCTAGGGCCAATGAGGATAAAAAAAAAAAAAAACATTGCTAGGCAAAGCTTAATTCTCGAGATATTAATTATTAAAAAAAAAACAAGAGTTGAAAAATCTCTAGGGTGACACGCCCTTATGATGTGACGACCTACAAAATAAATTCGTTAATATGGCAGTATTGGACCTATGTTGATATAACATTATTTACTCAAAATATCATCAGATATGCGTGGTTGAAATTTGGCGGGTTACTCATTCCCACCTTGTATATCGATGTTTGTAGTTTATTTTATGCAACCATGAGATTGATTTTTACCTTTAAAATCTACTCAAATTCTGTATAGCGTGGGTATTAAAACTTCTAGATTAAAATAAGTAGATAACTTCATCAGTATTACGAGGTGCGATAACCTGTTTTAATTATTGTGGAAAAACTATGATAAACAGGATTAACTAACCAACACACGAATTTTATGTATCCCATTCTATATTATTTAGTAGTGATTGTCTTTGACTCATTGTCAGTGACATGAAATTTAACTCTAAGTACAGTACCATCGACATTTAAAAATAAAAATTCGATCACTACAAAAAAGGTCGTAATTATGAATAAAAACTATTTGTAACACGTACACGTAATCTACGCTTACGCTCAACCCATGAGCTACACGATTTATTTAGCTGCATTAAAGCTGTTTTAGATAAGTATTCAGATTTATTGGTCAGTTCTGTATTTTTATCTAACTAATATATAAATCTTGCAGCTATGAAATAGAAGGGTGGTCACGGTCACAGTTCCTCACTAAGAGCGATTTGACATCGAGTTAAATTGCAAAGTAATACCCACAGATCACAGAAACAAGGGAGATATGTCATGAACGCCAATTCGTACAAGACCCGGTGTCGCCACTTTTAAACATGTGTGCGTCTTACGCTTACGCTCTATTAACTACTACAAAAACAACCTCCTCATAATTGGTCACAGCTTACGAACTAAAAACGCCGTAACACAGTTTTGATAGTAGCAGAAAATTAAGCTTTATACTAAGTTCTCAAGGTTGAAAAATGCTGAAAGATCGTTTTTTTTCCATCGTAGTTCAGTCACTGAACGTAAGGTAGCGCTTACTCGTCACTTAGCTGCCATCTATGCGACGAGTAATTAATTAATTCCTCAGAGCTAGATGGCGCTAAGATAGTAGTCCCTATGTTCAGCAGGTTAAGGACTACTCACACACAGCGACATCTAGTTATACTTTTTTCAAGAGGTGTGCGTTTCTCTCCTGTCGTCCACTTAGGGATGCCACAAGGAATGTTTCAAAATATATCGATAAACAATTCAAACTTGTTTGCAACGTTAATATAGGTACTATTCAATTTACAGGCAATAAGTACTATTTTTATTATTTTACTACTAGGTAAATACAATAACATCATTTAAACTTAATATATTATTGTTAGAATAGAATAATATTTTATTAGCAAGAATACGGTTTGCGTAAAATTGATACATAAGATTTTAAATTGGGAACGATACCTATATTAGAACGTAACAAAAAAATTGCCGAATTTCAATGGTTAAATTTTCTGGAGCTGTTAAAGATTTTCGTTATGATTAGTACATAAAAGTCTAAATTGTAAACTTGGACTTTATGATGTTAATACAAATACACTAATAAAATGGGTTCGGTTGAGTGTCACGTCACGAGATCTCAGTTTGGGACAAACCAGTAGTTTACCGACTTGATTATGTAAACTTTATTTCATAAATGGTACAAATTACTTAAAACAGAGAGATAGACTTAATACTTGGGGCATTCTCTACCATCCAACCTTTAGGCTTGAATCCTTTTGAGAGTGAGTCGGCGCGAGCTGTCAATCAGCGCTGTGTGCAAGCACAGCTCAATACTGAGCCAGAGCCCTTACCCTTTGTGGTTGGTTAATTTATTTTTATCTTAATTGTATGATTCGTCTACTTATATTTGAATTGCTAGAGTCCTTCGTCGTTCGTTAATATTGTAAAGAAAATTAAAAATTTTATAACGTGAAAATTTGTTAAAATTATTTTTCTTCTGTTTTAAGCGTGTTTTGGTAGTGATAAATAACTAGAACTATTAACACATTGAATTCTATTGATAGCTGTAGAATAAGCCATTTATCGATAGTCGATAGAAATCACGTCAACACAACTTTCACAACCTTACGCTCTGAAATCTATTCAAATATAAAATATTCATTTAAAAATATAAATAATGCTTAAAAACTAAATTTACCGGTGGTAAGTTATGCCCTTTGATTTTATATTAACGTTTGCACTTCGATTGTTGCACACTTTCACGCTACATATAGTCATTTTATCATTTAAACGGAGCTTCTATACTGACAGCGTTCAGTGGGTGACTATTTCAACGCTTGACACGCTTCGTGCCGATATGGTCATTTTGACCATATCGAGGCGTCACGAACCACGCCCCCATAACATATCTCCCTTGTTTCTGTGATCTGTGGTAATACCTAATAGCGTGGATGGAACGTTTTGTCGACCCAATAAGTACTAACTTGATTTCGATAAGCCGCACCGAAACGCTAGTGACGTGAAGTCAATTGGAAATGTCGGCATATATCTGTAGACCTCGCTTAAATTCTGCTTACTATATTTTCTAGTTCGCTGACAAGAAACAAACGGTGTGGCTCTTCCTCATGGAGCTGACGAGGCGGCGGTGGGGTGCTCGGGCGCGGGGCGAGGTCGAGCGCGCCGCGCAGCTCCTAGCCCAGGCCGGGCCCCCGTACACCGACATCGAGACCATCGTGTGGGAGCAGCGGGTCCACTTCGCCGCTGCTATCGCGAGGATACGCATCAAGAATCGAGCCTTCTCGTAAGTCTCTCGATTTAACCTTTAACCAGGCTGACAGGCAGTGGAAGTACTGCCATATAAGTCCAAAAGCCGGGCTTGCCTTACAAAAATAACTATTCATAAAATCCACGTATTGTATTAGGTAGGTATTTCACCTTCGCGCTCTCACTAAATTCTTCAAATCAAATTACATGCAACAGTAGTACTAAATTTGACCGCGCACCGCCGCCACCTCCGCAGCACTTCTAGCGCTCAGCGCTCAGCGCTGTGCAGCGACGAGTCGAACTAAGACGCCGCTCGGCGCTCAGTGCTCAGCGCTGCTGACAGGTCACACGTCACAGTAGAGCTTCAGCCTTGCTAACGTACAAGTGCGTACTGCGTCCTATTGAGTATACTTTATGTGGGAAACTGAATCCCTTAGCCTGGTTAAGGATTACGTTGACGAAGCGAGTAAGTACTGATTAAACAGTACATCGCGTATCTGATCGGTGTATGTGCGTCAAGCCGTGTCTCAAACAAAGGACTTAACTCAGCCAGAATTAATTGTGCAATCGGAGTTGAGACAGTTCAGAATTGAACAAAACCTATCAATAAGCTTTTGCTCAATTACAGTAATTTTGGCTCATTCTTAATTCCAGTACCTGATTTTCACTCGTGGACACCGCCACGTTATTTGCTTGCTTGCTATATTTCAAGGAGGCTACAAGGATTTTAGATTTTATAGGTACTGATTCTGTGCAGATTAATTCCAGAAACTGCGAGCAATTTGGTAATGTAGAAAACGCATTTATTTAGAACTCCGATTTCAACGTTTTCTGCATCCGACACTATTACCAAAACTTTTTCTAGTATAAATCGTTTTTTTCCCATCTGTAATCCTTGAAAAGATGCCATAGTTCAAATATGTGCATTCTAGTAAACTTTACTTGCAAAAAATAACCTGGAAGAAAAAAACAAAAACATATATGGAAATTGACAAAACTCGTAGCACCTGCTACGAATGGCGTAGAGGACGAATTACTAAAACATCTAGCAAAATCTGGCAGATGATGACTACTGCCGTAGTAAGTAGAGTTCATCATCATCATCATGTCAGCCGAAAGACGTCGACTGCTGGACATAGGCCTCGCCCAAGGCTCTCCATTCAGACCGGTCTTGTGTTTTTCGAATCCGTCGTCACTCCATCTTGTTGGAGGCCTACCTACAGCTCGTCTCCCGGTCCGGTAACTAGATTTGTGTACAGATGTAGTGCATAATTGTTTTCCATCGTATTTTCTCGGAAACGTTCGTCGGCAAACAACTCCGCCACACGGGGCGTTTGAGAACGGTTCCTCGTCGCATGGCGCTTGCAGGTAAGAACCCGCGCGTCATCGGTCCCACCTACTACGAGCGTCTACCCGCCGAACTCAAACGCGAACCATCTGACGAAATGTTTAGGCGCCGGCTTAAGAATCTTTTGTTGGATAACTCAGTATATTCTGTGAATGAGTATATGGAACTTGACTTATAAATGGGATTGACTTTTAAATTATTATTTTTTACTTTATTCTGTATTTGTGTTGACTTTTAATATTATCATTTAATTTTATTTCTGACGACCTCAATGTAACTGCATATAATTTGACATGCCATGTAATTTATACTGTGTTATATTAAGTAATAAAATCTGAATCTGAATCTGAATCTTTGTCACGCTATTTCAGTCAAACTCAGTACTTTTGTACTGTGACCGACTGAAATAGCAAGACACGTTCGTACGTTCCCGTAAAAATACGATGGAAAACAATTATGCACTACATCTGTACGCTTGATTAATAACTAAAATAACAACGGGCTAAGACATGGGTCCCAGATAAAACTTAACGTGGTATATAATATAATAGGTAAAACAACATATTTGTATACTTTTATTCGTTTTCTGAATAAATTATTAGGAGTTTTCTAGATTAGTTGGCATTAAATTGTCTCGTCTATTACTGTAGATCAATTTTAAACATGAAAACGATCGCTCTACTTCTACAGATTTTACATACGTCACGTGTTCCACGGAGCTGTTAAAATATTTTGTTATTTCAGCTTCCCCATTGTAAAGTAATTTTAAAATTATTCTGATCTGATGCTGTAGTCGTGTTTTTTTTAAACTGTGTTCAACTTTATAATACCTACATATTTTTTAGGACATATACCATAGTGCTATGCTTCAATATGCATTTATATTTCAGATTATGCGACCTTCTACCATCCCATTTGAAAGAAGAAAGAATGACGTTTTGTGTTAACAAAGAAACTGTAACAGGATGGGTCAACACTTTCAAAGCCAAGTATGTGAAGTGCGCGCCAAATATAGGTACCTGCGTTATACTATAGCAGCTCAGCTAAATCTGTTCATGTTCTTGTTTTAGGAAGGTGGCAACCCTAGTGAAGAGGCTTCATGAACTAGGTTATTCGTACAGTGGATCTCGACAGCTCTGCGCAGGGGAATACAGATTCGACCGCGTTTGCCCAAGGTGCAGTCGGTGTTATAAGTAGCTGCACACTTTCGTACCTTGTCGCTTTAACGCCTTTGACAGATTAGTTCAGCAGTACTTAGGTATATGACGTTATAGCGACAGAGTACTACCAAATACCATCACAGATTTTTATTTTAATTGTTGAACCATCATATCTCTGTCACATTGAAGTAACGTCAGGTAACAAGAAACAAATAAATGACAATAGGATTTTTTGTAAAGGTGTTATAAATATAAAATCACGCAATATTGAATTTTTTGTATATTAGGATTTTCATAATAATTATTCAAATATAAAACTGAAATAACAATACCAATACAAAAGTTTTTTTTTTGAAAAGGTGTTTCATGAAATCACGCTTACAGAAATTTGAAGCATACCTACAATTATTTTTATTGTTATTTCATGAGAAAAATAAAATCGTGTTTGCTACGCCCGCTTTGGACTGTGGTCGGAATGACATCAAAGTGGTAGCAAAGACCATTATTATGTGGCGTTGAAGGTTTTAGCCACTAGCAGAAATTAATTTTCTCGTTAACAAACGACAAACTTCTATAACCATTAGTTTTTTCACCTTTTGAGAAGTTCCTGGTAGTCAATTAACAATTTTCTGCGACAAGATTCTTTGTGACCCAACCAAATCCGTGGTTAGGATCTTCGCACTCAGCTTTCTGAAAGCTCCTGCAACTCTTTGTTTATGAATGTCTTCTTAATTTTCAGGTTTATCACTCTAAGAGCTCCTAACAATAAGCGCATCGGGCAAATGGATCTCGTGAAAGATGGAGTCATCGTTTTACAGGTAGATAAACATATTGACGATATTATCACACCTATAGAAATTAGCAAGAGTGATGGAACCAATTATATGAAAATACCAATATTAGACACTAAACAAAGATATTTAGAATTTAGGACCGTTTGATCTTTGAATTAAGAGTTAAGTATTCATTATTGGTGCCTGTAACCTTAAAGTATCCGACACTAGTGCTATCACCCTACGATAGTATAACAGTTCACCAACGACGTTGTTCAGTGCGAACGAATCCTACGGCTTTGTTGCACCCGGTTCTCCAAACTTTCAATATTTTCAGGTTTACTGCCACAAAAAGAATAGTAACTTGTTTATAATTAGTGTCCTTATTATTTTTATTGATATGGGAAAGGCAAAAGGGCCAATAGTCTAGATGGCCGTGGAAGTTTGCGTAGCTAAACCTGAGGACCGAGACGTTCTACCTCGCAGGAGCGTGAATTCTGTGAAGGCGCCTCGACCTTGTGCCGTGCTCTTCGCGCCAACAGTCTGCGAGGCGTCGTTGCGCAGACGCACGCGTCGTCGCCTCGCTGCTCTGCGTACCTCGCAGCGCAGCTTCGGGAGCTAGCTGCGATTCTGAGGGCTAAGGCGCCCGCCGCGCCGGCCACTCCGCAACTGGGGAAACTGATCGTTTTTGGAGCTGGCGATAAGTATGTAAAGACTTCCCGCGCATACGTCATTAAACGCTTAATTAACGCTAACCTAACCTATTTTAGCAGAAGTATACTTATTGTTATTCAAATAATTCAAGTGACATAATGAAAGATAAAACTACGCCGCCGCGTACTTTTGCTATTGTGTGTTTAGTAAGGTGCTTTTCCACTAGCAAGGCGAAACGAGCCGAGGCGGTGCAAGAATTTTTATTATTATTATTAAACCATTTCGCCAGTGAAAAAGCACCTTTAGAGGGTTTGACTTCGAAATCATAGGTAGGTACTATTTGGACAATGTCAGGTCATGTCTGGCGTTGTCTAGTGTACCTAATTGTAATAGTAGAATTATTAAGTACAAGGCAAGAGGATTTGAGACTGCACCGAGCAAACGTCGAGCGTCCAGTGGCACCCTCATTACCTACTATTATTGTGTTTTCTAAGTAACTAAAGAAATTTCTTGGAATCGGACGATACTTTTTTTCTAGCGCAAGGAAAAACACAGAAAATACTTTAGTTTATTAGAAAACACAATAATAGTAATGAGGTCGCCACAGTACACCCGGCATATGCTCGATGCAGTCTTGAAAAATCGGCCAAGTGCGAGTCGGACTTGCACTCGAAGGGTTCCGTACCATTATCTATAAAAAATCACGTTTGTTGTAAGGGAGCCCCCTTAAATATTTATTTTATTCTGTTTTTAGTGTTTGTTGTTATAGCGGCAACAGAAATACATCATCTGTGAAATTTCAACTGTATAGCTATCACGGTTCGTGAGATACAGACAGACAGACGGACAACGGAGTCTTAGTAATTGAGTCCCGTTTTTGCCCTTTGGGTACGGAGCCCTAAAAAGCACATGAGAGCGAATAAGAGGTACAAACCCGAAGGCAATTGCACTGTAGGCAGGTAATACCTACTGGCCTTTTTCGAGAAAGAGGCTTCCACTTTTAAACGACTTGCCGTAGGGTTTCCAGTTACATCGGTGCCCTTCGCGAACTAGGCATAGAAGCGTCTGAAGAGTCCCACTCGGGCGCTCCGGTGTGCGTCATCAGCGAACCGGTCCATTGCGACACCCCCACAGTGGCCAGCGCACTGGACGGAGTGGTGGCTGTGCTGGCGACGCCACCCAACTCGTACTCGGCCGTCACCGACCCTATCGACCTCGTGTGCGGGAGAGGCGGCGACTTGACTTTGCTTGAGGTAACTTATTTGGTAAAAGGATCCATTTCAAATTCCCTGAAGCAACCGTCATTTTATTCCGAAGAGTGAAATTGCGTTTTTAAAAGGCGTTTTTCAATTCGTAGGTTTTTTTATGTATGCGATTCCCTACTTAAAGACCGCTGATCCGATTTGAAATCTTTTTTTTTTGTTCGATAGGTATACTTTCCAGTTGGTCCCATTGTCAACGTGTTCTTGGAGAAATCGAGGGAATTCCTCAAATATTATAGGCACACCTATAGCGATTTGGGTATTTTTAATAGTAATTTGTGCATTTGCTCTTGGCTTCACTATTCTGTGAAGTGGAACTGATGATGAAGGCCACTGGACTGGAACTCCTCAACGGTACCTGTTTTGAGGGTGGCGATAAGTTATCTCGAGTAAGATAATTGAGCACATTGAAATGGTTTCATTATATGCACTATAACTTTCCCGCGGCGTTTTTGTGGCGAATTTCTTTCTGATTAATGGAGAAGTGGGACTGGACTACATAATAGCATAATATTATTATGATCACTAAAATATGATCACTGTTTGCTTTCCAAGTAAAAACTGTGCCCGCAACCGGTCCGCCTTTTTATAGTCCCCTTGTCCGACAGTTACAGAATGCTTTCCGGAATGATGATCGACAGTCGACACTATTCGTTGCTCGAATGTTCGTTGTTTACACAAATGCGACCTTGTTTGCAATTGCGACGTCCTTGGCTAACGGACCGGCAATATTCCTCGTAATGATGTCTCATTTCCAATCGTGTTATCTCTTTCACACGCTTCTTGAAAGTTCTCAGTATCGCTGTCTCTTTCTAATCGTGTTATCTCTTTCACTTTTGTGGAAAATTGCCAATACTGCCATATACCGAAATTTACTTCGAAGCCTAGTATTGATCGTTACTTTAAACAAAATTTTCTTTGTAAAGCTTATTAATTTAATATTTTGGAGATTACAATACAATACAATACAAAACACTTTATTGTACACCAAACAAAAACATAACAGAGATGGAGCACAATTAAAAATATAGATAGATAATGATAGATTATCTTAAACTTTCGAACAATAAAGTATAAGAATTAGAATGCAAATTTTATCCACCGAACGCCATTCCTGGTGCCGCCATATTCCCATATTGCAAAACTGTCGAACTAATTAATTTTATTGATGTTTTCTGTCTTAAAGCTCCTGTTAAGGTAATAAATTAAATATTTTTCGTATTCGTACACATTCAAATTGTTGTAAAAACAGTTTTTGACATGTATACTATAAACATTGAGTTGCACTTGATCACCAAATGCGATCACTAGCATTGTTCGTGCACGTAACCATGGTAATAACAATTCCATAATAATCATAAAGGAACTGTTATTACCATGGCGACGCTCATTATATAACTGTTTTCACACTTCGGTTACGCTGCTATAGGCGAACTACACGAGAAGAAAAAAGAAATTGTATTTAACTTTCTCATATTTTTTAAGTCCCGATTATTATCCAGGACAATTCGATTTCACAGATCCTTACAGAATCTGAAATTGACGCTGAAAGTAAAGAACGCGTGCAATCTATTCTCGAAGAACAGAAAAGAACACTTAAAACGCTGCTATCAAAACCTCAGGTAAACTTTAAACCTCACTTCATCTAATTAATGGTAAAACCTTTTTGAACTATTATCACGACTACACGCTCTTTTCTTTCACTTCATTGGCATTGTCACTTTGCCACTCCTGCCTGAGGCCTGATAACTAGTCAGGTCTGTACGGTTTCTCCTTTACAAAAGGTACATGGTTCTTTTTTGATCTATGCTGTTAAGTAATGGGACTTTAAAAAAAAGCCAAGTTTTTGACGTTAGCGAGGGGCGAGGCGTTAGCCTACATCTTGAAATGAAGTTGTCAAAATTGATTATATTTTTGCTCAAAATTCGTCAAGTCTTGACTTCACGACAAAAATGTCTATCAGAAGTATAAACACGATAAAAGTGCACACAGTTTTTGAATACATGTTTTTTGTGCGTATTCCTGATAAAAAGTTACACGCGGCGAAATAAAATATTGTTACAAAAAATACAACTCGTCCCGGAGCGAGGAAAGAGAGCCTCATGAATTTTATGCTGTGACGTTATGTCTACAGTTCTTTTTACCTCATTATGTTTGTATTTATGTTTGGGTCACATCTCGCATGTCAACTTTTGAACCAGTGACGGTCATTGGAATAGGATATTTAGATATACATATGTATGTAAACCCGATAACAGTTTAATATTATAGTGTCTTAGAGCTGATTTCATTGTGGAGTTTGTGGAGTCTGAAGGTGGCAGCAGGATCTCCATATTTTTTTATCATCATCATCAATACTTATCGAGACCAAACTAAAGAAACCGAACTTGGGGGGTCTACGCTAAGTACAGTGGATATTGTGTTGCCATCTTCCGACACCACCATAAAATCAGCTCTAAGACACCATAACTATTTCATTGTTATCGGGTTTACATGTATATTCCTCAATATTAGTCCCCATTTTCCAATAGCGCAACTGGTTCAAAGTTGACTTGCGAGATTATGAGATCCAACCAACATACATACAACATACGTACTTTAGGTACTAACACCAACATATAAATTAAGTAAAATAATGCTTGTAAAAATTCGACTGTACCTAGTCGGTTACTAAGTTCTGTTACTGAGATTAATTACAATTAAAAAAAAAAAAAAAGCAGTTTTTCATAAACCTGTATATTAATCAAAACTTTGATTTATATAGAATAATAATAAAAATAATGTATTCTAAACTATTGCAATTATTTGATGTACGAGCTTGAAGTATTCCCATTTCGGACGATAAAATCATAGTTAAAATCACGCACGACGATGATACTGATAACGGCCCCAACTTTTGTAAGAGTTCCTGTAGAGAGTTTAATTTGCGTGACATATTGAACAGACTTCTAGCTTTAAATTCTGATACGAATGTATTCAAAGCAACTAAAGATCCGCTTGGACACCGGTCAATCTTGATGACTCATTAAATCGACTTTACATGATTTTGCAGAAATACGAAAACACACCAAATCTCTTGCTTCATAAGTTGGAATTAAGTCGTGTTGAGAAATATAATTTTGGTTTTTAAACATATACAGAGATAGGATTTTTTATAATATTATACAAAAAAAGTTCTTTGGTAAACAAAGACTAACTTTTAAGCGATTTAAAAAAATTAAATTTACAGAAAAGTCATGCGTAATTTCATCGATGCCGGCTGTGAATGTTAAAAGATCGTATCGGGAATTGCGGAAACTAAGAAAAATGATTAATTGTTTTTCAAAATGTATATTAATTAAGCTTTTAATTTTTATACATATTGAAATTAAAAAATAAACATAAGTTAGTTTCATTTGCATCAACCTTAGTAACAGAACTTAGTAACCAACTAGGTAGTCGTAGCGTCACCACATGAAATTCATGATGTTGCTGTTTTCTTCCCTGAAAGCGCCGGAAAATGAGGAATTACTTAGTTGTAACTTTTTTGTAATAATATTTTATCTGGAGCTTTAACTTTCTATGGGGAAGACTTACAAAATAGACATGGTATGCACAAACTGTGTGCAATTTTGTCTTGTTTATTCTTCTCATAGACACTTATCTCGTAAAGTAAAATGTTGAGGAATTATATAAAAATGATCCAATTTTGGCACCTTTAATTAACGAATGGTGTCTAACGCTTCTCCACCTCAAGGTCGAAAACTAGTATATTTTTGGTAGGACCGCATGCCTTAACATCCATAAAAAAAACTTGGATCCCTACAGACTGAACTATGACGCCGGCAGCCACCTTTTATCTTTTTTACCAAAGACTAATGTCACTGTTCATTCAGATCCAGTTGATATTGTACGAGACTCACTCGGCGCTGGAGGCTGAGAACCAGGCTCAAGTGACGCGCGCCGTCGCGGAAGCCAACCGGCTCGCTCGCGAGCGGCACGCCCTGTTCAAGAAGAAGAATTACTTCTCTATGGTAAGAGGCATGAGGCTTCACTGCTATAAAGGTGGCCATCCGCTTGGTCTACGAAACGCGCAACGTGCGGACCCCATCAAAGAGTACCTAGAGCGACTCGACTCCAAGGCCCACCCCGGCAGCGATCGAAGTGTACTGACAGTGGTTGTCATGTGGCTATAGCCTCGTGCCCGCTACACAATAGATATTATTAATCTCAGATCAAAAAGAGGAGTTATAAGTTGGCGCCTATGAGCCTGTATGTCTGTAACTTTGGCTTTATTATAGCTATACCATACAGAAAGCTAGTAAAATCGGGATGGGTTAATGGAAATCGATTGGGCTGTCAAAATCATTCGGCACACACAAATTCTATTCTGGGGACGCTGTCGATAAGTGTCAAAATGTGTGGAATTGACATACGCTACTGACTCGACCTTGCGTCACCTTACGTCAACGACGTCGTCTTTTACTTTGATTTTAGTAGACATTATTACTTTTACAGAATGCATCTTGTCTATCTCCCCATGTCTTAAAAGAGCGGTCGCAATTGTGACGGCGGTTAAAAGTTATTTTACTATTTGAATTTACTTATGATAACTAGACCCCGTTATCAATTGCTCAGTTTGGGGGCAAACATCACAATAGGGTAGTCTGGGGACTGAATGGAACGGTGTTCATTAACACGATATAAACTTAACTAAAATAATAAAAGCTTAAGTTAGTTACTTTTTCTCGTGATAAAGGAATTTGGTACGAGACTATTCAATGTGAGCCTCCTCGGGTGCCTTGGTTTGACTATACTCGGCTACGCAGAGCAGAGGTTGTCAGCGCGCATATGCTTCGGTCCGGACATTTTCCTTTTAATCAGTTTGCGCATGTCATGAAGAAAGTAGAGTCGCCCAACTGTGAAGAGTGCGGGTGAGTAGAGGGTGTGAAACACTTTTTAATGGAATGTGTTCAGACTCGTGCAAAGAGGGAACAGTTGTTTATAGGTATTAACTGTTCAAATATTGGCTTCTTCCGATCCATATTGGCAGAGCCTTTGTCAGAGGTTGCTAAATTTGTTCATGGTTTTTTTGTTGTAAATAAGCGTTTCCAAATTTGGTAACATAATGCTGCAACGTGTGGTTGTATTTAGGCCAGCTGGAGCTGACACATGTTCAAGGTTGAAAAAAGCTTCTTAATAAATATAGAATAAAATATAATATTAGAACATTTGAAAAAGGTTTTATAATTTTAAAGAAACTTATACTGCTCGTTATTATTAACAAAACGGGTTTATCGTGTACTAAATAATTAATATTTACCCCCGACGTTAAACTGCTCATACCTAATAGGCGCCTATCTGTCTCTGTACTATTCAATAATTGTCTCGCTCGTATCTGATCAAATAGATGCAATGAATGAGTTATCTCAAGAGCATTCACAGAAGAAGAATTTTATTTTGACAAATAACTCTTTATAATAAGTAAATATGAATCGATCGACTAATTATGTGAAGCAACATCACTATTTGCCCCAAACTGAGCGTTAGATAACGGGGTGTACTGGTTATAAAAAAACCGTTGAACACCAACACACTAGGTTGTAGTGTTAATGAACACCGTTCCATTCAGTCCCCAGACTACCCTATTGTGACGTTTGCCCCCAAACTGAGCAATTGATAACGGGGTCTAATGATAATTTTACTAGAGACTCCGTTTGCGTTGAAGTAGTTTTTCAGCATTTTCCTATGTTTTTCCTGATGAAAGTAACCTTTTCGTATGTCAGACTCTAGACCTATGACAACCTTTACGCCTCTGTGCAATCTGCTCCATTGTTGCATGAAAGAAGGCAATCCAAAATCCAATGGAATGGATGCATGATAATGAAGCAAAAGATTGTCATGTTTGCCTGAGTTTATTATTTATCACTAATACTTATGCTGTAATCGAGTACCTATTCTAAATTGGTTTCATCAGATCTCATGACATGGTAATGGCGTGGGTAATTCAGGGTACCTACCGCCACCCCGCCTCCAGCGCACTCTGGGACAGCCGTCGTTATGGAACAATGCACAACGCCAGCGACATGCCTGACGTGCTCAAATTGCATTTAATCGCAACTATTGGCAGCGAATGTGTTAAGAGATGGCCAATGATCTTCTTCTGTGAAATTTTTCTTTTATAGAATTTACATAAACTCTTTCGTGACTGACTGACGGATGACGCACAGCCTTAACCGCTATATAGACCTGAAATATAAAATAAATATTCCTAGGGGCACTATAAAAAAGGATATAACATTCTGTTAATCAAATAAAGTTCATAAGAATCATAAGTATTTTAACAAAATGGCCTACATAAAATAAGGCCTTTTTTGAACTAGTCTAGGAAGTTTCTAAGTTTCAGGTTTAAGTATTTAGCAAATAAGGTAGAATCCGCAGAAATAGCTCGTGGCGCTGACTGATTGGTCTAGCGCGATCCCCTACCCCGTCATGGAGACCTTGATGATATTGGTGGAGCTATTACATTTATAAGTATTAAACATAGTGTTTTATCTGTCACGACAGAATATAAAGAGAGATGCATCAGATCCCGTTGGCGCAGAATCTACGATGTCGTTAAACAGCACAATGCAGGTCGAGGTCGTGGTGAAGGATGACGCGCGCGCGCGCAGCGCGTCGAGACCAACATCCGCTTTCGGGTAACCAGTCAATCGTAGCTTTCAGAAATAAACTCCATTCACCCCTTCACCATCAGGACTGAGCAGCTACGAGACATTAAGTGAAAACGTAGACAATAACACCCTAGATCTTCGTTTCCTCGTCTCCTTTTAATTAGCATCGACTTATAGTAAAAGTATGACCATCAAGTAAACTATCTTCATAACTCGGACAGGTCCATCGCTGGAACTGGCAACATTTTGACCAAGACTGTGGAGCGACCAGAAACAAACTCGCGCCCGAGTACGTCCAAGTCCCGCCCCATTCCGGAAGTCGCCGCACCCATGCCCCGAGACCCCGATGATGATATTTCTGATATTTATGTAAGTTGAAATTTAAATATTTTTGTGTTTTTGTGCTTTAGCACTACCAAGTTACCAGCAGCGGTACAAAATGAGTTTGAGGCTGGTTTCCCTTTGACTTTTTGCCCTCAGGTGCCTGACTGCGACCTATTTGAGGTGCAAACGCTACCAACTCTTGGAAACGGGTTGGATATTAACTACATCTTAGATAGAGATGGGTGTTATCTCGGACTCATACAGAGAAAGGTAAGTTTTCCCTGTTTGGCTTGTTTCGATGGATGCATATTTTGTATTAGTTAGGCACTTTTTAGTTACAAATATAAGGTCGTTCAACATGTTTTCCGTTTCTTCAGACTCGAAGATTCAGACACAAGCACCATCTGTGATCGGTCTACATGAAGCAACTGTTTATCGCCACTCGCTACTTCACAGTTTTGATCTCCTAGTATTTCGTTATCCTCAAATTTTGTTGTAACTTTTTCAAGGAAATTAAAAGTTACATGCACAGTTTGAGTTTTCATTTCGCATCCCTTTTGCCGACTTTGCACATACTAATAAGCCCTAATGCGTGTAGAAGCCTATAATTTCCTTGCGAAATTTGAACGAATAACGTTATCTTAAATTCCAGGTTAGGTGTCTATAGGATATACATTATGAACACGGTTGCTTCACGTACACCGAACACAGATCGCTAAGCCTATGCTATTTTTCTTCATAGGTAATACCTGGCTATACTCCATTTGTTTAGACACTTATTTAGTTAACCAACAGCCAATTAAAACTGTTTTGTTTAACTCTGACGCATCAATGTTCTGCTTCTATTGGCAGACGAACTATATCACCTGAAAAGGAAAATACGGAAGCCTTATAGGACCACTCGCTTATCAGTCTGTCCGTTAGTCTGTCACAGTCAATTTGCTCCGAAACTACGGGACAGATTGAGTTGAAATTTGGTACACAATTATATAAGTCGGTGAATTTTAAACATGGGCCACTTTTGAGGGTAAATTAGCTTTTTCATATAATGATTTGCAAACTATATCGTGTGACATATCAAATGAAAGGGCTGGTTATGAAAATCTGAAATATATGTTTTTATTTTATTTTAAGTAAAATAGTCTGGAAGTTATTTCAGAAAATAGGCGATAATTGACCATTCCCGCCCCCCTTACCTCCAAAACTACTGGGCCTAAAAAATTGAAAGAGATACAGAGAAAGGTTTTTTACCTATTTAGGTGTTCTCTATCCTCTTCGCGCGAGTTTAACTCGCACTTTTCTAGTTCTTTTTTACGGTGTCCTGCCGTTTGACCAAAAGTCATTTGGAAAAATTACACTTGACAAACAACGTCTTGCAAAAAAATGTTAAGTCAATTGATCATTTTACTACTAGTCATTTTACAAATGACTTACTTTTCCAAATGATCAACAGTTAATTTTACATTTTACGAGTAAGACGAATCAGGTCATAACCGACTCGGATAGGTTAGGTTAGAAGGCAAAGGCGGGAGCTTGGCTCCCGCCTTGGCCTTCGAGGTTGTTTTTTTTCTGCCCAGAAATAGGTAAACTAATTGCTAAATGATCAATTGCTAAGTGAGTTTTTGTAAGATGATACTTTTGTCAAATGTCTCGTTTGCCAAATGATCATTTGGTGAAACGTTGTTTGTCAAATGACCATTTGTCAATAATTTTTTGGTCAAACATTAGTGAACCCTTTTTTACATTTACTAAAGTAACTAAAGCTAAACAAATGAAGTATAGAAATAAATACATCATATTTTTAACATTTGTCAAGATCGTAGCAAGTGGAATGAAGTGGTCTCTGGAAAACAGGCGTGATTTAATGTATGTATGTATATATTTTTAACATCCTAACCTGGGGTCAACCTCGTCTGCCATAATTATTTTTGGTCATAATGTGTTTTCGGTGAAATGTTATCGCCAGTCATATGTTCATGACGATTATTAGGGTTCCGTACAAAAAATTAAAAAACGCAACCCTTAGGATCACTCATGCGTCTGTCCGTCTGTCCGTCTGTCACAGCCAATTTGCTTCGAAACGACTGCACTCGAGTTGAAATTTAGTACACATATGTAAATTGACAAGATTTCATATTTTCAAGACTTTAATTTTATTCGTTTTATAGATACTGTTTGGAAAGAGGAAGACACTAATAGTTTTATTTTTTCCCTAGGATGTATAATTATTTTATTATTAATTTATTAAGATGTTCTTATTCTAAAAGGGCGTAACTTCATTTCTACGACACAATGGACATATTACGTTAGTCCAATCTGTATAAAAAAAAAGTTTTTCTTTTTAATAATGGCGGTCAACCGATCTCAAGTATCTATCCATCTGTCAAGAGTGTCAATGTCAAACTTGAAGTATGACAGCTTTTTTTCTCGTGAAAAAGGCAATGGTATTATATCTATTCAGGCATAGTATTGGTAAAACTCGTGTTTTTTTTAACTTACTTGTAATTTTGTCAATAAAGAAAAATAAATCTAAATAAACATTTTGCCGTGTTCAGGAGGCAAAACCCTTTCGATTCGTATAGTAATTTGCAGGTGTCACCAAAATGAAATGTTGTCAATTGTGCTAAATCTTTTCTATACTTACGTTCGAAATTCTTAAAAGTTTACGGTTCCAGTGATATAAAAATTATGACAATCAATAATTATGTCTACAATGACATTACGACAAAAAAGGGAAACAATGACCTCCCCCTTACTTGCCCTGTACCTACTTGCCTGTCACAGTTCTACGTTCAAACATGCTAGTTCACTCACCCTACTATACCTTACTATAAATACATGAGCCCGGTAAGAATGATAAGTTACTAAGATGCAAGAGGCTTTCTGAGGTTAAAAATAATCACCCACATGTGAGAACAACGATGCTGCATGAACAAGTCGCACTTTCAGAACAATAGTGACCTAATTCAAAATTTCAGCTTTCAAACTTCAAGTCATAAATCTTAAACATCATGTGTTGGATTCATTTGTAAAAGGAAAGGTTTAGTTGCTGTTATGTTTGTAGTAATTAGGATAGGTACACAGTAATTAGTTAATAAGAGTGTAAAATTCGCCTTCAAACTGTTTAGCAGTTTGGCGAAGTTGTTAGTATTTATAAAACAGTGTACTTAAATTTGAAAAAAAAAAAAAAAAAAAAAAAAAAATTATAGATACCAAACTCAAAATTTTAAATTTCTGAATTAGGTCACTATTGTTCTGAACGTGCGAAGTGTCGTAGGACTCTATAGGGTATGCCTCGCCTAAGTGAGAACCGGTTTAGGTACTAGGCCTTACAATAAAATGCATAGTTAGGCGAACTAGTTCGACACATTAAGCGTTGCAAATATCGATTATTATATCAGTAAATATCGACTCTATTTACATGAACTTTTAATTCGATTATGTTCAAAGCTAAAGTCCATATTTTTATTCCATAGACTAAAATGACAGCTACAAATGTCAAACATAAAAATTCTGAAGTGTTGTTCTTTGTTGAGTATAATAAAAATAATAAAGCGATTGGTTTGGGGTATTCTCGGCTTTTCATGATAATTATTGTTTCGAATCGAATAAAATTTACCTTTAAATATTAGAAATATGTTATATTTACAAAAATTCTAAATATCTACGGGTGAAATTTTTACCTAAACTATTGTATAAATTTAGAACTTCACGGATTATCCACTCATTGCGTTACAGACACTTTTATATCAATAAACAAAGTACCAGCCTATATTTTAGTTGTATCACATCAGAAAACAGGCAACACATGAAATGTCATTTTAATCTACGGAATTAAAAAAAATAGACTGTGTCTATACTATTTGAGAATGTCAGATTATATGATGTTACGATAGGTAAAGTAATAGGTACCACTTCCTGTAGTCATCGGCTGTATTTCGTTATCTTACTCGCAAGCATATATTTCAATAGCACTAGTAAATGAGAACTACTTAGGTACTGTACAATGTACATTGGTAAATATGTTTGTTATCCTCAGCCTCTTGTTAGGGTTCCGTAGTAAGCAAGGAAACCTTATAGTTTCGCCATGTCCGTCTGTCCGTCTATCCGTCTATCCATCTGTCCGTCTGTCCGCAGTTTAACTTGGTACTCTTGGTACCACAAAACTGTAATTTGGTATAGTTACACATTTTAATAATTTTTGCTACTGTATTACTATCGGTGACATACTGTCATCGGTTTTCTGAATGTAATGTCTCTAATGTATTTATGTTAGCTAATAAATAAATTATGCCGACAAAGTTGTAAAATACAATCCCAGCCTGAAGCGTGTTTTTTTTGGATGCCTCCAAACAAGTAAAATTCGTTCATTAATGTTTATTTTTGAGATAGTTTTTAGCGTTTGTAGTAACGACTTCGGAACTCTACACTTAGCACGACCCGACATGCTCTTACCCGGTTTTTTTTTAAATATTCATGTGAACAAGCAGCTCTACTCATACAGTGCATCATTTGTGCATATTGTAACTTCGTCTAGTTATGGAGTGTTAGAGCTGGGCTATATGCTTGGCTTCGAACTGGCTGAAAGGTACAGGAGTCCATTATGAAACGGTAGGCGTCACGCAGGAGATCACCCGGCTCGACGCTAAGTATATGATCCGCGTGGCCGAGGAGCGCGGGCTGTTCGGCGCCTCCGCGGCGCCGCCGCCCCTGCGCCGCAAGAAGCCCGAGCGCACCACCGTGGCGCGCAAGCGCAAGACCAGGGGCTCCTTTGAGGTGAGTGTACACTCAATGTTGAGGGTTGAGGCTGGTAGCGAGCCGACGAAGCGGTGATGACAGGCCACATTTGCCTAAGTCAGCAGTGTTTCGCAATCTGAAACTCAATAACCATAACGCCTATGTGTGTGTTCTTTGAATATACAGGGTGGGCCAAAAAATTTTGCACTTTTAAAACATCGATAAAAATTTAACTTTTCATGTTTTTTATATTTTATTTATTTAACCTAGTAACAGATAAATGCAATTTATTTTTGAAAAATAACGTCATCCAGATCTCCTCCGTCTCGTCGTTGCACTCCTGCAGTCGACTACACAAACACTTTGGAAAACTAGCTGACGCATGCTGCGAGGGATCGCAGCTATCTCATTCTGAATGTTTAGTTTTAACTGGGGTATTGTCATCGGATTATTAAGGTACACTCGACTCTTTAAATATCTCCACTTGAAAACATCGCAAGGTGTTAGGTCCGGGCTCCTTGGCAGCCATGGGAATTGGGATGTCACCTCTGCGAGAAATCGACTTTTTCGGAAACATTTCTTTCACCACCGGTAAACTCATGTTTGACGTATGGCATGTAGGGTTTGCAATATTCGTCCAATTTTAGTATTCGAATAATACGAATACTTAGATTTCCAATATTCGAATATTCGAATATTTCGAATAATTCGAATATTTTAAAAAAAAAAACAAAAAAATTATAAGTTGTATAATTGTAAAATCTGTAATGTAAAATTAAACTTTTTGGCAATCAACATTTGATATTTGGTAAATCTAACCGCAAACACTACATACATGTTTGTAAGGTGAGGTGAAAGAGAGAGTGGACAGTTAGATTTGCCAACAGGCCAACTTTAATGAACAAATACAAACTTATTTTCCATATCATATACACTTGGGAGCAAAGAAATCGAGCCACCGTTGCAATTTTTACTTCGATGCTGATTGTACAAAGGTCGTGTTATCATGAAAATTCGAATGCCATATGATAGGTAATTTCGTCTTCTATCGAATGACATAATTTTAGTGGTGGGGATGGGTATATCCCGTCATTATGGGCAATAACAATACCCCTCTCAAATTAGCTCATTAGTTCACATACTGATTGTGCCACATCATAAGGTATAAAACCATTTTGTTTAATTGTTTTTACATCATTTGTTTATGATACGACATCCTGAACACATCTCTTCTCGATTTTACTGGAAAACCTTGAAGAAACATGGATACTACCCCGTCTGAAGCCGCCCAAGCAATTGCTCTGTTGCAAACAGGGTTGGGTCAACGTGAAGTGGCCCGACAACTGAACCTGACACGATCATATGTCCAACGTGTGTTCCAGAGGTTCCAAGCGACTGGTGCTTTCACCAGAAGACCTGGCACTGGCCGGGTACGCTCTACCTCGGAGCAAGATGACGCTTCATTGCTGTCAACTCGCTACGGAATCGACGACTCAATGCTGTTCAGCTTCAGCGGAAGCTACGAGAGACCCGGAATGTGTCCATCAGCCGATGGACTGTTAGAAGGAGACTTGCAGAGAAGAATTTAACTTCACACACGGCTGCGAATGGCCCTAAACTCACTCCGAGTCACCGTCAAACAAGTCTTCACTTTGCTCAGGAACATGAAAACTGGACCCTTGAGCAATGGAGGACAGTACTCTTCTCTGACGAGTGCAGGATTTGTCTTTTTGGCAATGACGGCAGGGAGAGGGTCTACCGAAGGCCGGGAGAGCGATTTTCGCAAAGCTGCATCGAAGAACGAGTCGCATATGGAGGCGGTTCATGCATGGTCTGGGCCGGCATTTCTTTGGAAGCGAAGACAGACATTGTGTTCGTCACTGGGCCTGGTGTCGGGCCAAATTCAAGAGGATTGACTGCTCATCGGTACATTGAAGAGGTCCTCGCTGAACATGTGGTCCCATTTGCTGGCTACATCGGTGACAACTTCATGCTGATGCAAGATAACGCCGGACCACATACAACTCGGATCACTCAGGAGTACCTAAGAGAGGTCGATATCCCTACCATTGAACCCGATAGAACACGTCTGGGACGAGCTCAAGAGACGAATCCGGGCCAGGGATTCCGCTCCTGAGATCCTGCACCAGCTCAAGACAGCGATCGAGGAAGAATGGGCGGACATACCTCAAGAATTTCATCAAAAACTCGTGCGTTCGATGAAAAATCACATGCGTGCATGTCGATTGGCTAGAGGAGGGAATACACGTTATTAAAAATCGATAATTTGTTTTAATTTTCATAAAACTCTTTAATTATTCCCTTGTATTCTTCTGTTCTAAATAATCTAATGCATACATTTTGAGAGCCTTGCGGTTTTCGGCCCTGAAATGCACTGAAAAATCCACCCCTACCATTAAAAATTATGTCATTCCATAGAAGACAAAATTACCTATCATTTGGCATTCGAATTTTTATGATAACACTTACGACCTTTGTACAATTAGCATTGACGTAAAAATTGCAAGGGCGGCTCGATTTCTTCGCTCCCAAGTGTATAAATGGTATACAAATAAAAACTTATGATAAAAACTTATTTTCCATTATGTAGCAGGTAGCCGGACTCGCCAGCTGGCTACCCCTTTTACCAATTACTGTACGGTAGTTAGTTCATTCTAGAAAGTTTGATTTTAGCTAAGATAAAGAAAAATAGGTAATTATATTGTTTGTCTTAAATTTGAAGTTATTTTTGATATTTAAATCTATTTCCACGGAGTTGTTAATGTGAAGGATAATTAATCCTGGCATTTTGTTGTAGTGTTTCGCTAGATTAAATAATTACAGACATATTTCTGCACTATTCGAAATATTCGTTTTATTCGAATAATGAATACTGTCGAATTCGAATAATATTTATGTCGAATAATTCGAATATTCGGATTGGCATGTTGTTCCATCTTGTTGCATCCATGTTCTGGTCACCTTCAAATTCATGCAGTGGGTGCAGTTTCAGATCTAGATGTAAAATTCGCCGTAGACTAGTTCTTGGTATTGCTAGAGCTGCTGAACGTTTACGCGTAGATAATTCGGGATCGTTCTCTACAGAAACTTTAACCTGCCGTATGTTCTCATCATTTTTTGTTAAACGTGGACGCCCTGTTTGTTTGATATTCAGTGTCGAACCAGTTTGCTTGAAGTTTTTGACCTAAGATTTAATTAAACTAACACTTGGACACTCACTCACTTGGCGTTATCCTTATTCAATTCTAAGTAGGCGTCGTACAGAAAGATACAAATCGTTGTTTTTATAAAACTGTTTAATACAAAAACCCCGTTGCTTTCCCGTGAAACGCTCCTTTATAAATAAAATTGCACGAAGTGACCTATTGTTTCCCACCAATTTCCCGCCGCTCACTCTAACAGAGTCCGAAAAAATCAGTGTTGCTATTTGCAAAAATGTATGGCCCACCCTGTATTAAACTTGATCTTATTGTGAAAACATAATTAGAAACAATATCCTCGATAGTTTTATTTTTAAATTGACACCCTTTTTCGCATGTTTTTGGTTGAATCTTTAACGATGATATTTTTTTTTTATGGCATAGAGAAGACAAACGAGCACACAGGCCACCTGATGGTAAGTGGAAACTGTGACCCATAGACATTCGCATTCACAAGACTGCAATGCAATCCTAAGACTGCAAATGCGTTGCCAACCCTGAGGACTAAGATGGAATGCCTCTATGCTAGTCATTTCACCGGCTGTCTTATCCCCAAACCGGAACACAACAATGCGAACACTGCTGTTTGGCGGTAGGTTAATGGATAAGATGGTGGTAGCGATCCGGACGGACCCTGCACAAGGTCCTACCACCCACAAAAATGACTCAATAGTTGAGTATTTGTAATTTCTTAAACTTGGTAAACCATTTTTCATATGTTATGCTCGTATTTTCCCACTCTGAAGAGAATTATAACCATGTACTAATCATTTGTACTTCCAGGTGGAACGTATAGCCGCCCCCACGTACGCTTCGATGGTGCGCTCGACGCGCCGCGGCAGCGCGCCGCCGTGCACCGAGTCCCCGCAGGAGTGCAGGTGCCCGCGGCACGAGCGCCGCCAGGCCGCCGCCAGCGCTTACTGCGCGACAGCCTGCAGCTGCGACGTTAAACACAGGTTGCTTCTTCCTTAAATGACGCTGTTATAATAACGCCGTTTCATATCACGTGAAACTGCCTCACTATTAGAACGATTGCACTTTGTAAAACTCCCCCATGCTACATAGAAGTGGTAAAATATCCGTCGTTGTACAATTAAATGAATTGACCAAAAATAAAATATGTGATCGTCTATTTATAAATATATATCGGGACAACGTAGAGTGGTGTAAAAGAAAAAGGTAATCTAACAATAAAATCCCTGAAACCGAAAGTAAATGAAATCAACCTCAATCATTTTCTTCTCAAGCTCAGGGTCAGGATGGCCACAGTGTTATTTAACCTTCGGCTTCCGAGCAGTGGACAAAGTCTTTCATTAACGATTTGTAACATCATCATGGATCCTGGGTGCAATTTTCAATTCTTTAGCTATGAAATTATTAGGACGCGGAGTATTTGACAGCCATTTGGCGACAATTTTCTCGCAGCGGCCGGCGTTCCCTTAGATTATTTTTTTTCGTTTTTATTAGCGCTTATCGAGAAAATAAATATGTCGGCGTGCAATATCGCGGAAGAGCACTTTGTAATAACCGCGTATCTGCACTTTCACGATTTTACAAGAGGAAGATAAAACTTAATATTTTAGACTATCTTTTGCTGACTAAACTACTTATTTTCGACTTACTTTATGGAAAAATAGTATAAATTTACGCATAACTTGTTTAAATTCCATGTAAAGATAGTTACGCGGATTTGTGGCAATAAATACCTATAGGAAAAGTAGTACAGTCAACGTCAAAAGTGATCAAAATTAACATTTCAAAACATGTTCAAGCATGACGCCCCAGATAAAACAGATAAAGAAAGTGTAATTTTCAACTGAATATTTAATTAGTCAAAAGAAAATGACCATAAACGATGCCATAACTGTCTCTTTACATGAAATTTCAATAAAGAATTTTAAAAAAAAATTACTAAGTGTCAAGTGTCCAACAAGATAAAGTCAAAATGACAAAATCTCCAAATGAAAACTAGAGTAATCTCAGCAGTTAAAAAGGATTTATTTTTAATGTTTCAAAAAAAAAACAAAGCGAAGAAGTAGGAACTTATTTCGACCCTTGACGGAAATGAAAGGTGTTATATATAGTTGTTTGGCGTGTTTGTCTTACGAATATAACCGAAATTAATCGAACGTCTGACTTGTATTCCGAGGTGGTCTTGAGAAGACATGGAGGCCCGAACATTAATATTCACCATAGCTGGGCACTTAATCAATTAGTTAGCTTCGTTAATCGTTAATCCGCTACAAAAAAGTTAGCTTCGTTAAACGTTACAGCGTTACATTAAGGAAGAATTAACGCAAGTTAACGTTAATCGTTAATCCGTTAATATGTGTAAAAAAAATGCATTTTTATATCGTAACTTATAAAACCTGTTGATTTAGGTTCTGGAAGTTAACAGGATAGCAACAAAACAAAATACTTGTATAATTCAAATGTGTAATTTAATCGTCGGGCATAAGATGTGTAATTCGCCTTGATGAACATTAACATGTTGAAGTTCTCGTCTGAAAGCGAGGCTCGTTTTGGTGCTAAAATGTCTTTACCCGTGGAAAACAGACGTTTAATTGCAGCGCTTGAGTATAGCAGTATAGCAGTATTGTATTTAATGAATAAATTTATGAATATCTGTTCCCCGAGGAATGCAGCATCTTTGAACGAGTCTTTTGATTTCACGTCCAGTCACATTTTAACGAGACTTTGCGCTTTACTCTTTAAAGAGTTGGAGCTCTTTGGTTTTTCTATAGACTGAGTGACAGAATTGAAAAAGTCTTCCTTGTCATCATCGTTGTTTCTCACACTACACACTCGCTGCTACGCGCCGCCCGGCACTGGTCGTTTCATACTTGTCTGAACCTGTTTTTTTGCCGCGCCGCGGTGCCGTTCGGTAAATAGTAGGCATTGGATTAACGATTAACGGACTTCTGCATATTAACGGAAGTTAACGTGTCCGTTAACATTTTAAAAAGTTAACTTAAAAGTTAATCCGTTAATCAAAATCTTAACTTCGTTAATTAACGATTAACGGATTAACGAGTTAATGCCCAGCTATGAATACCGCGTATATACCACCACCACCACATAAAAAACAATAACGTTATTTCAGTAGTAGTAGTAGTAGGAGTAGTTTAATAATCAAAATCATTACATTATTATAAAATTTTTACTTACCCTATAGTATCTATTAAATCATGAACATATGGTAAATATAGATTATAAACAATAAAAACCGGCCAAGTGCGAGTTGGACTTGCGCACGAAGGGTTATAAAAAAATCACGTTTGTTGTATGGGAGCCACCCTTAACCCCTCAGGTGTAGATTTTTTGACATTACGTGACTTATTCATTCGACATAAAGTTTAATTTTGATGTACATCAATTTTGACATAGGTATCGCTCGACGGGTTAAATATTAATTTATTCTGTTTTTAGTGTTTATTGTTATAGCGGCAACAGAAATACATCATCTGTGAAAATTTCAACTGCCTAACTATCACGGTTCGTGAGATACAGTCTGGTGACAGACAGATGGACAGACGGACAGCGGAGTCTTAGTAATGGGGTCCCGTTTTAACCATTTAGTTACGGTACCCTAAACACGTACTTACATAGACGTTATTCACAGCAAAAGTTTTTTTTCGGGAATACGCATTAATTGTGTTACTTACAACTTCTTTACCGTTTCGGTAAATACGCGGAAATGTAGCAAAGTTCAAGCATACTACCGTTTCGCGGTATTTTTTCGATGCCAATATAAGCTTTCCTATTGGCCAATGCAAATCACGTGAAAACTAGTACGAAGCAAATCCGCGCCAAGGATCTGTTGGCGCGATAATTCAATTTTGCGCCTTTTGCTGCTACGCGGTATTTACAAAGTGCTCTTCCGCGGGTTTGTACCCGCAGCGACGATTTATGTCATGATATTTTGATGACATCAGCAATAACTATCCATGATGAAAGTTAAAGAAAAATATTGGAAGACGGTCAAGAAAAAGAGGGTTGGTTTTGGCGAATCCACAGCGAATCAGTTCTTACCTAGACTGTAGATATTTATTTTAGAATGCGACTTTCTTTGACCCTCATATCTTTGTCCTTCACCAACAATGACATCAAGGTAAATTATTAGATGCAGGCCCGTGGTCAGCGCGCGGCGGGGGACGTCCATGGAGGCGCCCGTGCCTATGCCGACGACGCCGCGCTCGCCGCCGCCGTGCCGCCGTCCCTTCCCTGTCGTCGTCAACGACCTGCGCCTCTCGGGGTACCAGGCCGGCACCATCACACTTTCACCTCGCAAAATACGTGCCTAAACTAGCCCACAATGCTCCGACAAACGTTCGCACTAAGCTCGCTCTCTAATGGGTATATAATGCAGCAAGATACGAAATTTGTAACGGTTCCCGGGTAACCAATAAACACTGTGTATAGATGCAAACAAAACATACCGACAAATAGAGAGTGCGCCGCGCTACAGTTTGCGTTCTGTTTATTCTGCACGCGTAGTGTGAACGATCCATTAAAAATTGTATGCTTATCGGCTGATGGTTACATAGAACATTACCGTAAACTAGGGCTTGTGAGTCGGTGTCCTACCGTTAAAACGAAATATTTTTCGTCTAATATCATGTCCCAACCAATTTACTACTTCTTTAGCACATTTTTAAATTGCAAGTTTTCATTTGGTCAAATTATCATTTGTCAGAATATTACTTTATCAAGTTTCCGACAAATACTAGTGCAGCAATTTTTTACTGAAGCTAAATTGCATACAATTACTTGTTCAAACAGAAACTTTGCATACTTATTTATTCTATACTGCATAAGATCTAGGTTAAGTTAGGTTAAAACTGTGACCATAAAAAAAACCAGCGGCTAGGTTAGGTTAGGTTAGAAATTAGAATATAAACAGAATATAGGACCAGAGCGAACCGGTGCTCTGTGTACCTTTGTATTAACGTATGCGAAGTGAAATTTAGATAATAAATAATCGTTTTAGTAAAAATGTTTAATGCAAAAACAACTTACTCCTTTGCGAGCTGCTTTGCGACAGTTGTCACAGTATTAAGAAAAACTACCAGTAGTCCGACTCCTTTGTTGTTGAATGAATGCCGCCACTGCGTATACCTACGCACAGAAACTCAGTCAAGGGTCAGGGCTGTCACAACAAAAACTACTTAAATATTTTATCTTAATTACTTTTTTTCTGTGAATATTAGAAATAGGTACCTACATTTAAATAAATATAATACTATAATATACTTATTTTAAATAAATTTTAGAATATCCTAGTAATTTGTAATGATTAAATTAATTTTATACATTTTAGAAACTAATTTATAATAAGAGATGTCTCAAGTTTTTTTTTCAATAAGGCACTCGTTAAAACGAATACTTACAGATCAAAATTCAAAAATTCTAATTTTAAATTTAGGTGATTTAAAAATATCTTACAAGTCGTCTCGTGAATATCGATGGAATTTTAATTCTTTATCAAATCTTGATCAAGATTTACAGTTCAAAACAGAAAAAATCCTTTATACCATTATGGACATGCAAGATGAGAGAGTAGTGAGTTTTGTGACGAAAATTAGCTATACATTGACGACTACAATGTATGGTTAATTTTCGTCACAAAACTGACAAAGTTAAAGTTCCTTAATTTCAGTCCTTAATTTGGGTACACGTTTTAGTGGAAACGCCTAAAATACCGCATTACTTATCTCCTCTATGCTCCGGTTTTAATTCCCTTGCCATTCATATCCGTTGAATGTATTTGGTATTATCGGTTTTATATTTTCTGTATTGTGCTGTTGATGTCCTTAATAAATAAATAAATAAATAAATAAATGTGAAATATGATTCGTCGTTCATTAAGCACAAGACGTCGTTTATGGCGAGGAATGTATCTTTCTTTGACCAAATTGCGAAGCCAAGTTTTTTTCTTTATGGTTTTTCAATACCCATGTCTTTAAAAATCTGTTTAATGTATTTGCCGTCGTATTTGAATTTCTTCTGAGCTCCCTATATACTATAGCAACACGGCCGGCAGTCATTTTCTTCTTTAAAGGACTCTTCTCAGTAAGACGTCTACTCTTAGACTGGATAGTCTTCCAGAACGAGGATTTCCTGTAATCGTTTCGCGACGCATTTTTTCTCGATGACTTGTTAAACAAAATACCACTCATCTTTGTACTTTTTCAAGGAATTTAAGATTTTAAACAGAGGCTCAAACTTTTTCCAGATTTCACTCCGCATACGTTATATTAAATATTTTTAATTTGCTATCTTAATTCTTGCTTAATTACCTAGGTTAGAAAACATATGCCACATATTTTGAGAAAAGTGTGTTACGCCAATCGACATATTCGACAAAAAGATAAATTTCACTTTACGAAATTAACAGGTATTTTTTTAAATTAAACGTAATTTGCCAAACCATTGATTGCAAAAACTTAAAGTGTAAAAAGTTGTTATGGGTGATTATCAAATAAAATATACGTAGGCCTTAAGGCCTTAATTAATTAACAAACGTTATTATTCTTCCATTGTGTGACGAAAGTTAAGTATATTTATTTGTTTATTTATTTAAAACGTATACCGACAAAATACAATGCTGACATAATAAGAGAATTATTGTTAAGCATATGATTGATTGATTGATCGTAAGTATGGTTAATTTTCGTTACACAATGGAAGCAATTAACGGCTTCGACTGATAATGTACAAAATGCTAACTGCACGCATAATGTGCAAACAGTCAAAATGTACATACGCGAAATCTACATCATGACAAATGTACAGTACGCAAAATTTACACATAATAATATATAAATGTACAAATGATAATTGTACAATTATCACAATTTGACAGTTTGCACATGATGCGTGCAGTTAGCCTATTGCGAGTTGTACATTATCAGCCGAAGCCCAATTAACGTTGTCTCTATTAAGGCCTTAAATACGCACAATTTTTTTTAATTAGGTACCCGAATGTATGCCTAATGATCGATAGACGAAACGAAATCATGGGATAAATTGTTTGGGACGTGATAATTGGCGACAAAATTTTCGCCTATAGGTACCCTTTATTTATGTTGCAAAGTATACAAGTAAGTAGTTCATTTAATCACTCATCAATCAATATCCCCAGCCCTCCAATTCTCGGTCCAAGATAGAGATTGATTTATTAACTGATTGATATTATATATATATTTCAAATCTAGGTGGTGGTATCCATCTAACTTTCTTTACGAATCATTTTTTATCTCTATTCGCACGAAACTTGGGAGGCTGGAATCTGGCGGTCTGTAAATTCTATACCATAATGTGAATCTGAGATCATACATGTGAGAGAAAGGGTTACCACAACAAAAATACCTTATGGTTGAGTGATAAAACTGATAAAACGTACTAAAATGTATGTTGTGTTAGGACTTTAAACTCTTAAAAACGTGAAATAATCCCTTGATGATGATGATGATAAGTGGGGACGCCCAGCCGAAGCAGGCGGGCAGTCGATTCGGTCAGCCGTTCATCCCTTACCTACACATATTCTCAAGATTTAAAATGATTAAAAACACAAAGTACCTACTTACCTATGTTATTTAAATAAATATTTTACCTGAAGTTCTAAGCTTCGAGCACCCTTCTTATACGTAGGTTACGGCAAAAACGCAATTTTAGCTCATCGATCACCTCTTACCAAAAATCGGTTTCAACGTACGAGTGTTATGGCAAAGAATGATTCGCAAAAACAATGTAAGGATTTTTGTTTAATATTCTAGTACTTATCTATAAATGTTTTATATGTGCATATCTAATCTATATTACTTTTTGATATTTACAATATTTACATTGATATCTAACCATCGGATCGTCCGTTCATCATTATAATTGGGATATTGTGCACTTTATTGGGACTTGTTATTAAGTTAAGTAAGTATATTAAATTTATCACTACCTACTAGGTTGATGTACTGATGATGTCGACGTTCATTTATTATTTATTTATTTGCTCTAGATCACGTTAAATACTTGACTGATATCGGATAATTTTAGATTGGACACATATTTTTACATGAATACCTATAAGGTTATATGTATTATTTAAAAGCAAACTGGTTCGACTTGGAACTTTTTATTATTAGACCTTCTTTACGGTAAACAGTAATATCAAATGATTGTTCTCACATACTTAAAATAATATTGAGAATCGCTAGAATTATCACGTACCTACCTAATAGTCTGGGCGGCGAAAAATTGCGGTTTCTTTTTCATACGAGGAAAGCGATTCCTTCATTGCTGGTGAATTTGTACCGATTGAAAACTTCGTACCGATTGAATAGCTAATTTATTAGAATATTGTTATTTTCTGTCGAGTTTTTCCAACGGGCGTGAGGTTCTGCAGTAAGAGAGTTACGTTTTTGCACGCCTGGCAATTCTTAAAAAGTGCCATGCCTATATTTAAGAGCGTTGCAGCCGACCTCATTTTGGTGTTCAATGTACCTCTTTTTTGAACCCATTTTTAACGTATTACAAAATATAACGTGACCACTGAAATTTTGTGCAGCTGAACTGCGTTGAAAATTATTAGTTACTGCAGCGAGCCACATGCTCGTTTACCACTAACGTGGTATGAAAAAGTGGTGCCCTGATTACTAGTGTCAGTGGCATATTTTTTTGTATTTGATCTCGGATTCCATTTTAAGGTATAGAGAGCAGCAGCACCTGCCTACTACTGAGAGCCGGCTGCGTGCGGTACTATTGTATGCTGACGAGGTGAATACCTGCCGGCGGCACGTTAGAGGCTAAAGATCCTTCAATCAGAGGCGGTGCCGTGTCGGATCGGTGCGGTGTAAGTTTGCGACAACCTTAACCATAATACACGTGGCTTATTTTTTACGAAAACTAACTTCGAATCTACTTGCGAGAACTCTGAGAATTTCAAATATATCTCACATTTTAAAATCTGAAAAATCTGTTATTTCTTTATCGCATTGCTACAAAACATCACGTAGCTACTAAGTAAGGAATTTACAACTTTTCTTTAGTAGCACTGAAGGTGTTAATAGAAGACACTGCTGACAATTGTTTGACAAGAGAATCAGTCTGGGGCTGATTTAAAATACATAATTGTTTAAAAAAGTAGGTTAAAAATGTATTTACCTAATGCAGAAAAGAAAAAAGAGATTTATATCCAGAATACCAGCAATTCGCTTTTAGGCTGGTATATAGAATAACGTTTTTTAAACCGTACCTACCGAGCTCATTTTTATAACACGGATCTAAAGTGAACATGTAATTTTCTCTACTGTCCAGAGGTCTTCCGCTCATTTCCCAAATACAATTTTATTCCAGTCTGATTTAAGCTTGTTCGTAAGATTAGTCCACGTCCGCAAAGCATTATTTTTAACTAAGCAATCTTTGTATTAGCGCGGCAATATAATAACGCGATATGAAGAACACGTCGTGTAAAAAAATAATGTTTGTGTTACAATGCTTGATTCCATTTTATCGTTAACCTACAAATACTCTATGTTTTAAATAAATAAAATGCGTCCATAACTGTGTGGGCGTTTTCACTAAAAAGTGTACCCAATTAAGGACTGAAATTAAGGAACTTTAACTTTGTCAGTTTTGTGACGAAAATTAGCTATATATTGACGGCCGCAATGTATGGCTAATTTTCGTCACAAAACTGACAAAGTTAAAGTTCCTTAATTTCAGTCCTTAATTGGGTACACTTTTTAGTGAAAACGCCCGTATACCTGTAGATGCCGTGGTACAGTATTTTGTGATTGAAAACACTATTCATCAAAAGATCAAAAGTTAATATTAAATTCAAAACGGTTGTGCTTTTGTCTAGGTAGCACGGGAGTCGAGTTTTAATCCCAGTAACGAAGTTACATTAAAATTTGAGAAGCTTGTTATTCTCTTAAAAACGGCTTAATGGTCCACCAAACAAACACCCCAGGCTTAAGAAGCGGAGCGGAGACGAGATGTGGATTTCAACTAATATGATTGGTCGATTCCTACACGTCTCCTCTCCGCTCCGCTCATCTCCGCCTCAATGGAGCCGCAGCCTTAAACGTTTTAATCAGTCCACTGCACTGTGGTTCAGCGTGTATGGAGAGAGTGTCATAAGTCGATTTGTCCAAAACTTCCAACATTATTGGGAAGAAATGCATATATTGTTGTTAATTATGAATTTATTTGATAAAATAAAGGACTTGCAATTAATTTAATGTGTATATATTATTGAATAATAATAAAATAAAACAATTAAAAACGTTTCAAAATGCACTATATTTCAATACCGTATAATTAACACTTATAAATAGTAAGTAACATGTTTTCACTTAAAAATATAATAAACAATACCTTAATACTATTTAATTTAAAAAAAAAACTTATATTGAACGCAAACATATTTACTAAGTTTTTTTGTTATGTGCAATTCATGCAGTAGAATGAACCGCACGTAAAGAGTTGTTATCTTAAAAATACTGTAATTAAACTATCTAACACTCATTAGTGAAACTTTAATGAGCTTAGCAATACCTAATGTAATAAACTAATGACAGATTTAGATAAAACACTTTTTTTTTTCCTAGGAAGCTTTCTAAGACCCGTAACTAGTGGGTCAGAATTTAATAAAAGTCGATTTAAAAGATCGGTATTCGTCGCAACACGTGACATTTTTCTAGTATTGTTGAGCCGAAACGCTTTTATATTTTTATTTGTAGCTTCGGCAGCTTCTTCTGATAGTTCTCCTATGGATACCATCATGTGATCGAACTGATCGATTACTTCAGACCCATGAATCAGAACTTTGTGAATGGACGCTGGCAAATTGTACCACGGATATTCCTCAACAAGCTGTCGAGCCGTGTCTAAAGCAAACGATTTAAATCTCTCAGAATTAATTTTGTAACCGGAATTGAGACAGTTAAGAATTGTACCACACCTATCAATAAGCTCTTGCTTAATTCCTGTTATTTCGGCAGAAATGGCAGAGTTAGCAAAAAACCTACGTGCTGTATTCCCATCATTCGAGTTGCCACTTCCTCCGCTACGCGGCTTGTCCACTATCAGACCTAATTTATTTTTAAAAGCATTTTGTATCGTCTTCTTTCTCTCTGCCATTTTTTCCTTTTCTTCATTTAATCGAACTTGCCATTTTTTTACCTCGAGCCGATATGACACGTGCACAAAATATTCAAAAAATCTTATCCATGAATGGAGAGGAGATAATCCAAACTCCAGCGTAGCGGTATCAATTTCTTTGGTCAAACACATGTCTATCTGATTCATCTCTTTGGGTGTAGCCTTGCACAAATAACACCTGCTAGCAGATGCCGTGTCACTTAACGCACTACAAATTTTGCCGTCTACCATTGTCAATTGCAATTGATGATGAACTTGTAATTCATCGCCGTCCGGCAACATACACGTCGATGGTACTAAATTATTAATTTTCTCTTTAAAATAATCTTCTTCGTTCTTAGATAATTGTTTTGTCTCTTTTGCAAATTGGAAGCGAATAGGGCGACAGTACCTAGTTGATGATGGGCGAGGATTCTTCCATAATATTGTTTCTTCTCCTGTTGTTGCAACTATGGACACGAGACGCAAGGGCACATATGATGTCACGAATAAACTTCCATCTTCTAAAGTTGGGTCATCGGAAAAGCACTGCTTATACTCACTGTGTCCGGTACTACCGTCAAAACCCCACTTACCAACTAACATAACATCACCTAAGGTCTCGGGATCGATACTTGATAACAGTATATTTTGAGAATCCAGTATTCTTTTAACCGTGTGGTCCAACAAATTTTGTAACTCTACTTCGGCACTTTTTTCAGTAATAGTTAATTTTTCAGGGTAACACTGTTTCTTGGCTTCTAAAACCTTATGATACGAAGGCAAAACTGGATATTGTTTACTATTAATGAACTCTTTAATTAAAAGGTATTGGTGTTTTGTTAATTTTGCTTCTGTGATCAGCGATAGGATCTCACTTGGATTCACTTCACATTTATGACTATCATTTGGCCCACTACTCGAGGTTGACGAAGTATTTATCAAAGCATTGACGGCCGAGTTATCAATTTTTGAGAGGTCCACTAATCTCCTTCGCTGAGTTCGTTTACTGCAAGACTCAAAATCTTTCTTCGGTCGACCGAGATTTGATGTCATTTCTTGACCAGTAAACTGATTTTCTCTCGCAGATACCGACTCATTCTTTGCTATATCTATAGTTTCAAGGACATTTAACCATTTTTCATGTTTTCTGACTAGTTCATATTTATTCCTTGCTGCTTTTTTCCAGTAATCTGCGATCCTTTGGATTATGCAATTAACGCGTTTACTTAGAACTTCGATTTCAACGTTTTCAGCTTCCGGCACCATTTCCAAAACTGTCTCTAGTATAATTCGATATTTTTCTATCTGTGATCCTTTAGCAAGATGCCATAGTTCAAATATGTGCATTCTTGTAAACTGAACTTGCAAAAAAGAACCTGTAAGAAAGAAAACCAAATACATTAGAAATTGACAAATATCGTAGCATCTTCTACGAACAACGTAGAGGACGAATTAATAAAACATCTAGCAAAATCTAGCAGAAGATGACTATTGGCACACTAACTAGACTTTTATACGCTTTTTAAACAATCAAAATTATTAATGGTACAGAATGGCGTCATTGATAAAACTCAATGGTAATACACAAACAATTTAAATATTTTTATAAAATTAGGTGTCTCGTAGCTCTCAAATAAATATAAAATGTATAGTAAAAATAGCTAGTAAAAATATTATTATTAAAACACATACCTTTGTCATTAATTTCCATGATGATTCAATAGAGTTTATCACAACAAGTTTTTAGAAATCCGTCAACAAACAACTTTCACTTTAATGATCTATTGATAAGACTAATTACGCGGTTTAAGTGTGTTCACTTCGGAGGTCTGAAAAACAATGATCCCGACTGATTACTTCAAAACTATTTATAGTTTTAAGTAGGCTGGTAATTAATGTGTTATCAGAGAAGTACAAATCATAGCTCGGCTATTGTTGATTATTTGGACTTATGACCTATGAGCGGGACCATAGTGCACTGCTACATTTATGGCGTTTGGATTATCTATGAAGTCTAACAATCACTAGTGATGTTATTGAAAACAAATCTGTATGTATTCGAAATTAAAATTTAAACGATCGGCGGCGTAAAGCAGGGTAGGTAATCTAAAACTCTGTTCATGTGTTCACTAAACGACGTGTTGTTCATTCGCTAAAGTACAACCTTATTTGCACTAATATGTGCAGTCTTTTGTACCAAATATACTTAGTAAAAAATCTAACACACCTCTTTTGATCTTAGAATGGAAATGGAGGTAAGCTAGGGTAGTATAAGAAGTACGAGTTCCTACAAAGAAAATATTTTGAAATAATGAATTTAGAATTTATATAATAATAGTTGATTTTACTTACTTTTATCATAAATTTGTAACATGATAAATTGATAATAAATGATGAAACTTAATTGAGTTTTTGTTATTTTACTGCTACGTAACGTACATGTTATTTTTTCAGCGTAATTATTATATTTTAATATAATATTTTAACCGACGCAGAACAAAGGAGGAGGTTCTAAATTCGTTGGATTTTTTTTAAATGTATTTTCCCCTATTACACAAAGACCACTGGATCGATTTGAATTAATATTGTTTTGTTTGAAAGGGTTTACTTTCTAGTTGGACTCATTCTCAACACGTCAGGATCTGATGATGGGATCTCTGAAGTGGCCATTATCAACAAAGGGAATTTATCATAAGTACTCTCAACGTTGGCGAGTGTACTGTGCATATATAGAAACGAGTTCGGCCACAAGGAAATGAAATTCCTCGTAGCCAAATCAGTTTGGCGAAATAGTTTGGCCACGAGGAAAAAGGGTTTTTTTCGAGGGTGGACATAAGAAATCTAGATTAAGGTAGTTGAGCGACTATGACGAAGCACATTTAGGTTTAAATATACGACTATGACTCTACCGCGGCGTTTGCTTAATTGAGAAGTGGGACTACATAGCAACATAAATAGGATCACTTAGGAGAAGTATAAAATAAATGTTAATAAAACAACAGGCCTTGGGGGACGCCTATGTCCAGCAGTGGACGTCTTTCGGCTGACATGATGAAACAACAGTTATCGAAAATTAAAAAAATACACGATGTATACTAACGTTACGTAGAGCAGCATTAAAACCCCGCCTTAAAAGCGCAAAAAATGAAAACTTCTTTTGAAATGGTAGGTTGGTCAGTCCAAGTGAAGTTAGCGTTCTACCGGAATACCGAATTTAATGAAATAAATATAGAAAAGGCTTCTTCTCCTTCTTTAAATTAATGGCGGTCCACCAAGTGATTTGGCCAGTGTCAGTGTGAGAGTATAATCAGTAAATAGAACACTAAATCAAATTAACAAAAGTAAACGGGGAACGGTCAGTTTTTGTAATTTTTTGACTATAAATCGAAGAGAACATACCAGAGAATTAACAAAAACAATTGTAAAAAAAAAACAAGTTTAAAACAACTGGTTCAAAACCTAACCTAACCTTTTTTTTTGTTAACTGAGTGGAAATCCATTTACGCATCCTCCCAAGCCTGGGGAAGGCTGCAATGGGAGGTATGACGGACTCTCAAAAGAACTACCGTCTAACACCACTCCGGCGTTTACCTCCCCTTCCGGTAGTGAGGCGCCGCGGAACCGCTAAAAAGCTTTGCCCACTAACGCGCCTCTCGGATTGCTCCGAAGAGCCCCCCCTCTCCGCCTAAGGAGGAGACGGCTGTGAACAGCCCACGACCGTCAACCCAGACCGGTAAAGCCGTCCAATGTGAGCCTTGCTCTACAAGAAGTTTGGGCGAGCAGCGAACCGAAGTCCACTGAGTTCGCCTTCCCTTCAACGGTCTGCCTGTGGTGGATGGTGCTGCCGGATACGTGATGGACACACATACCCTTCAAACACACTCGACCACAGCTATCCCACCAATAACTACAGTGCCCCCCGGTATTCCGAAAGACACGTAGAAGAACCCTCGGGTTACATGGGAGTACCTTCAGGGCGAAGAGCCACGCCCCGTGCGCTGTCGCTTCCGGTAAACCCAGTCACCAACAGCCAACCTGACAGAAGGTAGCTGTCCAGGGCGGAAACCGCCCCTTTCAACAACTTCTGTCTCAGCCCCCTCCAGATGACTGGTTAAGCTTTCCGGGAACAGAAACGGTCTCGTAGGCACACGCAATTAACCCTTCAAGCTACCCCAGCCACCAATCTCCAAAAGGCGACAGAGAGAAGCTGTCAAGGGCGGAAACGGCCTCGAAGGCACACGCAACCACCTTTTCCAACGACCTCTGTCGCCGCCTCCCAAGGGTGACGAAGAAGCTTTGCCGAGGAAAAGGAACTAGTGATACGTAGCAGTATTTAAAAAATAACTTCTTTTAAAATGGTAGGTAGGTCAGTCCAACTGCATTCGGTATTTGGTTAAAAATCAAATCAAATAAAATTCAATCCGCTGTTTGAATACAGGGTTCGGTCGTAATGGAATAAAGGCTTGTAGTGCCAGTCAATAATACACTGGTTAACATTTTAGCCTGATTGTGATTGTGTTGGTAATTCTATAGCTCTGCCCACCCCACCCTGGGAATGAAGGCGGTTCTATGTTCTAATCCTTTAATAATAATCGATAAAATATAAATAAAACAAAGTTTAATTAATACAAAGACACAATATCATGTACATACAACAATAACTATCGTCTGTTCCGTGTCGCCTCAGAGCATTCCGAACCCTTTGGAATAGCTTATCGCCTTCATGAGTCTGTCTTCCAGTTTCTGCTTGGTGTCGTACTCGGGCAGCAGCAGCACGTTGAAGCAGGTGTGCGCGGTGGGCAGGCGGTCGGAGTCGGGCCCGTTGCGCGCGATGACCAGCTTGAGGTGGCTCAGCCCGCCCACGGGCACGCGGTCCGAGCCCGTCGTGAACTGCAGCAGCTTGCGCTTGTCGTCCAGCGGCAGGCTGTGCACTATGCTCCAGAAGTCCTTGATCGTCTGCGACTCCGACGTGTAGCCGGCGTCGTACTCTGTTGACTTTTCTAGCTCGTTGAAGTCGAAATTCTGGAAACGCCCAAATTGTGAGTGGGTTATTAACTTTATTACAAGTGTCACAATGGTAGTTGTCAAATATTGTAAGTGCATCCTACCTCGAACTTGAATTATCTTGCTTATCAACAATTGTTTTACTAGCCCATTTAATTAAACAAGGTGCCCTTGCCGTCCCCGGGCAGGTCTAAATGGATCGAAGCTGCTACAGATTTTTCATTGTCTGTAACTAAAGCTAAAGATGAAGCTTCAAAAAGGTTACGAGCGAAGAGCGCCGCTTAAAATCGAAGCTTCGGCACTATTCCACGTGATTATTCCTCCGTGGTACGACAGAGGCATACCTCGTATGTCCGATTTTCAATAAAAAAAAAACTAAACTATCTATGACTATAGTGTATTTCTATGGAACTTGCTAACTATGTAATCAAAAGACTAAAGTTTGTTTTGTCACTGTTTCTCCTTGAATTTTCACATCACCTCATCAAATACCATTGAAACCATAAACTATTGAAACGGTAATTATTGTAAAATACAAAATCACCAAATATATTACTCTATCTTGGATATTTCATTAAAATTTTAAATGGTTTCATAAGTTAGGTTATTAGGACCTGATGGAATGACGTTTTTGTTTCTTTTAAATTCTACAATTGTCTATGATGGGTAGTGTTGTGGCTGAAGTTGGCGATATATAAAGGCATACACACATTACCTAACTCACGCTGATCACACTCACAGATGATATAACGGCACCTTTTGTAATAAATACTGGTGATCTTCAAGTACCGATTTTTCTTCAGATCGTGATTAAACAAATTAGAAATAAGTAACTACTTGTTTTTTACTTTCGGTATTTTATTATTCGATATGGTTTGACATAAGTAAAGGAGAATTGCCCATCACTAGTAAATGGGCATTTCTATTTTTCCTTGTAGTCAATTAAAAAATTGTTAACGCAGCGTTAAATTAGTCCATTTGGTAACGCATTTTTTTAATGCTTAAATTTAAAAATATACTTCTTGTTAAAAACTTTAATAGATTTTTGTGATTGATCTATTATAAAGGTTTTAACAAGAAGTATATTTTTAAATTTAATCATAAAAAAAATGCGTTACCAAATGGACTAATTTAACACTGCGTTAACAATTTTTTAATTGACTACAAGGAAAAATAGAAATGCCCAAATTCATCATTCAGAGACAATTTCAATATGGCGGTTTGTTTACATAGTTAGCAAGTTCCATAGAATTAGACTGTAGATGTCGTATTACGGGCTAAATTTGATCCTGATATATCTAATCGACGATGATGATAATGATGAAGGTGGTGATAAAAAAACACAAGATTTGAGCTTGTAATATGGGTCCCAGACAACGATAAACAAACGTATGCAGAGAAATACATAGAAATCATCCAAAACTCAAGAACAAATACTCGCACTCATCACACCATACCGAGAATCGAACGCGGGATGATGGTGATAAACACGACTATAATAGGCTAGCTGAAAGAGGAAAGGAAGCCAAAGCTGACCTTGCTCCCGCAGACGAGCACTTCGACCTCCTCGGGCCTGAAGAGCGCGGTGAGCGGGCTCTCGTCCGTGACCATCACGAAGCCGCGTCGAAACGCCTTGAACTGCGTCTCCATCGACTTGTTTAGTAAGTAGTCTGCGTACAGGTCTACGAACTCCTAGAAAATTCAATCGTTTTAATTAGTCTTTCGTATTTTTAGTATATTGTAACGTAACATTTCATTGATGAATAAACAAAACTAAACTACCTACTTTTATAAGCTGTCGTACAAACTAAGTAGAATATTATATTCTTACTAAAAAAAGTTACACCTTACGAATACCGGAGATCATACCTGGATCGCTCCGCTGACTATCTTTACCATTGATTAACAAACCTCTTCACAAATAAAAACACTAAGTTTTAAACAACATACCTTTTTATTCCCTTGTGTGACGAATATGTTGTCTCCGTCCTCCTTCAACTCGGCGAACATGACATTCCCAAACACATCGCGGTAGCATATCTTGAACGTCTGGTAGTAAATCTCTTCTAGATCGTCCCCGCTGTACTCTAACATGTCTTTTAGACCAGCATAAAGTACCTGGAAAGATGGTTTCTGTTTAGAAATATAATATGGCTAGCATTTCCCCGCTACTTCGTCCGCGTAAAACTAGCAAATTTTACTTTTCCTCGACTGAGATGGATTGTTTGCTGAATTTATCCAAATGCGTTCCGCGGTTCACGTGGGATTGAAACGTCATAATGTTCTTATCTTTTAGTTTCAAAATAATTTCATGTAAAAAAGAGGGGTGTGTGTGTTAAGGTGTGTATCTGTATATCTGTGTGTCTGTTTGTCGCATCGTAGCTCTCAAACGGATGAATAGATTTAGACTTTTTTCTTCAAGCTAATTCGATCAGAATGGTTTTAAGATAGGTTCTATGAAAATCGATAGAGCCGTTGAGGAGATATCAGGTCTGAAATGGTCGCCGTTATAACGGTTATTTTAAATAGTTATGTACGTCTTTTATGTTGCAGTGTCTCTCAATTATTACTTTTAAGTTAGAGTATTGAGTTAGCGATCTAAACCGACCCTGAACATACCGGGTTCCAGTCAGCCAGGTCCTCAAAGGAGCCCTTCTTTCCCATGAGCTTGCGGTACACGACCATGGGGAAGTTGACCGGCAGGATGACGTTGTTGTAGATGGCGAGCCCTAGGACGATGCCGATGAGCGTGAACTGTGCCTCTGTCTCGAAGGACAGCGGGTTGAACCTGGAACCAAACATATTTATACAGGGTGTCCTAGAAACCAACGTCAACCCGCCTAGGGCTGATAGAGCAGCTCATAAGCTATCGATTTAACCCCCATGTATGTTCAGCAATTGTTATTAGTTTCCGAGATATTGATCATTTAAATCAGTGTTTTTGCCATTTTTCCTTATGTCCGTGGTACGAAAAAACCCTAAATTCATGTATTAATTCATATTTTTTTTTGTGTTTTCTTGCATGATTAGAATCACTGTAAAACAAGGAAGTTTTTAAAGCTACATGCCAATTTTTTTTTCATTACAACTTTTTGAGAAAACACACAAAGTTGGTTTTTCCATACTTGGTGAAAAACAGACGCGGGGTTCTCTTAGTATGGAGAAAGTAACTCTGTGCGTTTTCTCAAAAAGTTGTAATGAAAAAAAAATTGGCTTGTAGCTTTAAAAACTTCCTTGTTTTACAGTGATTCTAATCATGCAAGAAAACACTGAAAAAAATGTGAATTAATACATGAATTTAGGGTTTTTTCGTACCACGGACATAAGGAAAAATGGCAAAAACTCTGATTTAAATGATCAATATCTCGGAAACTAATAACAATTGCTGAACATACATAGGGGTTAAATCGATAGCTTATGAGCTGCTCTATCAGCCCTAGGCGGGTTGACGTTGGTTTCTGGGACACCCTGTATATTTGATAAAGCATGAGGATCACACATAACAGTACAAAACGCTATAGAAAACAATATTGTTTAAGCAATGACCAGTGAGGCTAGACAAGTTGCTTAACGCTAACGTACACGATTTTCGAAATCTGACAAATTGACGTAGGCGGGCATTTCTATTTTTCCTTGTAGTCAATTAAAAAATTGTTAACGCAGCGTTAAATTAGTCCATTTGGTAACGCATTTTTTTAATGCTTAAATTTAAAAATATACTTCTTGTAAAAAACTTTAAGATCAATCAGAAAAATCTATTAAAAAGTTTTTAACAAGAAGTATATATTTTTAAATTTAAGCATTAAAAAAATGCGTTACCAAATGGACTAATTTAACGCTGCGTTAACAATTTTTTAATTGAGTACAAGGAAAAATAGAAATGCCCAGGCGACCGTCTGAGAGCTACTCTCTTAGATGTTAGTCTGATAATATTCAGCAGACGGTCGGAAAACGATATATACATCGGTTGTGGGCTGCCATGCATGACCGCCCGAACCGAGGAGTAGTGACAATCAAGAGGCCTTTACCCTGCAGTCGGATGTAGACTGTCATAATTAATGATCAAAGTCGGTAAGGGCTTTAATTATTTAATTATTAACTTTTCAATGAACTTATGCCTTAAAATGGTAATGTATGATTTAAATCCAGATTATTCATATTTTGGAAATATTATAAGTGCATTGTATAGTCAGCGTCAAAAGTAGATCAGAACTTTTGAACCTTTTGTAGAGGGTCCAGGGATTTTTTTTCTCTTTTTGTACTACCTTACTGCGACTTGTCATTTCATCAATATTCTCGTATTGTGCCATAGTTACAAAAAAAACCCTAGGAGTTTTGCGTTTTTCCCGCGACTAGAAAGCCTTCATCGCTTATGAAAAAAAAAAGAACTGGGATAAAAAGTATCGTTATAACTTTAACCATTCACTTTGCCTTGCGATTCTTGTGGCGAAGTAAGACTCTAGATCAGATTGCGTGTATAAAGGATTCGTATGAACTAAGTAAAGCCCTCACCACACGGTCCCATTGTCTATCTGTTGCGTGAACATGCCGTAGTCAGGATTGAAGATCTCTTCCACTATGAGCTGGAAGAACTCCTTGCTGACGCCGCCCTCGTCCAACCCCTGTTCGCCTTCAAACTCTACCACTAGCTGTTTCTTCAGGTCTAAAGCTCGCTCCATTGCCACCATCTCCAACTGGATTAAGGAGGTAAATTATACACCATCTATTCAGGTACTGTAATAAAATGTAAACAAACCACAGAAACAAGGGAGATATGTTATGGGGGCGTGGTTCGTGACGCCTCGATATGGTCAAAATGACCATATCGGCACGAGGCGTGTCAAGCGTTGAAATAGTCACCCACTGAACGCTGTCAGTATAGAAGCTCCGTATAAATGATAAAATGACTATATGTAGCGTGAAAGTGTGCAACAATCGAAGTGCAAACGTTAATATAAAATCAAAGGGCATAACTTACCACCGGTAAATTTAGTTTTTAAGCATTATTTATATTTTTAAATGAATATTTTATATTTGAATAGATTTCAGAGCGTAAGGTTGTGAAAGTTGTGTTGACGTGATTTCTATCGACTATCGATAAATGGCTTATTCTACAGCTATCAATAGAATTCAATGTGTTAATAGTTCTAGTTATTTATCACTACCAAAACACGCTTAAAACAGAAGAAAAATAATTTTAACAAATTTTCACGTTATATTTTTTTTAATTTTCTTTACAATATTAACGAACGACGAAGGACTCTAGCAATTCAAATATAAGTAGACGAATCATACAATTAAGATAAAAATAAATTAACCAACCACAAAGGCAAAGGGCTCTGGCTCAGTATTGAGCTGTGCTTGCACACAGCGCTGATTGACAGCTCGCGCCGACTCACTCTCAAAAGGATTCAAGCCTAAAGGTTGGATGGTAGAGAATGCCCCAAGTATTAAGTCTATCCCTCTGTTTTAAGTAATTTGTACCATTTATGAAATAAAGTTTACATAATCAAGTCGGTAAACTACTGGTTTGTCCCAAACTGAGATCTCGTGACGTGACACTCAACCGAACCCATTTTATTAGTGTATTTGTATTAACATCATAAAGTCCAAGTTTACAATTTAGACTTTTATGTACTAATCATAACGAAAATCTTTAACAGCTCCAGAAAATTTAACCATTGAAATTCAGCAATTTTTTTGTTACTTTCTAACATAGGTATCGTTCCCAATTTAAAATCTTATGTATCAATTTTACGCAAACCGTATTCTTGCTAATAAAATATTATTCTATTCTAACAATAATATATTAAGTTTAAATGATGTTATTGTATTTACCTAGTAGTAAAATAATAAAAATAGTACTTATTGCCTGTAAATTGAATAGTACCTATATTAACGTTGCAAACAAGTTTGAATTGTTTATCGATATATTTTGAAACATTCCTTGTGGCATCCCTAAGTGGACGACAGGAGAGAAACGCACACCTCTTGAAAAAAGTATAACTAGATGTCGCTGTGTGTGGGTAGTCCTTAACCTGCTGAACATAGGGACTACTATCTTAGCGCCATCTAGCTCTGAGGAATTAATTAATTACTCGTCGCATAGATGGCAGCTAAGTGACGAGTAAGCGCTACCTTACGTTCAGTGACTGAACTACGATGGAAAAAAAACGATCTTTCAGCATTTTTCAACCTTGAGAACTTAGTATAAAGCTTAATTTTCTGCTACTATCAAAACTATGTTACGGCGTTTTTAGTTCGTAAGCTGTGACCAATTATGAGGAGGTTGTTTTTGTAGTAGTTAATAGAGCGTAAGCGTAAGACGCACACATGTTTAAAAGTGGCGACACCGGGTCTTGTACGAATTGGCGTTCATGACATATCTCCCTTGTTTCTGTGATCTGTGAAACAAACCAAACCACGTTGCTCTGTTCAATCGAAAGTGTTTTTTTGTTTACATTTAATTAAATATCTAAACAAAAGGAGTATGGTTAAAAACAGGTTTACGAATATATACTGCATTTTAATATTCTTAGTCATTAAACGGTTTGTATGGTATTTGCCTCTTTACCAGATTAAATGCAAATACGGTAAAGTAAAAGGGTATGTCTAAGCACTGACCAGCGCACCGCCCGCTGTCTGCTTAAGCACTGATCAGTGCAAGTTCACATTATCAACATTTTATTCTTAATTTTATATGATAATAGAATCTAAAATATTTGAATTTTTCCACTCCCTTTGAACCAATAAACCATGGACCATCATTCGTCGAAATGTATGTGATTTTTCAGTTTCATTGAGGTTATGTAAATGTTGACGATGCGTTTAGCCTAGTTGGTAGTGACACTGCCTACAAAGCTAGCGGTCCCAGGTTCGATTCTAAGTAAAGACCAATATTTCTGTGATGAGCGCGAGTATTTGCTTCGGAGTCTTTAATGTTTTTGAGTATGCATTTCTCTACATAACTAACTATGTTGATCGTTAATTAGTATCCATATTAAGTACAAGCCCAGAGCTTAGTTTGGTATGAGCTTGTCCCCTGATATTTATCTATACTATATTTTTTTTATGTCGTAGGGAAGGCAAACGAGCTCACAGGCCCCCTGATGGTAAGTGGAAACTGTGACCCATTGACATTCGCATTCACAAGACTGCAAATGCACTGCCAACCCTGAGGACTGAGATGGAATGCCTCTATGCCAGTCATTTCACCGGCTGTCTTATCCCCAAACCGGAACACAACAATACAAAAAAGTATGTCTGATCGATCAATATACAGGGTGTCTGGAAAACCTTCGGAGAAATTTTAACTGTAGTGTAGATAGGGTGGATGATTTGGATCATCCCTATATTGGTAACTTTTGTTTAAGTTAATATTTGACTGAGTTACAGACAGATTTATCATCGACTTTCCTGACGATGCTCTCAGTGTGCCCCATCTTAACTGATTCATTCATAATATCGTCGGTGATACTGCAAAACCGCGTAAGTAACAAATTTATGATAGAGCAAAATAAACCTTACGGTCTTATTAAAAAGGTGCATTTTGCTCCTTATTTAAAATGTCACTTACGCGGTTTTGCAGTTTCACCGACGATATGTGTCACAACGTAATGTAAATAAACAAGTTGTTCCTTATGAACAATGTTTCCAATCATGGTCAAAAGCTCCATGGAGTTTAGAAAACTGACACATTATCCTGTAATGTGAATGAAAAGACGGTGTCTGATAAGGGCTATTATGTGAAATAATCTAAAACTGAAACTTACGATTATGATTTTTACTCACACTTTTCTCACACTCACACGGCTAAAATAGCACTTGCCCTCGTAGGCACATTACTTCTTTTACGAGATCATGAATCATGGCTGTATTTCATTGATTTGTACCACTATCAGGGCTTCCGACGAATAAAAAACACAATAATTAATTATTGACAATTTGACATATTATCTTTTTAAATCTTGGACCATTAAAACTCTTTATGAAAAGAGTTTTAGGTTTCATTTGTAAACAAAAAATCCTACCTACACATTACGTTTTATCAAAATTACATTTAAAGCTGGCATCATACATGTTGTTGCTAGATATTCGTATCATAGAAGAAAGAGAAAAATAGGATCGCTTTGTAAGAAGAGGTCGACGTGATTACACTCTGTGGTAAAAACCCTTAAAAGAAAAAGGCCACTAAAGCCGGCTACTCACACACCTGCTGCAGGGGCAATATGGGAATTGGACCCTTGATTGCCTCCTTAATTGTGATGTGTGTAGGCAAGCAGGAGCAATTTTTAGATGGGGCCTGCGGCAGGGCGGCAGGGGCGCAAGACCTTCCTAGCTCCCTAGATTGTGTCTACCGCCCTGCAAGGTTGCTGCGTGTGTAGTAGGATTGGGGCAATTCCAGTCAGTTCATTGGTGACAACCGAGCGGAGTGGACAAAAATGGAAAAAATGGTGTTACCATAGCCAGGACCTCTTCAAAAGAATCAATATCCATTCGCAAAAAGTTTCTAAGATCATCTACTTCCAATTCTTTCATAATATTCATGTGGTACAATTTGCTTCGTTTCTGCAACCAATTCTTCACCCAATATATTCTCTTCCTTTTTTTTTGGTAGCACCACAGAAAGTGCCAAGGCGATACCAATCCTCTGGTGTTTCGACAATACAGGAGGCTTTCTCGTGGACGTGCGTTCAGCGGGACTATCAGTTACACACTGAACGGCAGGCTAGTGTGTAGAGAACAGCCTAAAATTGGTCCAACCGCCGTGCGACCGGTATTGCCCCTGCAGCAGGTGTGTGAGTAGCCGGCTTAAGGAACACCCAGAAAATATAAAACGTGGACTACAATCACAATCAGTCAAGGAAGCGATGTCACAAGCGAAGCGATGTTTGGTTTGTGGTTTGTTTTGTTTACTTGCATGTGATGTGACTTCACATCACACTCACAGGTTATAAAGTATTTCTAACATCACATAGCGTTTTTGCCACAGATTAAATTTCAAAAAAATTTTTATTATTTCGTGTAATTTCCAAAAAAATAGACATAATTTAATGTGAAATAAAGTGAAATACGTTATTTTACGCTAGTATCAGATAGGATGACCACAATTTGTAGTATATTTTCAATGTTGTCAAATAGCCTATTATAATCAATTATGCGACGACCTTTATATCCATCGACAAAATGTTTTGCACTTGGACTTTTGGCTACTGCCACAAATACCATGCGGATCAAAAGGAAAGAACCAGCAGCCAGCAGCGCTTTCTCCCCGTCTGGTTGCCCTGAAAATCAGCGCGTGCAGCGTCACGGCATGTCTGACACTATGATGCTGAGTAGCACCCAATTTGGTGCATTATTATTTTATAAAATAGTTTTAAGGTTTTGTTTTAAATTATTTTCTCACTGTATTTAATTTAATTATAATTTTTCTGTGGTTTGCACCAATAAACGATTTTCTTTTTCTCCTTTTTTTTCTTCAATACGGAGAGCAATAATCAGATCGTTCAATCCGTCTATTTGAACTTTGAGAAGTCTATGAATTTATGGCTGTCATTAGATGTCAGTGTTAAATTATGTTATTTTCAATATTCACGTCTTCAATATTTTTGCTGTAAATCAGTTATATGGGCTACTTTAGAGCGGAAAACAATGGTAAATGGTTAGATCTCGACAGTAAAAGACGGACGATATGATCAGTCTCGGCAAAACATGAACAAGAGACCTAGTGATTTCACATTTAAAACCAATTAGTGTTCAAATTGCAAAAACGAAAATACAGTAAGTTGCACTAAAATTACTCATTTATTTTTATTATAATGCTACCTTGATTTTTGTTTACATGGAGCGAACTGTTTGTTTACATGGAGCGAACTGTTTGTTTACATACCATGTGACAACGTATGGTCTCAGGTCATTGACCTCGGACATTGAATTTTGACGTAAGATACTACGAACTGTTGGAGTAGTATACTATCAACGTCAAAATGTCAAGGTCGAGATATCGGCTGCGATACATCAAGTAACAAAATGAATATAATTAATCCTTCTTTTTTTTTTACATTAACAGAAACCAAAATGAACCATACCCCCGTGATCAGAATCGTGCCAACTATTACCCCCCCAAATTTCTCCGAAGGTTTTCCAGACACCCTGTATAATGTATTACCTAAAGATCGTGGAACATTGTAGAAGTCCCCTCGCTCACCTCGACCAGCGCGTCGTCGATGAGGTGCGTGCGGCGCACCTTGAGCCGCAGGAAGGGCATCGGGGGCGCCGCGCCCACCACCGCGTGCAGGATCGACACGCGCCGCTCCGAGTACATCCGGATCCGGTTCTCGTAGTACAGCCCGAGGGACTTCGTCGCCGCCGTCAGGATGAAAGGGTATTTTAGGAACGCGAATTTCTTACCTTAAGAAAATAATTAAATCCTCTATTAGAAAATTAAATATCGAGTGTCGTTAGGATCATTTCCAGGGCTCGGTGTTTTCATAGCAAGGTAAGACGAAAGAGAGCTGTGGAGTCGACATTTAAATTAAAATTGAACTCTTCATCATACTCATTTGTTTATTACAATTAGAAATAAAATGTTTTTCATGTACATAATATTCATCTCATAATGTTATGAATATTAAAAGTGAAAGTTGCTAATCATATTATTATGAATATTACAAAAAAAAAGAGTAAGGGTTGATTTGTTACGGTTATATCGAGTCCATAGCTCTCTTTCGTCTTACCGTGCTATGAAAACTCCGAACCCAAGAAATTATTTGGTAATTTAATTAGAGCCGCGATAAATGAAACTGTGACAGTGTGAGTACGGTTCTTGTAAACTTAGTTCGAATTTCAAATAAAACCCTATATTTATTTTTCATGTCTCATACTCTATTGTTTATCTTTGGATATTGTTTATCTTACGGCCGAACCCTATATTCAATCCGAGGATAGATAAGGCTTACCTCGGGTTAAAATTTGACATTTGCCCATACAAAATGTGTCAAATTTTAATCCGAAGTAAGCCTATCTGTCCGCGGATTGAATATAGGGTTTGGCCGTTAGACGCTATTGCTTATCTTAGGGTTGAAAGTGATGTATGTCAACCCTAGGGAAGAAAAGTCATTTGAACTCTCATATAGCCGACGGTGTCATAAAGCGGTTCTTGCGTGAAACGGATCCTAAAGACAGTAAGAAGCCTAAGTAAAGTTAACAGAAATCTTAAACTCACCATTACTAATTTCCGTTTTATAATTAGCGTAATCCTTATCCATTTCTATAGTATCACTGAGAGGTTCATTGTAAAACTCTTCGAATGGCAGGTATGGCTTCCTAGAGTCTAGTACAATTACATCTAATTCAATTGCTGAAAAAAAGAAAATATTTATTTGAATATTTAGTTAACCCAATTACAATTATTTTTTAAAAGGATTGTGAACCTAAAAATTTCCATACATAATTCGATAACGTTTCTCTCTCCTTAAACCCGGTCCGATTTCTTGTAAAGAAACAAATAGAAAAAAAAAAAAGTTACAAACTTAGTTTTTCATAATAAATACAACATATTAAAAAAAACGTGGAAATCGGACTTGATCGATGAGGGTTAAAATCGTCCTCTCCAGTAGTTAAATCTGTATATTTAACTAAAAAAGCAACAATTTTAGCGTCTCTTCACAATTATCTTAAGAGTTAGAAATGAAATAACTTCAACAATCAGCCAATCAACAACAGCGGGCATCCGTCACTCTCGTACTTATATACGTGTCAGAAAGTGACGTATGTTTTATCCACATTTAGGGTACGTTCAGATGACAAGCGCTCAACGCGCGTTGAACGCGCGCTAAATTTTTGTATAGTGTTCACATGACACGCGCTTGCCAGACGTTGAACGCGCGTTGCCGCGACCGCCATGGTTCTTTCGTTCATGGTTGGTTCAGTCAGTAGAGTTCTTACATTTGTCGAAGATGAACGTAGAAATAGTTTAAGCCCGTCTCTTTAAATTCCTATCTGAATAATCGCTACTTGTCATGTCCCATATCGCAGGACGTTTCTCTATTTCGTCTATAAATAATTCCGTATTAAAAGCTTCATTTTCCATTTCGGACGATTTCTGGACGACCCGATGAACCCTAAAATACGTCCATCCGCGGCGAAAGCGCGCGCTCAACTGAACGGAAACATGGAAAACCAATGATCTCAAAGCGCGCGTTGACGCGCGCTGACAATAGTCGAGTGCTAGCGCAGCGTTCAACGCGCGTATTAATAAAACGCGCGTTAGCATGTGTACGGCCTGAATAAGTTGTTATGTAGTTGTAAACGCGCGTTACCAAAACGCGCGTTGAGCGCTTGTCATCTGAACGTACCCTTAGTCACGCGATAAACGCAGCCATATTAGGCTCCTAGATCTAGCGTACTCCGTACTTACGTACCGCGTGAGTCGGCTTGCATCACCGGGTGGTGACTTTTGTATGGGCTAGGTTGAGTGCAACAAATAGGCATTATACGATATATGGGAAGCACAGGGTTTTAGATACCATGCGGCCATGTTGGTACTGACCTAGTGGGTCTATGGGCTGCAGCGGCTTGGAGTTCTTGAGGGAGCTGAGCGGGTACAGGTGGTCGAGCGCGTCGCCCAGCGGGTCCAGCTGGCTGGCGATCACCATGGGCTCCTCGCGCAGGCTGCTCGGCTCCACCACGCCGGCCAACATGTTGGCGTAGTATACTATCTGCGGATGGATCGAGTTTTATTTACTACGGTCATATTAAAAACAAATGGTAAACAGGCCACTTGGAAGATTGGAACTGTCAAAACTTGACAAGTTCCAAACACAGGCAAAGAGTTTACAAAATGCACAATTAAAGCACTCATACATCTTCAATATTCAATTTAAGTTAAAATTTGTGCAGCATCAAGTAGTTCCCGGTACCTTCATAAGCTTCGTTGCCATGGTGACGCCCTCGTCGTCCTGCACCTGGAAACTGCGCGTGTAGTTGGTGGAGATGATGCGGAGCGTGATCAGCTGTTGCAGCGTCTCGAGGATGTGTCGCAGGCTGTCGCGACAATGCGCCGCCCACATACGGGCTAACTTGCCTTGAGCTGAAACGGTTACTTGTCAAAAGGATTGTGAAGCTAAAAATTTCCATACGAAATTCAATAACGTTTCTCTCCCCTTAAAGAAAGTCAAATTTTTACGATTTTAGAATATAATGTAAATATTAGGTAAGGTACGTTTCAAATTCCAAGAAAATATGCCTTGAAAAAACGGAAAAGTACACCCTAGTTTTTCATTATAAGTACAACATTTTCACAAACGTGAAAATTGGACTTGATTTGGGGGGTTATCAAAAAAGTATTATGAATGAACAAGCTTTTAGTAAAAGTGAACTTTCTGGCCTAGACAATGCAGTCGTTTCTTTAACGGGCTATTTTGTCTTTTGTATGCTATAAAACATAAACGAGTGAGTTGGTGGTGTTGGAAAGTGAAAATTTCCGCCCATAGATACCCGCAATAAAGAGGAGAGGAAGCGTAGAGGCATCGTTGGCATTCAAGAAAAGAGTACACGTTGTTTCTAGACATGCACTCTTATACTTGCTTTCATTTTAACCTAAAAAATATGCGGTAAAAGATTCGAAAGAATGCAATGCTTTCGTTCAAAATTTATTATTAGTAGACCGGGGTACCTCTTAAATTACGTACTAAACTTACTGGCAGTCGTCGACCCTCCCACCAGTAGTTCAGTTTCTCAATGTTTCAAAACACAAATTCCAGTACCTCTTAAATTACGTACTAAACTTACTGGCAGTCGTCGACCCTCCCACCAGTAGTTCAGTTTCTCAATGTTTCAAAACACAAATTCCAGTACCTCTTAAATTACGTACTAAACTTACTGGCAGTCGTCGACCCTCCCACCAGTAGTTCAGTTTCTCAATGTTTCAAAACACAAATTCCAGTACCTCTTAAATTACGTACTAAACTTACTGGCAGTCGTCGACCCTCCCACCAGTAGTTCAGTTTCTCAATGTTTCAAAACACAAATTCCAAAATTCCAAATAAATTATTTCAGCAATTAGTTTTCTATATAACATTTATATGACGTGAAAAAAAACAAACGTAACACATTCGCAGTCTCTGGATTGCAGTCTAAACACTAGTTTCTAGAGTGAAAATGTCTATGGGACTCTGTTTCCATTTGGCATCAGGTGGCCTGTGTCCTCGTTTGCCTACCCTTTAACAAATATAGCCTTACCTCTAACCGGTAGATGTTTAGCCGCGTGGCACAGCGCCGGCAGCGCTATCTCCAGATAGTCGCTGCACCCGAGATCCGGCACCTCGAACGCGATCACGAAGCAGTTGACGATGTCGTCGAGGCTCATCTTCTTTGTTATCCGCAGATCTATCTCCATGTTTTCGGCGAGCGTCGTCATGGCGGTCACTAGTGCTGAGCTGTAGTATTCTGATGGCACCTGATGTTTACATTTATTAATATTATATAAATAATCAATGTTTATGTTAATATATATAATGTACTAGCGGCCTGCCAGCGGCTTCGCCCCGCTGAAAATTTCTGACTTTCAATTCAATGTGATAAATGAAGAACCGCTCGACCGATTTGGTGCAAACTTCACATAAACCATCTACTAAACAGTCCGAACAAAGACTAAACATTTGGTTTGGATAGGTAAGCCGGTTCTTGAGTTATAAAATTACAACGAAAAATGGCATTGATTTTTATATATATAGATTGTGTAAAAGGAAACAACACAATGTCTTGATTATTTGAAAGTACAAATTAATAAAAGAAAAAAAGGGAAGAGATAATTAGGTAATTCGGCCATTCTACTTTTCGATGCCTAAGAAAACGTCCCTTAACGTGAACGTAAATTTGGAGTCATAATTTTCAACAAAACTAGATAATCTTAAAAATGCACACAATATTCGGATTCTGATCGACATACTTGAATATTTTTTATTTCTAAATTGGGTTGGGCTGTGTAAAAAAAGGCAATAATAGTAACGCAGTGGTCGTTATTCGTAAAGGGACGCTGAGACTGGTAACGAAGTGGTAATTTGAGCAGCAAATTCGCGTTTTATATACAAAAATGACAAAAATAGTGGGTAAATTTACAATATAACGTGAGATCTGGTTGAAAATTAATGTGGGACTGCTGTGAAATTATCTCAAGATATCTACAAATTTTTATAATGGATGTTAAATTATCATTTCTATTTTAGGTATCGAAAAGTAGAATGACCCAATTGACTAAATAAAGATAACAGAAACATCACTTTTCTAATAAATCATTGAATTTAGTAGTAATTATGAATAATGTGAATTTCAATCTTGCTAATTATTTTAGGACATCACAGCCAAAATACGGATTGCACTAGTAATTAACATAGATAATAAAAAGTCAAGTAATATAGATAATAAAGAGATAATGAAATCATTTTCCAATAAGAGCGCACGAGAGCTCACGAGAAATTATAACAAAAGGTAGTTTCAGTCAGGGACCGGAACCGCTTACTCTTTAAAAGGTTTTCGTTAGGGTATACAATTGACTGGTTTTTCCAAACCCTAACGATGCGATAAGCGTATCTTTGACTTACCCATATGAAAAGCTATCCCATACGATACAATTAATTCGACTAAGCGCTTACCACTTCCTTAAAACCCTCGTTAGGCTTTCCCTTTAAAGTGTTTATTGAACGGCTTCAAGCTATTTTAATCTCTACGCGCAGTCCATACAAAATATTTTTGCACTACTTAGCAATTGATTGGCTACCCACACACACAAGCTTGAAACCAACCAATCACACGAATCTGCGATACAGAATCAACGGAGAGGGAGAATCGATAGGGTAACACTAACGTAATGCTAAGTGCTTAAATCCGAAACCCTTACGAAACTGGTAACCTCACTGGTTGTAGTTTACTAGTTCGAAGCAGTTTCCATATCATAGGGTAACCCTATCGATAGGGATACGCTAACGTCTGGGAGAGCATATGATGTAGTTACCCGATCGATACACTTGGTCAAATAAAGGGGTTTTCCGGTCCCTGGTTTCAGTACGTGTTGCACGGAAGCCGTACAAGTTCAAGTTCAATTCATTGATATATGGCTACTGTCCCTTAGGGACAATTCTGCCAGTTTCAAGGTTGGAAGCACAGATCACAGAAACAAGGGAGATATGTTATGGGGGCGTGGTTCGTGTCGCCTCGATATGGTCAAACTGACCATATCGGCACGAGGCGTGTCAAGCGTTGACACAGTCACTCACTGAACGCTGTCAGTATAGAAGCTCCGTTTAAATGATAAAATGACTGTATGTAGCGTGAAAGTGTGCAAAAATCGAAATACAAACGTTAATATAAAATCAAAGGGCATAACTTACCACCGGTAAATTTTGTTTTTAAGCATTATTTATATTTTTAAATGAATATTTTATATTTGAATGGATTTCAGAGCGTAAGGTTGTGAAAGTTGTGTTGACGTGATTTCTATAGACTATCGATAAATGGCTTATTCTACAGCTATCAATAGAATTCAATGTGTTAATAGTTCTAGTTATTTATCACTACCACGACACGCTTAAAACAGAAAAAAAAAATTTAACAAATTTTCACGTTATACAAAATTTAATTTTCTTTACAATATTAACGAACGACGAAGGACTCTAGCAATTCAAATATAAGTAGGCGAATCATACAATTAAGATAAAAATAAATTAACCAACCACAAAGGCAAAGGGCTCTGCGGCTCAGTATTGAGCTGTGCTTGCACACAGCGCTGATTGACAGCTCGCGCCGACTCACTCTTAAAAGGATTCAAGCCTAAAGGTTGGATGGTAGAGATTGCCCCAAGTATTAAGTCTATCTTTCTGTTTTAAGTAATTTGTACCATTTATGAAATAAAGTTTACATAATCAAGTCGGTAAACTACTGGTTTGTCCCAAACTGAGATCTTGTGACGTGACACTCAACCGAACTCATTTTATTAGTATATTTGTATTAACATCATAAAGTCCAAGTTTACAATTTAGACTTTTATGTACTAATCAAAACGAAAATCTTTAACAGCTCCAGAAAATTTAACCAAAGAAATTCGGCCATTTTTTTGTTACGTTCTAATATAGGTATCGTTCCAAATTTAAAATCTTATGTATCAATTTTACGCAAACCGTATTCTTGCTAATAAAATATTATTCTATTCTAACAATAATATATTAAGTTTAAATGATGTTGTATTAACCTAGTAGTAAAATAATAAAAATAGTACTTATTGCCTGTAAATTGAATAGTACCTATATTAACGTTGCAAACAAGTTTGAATTGTTTATCGATATATTTTGAAACATTCCTTGTGGCATCCCTAAGTGGACGACAGGAGAGAAACGCACACCTCTTGAAAAAAGTATAACTAGATGTCGCTGTGTGTGGGTAGTCCTTAACCTGCTGAACATAGGGACTACGATCTTGGCGCCATCTAGCTCTGAGGAACTAATTAATTACTCGTCGCATAGATGGCAGCTAAGTGACGAGTAAGCGCTACCTTACGTTCAGTGACTGAACTACGATGGAAAAAAAACGATCTTTCAGCATTTTTCAACCTTGAGAACTTAGTATAAAGCTTAATTTTCTGCTACTATCAAAACTATGTTACGGCGTTTTTAGTTCGTAAGCTGTAACCAATTATGAGGAGGTTGTTTTTGTAGTAGTTAATAGAGCGTAAGCGTAAGACGCACACATGTTTAAAAGTGGCGACACCGGGTCTTGTACGAATTGGCGTTCATGACATATCTCCCTTGTTTCTGTGATCTGTGGTTGGAAGTGATCGGTGAAAATGTTTTAGAAAAGCAGATGTTGGTTCATCAGTTGAGGAAGCTAAAAAAGATTATATACATTAACAACAACTTACATTAGCGAGATATTTAAAGGCGCGCCGGCACGAGACCACGTCGAGCCCTGGGCCCTCCATGCTGTCCACATCCTTGTCGGGGTCGCTGGACGAACACATCGCCGCTGTCTCTTTTTTACCTGCAAATGTGGTTACAGATCACCACATACTCTACAAAAACGTACAGGCACGTATAGGCACGACTTCATTAGTGCAAGCCTGCAAGTCCGTTTAATTTGTTGCGCTACATAATACCATATTAACAGTGCAGGAAGCTTTATAATGGTCGTCTCAAGTAATTTACAATGCACTCTGTAGAAATATAAACAAGAATTTGATTTTTTCCACTTCACACATTGTACGTCAGTAAGCTTTATATTATGAATTGTAACTTGTAAAATGTATGAATGAATTAAAATAAGGTTGAAAATTCGAACGTTAATAACGACAAAGAGCAAGCTTTAAAAAAACAGACTGTAGATGCTAACCAGTGTTGAATCGTTATAAACGATTATTTTGGCGGTTTTTCGATTTTTGACAAAGTTGCGTTCGGCGCTCGAGGTCACAAACTTGGATTATTCATTAGGCCAACATCATAAACAAGTCTGCAAAAATTCAGAACTACCGGATTTGACGCACACTACCGATGTATAAAGTTACTGGACTATACATACATACCTTCACGCCTGTAATCCCAGAGTGGGTTAGGCAGAGCTACAGAATTACCTACAACTTTAAAAACTTGTTGATAATTCTGTAACCACATTTTGCACAAATAGGCTAAGATGTTTACCAGCGTATTAGTGACAGGTTGCAAGCCCATCGCCTAATAGTACTACAAGCCTTTATTCCCTTAGTCGTCTCTTACGACATCCACGGGATGACATGGAGTGGCACTATTATATTATAACCCAACAACCACACGGGGATTATTACAAATGTAAGTAAGAAAAACATATTAGGCTATTATTAATAGAGATAAACACCTTAATCCGCATAACTTAAGACAAAGGAACAAGCTTTTAAGCACATTTAGTAACATGAAAATGGTTAGTTCAGGGCCTCATCACATGGCGGTAAAAATATACAATAGAATACCACCGACCATTAGACTAATGGAAGAAGACAAAATATTTTATAAAAAGTTAAAGGATTTTCTAATAGCTAATAGCTTTTACACGTTGCATGAATTTTTAGATTTTAAGTATTAGTTATAAGTACATAGCTTAAGTTTGTGTAAATTAATAAACTTGTAAATTGCTGTGCCCTTACAGGGTTTATGTTGGACTATTCTAATAATTGTAACACCAATGTAACACATAAATGCAATAAATGATATGACTATGACTATGACTATATTATTAGTCTATAGTGAGTTTCGAGAAATGTGCCCCGGGTGATATAAAAGTTTCATTACTTGAATTCTTGATCCCAGGCATAACACCTGCTTAAAGATCTATGCACTGGCAAGTCCATAAACAATTATCGTTCAATTCGTCATTAAAGTTGACCAAAGAAAATCGGAACATAACAACTCCGCCGCTTAAGCTTTAAGTAGTACCTTTCGTTTTCTCTTCACTACAGGTCTCGGCCGGCGGCTTGCCTTGAAAGCTGCGCGCCATTATAGCAGGCTCCGTGAACGCCTCCCCGAGCGCCCGGATGAGAGGCTGCGGCGCCTTCGTCTCCAAGCACTCGTCGCACAGCTTTATGATCAGCTCCTCTGTCAACGGCGCCCCGTCTAGCAACGACAGAAGCAACTCGTCAAGCATGTTCACTAACAACACAGCGGTCTTTGATGGGACCATTCTTACTAGTGGAGATGCTCTGATAGAATGCGGTTTAAATGGGGGTCATTATTAGAGGATTATTAGCAAACGTCATTAGATAAGTGTCGTGCACTCTTTTGCAAAGACGTTCATTTAATGGGTATTTGTTAATGACTCGTTAAAAATATAATACATTTATATAGTGCATTAGGTAAATACGAAATTTTAAAACTTGGCTATTTACACTTACCTACTTATCACATACATGTACGTAATATAAAACTAGAGTATATCGCTGTCCCACTATTTCTGGCAAAACGAATGTACAGTAGTCGATGTAAAACATAATTAAGTTTTAGTTTAAGATACAATAAAAATAAAACATATTTGACGTCGACTGACCGTACCAGTTGATTAGTAGCCATCGGCTGGCTATCGCACTTCTACAAAACACCAAAAAAGCCGATGGCAATAGTACCTAGTACGTAATGTAATCTATTAACCACTTGTACGAATTTTCGTGTGACGGAAACCAATCTGTCAATGAGATATTCCCGAATGCACGCGGGACCCGCCGCGGTTCGGCGCTATGTGTGAATGACGACCCGCGCCGCTCCCGCGATGAAAACAACATGGTCGGTGCCCGACCCGCGCCCACCCGCTGTGTGAATTACGCTTATATAGCTGGTACCTACCATTTTTTTATTTAACATTTCATTTTCACACTGCAAAAATATACTGATCTGGTCTGGTCCTATTAAAACACACAAAATTATCTTATGATAATTAAAATGGAGTCGCAGCGTTTCTCGCACTAAGTAGATATAAAACATTTCAAGCCAATGCTGGCGGTTATTCGGGTGAAAGTCATGTCTTTGAATGTATTTATGTGTCTCCATTTTTAGAGCGTATTTCACAAAATGTACACAAACAAAACCATGTAATATAGTTTGTCACCAAATAGAAACAGAACACTGAGAAGTCACGCGGTAGTTCGTGATACAGCCACGTGGTTCCGTATGTTGACATTTATTGAGGTACCTAAACGTGAAAATATATTGCTACTTATCAGTTCTCGAATAACATAAAATCGGTGTTGCATTCAAAGTATTCATAAGCCTCAAAGATTTACATTCATATTCTAATAACACTACTTCACGAGCTAAACTGTCAAATGGAGTTGGGTTATAGATAATGCGCGACTTACTGTTATGACTGTTAAATCTGAAGTCGTCCTGAGATACTTTATGACTAGTTTCCGGTGTCTGCCTGGAGTGTGTTGCTGAGCTGGATGTCGGCTGTTCTGATTTTTCATCGTGGCTCCTTTTCTCTTTTTCCGTACATGCCATAGACGGGCTTTAATCAATGGAAAAGGAGTTCATATTCCGGTATCACAAAAAATATAGATGGAGAGCTGGACACCAAGAAAAGTGTAGTATTTTATAGAGCAACGAAATTCCTCCCAACCAGGTCGCAATACCATAATTTTTCATAGTTTCGGTAGCCTGGCAGCTGTTCATCAGTGGGTATTTTCACATCTTTTTTTTCACGCTATTTAATACTTTTATAACCAATTGTGTGGGATTATAAATGAAATGGCTTAAAACTGATTCTTAGAATATTATTAATATTTAATACATATCTGCCACTCGTTTACTTAAAGACACAAACTTTTTCAAAACACTCCAAGTTTGAGTATTAAATGGTAGAAAACATCTGAATGTATTTCTGTAAAATAAATGCCAAGTCATTCCGCAATACTCCTATATCCAACATCATAAAATAAATTTTGAAATCATTAATTTTTTTTTTATAACCTTACTCACCCCCACTGATGAACTGAACAGGCTGCTAGGCTTCTGAAAAAAAAAGAATGATGGTATGGCATCGTAATTAAGTGAGGTCTAATTGCTCTATAAGTTGGAACCCTTTTTCCGTAACCTCTGCCTTATTAAGGGTTAAACCATTATGCTTAAAATAAACACAAAGCATGAGTATAGGTATCGGAGCGTGAATCGAAGTGAATGATAAACACAGCTATATAGGGTACAAGTTGCAAATGAGGTAGTGAATTAATGTGATTTTAGTACACGACTGGATGACATGGACGGAAGAAGATTATTATATATTTGATTCATTTCAGTATTATGATATGATAAAGTTAAAGTTGTCCAACAATTCATCTCTTCTTGTTGAAGCTTTGGTCTTGTGATCGCAACGCACAGCTGCGGTACGCGGTGCGACGCAACGTCATGACTCATGAAGCGGCGTCCTGTCTGTGCGTTGGAGCGGTCTGTTGATTTTTCACAACCACTAAAGTAGACGTGCGTGATGTAAATTTTGCTTTGCTTGTGGAGGAACAAGAAGAAGAATTTATCGTACCTCGTGACAGAATTAGAAGTAGTCCCAATAATGTGTTTTTACGACGAAAAAGTGAAGGTTGTTACGAAAATTTTATAAAAAAGCATTATGGGTTACTTTTGGAACAATTACGGATGAACTTAATTGAATCATCTTCAAATAAAATCATTTTGTTTAAGCTACGCACACTGCAGTGATTGAACAAGTACAACGCCGCTGTGCAGTAAACCCCCTCCCCACTCTAACGTAACTGTAACTGGCCAATCTCAACGTTTTTAATACAATTACGTGTCCGACGCCGCATACCGCGTACACGACGCTGTGCGTGGCGATCACAAGACCAATGCTTATTTTATTTTTATTTTATTTATTGGTATTCAGGACAACAACAGCCGTAAATATACTTATTACATAGTGTTAGTTACATAAAAGAAGGCCAATAACATTCAATTAAATTGTAATGTACTTTTGGATTCATATACAATTATGTCCAATGGTATATGAAATAAAGTAAAAACGAATTACCTACAAACTTTAATCTTTAATAGCTACTTTCAATAAGTAGCCGCCTGCCAGCTACTTTTAATAAGTAGACGTTAAACTTATGATATGAGGATAGTAATGAAAACATATGAATAATAATTTGATATTTAAGAGATTGTTTAGGTATTTGATGCTGATTAATAGCTTTAATTGAACTTAATTTAATTTATTTTCAGATTGTCAGTAAGTGCGGTTTAAATCTTATTATACTTAAGTCAAAGTCAAGTCAAGTGTTTGTCAGAAACTCATTCAACAAATATTATAGGTCAGTTACCCACTAGTAGAATGAAATGCTGTCAAATTTTTAAGTACGAGTACCTACTTGATTTTTTTCACGTTGTTGAGAGTCCAAGAGGCGTTTCATTGAATGTATCCAAATACTTACCTACTGATGTAAACAATTTCTTGTAGGCACAAATAAGAACCGATAATGAGATAAAAAAAGTTTTTTTTTAAATCGCGTAGGTTTATTTACTATCGCGTTGGGATACAAAATTACTATTAATCATATTAAAAGAAAATTAAACAAAATTACATAAATAAAATCTTTTTAGACGACATCTCTAGCCGTAATATTAACATTGCTATAGGTACCAAAAAAGAACAGTAATTTCCATATTCTGCTGTCAATACATGACATGAAGCTGTGTGCGTGACCTCAATGCTCGTGCCGGTACCTATAACATCATATGCTTGTCTTAACCATTTTTAAAAGTGGTAGTTCTCATCTAATATCTTTGATCTAAAGGCAAGGTATCACATCCATCCTTGTTGTACATATCAATGTTCGTTATTAAGTCTCGATTTTGTTTTAAGTGCCACATGCTCTTTTTGAATAGGTATAAGGTAAAAGGTATTTTTAACAAAGGTTAACTTATAACGCCACAAGTCAATCAAATACAGAACTATATCACGGTATACGGCGATATTTTTTTGGCGACGTCTGATTGACGTCACGTCAGTCGCAGAGGGATTAAACCCTTGTAATCACACGTTACTGACCTAAATCAGAGTATTTGCTAACAGGAAGATTCAGACTTGCTCTTTATACTGTCTTTTAGAGCATTCATTTTTAATTGCCTTTTTAGTTACCAGTCCAATTTGAATTCACCAATATCCTGACAGTTTCAATATCGATTTACCTGGTGCTCGAGTCACAGGGTGATTCTGTGCGTGGCACCTTGGTGGGTAGACTGTCACAAAGCCGTGCCTCTTTGTAGAATAATTTTATGGCTTCTGCAGCTGCTTCATTTGGTGTCAAGTTTCTGGCCTGTTGAGAGACCATTCAGTTTCAACCAAGATCTATTAAAATGAGAATTTATTTTGATTGAGAGCCAGTGGCGGCTACAACGGGAGGCAGTGGACCACCATAGAACCATGTCATAATGACATCATCAAATCACGAGAAAGGATTTACATATTTTTTTTAAATATTGTAAGACAGGGTTCTCTAGTGGCTCAACAGTTAAAGTAAGTATTTTTAAATAAGTGAGTATAATGTGTATGTGTGTATGATAAGTTACTGTATTCTTAATGGTAGTACGTAACACTTTTTTTGAAAACCACCCTACAGGCAGCGAGCCACTACAGCACTCGAAAATAGGAAATAGGATGTTTTGTTTATAATTACTTTTTGTTTTTTTTTAAATTATATCCTGTATTTATAGATTGAATAAAATAATGTTTTATTAATTTTTAAGCGTTTGAACCAAGTCAAATGAAAACCTTGTTTGAATTCGCAGTCTTGTTTTTAACACCTACTCTGCCACGAAGTGTTATGCTCTTAGCCAATCACCTGCATTTGTCCGCTTTGTAGTGAACACTACCTACAAACAGTTATTTATTTAGAGAAAATTTACCTGACTCTAGCAATCCATATGTTTGTGCTGTGCATTGTGACCAGTTTGAAAAGTACATGAATGCAATATTTCTAACCTAATAAATTAATTATGTAGTCTCCGTTACTTGTTAGAGCAAAAGAGTAGTAAAGTTAGTATAAAAAAAAATCATCTTTTTTACACACAAGCAACTTTTTTTATTATGACCAGAGATTGGAAATTCAGTTGGATGTTTACCTAAAGTTAGTCAAATCCCAGATAAAGTCAAGCAAATATGGCACAGGCTTCCTAAAAATATTAATTTAATAATATAAGTTCCGGGATTCTGGGATCTGCTACTGATCCACTTTTTTTGCCATAACCTTCAAGGTTTCTTGATTTCAAATAACACCTTATTTTCGATTTCTGAAGCAACTATCCTTTTTAAAATATTTCATAATTATCGTAGTAACATCAAATAATAAAATATACAATATTAAAGTATAAATATGGCGTATATAGTTTATTTAGAAACCCAGTGAATTTTATTAATAATTTAAAATTCAGTCTGAATCCAACAACGCTGCTGTCAAAGTTTAGGTTAATATATTTTGGAATTTCTAATCCCTTATTATGACTTATTCAGAAATACTTTTCGATAGGTAACTTTAAAAGTTGCAATTCATTGTCAATGTTTATGCATGTATAATAATAGTTCCTTTCTTTGTTGCACAGAAATAACATTCTATTAATACTTTTTATTGACTACTCATGTGATGATAAATCAATACCTCCCCACTTGAAGCACAGTACTGGTTGTCACAGGTAGGGTTCCCACAGCCATCCAGCAGCTGATAGAAGTATCTTTCAATCAACTGTTTCGCCGCAGCCCGCTTCATAATGTCCTCACTGTGGTCTGAATGTTTGGCTGTGCATAAACTTGGGTTAGACAGATCTTCACAATCACTTGGGGCTGCGTTAGTGTGTGACGATGATGCTTCACTCCCCCTGAAATTATTTTAAAACATAAACACGTGATATAACTTCAATCCCACCGGTCATCATCCGCGTGTAAGAACAAAAACAAAAGGCGAAAATAGCAAGTAATGCCTATCATAACCTTGCCTGAACTGCGCATCACGATATAGGTTTATAAATAGAAATGGAAAATATCTCAACAAATATACATTAGTAATAACAAGAAATACGGAAAAGCATAATCATCCTCATCAGTCCAGAATCAAAATCATATTTACCTTGAAGCTTCGTCAGTTTCACTTTTTGAGTTCATAGAAGTTATTCTTTAAGTTACTAAATATCTTTTACTGGTTATACATAAATGCAATCCAATGAACTGGTACATCCGGCAATTAAAGGTTTAAACCAATGTTTTCATAACAATTAATCACACAAAAAATACCACCAATTATTCTATTCTATTCTGCGATCTGTCATCCATCCATTTTGAACATTCTGAGTTTTGGTCCATTATAGGTGCGCAATATTTTCAGCAAATACGTTTAACTAATATAAGCTTTAGAAACAAACGCAAAGAAAATAGTTCTAAATAAATTATGTAGCATCACGTAATATCTAATGAGAAAAACTATACTTCTTGAGGATGTAAAGGAACAAATAAAAAAGTAATTTGTAGCCATTTTACGTTAAATGGAACGCTTACCACAGCTTACACCACGATTCCACATGTTCACAAAAGAAAGATCCATGTAGGTAATTCACTTCTCTTAGTGTGTGGCCGCACTGCGGCTACACCGCCGCGGTTTTTAACCGCCTGACTTTTTAATCAAGTAAAACGAATGCAAGCGGCCGCACTGGGGGCTGATTATTTACTTGATATAAAAGTCACGCGGTTAAAAACCGCGGCGATTTAGCCGCAGTGCGGCCTTTGCCATACGTTTAGTTTAGTGCGAAAAGACACGAGGCGCTAATCCATATTAATATTATAATATTATAAATGTGAATGTGTGTATGTTTGACGGTCTTTCACGCTTCAACCACTGAACAGATCGAGATGAAACTTGGCACACATATTGGTTAGGTCCTGGAATAGGATGTAGGATAGTTTTGTCCTGGAAAATTGAACGATTCCCGAGGGAGCAACGATAAACGACTTCTTCGTGGACGTAGTCGCGGGTCAAAGCCAGTAGTATATAGTTATAATAAGGGATGGAAGTGTTCACCCCTGGAGATGATTAGGCTGCACGAGCGCTAGCAAGTGCGCCTATAGTCCGTGGGTGCAATGATACTATTATCCGAGTTAATGTCCACTGTAATTTTCTTTTTGATTTTTGACAGAGGAGAAAATTGAGAAGTAGTCTCTGTTGAGTTAGTTAACTCGTAGAGAATGCCTTAAGGCGTTAAATGCGCCGTTAGTACTTAATTTTATCAATGTACAATCAAATTTAAATAAGTAATATAAACAAAAGTGTTATTATAAAATCACTTTTTCTCTTGAGGTGGAAATATCATTTTTATCTGGCAATTGAGTGGTGGTAAATCTGAACAAGAGATATGAAGAGACATTTATGAACTCGGTCAAAATAAGAACTTATATATTTTAAAATGAAAACTTAAATTGAGTGGTGCCACGTTGATTGTAAATATTATTTTTTGGTATTGTTGCTCAAAATGTGGCACTTTTTGTAGCTGCATAAAATCTGCTAAATCAAATCAAATAAGTTTATTTGCTAGAATACAGTAATAAATGAAGGTGTTACAAAATAATATTCCAGTGTATTCAGCCCGCATGCAAGCATGCAATGCAAAATATTTTGTTGATTTTAAATCTACTTAACATGTCAAAAAAATAAAGAAAAATAACAATTCAAATAATAATATGGGTTATTATACATTTACATGAAATTTTAAATAATCTTGTACACTATAAAAACATTTATCCATGAGCCATTTTGTCAATATGCGCTTGAATAGGCTTCCTGGCGACTTCATTCTTTCTGGTAAAAGGCTATCTATGCAGCATTTCTATACACATGTTGTACACATTCCTACCATACATCGCCTTGTCGCAGCGCTGTCCATCTGTCTGTCACCTGGCTGCATCTCTTGAACCGCGAGAGCTAGACAGTTGACATTTTGACAGAAGATGTAATTCTGTTGCCGCTAAAACAACAAGTACTGAAAACAGAATTAAATAAATATTTGCCGTTTTTTGCTAATGTTGTATAGATAATGATACCCTTGAATGGGACCCTTCGTGAAATTTCAAGTAAATTCCGTATTAGTTTTGTACATAACTACATGCAACAGGACATTTTTTTAAGCTTTTCGCCTTTATTGTGGGTTAGTGGTTAGATGACATACTTTATAGATGGCGCTATTTTAGTATTGCTATTGTTACATTTCTTAAAGGTGTCTGTGGCGTCACTTCGAGTTATCTTACCTGTGACTTATGACAGTCAGTAACCTTTATAACCTGTGGACAGTAAAACGTCACAAACAAAATGTCACCTGTGTATGTTGTGAAATAGAAAAACTTTTACAATTAGCACGTTTATTACAAATAATCAATACAAATCAGAACATACTTAGTAACAGGCCATTTTAACCATAAGAAATAACAATGACTGAAGTTCTACCAGCGGAAGAAGTCAAGGCGGACCGAGTAGAATCTATTCTCGATGGATTTCAAGTGTATCCTTTTTTATAGTTAACTAATTTTGAATAAATATCTAATGTAATACACATTTGATAATTTGAAGTCTAAAATGCTTCGGTTTATGTTAGTATGTTGGTTTTCCGCTGAGTATTCAGTTCAAAAGATATGTTGTATAAACATGTTGAACTAACCATCAGGCAGGCTAAGCGGTTGTTAGCCATCTCTTTGTAAATAAATTAACTAACATAATGCCGTGGGTACGAGAAACTCTCTGAAAGTGAAATACACTACAAATATTCTAATAATCTATTAGTATTAAACTCTAGCCTGGCACTTGGCAGCTAATACAGATTTCTCTAGATCAATTTAAGGATCTCACCCTCATATACTGTTCACACAATTGGCTTGACCTGCTTATGAGTTTTATAATTTGAAAAGTGATTAGAAATAAGTGCGGAGTGACTTCTATAATATACTCACACTGAGCAAAATCAGGGCTTTCTAATATTTTATACATTTAAGTGGTTGGTGTTTGAGTCTAACACACACAACACTGGATTAGTTTTTGAACAATTATTATATAAACCTACATACATACCTTCACGCCTGTTATCCCAGGCAGAGCTACAGAATTACCTATGACTTTAAAACTTGTTAATTCAGTTACAACATTTTTTACCAGCGTATTAGTGACAGGTTGCAAGCCCATCGCCTAAATACTAAAAGCCTATATTCCCTTGGTTGCTTCTTATGACATCCACTTAAATTAAATTATAAAGGTTTATGAACTTATAGGAAACTCAAAAGTCATAGAAAGATGCCTTCTATTGCATCTTTTAGAGACAAGATACCCATTCAATGTCAGTTTATTTAATATAGCCCTATGTCATTCTTCTTTAATTATCTATTTAGTTGCATTTTCATCTATTTAAATATTTTATGCTAGAAAGGTGTAGCAATAGTATCATATGCATGCATGTGTGTGAGAGGATAGAATTGAAACAGGTGTATTATTTTGATTATCCACTTAACTTTTGATATAGTCAGTGTGGCCATGTTTTTCAACCTTAAGGTACCTAATTTCTTAACAAGATTTTACACAGAAACTGGATGAATCTTCGTGATGCAGACTCAGGTAAGTTGTATTAACTTATCACATGATTAATTTGCAATTAAGCAGTCAATATTGTCCACTTCATGTGACAGAACACAAAATCTTTATGTCGTTAGGACTTGTGTGCGTTATATATATTTTTCTTTTATGAAATTTTCCTGTTTCTGTATCTAAAAAAAGATATTCAAGTCATTATTAAAATAAAAAAAACTTTATAATGCCATTACGGCAAAGTCATTTAAAGCCACAATTTCAATTTTGCTGATTCAAATTCATTATCAGTGCCAGCGATGCTACAATTGCTATATTGTACCCCATAGTAGCATTTTTAGTCCTCTGTGTTGGCAACGCATTCGCAGTCTTAAGAATGCTAATGTCTATGGGTCGCAGATCAGGAATCAGGGACCCTGTGTGCTTGTTTGCCTTCTCCATCCCATAAAAAAAGAATCTGCTGCAAACGGTGGACGCACTATCGGGTTATTAGCACTGAATGTATTAAATATGTAAATTTTATTAACAATTACTGGTCTGCTCATTTCATTTCATATCTGACTCTCATGTCTGTAGAATTTCAATACAAAATTAGCAATTTCATGGAACAGGATCTGTTCAAATTTGACAGTATTAGGTATATGAGCACAATTAAAAAATGTAGTTTTATGGTACAACTTGGAACGCTGCAAACTTACGTCAGAAATAACACCTCTTTACATTGGACATTTTGTATTCCAGGTAAGGTGATCTGGCAGTATAATGAAGACATGTCAAATCCCAACGTGGAGCATGAAGCGCGCGTGCCCAAGCGCATCCTCAAGTGCCGCGTCGTGTCGCGAGAGATGAACTTTAGCTCCATAGAGCCTATGGAGAAGTTTCGTCTAGAACAGGTATGGGTTTGTCTTAGATTGGTTATAATCAAAGCCCGGACGACAGGAGAAATTATGTGTTGACGTCTCAATAGTGCGAGGACACACATTTTATAAGTCCATAAAATGTCGATATAAAGCACGATGTACCGTTAAACTCCTTCGCCTAGGTGATAAAATCCATTTCAGCCAACTAAAGGACCGTTCTAAATCTACTGTAGTAATCGGGGCAAATTTAAATAATTCATAGTGGTTATGAATTACTTCTGTACTACGGCAGTTCCACTTCTTTTCCAGATATCAAATTATTTAAGATTTTTAAAATTGAAACGCCAACGTTTTTCTTCAACACATTCTAATATAAATTAATTAATTTATATCAATAAATTTCGGATTCAAAAATTGTTCGTATGGATGTCGATAGAATAGTCGATATTTAATTAAGCACTAGTGAAAAGTGCATTTTTGCTCCCGTCGTCCGGGCTTTGGTTATAATCGACAGTCTCAAACTATGCTGTAGGGTTGTGCAATTGCCATGACATGAATTATTAAGAACAGACAAATATGCACAAGAAGAATGTAGTCAGAAATGGTCCCAATCCAGCATAATGCTGGCACAAATACACTCGCGAGCAAAAAAATCGACTCAACGACTTCGTCTTTGCAAAACCTGGCCCCATCAGTTGTGGAACCTGGCATGACTAAAAATTATACATTTTTGAAATCGTTACTTTATCAGCTTTCGTTTGATACCATTTTTTTCAAGATATTTTGGATGGGTCAAGAGATACTGGGCGGAGAACCCAAACGTGCAGCTTGAGTCGATTTTTTTGCTCGCGAGTGTACAATGGATTGGAGATGCTCATAATGTCATGCTCTATGTGGGCATGATTGAAGTTAAGCTTGAAGAAGAGAACTAGTTAATGGTTTAGTTGGATTGGTGTTAAAATAGGTTAAATAAAAATTGAGATATCATTACCCTTACTAATTCTAATCTCCATACTTGTGTCCAATCCTTACTATAAAAAAATAATAATATACTACTTATTTAAATTTATAGTGGTATTTTTGGTGGTTGGGTTTCCTCAGTCTTGGTCTGTATTGTGATAGCTTTTAAAAAAAAATGGGTCTGGCCGCAGTGCAGGCCTTAGAGCGCACTTAACCCAAGATCGCCCGTGTGCTTGTTTGTCTCCTCGATGCCATATGAAAAAAAACATATTTGTACCATTCCAGAAAATCTTGTTCAAAGGCCGCTGCCTAGAGGAGTGGTTCTTCGAGTTCGGCTACGTGATCCCCAACTCCACCAACACGTGGCAGTCCGTCATAGAATCGGCGCCGGAGTCGCAGATGATGCCCGCTAATGTATTGAAGTAAGTACAACATAGTGCTTTCAATCCACCAAGTGGCATCCCACGACTTATTTTACCTCAATTGACGCAACCATGCAATATCACTTTAAATGGCGGGAAGAAACTTCGTGGATGAAAACACTATATGAATCATAGCCCTGATGTGAGGACAAAGAGGCAAGCATATTAAAGATTAGATGCAAATCCTCGCTTGATAAGTACAATGACCATTACTGAAGCATACTCGTCACATTAATACATACTTATATGAGTGTCATACCAAAGGCATCGAAGTCCAGGTCATGTCGCAAACGAATGTAAACCATATTTCTACAGGTTAATTATGACTTGCGTGGGACAGTACCTTTACCTACTTGTGATGAAAGTGGCAACATTTTTTAAATTTTGGGTTTGTTGCATTGCACCTTAGTTACTGTAACATTTTTATTCACAAAAATGCATATATCTCAAAATCTAGTCTGAGTCGAGAATACTTTATACGACATTTCTAACTCCAAATTAACTCGGGTCGTTTGAATACTATAACAGGAAAAATCCATTAATTGAATCTCTCCCCGAAAGATTTATAATTAAGAGCGGTACGTCGAAAATCAAGAGCCGTCTGTCTGAGTGTACTCTATAATATTGGAACATTACAAATTTCGATTCAGGCGTAGATTCAGGGACATGACTACATGTCTTATGAGTTATGACGTTATGATTTTTCGCTGCTTTTAGCGAGATTTTCCCAACTTATTGGGCTATAAGTTAAATAATCGTATTATAATCCTTCGATTATGCTTAATGTGCATGGATAGCTCGGATGCGTAATTTTTGGTGTTGGGGACTGCGTACGCCCGTAGTCAAGTTATCACAAGTCGATAAGTATTTTTTTTATAGATTCCTACGCAAGTCCGCATTATCATACATCCTCAAGTAATTTTTGTGTATTATGAAGTTTATTAGTGTTGGTATAACAAAACTTTCACCTAACTAAACCTAGGTACTTTTACTTTACTAAAAGAGTATGGTTTGACTGAAAACCTGTGTATTGTTTGTGCTAATGTGGACCCGCGATCCATTAGGACCAAAATAATTCTGACAAATATTGAGCTTTCAGTTATCAGTATCACTTTTGTTTAGTGTTACAAGTAGGTTCACTAGGCCAGAAAGCAATTCATAAAAATGAAAAAAACTTTTATAATATGTTTTTTCAGTGGAAACGTCGTGATTGAAACCAAGTTCTTCGACGGAGATCTGCTGCTAACTACGTCCAGAGTGCGACTGTTCTACATATAAAATTCCTGCCTTTGAAACGCATTTACTAGTCAATACTTCTAACGCATTTAACAAATCAATAAATTGTAAAAAAGTATTCTGATTTGTTTTTCTATTGTAAAATGTTCGTAGTTCTGTTATACAGCCAATCCAAACTTTATTGTCAATTTTGTGTGCTGCTCTGCCGCGGCGCCACCATAATGAAAATCAATTAATTATATGGTAAAATGATGTACGTTGAACGTACACAATGTACGTATACTGTTTATGGCTGTACGTGTACTAGAAAACGAAATAATGGGCTTTGACTATGGCGCCGCTGTGGAGCATACTCTGTAGCGGCGCCACATAGAACTCTAGATAGAAATGATATTAGCTATTTTTTTCTTATGCAAAATTGATGTACGAATGCTGTTTATTGTGTACGTATTGAAAATAATAATTATTTATTATTGGTTTTATTTAATTTAATTAATTCCGCGTTCCTCCTAAACAGTATGAGCTGTAAGAGAGGTGCGCGGGTGAGCGAGAGGGAGATAGTGATATCCTTCTCGCGCTTCGCGCTCCCGCGCCCCGCTCCGATTTTCAATAATATTTTTGAATTGGCTTTCGTTCTGTTACTGTGTTTGTGCTTGCATATTAAAGTGAACAATAAGTACACCTATACTTTTAATTAACTAAAATAAAGCTGTTCTCATTTAATACCTACACTAGAGTACCTACCTACTACGTATTTTTCATGACAAATAAACTTGATAAAAAATGAAGTTTTCTATTTTATATTTATTAATCTAAGTTAACCTAACCTAACAATAAAAAAAAACGTAACCAGCTCTATTTTAAAAAACATCTCGTTTGCTTGGCTGTTCTTGATTTTTTCCTTGGTCCCTACAGTTTTATATGGAAATGTCAAAAAATTTAAAAGTTTATCGTAGCGGGAAAACTATCGAAGTTTACGAAACAATTTAAAAGTAATTTAATTGAAAACGGCATGTAAATTTGTTTTGTTGTGTAAATAGTTACATGTTGAACTTATAATGAAGCGTGCTAAATGCTTATCAGTGTGCCTAGAAGAACAAAAAGCTGTATTTCAGGACTATAAACACTTATTTGCAAATGTGAAGAAGTTACCATCAAGTGAGAGTAATGTTTTTAAAGATATTAGCAAGAAGCTATCATATCGTATGACACCGAAAGCATTGTATCTATCAGCTAAGAGACACATTGTTGATTTTTTTTGTGATGATAATCTAAAAGATAATGACGATTCAAACACGGCTGAATCAGTTAGTATTGAATACGATGTAAGTTCTAGTGACGATAGCAATAATCATATTGACGTTGAGTCATTTGAAGTTGATTCTGATTCTTGGCATAAGGTAAAGCCTATACTAGTAACTGGCAAAAGGAATGATATAAATAAGCATAAAGTGATTCATCAAAGGAGGAAAAGAATGCCCAAATCAAAGTGGACAAACATTTTCAGTGAATGGATTTGGTGTCACACGACTAATCGTTGCATTTGGGTTTTCAAATCTAGCTCCGTGACTGATGATTATCATATGAAATGTACAGGTAAATGTAAAGAATGCAATGGCAAAATAAATATTTCAACTACCGGAAATAGTAACAATGTTACATTAACATGTCTATTTGAAAGTGTCGACAAAAATATTATTCATAGATCAAAAGTTAAGAATAAATTGACTTCCCATGCAATGGAAGAACTAACTTCACAAACGCAAAACCAGTATCCAATTGTCGTGCGAAACAAAATGATTAATAGCTGTATACAAAATGACGAGAACCGTGAACCACCCTTTATTCCTAATTTAAAATCGTTGCAAAATGTAAGAAACAGATACGACAGTGCGAAACGTTTCCACAAAATAGTTGTTTTGGCCTTATGGATAATGTCTTTTACGGATCCATGGGTGAATGTCATCAGAACTGTTTCTTTGCAGCCATTTTTTGTTTATTACTGGACCGAACTTCAATTACATGTATATAAAAATATCTCTTCTTACGCACATGTTGTCCTAAGCATTGACGCAACAGGTTCAATTTTTAAAAAAATTTGCCCTCCTAATCCGACAAAAGCTTATGAAAGTAAACACTTGTTTTTGTACGTATTGATGCTGAAAGTTAAAAGTAATTCGGTGCCAGTATCTCAAATGATTTCGGCCACCCAAACCATGGATAATATCTTTCAGTGGTTAAAAAAATGGATCGGTGCAATGAAAATACCAAATGAAGTAATTTGCGACGACTCAGCCGCCATAATCGGAGCTGTTGTGAACGCGTTTACGAGATTTTCGACAACCCGGAAATATTTATCACACTGCTTTAATGTACTGGAACAACAAGAGCGTTGTCAACTCACTTGCTTTTTAAGGTTGGATACATCACACTTCTTGAAAACTTTGTATCGTTTGCAATGTTTCAAGTTTGTCGATATGCGTGTCAAGTATTTCTATATTAAATGTTTATTGCGACTGAAATCATGTACAAGTTTGCAAGTCGCGAAAACTATAATTCAAAATGTAGTCATCGTGGCGCTTCAGAAATTTGATAGATTTTTAAAAGACGGTAGCAAAAGTAAATGCGACGAAGCTAGATATATATTGAAGGATCTTGGAATCACATGTGAAGAATCCGTTAACATTGAAGACCATGAAGATATAATTAATACCGAAGAAAAGGAAGATGAAAGCTTTTCGAACGCCTTCGTTGTATGGTTTAATGAAATTGTTGATGCTGAAACCGTTTGCTCTGATTTGAGTGAAACAACAGACTTTGAAAATATATACTATTTGCCATGTTTTGTAAAATGTTTTCGCAAACTTGTGTTTAGATTACCTCTTTGGTCGAATGTAATGCTTCCATACATTCGAAACCCTTTAGAATCATCAGATGTTGCTAGTAGCAGTAACGTAGAGAGCTACTTCAAAAATATTAAAAGTTTATTGCTACATAGTAGAAGTGGATTGATGCGCGTAGATGATTTTATCATGAAACATACGGAGTATTTATCGGGAGAATTGAAAGCAGCAAATTGTGCCAATTTGCAAGGAAATGATTATAAAAAAGATGATAGAGATTTGAATAACAAAACAAACCATGAAAAAAAATATTCAATAAATGGTGACTTCACTAAAGAATCCGTGTTCAAAAACAATCCTAACTTAGAAGAAAACTGGCGAAACAAAACAGAGAAGCAAAAGACCATATCAGTAATCGAGAAAGTAAAGCCCAAAGTCAAAGAAAATGAAGTAATAATTATACCAAATGGAAATATTTGTACGTCAGGAATAAAAAATGTCATCATTACGAATACTTGCGCGTTTGATGCCATACTTAACGCTTTGGTAGTTATTTGTACTGATTATGCTAATATTTCAATGTTTATACATTTCTTGAATTCAGCATTTTGTAGACTGGTTTCTGCTTTAGTACATAAAGATATTTCTGTAAACTCTTTAATAAGTAGGACAAACATATTAAAACAATATTTCCAAATGATAAAACAAGGGAGTCTTGAATTGATTGATTGCAATTGTAACGTAACATATGTTGTAGAAAAAATTTTGATTCATGATATTTATAGTGCAATTCTCTCTAAAGTATGTTCTGAATGTAAAATGAGTATATCGAGAAAAATTTCGATTATTCCTTTGAATGTATTAATAATATCAGATAACGGTGTGGCGTCATTAAATCTATCGGCGTCATCGATGTTGGAAAAGGAAGTATCTGATTGTAAAAATAGTAATTGTACGGGCAAAGTATGCACAGAATATTTAATTTCAGATCACCTAATTTTTTTTGAATTGGATCTCAGTGTACGTCTGAGTGACATTCCAGAAAGCTTGTTGCTTTTAGACAAAATATTTGAATTAGCAGCTGTAGTTGAGTTTATTTCAATTGAATCCGGAGGTGTAGGTCATTATAAGACTCACTGCCGTCGTCGTAACTCTGATTGGGAGTGTTATGACGATATGGCACGTAAGGCTATACGAGTTAAACACAACATCGTAATTAATTGTCACCTGTTGATATATAGACGCTGGGAAGCATAATTAACTAGTTTATACTTTTAAAGCGATTATCATTGCAAAAATACTATGAATTAATACATATTTCATAGTATGTTTGTTTGCATAGTTATCATACCATCACCAAAAATCAAAACTATATAAACGGATCCATCCATCCATCCATGATCCAATACAAAAAAATAAAATGAAAGAAAATGTTTTTATTTAAAATTTTCAAATTAAATTGTACTGCAATATTATGTTTGTCTTTTTTTTACCTATAGTTTTAATTTGATAAAACATCTATAAACTCTTTGCTTGCTATCACTTTAATGACGCTAAAGACGCTGCAACAAATATATGTTTCTATTTAGCCCAATAATGATTGACGGGCAGAGAATGCCATAAGGCATTATAAAGTTAAAATAAAAATAAATAAATGTGTAGAGTTCATACAATACAGTAGCGTAGCGTGGGTATTAAATGAGAACAGTTTTATCTTAGTTAAAAGTCTATAGGTGTACTTATTGTTCACTTTAATATGGAAGTACAAACACAGTAACAGAACGAAAGCCAATTCAAAAATATTATTGAAAATCGGAGCGGGGCGCGGGAGCGCGAAGCGCGAGAAGGATATCACTATCTCCCTCTCGCTCACCCGCGCACCTCTCTTACAGCTCATACTGTTTAGGAGGAACGCGGAATTAATTAAATTAAATAAAACCAATAATAAATAATTATTATTTTCAATACGTACACAATAAACAGCATTCGTACATCAATTTTGCATAAGAAAAAAATAGCTAATATCATTTCTATCTAGAGTTCTATGTGGCGCCGCTACAGAGTATGCTCCACAGCGGCGCCACAGTCAAAGCCCATTATTTCGTTTTCTAGTACACGTACAGCCATAAACAGTATACGTACATTGTGTACGTTCAACGTACATCATTTTACCATATAATTAATTGATTTTCATTATGGTGGCGCCGCGGCAGAGCAGCACACTCAATTTTGAACGTATCTGTGGTTTGCTTCTATCGGCTGAGGAACTCTGTCACGTGGTTATGTTTGTGTATATTTAAGTCCAATACTGAAGACAAATGGAGACATTTTTAAATTCCTGTGTTAAAACGAATGTCATGAAAATGTTTTTTTTTTTTTTTTGCCCCCGCGGCGACTTGAACAGCTACTACCGCAGGGATATGGCTTCCACGTGAAGTGATTTCGCCAGTGTCAAGGTTTATATGAGTATAAAACACAATCCAATCTTCTCTAGGAAGATTGGGGGCAACGTTGTACGGTGATTTGTAGGTCAGAGGTCAAGATAGTTTTAACCTCTGCACCACTGCGAATCCACTTGAAACGAGAAGAAAGATGCCAGATACACGAAATAAGTCCAAGTCTTCAATCACTGTGCGACACTAAGGCATAAAAAGTACAAATCACTATCAGAAAAAAACTTTGAACACCTAATTACCCAAAAATTAAAGTCTAAAACAAATTACACGTCCGCCATCTTTTAACGTTGCAAATGGCCCCCCCATGAAAATGTTTTTATTGTGAATGAAGTGACATGCATGTCACTGTCATGTCATGGGCTTCAATTACTGAATCACCATGGAATCCTGTTAAATCACCAAAAAAGGGAGTATGTCTTATCTTTGCTTTTGGCTTTCTATCCTTTCTAGCACAGTATATAAATAAACCAGTAAAGAAGCTACGAAAAAATGCTCGAAACGACGCACTCGCACAGACGCACGCCTCTACGAGACCGCTAAGAGGATTTGGCGGTGCTGTCAGCCGCGTGTGTCGCGTCGAGACGAATGGGCTCCTTCGCATTTTACGTTCGTTCTTGAGAAAGATGCCACAAAAGTATTGCGTGGTATATACGGTTGTTTGAATTCGGCTTCTTCAAACCCGGAACTTTCATTTTTTAAACTCTCTGCTGGTGTTGAAAGGTAAGAATAAATAAAATATTTTTAAATAAAATGCTTTTTATAATACGATGACGTGTTGCAAAAGTAAAAATATAAAAATCGTTTAATTTCCCAGCGAAAATTCGAGAGAACTCGGGAGATTTTAGTCGAAATAAAACAACTCTATTTTACACTAATTACTTTAATTTACAAACTATTAAATTATTAAACGATATAAAATAATAAACATCTCTGCAATATTTGAACATTGAGTGTTTTTTTTTAAATATTTTTCTCGACCGTGGATAGGTCCTTCTTTGAGTGTCTACCTTTGGTGTTCTCGTCTTAAAAATACTGTTTTAATTTGTTACTTTGGTTCGAAATGTAGAAATTCGGGAAACGGGGTCGCTAAATCGTGATATCGGGAGGGAAGAGCCGAAATCTTTAGATCTCCCGACGAATCGGGAACTTTTGCAACACGTCTGACATTTTGTTTATTAGATTATGAAATATGTCAAATAAGCATACTTCCTCTCGAATTTAGAAAAAGAAGAAACCGCCGCCATGTTACACTTTGTGTTGTTCTACCTATTCCTTCCAAAATCGAAATCTGGGGATCTGTGTGGTCTCTGACAGTGATTTCGTTGGCAGCATGAGAAAAAGTAGCCGCCATCTTGAACTCTTTAGTTAATCAACCGATTGCTTCCAAAATCGATATCTGGGGATGTGTATGGTCTCCAACAACTAATCTGTTGGCGGAATGAGAAAAAGTAGCCGCCATCTTGATTTTTTTTATTATTCGACAGGCTGCTTCCAAAATCGATATCTGGAGATCTGTGTGGTCCTAACTCTCGAAATCGATACTTGAATTAGCCTGTCGAATAATAAAAAAGTTCAAGATGGCGGCTACTTTTTCTCATTCTGCCAACAAATTCGTTGTCGGAGACCACGCACATCCCCAGATATCGATTTTGGAAGCAATCGGTTGAATAAATAAAAAAATAAATATGGCCTCTACTTTTTCTCAATCTGTCAACAGATAAGTTGTCGGAGACCATACACATCCCCATATATCGATTTTAGAAGCAATCGGTTGAATAACTAAAAAGTTCAAGATGGCGGCTACTTTTTCTCAATCTGCAACGGATTTGTTGTCGCAGATCACACGTATCGATTTTGCACTAACTAGCTGAGATACAATAAACAAGTTTTTTTTTCAATTTTACAAAATGTCAGTGGACAACCCTTACGCTCAATTGGAGCGTAGGTGTTTATCTTGAAAAGTAGGCCTAGTTTCTTTACTGGTTTATTTATATACTGTGTTTCTAGTCTGTTACGTGGAGACAGACATATCATACCCTTATATAAACTTATAAACGTATAAATATTTGAAATATGTATGAGGTATAAATTGCACTTTCATGGTTTATGGAGCTTTCCTCAAATTTCAAAGTTAACACATCTTGAGGACACGTTCGTGATAACTACTAATTAGAAATACGTGATATTACTGTTATAATTAAAAAACGTTTGCAATATTCCAATAAAATTAGAATAATGAAAAATTGACGTTTTATGACCGAGGATTAACATAGCTCAATGATTTAATACTGTTAAAAAATATATTGGTTAATTATTACATAAAAAGTATACAAATTTATAAAGTTATTAGACTGAATCAATTTAAATCTATGTACTTCTCAAGAGATGGCGCTAACTAACTCCGTAAAAGAGTCGTGTTATGAAGGAACTAAGTAACATTTGGGAACTGCATTTATGATTGACTATAGGAACTGAAGCTTAAAATAGGCTGAATTTTAAAAATAACTTTATTTTTGACACAAAAAGGAACTACGTAATGATCCAAATTACGAGCTTAGATCTTATAGATCAACTTATAAATCTATTAAAAGTTAATAACTATTTGAAAAACAGTAATCTACCAATCCGTCTTTCTATCAGTTCTATCAGGGTAAAGAAGTAATTTTTATGATTCATGCCCGGTTTCTGAAGTCACTAGTTAAACCTTTAATAGCTATTGATCCGTTAAAGTTATGTTTAGGTTAAACGACGTTTATCTCTTCGTGCGTTTCTGAGTGCTCTACGAACAGTTCGATAACTATTGACAGATAAATAGTTCCTTCCGCTGCCGCTAGATGGATCTTAATAGTTTGTCATACGTAGACTGCTGTTAATGCCTTAATTCAACATCAATTCCGGTTGATTTTTGTAAAAATAATAATTTGAGAAAACTTAGCCACTTTATAGTAATTAATAAATAAATGATAACGAAAATTAAAATACCTAGTTTATTTGCCAGTGGCTGTATGAACAAAAATTGACAGTTGATACTTCAAAAACAAAAACTTCAATCGTAAAAAACGTCAAATAGTTATGGAGCCGATAAACGGCAAACTTTGGTCAGTTAAGTTAAACCTAGTTAAAACGGAGTTTATCTTTGAGTCGTTGTTCGGAAACGCAGTTGTCAAAGTTAACGGACCAATAGCGTTTACGGACAGATAAACCACCGATAAAAGTACTTCAGAAACCGGGCATCAGTGGAGTCTAGTCATAACTGTCATCAGCAAATAAAATTATGGGAATACAATATTGACGCGCATTCTGACCTTGCATGTTGCGCCATCTGTCGAACAGTTTTGAAACGAAAGTTTACTTGTATCTCTTATGCCCGGTTTCTGAAGTCACTAGTTAAACCTTTAATAGCTATTGATCCGTTAAAGTTATGTTTAGGTTAAACGACGTTTATCTCTTCGTGCGTTTCTGAGTGCTCTACGAACAGTTCGATAACTATTGACAGATAAATAGTTCCTTCCGCTGCCGCTAGATGGATCTTAATAGTTTGTCATACGTAGACTGCTGTTAATGCCTTAATTCAACATCAATTCCGGTTGATTTTTGTAAAAATAATAATTTGAGAAAACTTAGCCACTTTATAGTAATTAATAAATAAATGATAACGAAAATTAAAATACCTAGTTTATTTGCCAGTGGCTGTATGAACAAAAATTGACAGTTGATACTTCAAAAACAAAAACTTCAATCGTAAAAAACGTCAAATAGTTATGGAGCCGATAAACGGCAAACTTTGGTCAGTTAAGTTAAAACGGAGTTTATCTTTGAGTCGTTGTTCGGAAACGCAGTTGTCAAAGTTAACGGACCAATAGCGTTTACGGACAGATAAACCACCGATAAAAGTACTTCAGAAACCGGGCATTAGTCGGAGTACCCGGAATGTGGTGGCGAAATATCAAACTTACTACTCAGTTTAACTGCAGTATCAGTTTTTTTTTTTTAATAACCCTATTACTTTTAAAATTTTACTTCATTAGGAAAACCTGTCTAAACTAGAATAAGTTTATAAATACTGGTACCCTCGGTGCGCGAGTCGGGCTCGTATTTGACCGGTTTTATTTTTAATTGGCTTTGTAGAGTACGCGTTGTTATATGACTCAGTTCTGCAAATGCTTTGCAAATTCTTGCGTATTCTGGTGGTATGTGGTAAAATAATCCTACAAGGCAGTTCTTTACAAACAACATAATTATCTGGTAGCCAACTTGGCACTGTTATATTATATCTAGACTTATTCTTCTGCTATTATGAGTAGCATAAAATTAACTAACAATAAGTACAACAATGACCCTTACTAGTTTAATATGTTGGTACTTTATTTTAATTGAATGAATTTAATGTATGTTTCCAGATTAATTTCATCCAATTTAAGTTAACAATATTATCGAACGTGCCTTTCCTTTAAGTATTAGTTCGAAATGTTCTCGTGAACGGAAAAGTATATTGTTTCTGTCTGTATTCTGTGTGATGAAAATAATAAGTATGCCTCGAAATGTGTTTAAACATGTTTTAATGTAGTTTTATGCATTTATCACTTGACCACGTAGTAAAGATAAGAATTCAAATTAGATTGTAGCAATAAGTAAGTACTTACAGCACTTTAATTTTACTATTTATATTTATATCTAGGTAGTCTGATCCAAGTTAAACATGATAGTTTTTGTTTTAGACTACGTAATTTTGACACGCCAGGCCAGGCGGCGTCGATTCTGTTTAGTTATAAGTAAATTTATCATTATTACCTTAGGTCCTTTTCATTTTAGGTAAGAACTTTGTTTAGTAAATAAGGCCAGTAAGGATACACAGGAGGGTACCTACCTACTATAGGTAAAACACTTAAGTAAATAAGTTATTTTTGTACAAAACTGGAACGTTCGACAAAGGACCATGGGCAACTTAGTATGGAGCTTGGACCCAGAACCAACACAGCTGAGAGTTAGGTCATTAAAAGGATCTATAAATATACTTCATTTTGTTCTATAGGCACCAAGTTGTATTCCATTGCAGAACCGAGATATTCATATTTCAGTCAGTGTGTATGTATAAGGTCTATAAACGGGTTTCTCTTAATGACAGGCTACCATACCAATCATTAATTGATAGGATAAGAATATAAAAGCGATACACAGAAAATAATAAGTAGGTACTAAAACAAGAGGAAGATAACAGGCGGTCTAATCGCTAAAAAGCGGTCTCTCCCAGACAACCTTTAGGAAGCGGAAAAAAATTAAAATGACATGACAGAACCGAGCGTTTGACGTTTGATTATTTTATTTATTAATATAATCAGTATTTACAGCAAGTTAATGTTATCTTATTATTCTCATTATACATTATAGTAGGGACACCGAGTGATGGCACTTGACACATCTGAAAATAGTGTTGTGAAACACTCCATTTAACTAAATGGAGTGTTTTCGTGAGTCGATTGTGTGACTGGCAGAAGAGTCTTCAGAGGTACCGTTAGCGAGGACCGTATTTAACTAAATGGAGTGTTTCACAACACTATTGTCAGATGTGTCAAGTGCCATCACTCGGTGTCCCTACCCTACTGTAATAACCAAGTCATTCAAATGACCTGCAGGATGATTAAATGGCATATGCCTGCCTAACCCTAAGTACCATTTTATAATGGAAATAGTGTGAGCACAAGAGCCTATTGTGCGTCTTCCAGTTAAGCAAGAACAGTAGTAATGAGGGATGGCATCTACGCCATTTTGATTTCTATCCAATGCTACACTGATACACTACGAGTATAACACTTGAAAATATTATAGGTACGTATAAGATAGCGTAGATAAACTACTTCAAACGCCTTTAAATGCGTTTATGTAGATAATTAATAAAGATATTTCAAAAAATATGACTAGTTAACCCAACCCACGACGAAGACGAAAGTAGTTCACGCCATGTTCGGTAGCAATACCTTCATTATTACTACATATATTGTTTGTTACCTACCCTCCAAAATGTTAAATACCCTAGCCACAGATTCTTCATAGTTCGTTTTCACTCTAAATTAAAAAATGAATATCTCAGTTCTGCAATGGAATTCGACTTATTTAATAGCCCAACTCTCATGTCTGTTGGTTCTGGGTCCATTTTGACGCATGGTCCTTTCAAATATAGAATGTCGAACGGTCTATGTGTGTTACAAATACACGCAAGACGATCTTTACTCGAGTTTTTTGCCTATAAATTGTGTGCCTAAATATATAAAAAGTAGCGCATGATAGTGTCGCAAGTTTCTATCGGCCTGCGATAGATGGATGCCGCTACCTACCTCATTTGAATAAATAGTTATTTGTTCAACAAGAGAGCAAAGTTGGTTTTTGCTGCGAGTGATGATTTTGAATCCCGAGTAAGCGAAGGATTCTATTATTGAATCACGAGCGTAGCGAGTGATTCTAGGTTAGAATCCTGAGCGTAGCGAGGGATTCAAAGATACGAGACGTAAAAAACTTTGGTCTCGTGTGAGACATACAACTTTTCACCTCAGCAGCGAGAACAACACAGCGTGAAGCTGGTAGGGCCAACGCAGGTCTTCCGTTGTGACCATTTGGTGAATACACGACTAAATAACGTCACGATCGCATATGCATCAATCACAAGCATTTTTGCAAAATACTAATAAAATAAAAAGTGGAAAAAATAAACATGAAACAGATAAAACCTGTCACTCAACTTGATAATGCCGTAGTGCAAACACAACTTTATACAGCTTTATGTAGTCTGTGGCTTTAAAGAAAACCTAACTAGGCCTTGTCTAAGGTTATTGGCTACAATAATCCCGCTATTTTTGAAATGCGTTCTGAAACTGCCCCCGCGGTTTATGTCACGAAATTAAAGATTGTTAAAACGATAACAAAATGATGTAGATACATGATAAACTTCTTATTTTTCATTAATTTTGTCACTGTATAAAATAGTTATAATCAACACATTTCAAACTTTAACAGATAGTTTTATTTGCAATTTTACGGTTATGTGTGCATCCGAACGTGCGTTTCTTTTTGGGCCTACTATGTGTGGAATTTGAAAATCGAACTTCGAATCAAGTTGTTTCTATCTCTCGCTTTTTTCCTATCGAAGTGAAAGTGACAGAACGAAGTGAAGTTAATTTTTTCGAATGTTGTGAGTAGCCCCAGCACTGCTCACGGCATTTAAAAAAAATAATTAAAAGCTACTTTGCCTCTCGCTCGCAGCAAAATTGAATTTTGCTCACTGTTTTTAAGCAGCAAAACCTGCTTGTTTGATCTGCTGAGGTGAAAAGGTGTTAAATTTAATTGTTGTCATGAATACCATAATTTAAATTTTCGAGTACTAAATAAGAATTTTTACCATGACTTTGATTTCTCAATACTTTACCAGTTTAAGTGCAAAAAAGAATTTATTCTACAATAGATAAATAAGAGTTTAGTTTATTTAAAAAATAACCAACAACTTAGATGATTGAAGGTTTTTTAAGTAGTTAAATCGCTTTATCTATGCATATTCCGAGTAAAGGTAAGATTTGACTGTGTCGAATCGTTTTGTGAAATTCAACATTATTTATCTTAATAAATTGTCAAGCATGAAGTTGAGTATATAAAGCGAGTTCATATCAATTGGTTTATTTACTTTTTACCAAAATAAAATCTTAAGGTAAAGTCGAAATTATTACATTACATCCGTTACAATTATGCCCATCCGTCCCATCTTGTTAAAAACTGTGGAATTAATAAATATTTATCACACACTGAATGTTTTTCTAACCTATGAATGTCTTCTACGCTACGACAGTTCATATTTCATTTCATTTCAAAACATATAACATATACAACCAGTCGATGGTGGTTAGTTCTATATAGAATTCCGAATTGAATAAATCTTATTAGGTGTTTTGAAATGGGTTGTAATTATGTAAATTAATAATTTATGGTACCTACACGTAAAAAAACAAAATACAATAGTTGCAAAACAAGGATGTATAAAAACAACCCCTCAAGCAGGGACCGGAACCGCTTAGCGCGAAAGGGGTTTTTGATATGCTTTTTGATAGACTTGTTGTTACAAACCACAAGGATGCGCTTAGCTTATCGTCGACTTAGCTCAAAGAAAGGGCAACCCAACGATACGGTTAATTCGACTAAGCGCTAAGCCTATTCCAATACCCTATTGTCTGTCACCTTATTCAAGCTTATTCGAACGGTTTCATGCTGGTTTAACCTCTATGCGCAAGAGTTTAGACGTATTATTGAATTACCTAACAATTGATAGGGTGGCGGCAGGCAGTAGCCGCTTAAGCGAGACGGCTAGAGTGCGCCCGAATACGCAAAAAAGAGAGAGGCGATCGATGGGGTAATACACAGTCAATGCTAAGCGCTTAAATATTAAACCACCGAAACCCTAATGAACCGGGTAAGCTCTTTGGATGCGGTTAATTACTTCAAAGGGGTTCGCCCTAACGTTAAGGTGACTCAATCATAGCTAAGCACATCGATTGGCTAACCGAATGATAGGCTAAGCCTATTGATAGGGTTAATCAAAAGAAGGGGATTTCCGGTCCCTGCCCTCAAGAGATCTCTTCCAGTTTATCTTCGACTGATTGAGAAAATGAGAAAAAAGCCGGCCAAGTGTGGGTCGGTCTCGCACATGAAGGGTTTCGTTCCAGGTGGCGTAGGGTAAAGTCGATCATCACCAATGGCCAGCCATGGACCTGAAGACGGCCTCTGCCTATACTTTGAATGAGTGGGAAGAGTACGAAAGATACATTTCCCACTCTTCGCACTCATAATAAGGTCGACTACTGGTCTTTGGCTGACCACTGGTAACTTTACCCTACTACAATTAAGATCGAGCATAAAACTGCCGCACAGTAGGTTACAATTTGAATTTGATTTGGAGTCGAATCTGCGTGAGCCCAACTCACACTTGACCGTTTTTTAGTACTGTTGTTTTTCTTCAGGGTTTGTAATGTAATGATACCAGACGCTTGATGTTAAATACATACAAGCGTCAAACTTCGTATGATTATCTTATTATGGGTATACGGCAAAATATCCAACAAGATTAAAAATACGTTGAAAGATGGGGACTCACTTAATATTTCACTTTAAAAAAAGGTAATCAATCCGTAGTAATAAAAAATATTCTAAAAAAAATACCAAACCGCTATCTATTACGATTCAAAAGACAGCTCTTTAAATTTAGGACAGACGGAAGTACGGACGTTCGGGTACGGAACCCTAAAAACTCGAATCCGGCGCAAACAACGTCGGACACCGTATAGTATCTGCGCCAACACGCCGAAAGTCACAAGCTACCGTAGAGGACGCGAGCGTTGCCATCGAGTCGCCTGCAGGAAAAGCTGGCATCACTCACGCGGCAGGAACCATTTTGTAAATGAAATCATTGCCATCGCCGAGCATCCTGTTTCACAAGAAACACGCGTCGTACTTCTTCGTAGCCGCCGAAGGAAGCGGCCGCATTGCCATTCACCACACACCCTACCGCGCATATAAATAATAGAAATTATCTAATTATGTACCGGCCGACTAGACGCGTGTTTGTTACGAATCGTAATATCAGCGGTGTTGACCGAACAATAAATAATATTATATTACGATACGATGACATTTAGATAAATATTGAACGCTTTTTTCGATAGGAAGGTCGATGTTATCGGTTAGGTGGTGGGTACCAGCAATTACATTATTGTAATAGAACGATAAGCTACCTAATTTTGTGTAAATAAGTATACACGACGGTTTTGTAACGTTGGCGGTTGGGTTATATTTATTCGGTTTTAAAGAGCATTTTTTTATCAACTGAATATGTCCTGACTATACCTATGTTTATAGGTACAATATATTAGTAGTTCGTGTGCATTTATGGCAGATTAATCTTGATTAAATCGCACAGAACCTGACCCTTGACAAATTATCTGATCAAGAAATATCAAATCATAACACAGAGTTAGGTACCTATCTCGGATTTGAACTAGATTAAATAGATAGATTATTTTACACTCTTTAAACTATTGAATGTCTCATAAAACTAAATAAATACTACTAAATAACGTTTTCACCTCAGCAGCTCAAACAAGCAGGTTTTGCTGCTTAAAAACAGTGAGCAAAATTCAATTTTGCTGCGAGCGAGAGGCAAAGTAGCTTTTTAATTATTTTTTTTAAATGCCGTGAGCAGTGCAGGGGCTACTCACAACATTCGAAAAAATTGAACTTCACTTTGTTCTGTCACTTTCACTTCGATAGGAAAAAAGCGAGAGATAGAAATAACTTGATTCGAAGTTCGATTTTCAAATTCCACACATAGTAGGCCCAAAAAGAAACGCACGTTCGGATGCACACATAACCGTAAAATTGCAAATAGAACTATTTGTTAAAGTTTGAAATGTGTTTATTATAACTATTTTATACAGTAAGTACAATCATTTTTTTTATTTAATGTTTTGAAGACAAAATTAATGAAAAATAAGAAGTTTATCATGTATCTACATAATTTTGTTATCGTTTTAACAATCTTTAATTTCGTGACATAAACCGTGGGGGCAGTTTCAGAACGCATTTCAAAAATAGCGGGATTATTGTAGCCAATAGCCATAGACAAGGCCTAGTTAGGTTTTTTTTAAAGCCACAGACTACATAAAGCTGTATAAAGTTGTGTTTGCACTACGGCATATTATCAAGTTGAGTGACAGGTTTTATCTGTTTCATGTTTATTTTTTCCACTTTTTATTTTATTAGTATTTTGCAAAAATGCTTGTGATTGATGCATATGCGATCGTGTCGTTATTTAGTCGTGTATTCACCAAATGGTCACAACGGAAGACCTGCGTTGGCCCTACCAGCTTCACGCTGTGTTGTTCTCGCTGCTGAGGTGAAAAGTTGTATGTCTCACACGAGACCAAAGTTTTTTACGTCTCGTATCTTTGAATCCCTCGCTACGCTCAGGATTCTAACCTAGAATCACTCGCTACGCTCGTGATTCAATAATAGAATCCTTCGCTTACTCGGGATTCAAAATCATCACTCGCAGCAAAAACCAACTTTGCTCTCTTGTTGAACAAATAACTATTACTTACCCAAGTAAGTTAACGTACCTAATCCCTTGGTACTTTGCTTATGTGCCCTATTTCCGATGGATTTTTTAAAGGAGATAGACCGTATCTACGTTAGAAATAATAATAACATAGTGAAAATCATATTTAAGAAAGGTCAAGAAAAGTTATAATTTTTGAGAAATCTCGTTTGCAACTCGAACGCCACTATACTAGTAAATATAATAGTGTGTAAGTATAAACATCTCGTGTAGTTTCCGCCGAGCGCAGCGCTGCGCCGGCGTCGCGGCGGCGCTCTCCGGATGAACACCAAATGTGTGATATTTTTAGGAATGTTGATTGCCCTCTTCCTGTTTCCGGCAGCTTGATCTGCCGCTGATACAACGCTGCTAATTAGTGAATTTGCTACTGTTGACTTGCGCTTGATCACAAGTCCATCAGTTGGCGAGTTAACGAATGCTTAATGTTCCGTTTTAGATTTTTACGAGCTATTAGGTTACTGTTTTAGATTTATACATAGTAAAGATCTAAACACTTTTATTATTAACGTACGGAACGTATACCTTATGTCTCTTATGTACTTAAGCAAAATTACTTGACAAGCAAACATTGTGAGGGCGCATTTATGTAAAAAAGTTACGAGTACTTAGCTTTTTACTAGAGCTCTAGGCTTAGAGTTCAGAACTGTGTTTAGGGCTAACATCAGGTGAGTCCAGGCATCTAGACGAGATCATCGATACTTATGAATATAATAATAATTGTACAAGCATCAAACACTACTATATGTACCTGCTGCTCGCAGACACGCCTAAGAACCAACTAAGTTCTTAGAATAAAAAAAATACAAATTTAACCACATGTTCATCCACACGTTATCCATTAAAACTTTGCCAAAATTACAATAGCTAGCAGCATCAAAAGGCAAGCAGGATCTCCCGGGAGCATTAAGCATCGGCGATGAATAGTGAAAGCGGCGCGGGCGCAGGACCGGGGTCAGCGGCCGCGCCACCTCGTGCGCGGGGAAAATAATTAGGATACAGGACGGTTTCACCGGGGATACGATGCTCTTGGTGTTTCTTGACTCAATGTTTGACTATGAAATACCTACCTATATAGTTGAACACCTATTGAAAACTTTTTAAAAATGTTATTAATCGCGGACTTGTTGACTTAAAATATTCTAAATAGAAACAAATTAAGGTTGGTGCTATATATTTACAATAAATTACCCTTAAGAACAAATAATGTTAGCGTAATGAAAGAGCAGCAAAAACTAAATAATCGACAGTGAAAGACACGTCTAAGGGCTCGAAAGGACGTATGAATGGACGTATGAATGAAAGGACATGTGTATTATTAGCACTCATGATTAATATTTTACGATGTTTCAATTCTGGGTAGGTAGATATCTTTATACTCAAACTTACTTGTAGATTTTAAAAAGTGCTTTGTCCTCTATTCCGACTCGATATCCGTATCGGCATCATGGTTAACCCAAGCCAAAAAAATAAAGTTCATCGACCCTTTGTATAAGTATGAACAATGATATCCCAGTCTCACTTTGGAAATCCCGACCGGGAATAAGAACTCGAGGCTGCGGTCGTCGTGACATCTCTCGGGCAGCGAAGCGTTACTGGGGGTAGGTGTAAAAACCGTGCGCGTTCAGCTATGACTGCGGGGCAAAGGACTTCTATCGAAAAAACCAAAATGCATCGATCAAGCAAGAATCGATGAACACCGAAGTAATTCCCGTACATCCTTCGGAGCTGATAATTACCGGAACCTATTCAAAGAAGCAAAGACAATCAATCAATAAAAACTTTGCCATTGTTAACTAAATACATGTGGGTACTCGGAACGACCTCCCATTGAATTAAGTGTAGGTATGCGCTTTTGGGTTAGTCAAGGCTCGTCGCGGCGGGCATGTTGATGGAGCATTATCCTCCTATGGTCCAGGTTACATCACTTGGAAATATGAAATTGGTTATCGTCGTTAATTATCGATTCATCGTAAGTTGTCGGCCATCTTGGCTCGGCGGCCATGTTCGCGCGGCTTCCGGCGCGCGCGTGTTCGCGCATTCTAATGTTCGCGGGAGCTGTTCGCTGCGCATGCGTGCTACGTCCTAATTCGATGGAAGCTTCCTTCTACGCCTTGGGTTCCGTACCTTGGGCATAAATTGTCTAATAGGTAGTCCTTGATGCAACTGTGTTACAGTGGTGCCTAAGTTACTTGCCAGCCGAGGTGTTACCTAGATTTAGGTACTCCAAGTATTTGATATAAATTGCTGATCAAATCATTCAGAAGTGATTCTCATATAAAGAAAGCAGTCATCATTTGAATGAATGAAGAGCTTTATAACTCCCTCTTTCAAAACCCTGCTCGTGATTGAAATGGATAAAAGGGAATTCGTTAACCACCTGCCATGTCTCCCCTTACCCCTTATCCTTAGCAGGATACAAACATGCGCCTCCCTTTTGAACTTTAATTACTTGTGACAAGATCGAATGTTGAGCAAACATATGAAATTCCCGAGTGGCGTAGTCAATTTCGATTAGTGAACAGAGTGTATGAAACAGGATGCAATAGGCAGAATCTGCCAGGAAATTGAGAAGATAGCATAACAAGTCCGCATATTTTAAGAGTCAACACCCCACTGCACAATTCAAGCATTTGAAATTTTACTGGAAAAGCGGAATATACCTATCTATTAGCCCTGCCTATATTTAATATATGAAATCAGGCTTGAATATTCATCTAATTTTGATCAACCGATTAAAATTAGATTATGACATAAGATTAGGGTTGCCATTTATCAAGATTCGATAAAGGTTTTCTTAAAGTTATCAGGGTTCAACTTAAAAACTGAAGGTCTTCTTATGTTACGTTATCTCCATCTCTTTTTCCTCAATGTGTCTCAAAAGAGTTTCGAATTTGGTCCATTGTAGAGTTCGTAGTAACCATATCCATGCTTGCCGTTGCCATGTATTTTATACACAAGGCAACCTCACAATAGACAAGCAAGGGATCTCAACTCGAATGATTCCCATCGATCAATCAGATGTCCTAAAACGTACATAAACAAAATAAATCAAGCTAAATATTTTCCTGACTTTGTTATTATAATATTCACAACAGCAGTGAGATACGTTTCTCATCACGGAGATACATTCAAATGAGACAGCTCGGCTGCGGGCAAACTCATAATTCACGCCGATAGTATGCGATAATACTCATTCAGCGCGATTGTTCCAACTGTACCTACCCACATAATCGATTCCTACCTATAATTTGTGACGGTGTATTGTATATCAATCGATGCAATCGTATGTTTTCGACAATTTTGGTCGAGTTTTGTTTGACATTTTCAAAGTTTTTAAGCCAAAAGTCATCAAGCGGCACACATAATTACCAAATGGAAACGAGATTTAGCTTATTGCAAATGGCCCTTACACTTAGCTTGATGCGTTAACGTTCAGTGACTGCTTGTGGTCAACACACAGAAACAGAAGGTAGCATTATCATCGGATATCGCACTTTTTGCGCGAGTGTTGATTGTAGGTACCTACTTTCCTATAAGATAATTATAATAATTGTTTGCCGAGTCTTTACTTCACAGTAGTAGGTAGTACTGTTTATTTCATAATTTATGTGGAGTACATGCCGTAGTATGTAACTTCTTAAATCTCTTTGGCCATGTATAAAAATACTCGTGTGCAAGCTTATCCGAATACCATGAATATCACAACTGACATTCAACACACAAGCCATCATTTGTGCGTTAAATTATTTCGGGGTCAATGATTGACGGATGTTATTCAAAAATATTAAAACTAGGTTGCTAATCAGTAAACCCGTAATTTTACTGCAAAATGTTGGTGTTACTCTCAATTTTTTTTCTTTGTAATTCAAAAGGGCCATGAGAATTTTTGATATCTCTGAAATGCAAAGTCACATAACTTTAATTCTCTTTATATTAGTTAAATGTATGAAATAAAATCCACTTAGCATTTTTTGGTCCTGTTAATATTTTTACTTGAAGTAGGTACAAAGTGAAATTATAAGATTTTTCAAAAAAAACCTTGCGCGAAAGACATGTTTAATACTGATACTGAATCTCTTCTACAAATACTCCTTATAAATATGCCTGTCAATATTTTTTTCTATCAAGTAAAATTGATAAACACAATCTCTTTGAAAAAAGCGCATGCGTGAACTATTCCCAGTATACAATTGAATACACTCCCCTGTCTGTAATGTACACATTTAATAAAAAATGTTGTTTTTAATTCATGTTAGGTTGGCCTATTTTTCGATCTAATCACATTTTGCACAATCAAATTTAAATTTTGGCTACCCTGGGTATGAGTGTATGTATGTAAGTATGTACCTATAATATTAGTGGGATCTCTAGAAGCAGATTCAACTCTCTTCGGTCTTTAATAAGGTCGTACCTGAACCCTTCTTACTAGCCAGTACCTACTTGCCAGAAGTTTGAAATAAGAAGCATTTTGCAATAGCCTCACCCTTTCATGACCCTGACGCGCAGTCCCGTCGAAACGGCCGCCTGCGCCAGCGCACCCCACCGAGCCACCCGTAGAGGAAATGACATGTGCTTCCCGAAATTATGATGCGTTGGAATATATGGACATGACCGACAATTTTTATTAGTATCAAAAATTCGACCATTGATACCCATTGGTTCTTAATAAGAATAAAGCATTGTATATGCTACTATAATCTGTGGAGTGGGTGGAATAGTCTCGGTGCTGGAAATAGCCGTACCTTACTTGCAATTAGGTATTACAAATACGTTCAAACTTTTTTTTATAAGTGTAATTAAAATGTAATAACCATTAAATCATGTTTAATTTATTAACATGAATTTATTTATTAATAGGTACCTTGTAAATATTTTGCATATCTTCACCCGTTGATATCTTCTGTTCCAAACTTCTTAATTAGTTCGTATGACAAGCTTCAACGACCCAAAAACCAATTATTTGTCGGAAAATAATTGTTTTAAACATTAAAATTAAGGCACCGGTAAAGAAGTAGGATTCCTCAAAATGTTTCTTGAATGACTACAAATAGGCTATTTGACAAGGTGAAAAAAAACGTAATAATTATGTACTTATATTCATATAAATTATGAGTTTTAAAATCGATTTAAGGTATTCTTACTTAAAAAAAATGGATCTTTTATCCAAAAAACCACGATAAAACTTGATAATTATTTATCTGTAGCCATTTTATCGAAAACGGCGCCGAATCCATGATGACGTCAAGGGCCGGTAAATATCACAGATTATAGGATGTCTGTATATCCTGTAATCTGTGATGTCTGTAAATATTGCATCTGTCGTTCATGTCGTTGTCGTTCTGTTCTTACGTTCATTGGTTCTTGCGGTTACCACAGACAGTTGACGTTTGTTTGTTTTTCTGGCTTTGGTATGATTAGCCAATGTCAGTTTGTTTATGGATTGACCACTGACGTCACTGATTCCTGTGCGACGCCATCTTGCCCAAGAAAGCGTTTTGGCGGCATATTTTAAAAGTGAATTTTTATTTCCTTTTTTTAGACGAAATACATAAAAGAATTTAAAATTACCACTTTTGGAGTACAACACCAACAAATAATCTGAGATGGTTTTCAAAAACCTGTCAAATAGCCTATTGCATAAACATGGTGTAGCCCAACCCAATTCAGTTACCAGTCCTGACCAATTGGAGTCAAACTCTAAACTAAGCCTCTATTCTAGGCAGTAAAAACCATATCGTCTTTGACCCGTTATGGTATTGTTTTTTACTCGGCCACTGTTACTGTCACGTATATCGAGGGTTGCGTGGTCAAACCCAGTAAGTCGACATAACTTGTTGTGTCAAAAAGAACACTAATGAAAACATCAAAACAATTCAAATTTCAATAATCAATTATTTCGATTTATCGGGTTTGACCACGCAACCCTCGATATAAGAACTATCAAAAACGTTGACAATACAATAACAGGTCAACGACTATATGGTTTTTACAGCCTAGGATCTCGGCCCTAATCTTCTACCCGGGCATGTCCACACGACATGCGCGCCCCGGCTGCGTCGCGCACCTGCCACATTCCAGCCCCGGGCACAATGCGCCGGGATTAGTGCCCGACAAAAACCGCCCCGGCAACAATGAGATTTAACAACTCCTGCGCACCTGACTTTGTTTTTGCCGATTCTCACAGTATATCACGTTGAAATTCAATTAATTCAAATTCTATAATGGCGCACATTGCTTTGAGTATCTTCCAATAAATAGTAGATTGTTCAACAAGGGACAAGCCATAATGGCTATAATTCGAGTGTCATTATGGTTGTTTAGTCTCACGTTAAACACTCTACTTTTCACTTTGAATGCGAGGAAAAAAAGACTCTCAGTGCCGGATTAGCCACGAAGCAAGAGTAGCAAATACTACGGGCCCCGCGCACCCACGTCTAACCCCTAAAATGCTAGTCTGGTAGACATTCTCCTGTTTTGGTACTTAAGTACATCAGTATGCGTGTACTCATATCCGTCAGGGTCGACGATAGGATGAATAATCCAGTCGATATTCTTCAGCATAATAGGCGCATATCTAAGTCGCCCAGTTGCGGAAAAGAGCCCGCCACAACCTGTATCCTAAAGCAAACCAGGGGTATCTTTAAAGAATTTGCTACGGACCCCGTGCTTGCTCAATCCGGTAGTGACGACGTTCTATACAAAATTACAATATTGTTTATAAGAAAGTTTCTTACAAATTTGTACCGCGGTTTTTTCTTTTCTTTTATACCTATTTTTTTGTAAAGTGCTGCTTTAAATGCTTGCATATTTAGCCTAACGGTTCAAACTTGAAAACTATTTTAAAACTAATTGGACCATGGATTATAAAATGAATTCATCCTTAATATAATTGAATAGATTCATATTCGTAATCATTAATCGTGTTTCACGAAATTAAATAATTTTAAATCATATTTTTGTACAGTTGCACAAAGGGGTATTTGACCCAAAAAGTCGGACATATATAAAAATATACATTTTTGTGTTCAGGGATGATTGAATAACTTAAAAAAAATTGGCAAAAAAATATCGGTCAAGGTTAAGGTACCCAAATTCTGGTTTTATTAATTAAATGAAACAAAATCAATTTAAAATAGAAAGTATATATTGTATTAGCAAAAATTACATTAATAATCACTTCTTATCAGTTATATTATCAATAGAGCCTTCTACTATCCCCCCCCCCCCCCCTACCCATATCTTGAACTACTATTAATTTACCTGTATGGTAACAGCATCTATTTCGCAGTTGCCGAAAAAGAAAGTTTATTTTTATAAACCGAATTCTGTGTTCTCCATGATTACTTCTTTGGTCTTTGTTAAATCATTGAAGTCTTTTGAAGTCAATTTGTTGATGTTGTTTGAGTTGCTGCGTTGCATACTTTTCCGTCTACCATTGTCAGAAGCATCTTGTGTGTAACATCGATTTCGTGAGATCCTCTTTTTGATTTTGTTGATTGAAGTTCTTTGATCTGATTATTAAAGTATTCAATTTCTTCGTTTGTGATGTCTTTAGTCTCGTGCACAAATCGTATCCTCATCGGTCGACAAAAACGAGGCGAAGACGGCGTTGGATTTCGCCAAATAACTTTATAAGTTGAAGAGGAACCAAAGATGATTGAAAGATATGTGCATCAGAGTCAGTCGTGTTCTCAAATTTTTGTTTAAATGGTTTTTGGTGTGAACCATCACATCCCCACTTGTAGATGAGCTCAAGAGAACTAAGCTCCTTGGATGATAACGTATCTAAAACTTCATCCAAATACGATAATAGTCTTTCAACCGTATGATTGAGTAACTGTTGCAGTGTAACCTCGGCACACACAGAATTAACGTTAACGCTTTCTTCACTAGGATAGCACATCTTTTTCTATTTAAACTGTAGCACGGAAATAGGTCTTTATCGCAAGTTCTTATAATCTCATACTGTTTTCTTGTTAATGATGCCTCTACAAACATAGACAGGGCCTTTTGTGGTGTCAATTGTCTTCAAGAGGACACGGGAGTCTTAATGTTTTCTTTTTGGTTAGAATCATCCTTTGAACCCGTAGTCATAATATTCTTGACAACAGTAGCACCGTCAATATTACCGCTTTCTCGAAGCATCATTTGACCAGCAAATAAAATCTCTTGTGCTTCATTATTTTCCCTGAGAGATTCCGTTTTGCGTCTTTTGCTTCTTTCACACAAATCTTCAAAGGACTTTTGCGGCCGGTGGCCGGTATTGCATAACACTTTCATAGGTATTTCTATAGTTCCTTGCAACCAGTTATAATTTTTCTTCAAAAAAGCGACCTTAGCTCGACCAGCTGCTTGCCAGCGAGACTTCATATCGTATTTCAATCGAGCAAATCTCCGCAGGAAGTCTTCTTCCCGCTCAACCGGGAAGCAAGCAGTTTCCACGTGGCACTTTTCCACAAAATCCAGTTTTTTTGCAAAATCTTTCTCGGCACACTCTTTAGCCATGTTAAATATGGCAATTCGAGTAACCATATTCACGCCAGAACCACCTAAAACAAATAAACAGGAACGATAGAATAACGACCGCAAAGTTATCGTGGTTTGGTCGAGCAGGCTGCCATTTCAAAATCATAAAAAACATTGATGCAGCAGTTTAAAGCAGTATTTTAAAAATATTACATAAAGAATACTGACAATACTAATGTAATAAGAAAAAATCAAGACCTGATATTGCCGGGAAATATAACTAAAATGCGAATACTTATAATAGATTGGTAAAAATGGTTAAATATAGAGAGTACTTCTATAAAATGTTAAATTATATAACAGAACTATGCAAAACTAGACGTCTACATATAAATATAAAATGTACATACCTGGTTGACTATTCTCCGTTATATAAATCACTGCAGTTTACTTCAGAATAATTCCAAATAAATGAAACTTAATGTAAATATTTGTGATAATAATGCACTCGCAACAATTCAACAGTACGCAACAGCGTCGGGCGGTCTTCTCGGTCCGCCTGAAAGGCGGACGAGGAGCCGGTGTCGAGCTGTGGGCTCTTGTCCGGGGTGATCTCCGCCGGCCAAAGATATGGCCGGGTCCTTGGGTGGTGGCCGGCGCCGAAGGCGCCAGCGGCGAGGGGTTTGGGACGCTGCTCGCGAGATCAGCCAGCCAGGTGAGACCCCTGTTGGGGAGACCCGGCTAGCGATCTGCAAGCAGAGCAGCGTCACCAGTGGGGTCCTGAGGGGCCGCTGCTATACAGCAGTCGGGCACGCTCTCAGGACATCCTTTGTCCGCCTGAAGGCGGGTGAGGAGCCGGTGGCGGGCTGTTAGGCCCGCTTCCGGGGTTTTCTGCGCCGGCCGTTAAGACGGCCGGGTCCTTGGATAGCCGCCGGCGCCGGAGGCGCCTGGCGGCGGGGAGATTGGGAGGGAGAGGATTTGGGTAGGGGGAGGGGATGGGGAGGCTTCAATCCGTGCAGGTCGCTGCTCGCGGGGTCAAGCCAGCCTGGTGGGACCCCGGTTGGGGAGGCCAGGCTAGCGACCCGCCCGCGCAGCAGCGTCGTCTTCATCCGGTGGTTTTGGGTCGATCCGTGGGACGCGTAGGACGCCGCTTGTGCAGTCCGCGCAGAGGCGGCGTCGTCTTCGGTCCGAGTTGCATGTCCTTGGAGGGACCGCTGCTAGGCACCCTCCGGACGGGTAGGCTCAAGCCGCCTGAGAGGCGGTTGAGGAGCCGGTGGAAGGGCTGTTAGGCCCTTTATCGGGGTGCTCGTCGCCGGCCGAAAAGACGGCCGGGTTCGGGAAATCGGCCGATGCCGAAAGCTTCATCCGCGAGGGACGCCGCTTGCGAGTCCTGTCCAGCCAGGTTAAGTTCCCCCAGTTGAAACCCGGCTGGTGGTCTGCAGCAGAGCAGCGTCATCCTCGGGAAGTGTCACGTCCGTGTAAGACGCTGCTCGCGAGGAGCAGGGCAGCGTCGTCGTCAGTCCGGTATTGGGTCCTCAGAGGGGTCGCCACTAGGTAGCGGTCGAACAACCCTCTGAGGCGGTGTCACGTCGGGATGTGGGGCCCTCCGGTCCCCCCGCAGGGTTGGGGGGGTGCGTCGGCGGCCGAGGCCGGCGCTCCGACCTCCCGGGGGGGGGGGTCCGGGGCTCCGTATTCTCCTACCGCGCTACGGCGGCGGGAGGGAGGCGAAGTGGGGTCTGGTCCGTGAGGGTGTGCGTGAGGGTGTGTGGGTGTCGCGAGATCAGCCAGCCAGGTGAGACCCCGGTTGGGGAGGCCCGGCTGGCGACCTACAGCAGAGCGGCGTTGGTCTCTGTTGCTGGCTTCCGCGGCGGGAGGGAGACTTGAGGGTCGATGGCAGGTCCATATCGCTGTGGGTGGCAGTCTTCTTCGCCTCCAGTTCTCGCTGAGGAGAATCGGGCAAGAAGACTGAGATGTGCGGGTAGCCCTAAAAAGGGCTTTTTGGAAGTGCCCCCACCTTTGCGGACTCGCAACAAGGCAGGGGCGGGGGAAGAGTTGTGGAGGGTAGGTGTAGATTGAGACGTGACACACTACCCTCACAACTCTTCGTGATTTTCTTCTCGTCGAAGAAAGGCAGCATTTGCGGGCTGTGAATAGGCGCGACCGCTATGCGCCGCCCGTTCGCGTCCCTCCCGTTTCCCCCATCCCTAGGGACTCGGTACTCGGGTCGGGACGGACGGGCGCGGCGCGGGAGTCTTGAGCGAGTGCGGTCCGAGCGTTTGAGGTAGAGGTTCCGGAGCGTCCACCTCGGGTCACAGTGGCCGATCCCTACGCAACAGCGCAGCGGTCGAAAGTTGACTGATACTTAAGTTGTGTAAATTCCACAATTTTATCTATCATGTATTATTATTACATAGACCCTTGGGTAACCGCAGGTAAAAAAAAAAACCTTGATTTCGCCTATTTGGTTTTTATACCTAATGTCCGCGTTTTAGTGTCAAATACCGCTGTGGTTGTCATTTTGAGGTTTTTTCCACGCCCTAAAATGGTCTATGCAAAATCACTGAAAATGGCGATAATCCTCCACTCACAAACACCGTGATTGGATGTTTAGGGGTTTCCAAAGTAAATAAAAAAAAAAAAAAAAAAACTTTAATCCCTAGAGATTAATAAGGAGCTTTAGTCCCGATATACGCAGAGACTAAAGTAACATTTTAAGAGCATGAGAAGTGTAAAATATCTAAATACTTTGTTCAGTGATGAATTGATATAGCCAGAGATGTAATATCGGCCCAATGGAACCCTGACCCACTATAGAACTCCTTTGTTAAGTTTTTTTTAAATTATTTCTATTAAATTATTTCTTGTAGTACTGTTAGGCGATGGGCTTGCAACCTGTCACTAATATGCTGGTAAACATCTTAGCCTATTTGTGCAAATTGTGGTTACTGAATTATCAACTACTCTTATAGTTTTAATTTTGTAGCTCTGCCTAGCCCACTCTGGGATTACAGGCGTGAAGGTATGTACTTATATGTATTTCTATTAATTTAGTTTCACAGAGTATTAGTTTCATGACTGTGATGCTGTGAAAATATATTTCGAAATAAATAAATAATTAAATAAGACACTGTCACAGTGACGATTTTGTATGATTCAAGTGGTAAGACGTGTCAAACAAATGGATTTATAATGTCACTGTGACACCATTCTATGGTGGGTCAAAATTCCATTGGGCTGATAGTATTTACCTACATTCGAGTCCAGCACATGATGACACAAGCTTATTTTCACTAAGGACCGTATCGTTAATTATGGAAACAAATAAAATGGTGTAATCTGAATAAATACTTTTTATTACAAAAAAAAAAAAAAAAAAAACAACTTAAAATACGCGAATCTTAGATCTTCTAAGTGAATCATAAAAGCTTTTAGTTATTTATTGACCCCCTTTGCCAGTTTTCTCACTTTGCTTTTGATGCTCTTCATTAGCCCTTGGACATCGACTGTTTTGAAAGTTTTTTGGGTACGGATCCAGTCTTTTTTGAATTGGTCGATGTTATCTGTTGGTTTAGCTTGTTCTCGTAGCCTTGCCTTCATCAGAGCCCAACATTTCTCGATGGGCCTGATCTCAGGGCAATTCGGAGGATTTAATGATTTCGCGACAAATTCGACATTATTCTCTCGATACCAGTTCAACACATGGCGAGCTTAGTGACACGCAGCTAAATCGGGCCAGAATAATGTACGACCCCTGTGCTTTCGAATCAGTGGTAGTACCCGCTTTTGAAGGCACACATCCGAATTTAAGTTTCCCGTTACAAAAAAAAGAGATGTTTTCATGCCGCATTGACAAATAGCTTGCCAAACCATCACTTCTTTCCCAAATTTTTCGCAAAAAATGGATTTGTCCTCTTTAGAGACCTTTGTTCCTTTTATTACGGTGTAATACTGCGGTCCGGGTAGGGTTTTATAGTCAAGTTTGACATAGGTTTCATCGTCCATTATAATACATTGTTAATTTTTAGTTAAGACTTGGTCGTACAACTTCCGAGCCCGAGTTTTGACAGAAGACTCCTGGGTTTTGCTGCGTTTAGGCTGTTTTTGCTTTTTGTACGTTACAATCAAGTTATGCTCCTTGGCACGCTGAACCATTGCAATAGAAGTACGACATTTTTTCGCACAATCCCGAATCAATACCTCTTTTTTTTGGGAAAAATGTTCGCATATCTTTTTGTCTAAATTAGGACATGAAGGGCCTCGTTTTCTACCTCGACCAGGTAAATCTTTTAAAGTATTATTCATACCAAACCTTTTTATCGTATTGTAAACAGCTTTCAGGCTAACCCCTTCCTCTGAAGCAATCTTTCTCATAGTCATACCTGATTCTTTTCAATATTTGGTCACAATTGAAAGTCGTTTTTTCTCTGAGAGACCCTTCATCTTGCAGTGTGTAGGAATTATACTATTTTTTATAATCAGTTTTAATATTTGACTATATGCTTAACAGATTCACGTATGACAGACAAGATAAAATATTGTAACTTTTTTTTTAGAGCTATTCAAACTTGTTTCCATAATTAACGATACGGTCTTTAAGTTAAGTTATACATATTATTATGTGTTCCTGAGTCTTGGATGTTTTCTATGTATTTAAGTAGGTATGAACTATGTACGTCTCTCTTTAAATAAGTTTATCATTGTCTAGTACAAACTAAAGCGCAGTTTGGGAGTAGAGCAATTTGTGGAAGATTCTCCCCTGATATATATTTACTTCTCATACTGTGAAGTGACCCGTAAAAAGCCATGTAAGTATCCATAAACTGATATTTTTTGTCTCTTGGGTAAAAAGTAACTACTTACTTTATTTTCACTTAGAAAGCTACAAGTTGCCAGCTACATAATGCTTATGTCTTTGGAGAGGGCGGGGTGGGGGAAGATTGGCTTAGCTACACGACCAACACGTACATCATATAGCTAGCTTTGTAGCTGGCTATTCGTAGGGCACCACCGTCTCGGTCTCCGTTTTGGAATAGTTGTCTATGTACAGTAGACAACAAACAGATGTATCTAGGTACTTTTGGACCTTATTACAATATGGCTCCCATTAAATAATGGAATAAGGCGAAAAAGTGGACACATCTCCTTGTAGTCGACTGTACCATTTGTTAGGTTCTTTGGGTATCTAAACCCAAAAACAACTGTATAGCTGTATCTATTACTGCATAGGAGTGAAGGGTAGAGAGTTAATAAAACCTCCCAAGTGCGAGCCCGACTCGCAAACGAAGGGTTCCGTTCCATTATTTAATGGGAGCCCTCCTTTATTGGCTTCCGTACCGAAATGGTAAAAAAGAAACCCTTATGGTGGATCTTTGGTGTCTGTCTGTATGTCACGGCAGTTTTCTTAGAAACTATAAATGTCAACTTGAAATTTGGCATAGTGATATAACTTCCTAGCCCGCATCTGTTATCATATCAGTAATAAAAACATGAAATTATTTTCCCCCGTGTGGTTGCCGGGTTAGAATAGTGCCACTCAATGTCTTCACGTGGATGTCGTAAGAGGCGACTAAGGGAATAAAGGCTTGTAGTACTGTTAGGCGATGGGCTTGCCACCTGTCACTAATACACTGGGAAACATCTTAGCCTACTTGTGCAAAATGTGGTTACAGAATTATCAAGAAGTTTTAAGACTTGTTGGTAATTCTTTAGCTCTGCCTACCCCACTCTGGGAATGAAGGCGTGAGTTTATGTATGTATGTATGTATTTTTCTAAATATTTGAAAAGGGGAATTGGGGTTTGAAAAATGAAAGTGATTTGATCAAAGCAAAAGCGGGTGTCATAAAAGGACTCGGTCTGTAAATTTCAAAACTATTTTTTTTATAATTTTCCGTAAAATTGACCGAATCTCCGAAGTTTATGGTCCAAAAAATCTGTAAAATTCCTGGATTAAAAATAATTACTTATATTTTACGCGAAAAATAAAATAAAATTATCAAATCTAGATTTTTGGAAAAAATATCAAAAAACTTTAAAAATCTGTAACCTGAGTCAGAGAGAGTGAAAATGGACCTTATTACATATACGATAAAACTCCATAAATGAGTATTTTCTTTTGCATTCTCCGACCTTTTTTTTTAAATTTAATTTATTTTTTATTATTCTTGTTATAGTGGCAATAAAAATACACACGTCATGTTTTTAAATGTCTATATAAGTAAGTACCTAAGTATTACGATTTTGAATTTGTTTTTTTTTTTATAGGTGGTGTTAGGAACCCGTTGGCGTTTCGGTACGGAACCCTAAAAATATAGCGCTGTAAGCTGTAAATGTTTTTGTGTCTGTATGTCAGTTTAGGTAAAACCTTTCAAGTTAGTTTTGACCCAGCGGCCCTACTTTGAAAATCGAAGTTTGAATTAACGTTAGCTCCATCCCTGTCACTCGTCATTCGAGACTAAATCGAGAGACAGAGATGGAGATAACGTATGTTGGAACTTCGATTTTCAAAGTAGGTCCTCAGTTCACATACCTACTTAAACACGATGACAATGCAATATTATGGTATCTAAGAGCTGATCTGAAGATGGAATCGTAAGGTGGCGGCAGAATCTAGCGATACTTAACGTAGACTCACCATGTTGGGATTCATCTTTAGTTTGGGTTTGAAAAAACAGTACAGTCACCCACAAAAAGTTGTCCACAAAAAGATTTTTTTGACCGATTTTTTTATTATCCGGTGGATCTTTAATCACGAAATTTGGCAAGAAGCAATATCTCACAGCAAAAGTAAAGGAAAAGTCTTAAAACTGTAAATTTGTAGTTATATCAGATAATATTTTTATCCAAACATAATATAAATTCATAGTAGGTACAATAATATGCATAGATAAGTACAGTCTGTGAGCACTTAGAAGAGGCTTTGGTTTAGTACTTCTCTCTCACTCGCTCTTAATAAGATCGTACCTATGACGAGAGAAGTAGGTACTAAACCGAAGCCTCTTAAGTGCTCACAGACTATATATTTCTAGGACCAAGGGTGACAAATATACTGTCAGATGCGAGTGCGAGTGTGACAGCGTTCATTATAGGTACTTTATAATGAAATCGCTGTCACACTCGCACTCGCATCTAACAGTATATTTGTCACCCTTCTTGGTCATAGAAATACCAAGATGCCTATGCTTCATGGAATCGAGTTGGAAAATGAAAATGAAATTAATAATACATTTTCAATGACATGTAAAATTATAACCTACACTCGTCCGGTTTAATTATTTGCTCATATTTCGTTTACGTACTGTAATAATCCTACTCTACTAGAATATAAACTTTACGGGTTAATAAAACCAATTGAATATCAATCTTGCTTCGTTCACGTAGGATTTGAATTGCATTGAGGGTTAACAGTAGACGGATGGTATCACATTTCAGTTACAAAGCTTTTGTAATAAAAGCAAGTTGGAGATCAAGGTGTTGTATTTACTTATTTCTGAAGGCCGAGGTGAGACGTGGGGGACCTTTGTTTGAAGGCACGCGCGCCAACACTGCGGGCAAGCGGTCGTCAATCTTTCTCGACCACGAACATAGGCATGAAACAAAACGGGAACCATTTACCTATATCTTGGTGTTTAATAATCAGTGATCGGATTTCACGGTGCAACACTGCGGGATATAGAGTAGAAATCTTAATATGGATATGACTACAATCCCGGGATCTGGTCCGAAAAGAAAATGCAATTGTTGGTATATTTATAAATAGGCATTAGGATTGGATTTTAGACGTGTAAAGAAATCGATTGAACATATAAAATATTGAGAAAATATTTGTACTTATGCTATTTCAATTTCATACAAACGAATAAATCATAATATCTGTGTGTAGTGTAATAAACTAATTATGCGTACCATATTATTTCTGTTATTTATATTCACTTAAAACTAATTGGCAGATCAGTTTTAAACAAAGTAATTAAAAAAAATACATATACTTACAGTGAACATATTTATTTCAAACCCAAACGTTAAAATGTTGAGGGAATTATCATATTATGATAAAATTTGGAACATTACCCTCTTTCAACAACATCAGTCCCGGAATCCCAGGATATATCCATATTAGCATAATGTTTGAAGTCATTCACCCCGTGTTGCACCGTGAAATCCGATCACTGTTAATAATACAATGCTGATTTGTGTCGTATTTTACTAGAACACATAAATCTTAAGAAGAAGAAAAAGATAGGATTTTTGATGACTATAATATTTAATTTCGTATAACTAAAATACGAAAAATTTGACATATGTTACATAGGTACTACATCTAAAGTAATTACAAAGAATTCAGTTTAGGATGAAAGAAAGAGGCAGAGCCGTGTAACTGCTAAGTATTAGCTCTGTCCCTTACACTCATCCTAAACTGAATTGCCTAACCATGTCATAACAACCCCTCACTTTTTAGTCTTCACGCATTATATATAGTGTACAATAGGGTCTATTTTATTTATAGCTGTCTGGTGCCTATCGTTATCATACTCGCTCTCGCGTCCAACAGTACCCACCCTTACCATGAGCACAGAACAGATAAGTACAGAATTAAATCACATGTATGTACTTCACTTTTCATACCTACGCTCGGCGGTCGCTCTAGGGTTGTCAACTATGGCTTATGCACAAAACTATCGCGGTAGTAGCACTCGTATCTAGTCGTATGATTTATTGTTGTGAGATGCTTTGTGACAGACAGACGGACAGCGGAGTCTTAGCAATAGGGTCGTTTAACCCTTTGGGTACGAAACCCTAAAAATACCGTAGGTAACTTAAAAAATAACCGACCAGACGAATTAATATTAAAGTGGAGGGGGTGACTGGAGGGGCTAATCCAAACCCGCAGTACCTACCTATAGCCCGTAATAGCAAAAAACTTATCCTACAAAACAAAACAATAAACCTACCTACTAGGTATTACAATACAAAAAGTTTACAGAGCAGAAACATACAAAATTTTACGTTTGTCAATTTTCATTATCGAAAATTCCTTATAACTTCTAAACGGATTACCCTAGTTACACAATTAACATTACCATATACGTTTTAGACCTAAACCTATCAAAAGACACTAAAAACAACACAATATCTACACAAACAAAAAAACATGTTTTCAACTTACGTAAGGTGGCGTGAATTTACCTTACAAAAATATAGTTAAGTACCTACTGCGTTTATACTGATTCAAAATAGGAAACTATTATTTAAATCGATCTTAGATATATTCTTCGGGGGCCGGGGCGCTTACCTACCTAACTCTTCTGTGTAAGTTTAAAACGAACCATTGAAATACAAGCAGATACCTACTTACCTCTCTGAAGCCACTGGTAGCTTGAAAAAAGACAATTCACTGTTTAAAGTGGAATTTAAGCAACCGTCCACTGAACAGTTATAATAACTTCTTTTTTGTTGCTCCATTATACCTAATTAAATTATCGCACAAAAAAGTACACGGACGCGACGCGTGTCAAGCGGACGGCACTCGCGCTCGCACTCGTTCCAACTCGTTTGAGATATTGTGTCCGTGAGCGGTGTCTATGTGTGCGTTGCTCGAGCGCACTTTGTATGTAGATTGCTTTCTGTACCTATCTGTTCTGTGCCATGAGTGACCGTACTCGCTAGCGAGTCGAATTCTCTGGGGTATACCATGACATGCTAAAGCAGTCCAGTTTAGGTTGAGAGAAAGGCACAGAGCTGTATAATCTGCTATGGCTCTGTCCCTTTCTCTCAACCTAAACTGAATTGCTTTAGTATGTCACGGTAACCCCCCTGTCATTCACAGTATTTTTATAGAGTGCGAGGTACGGTAATTGTAACTCATGGTAAGGATATAGGAAGTATATATTTTTGTCGACCGTGTTCCTAATGGCCGTATTTAATTGATCTTGGATAAGATGCCCGTCTCAGGAACTCTATCTCTCTCTATAAATATAATATATGTCGAGTCTATGACTTGACATATATTATATTTATAGCTTGACGTGTCTTCAGACAAGCCAGACAGCCTTGATTAGATCTTGATCAGTTCATTAATACTTACGATGCTTAAATAGATGTCGTTCTGTACTTTTTCTAGAATAAATCCAATCCAGCGAAAAGTTTCAGCACCTATGTCTGGAAACGTCACGAGCGCTTCAAGTTATATAACAGGGTTCGACGGCCGCGGTGCAACCTTTAAGGTCGAGCCTTATTTACACATGCACGCGCCGCGGTGATTCGAGCTGCAGCGGCGCTGCGTTCGCCTCGTTTTGCGCTTTTTTCTCTTTGACAGATCTTCTTTGTTGAACATAGCAAGCCAAGGCGGGTTGCGAAATACTAAATTCAAAACTTCTGGGACCCTGGCCCTCGATATTCGTTTGAGACCTACGAGCGTAGTGTTTTTAATCAATAGGTATGAGTATTATGGAGACTCGTGCCACTTCTTAATTTTACGTTGCATAATATCGTTAATTGTGAGGCATGCTTCGGTTTTGGAAGTTGGACACAGCACGCACAGCTCGTACGGTCTTCGGGTTGGTACCTCTCTCTGTTATGCTCTAATGTGAGTCTCACATTCTCTATGCAAACCCGAAAGGCTTTTTAAAGCATCTTGCTTTAGATTCCTATACGATAAAACGGATACAATATAGTTTTCATTACATTAAATTACATTAAATCACGCCTGTTTCCCAGAGGGGTAGGCAGAGACCACTTCTTTCCACTTGCTACGATCTTGACTTGACAAATTTCTTTCATATAGTTTTCCTTGCATTAAATGGCCTTAAGATTGATGTGAGCTTGCCAATGAGAGCTTTCCGAGTAAGATTCAGTAGAGTCTGGTGTAATTCGATATTTCAAAGACATTTTAGTAATAGCATGCGCTCAGCATACCTAAGTCAATGCCATAACATGTCCAGTCAGTGTTGCTTATAAGCACATTGCTCGTGCTTATGCAATGCAATACAAAAGACCTTGCGGTCAGCATTTGCAAAGGCGGACTCCGTATTCCACTTATGGCATGTGGAAAACCCACACAACAAAGCAAAGCAAAACTAAACTGTTTAACAAAACTAAACTACTCACAATAGCACAACCGAAAGAAACGAGCCCCAATCTCCTAAACACAAACTAATAGAAGACCATTAACGCAGGCAGTATCATAAACTTAAACTCAAGCAACGGAAGTAATTACCGTTCTAATATTCTAAGGCGATAAGGGCACAATATGACAAATGATTTCGCAGCAACACACAAAAAAGGGCTTAAAATTGGACTTCCTTCCGGATTATTCTATTTAAATGTACCTAACAGTGACAAACGCAAACGGATGCCGCCCGCGCCCGGCCGAAGCGGAAGGAAGTGCAATTGAGAACTTTTTGTACGAGCCTTTCTATGAATAGATTTTGCCATACGTGTCTTGGGTTTAGGTTTGCAGCTGAATGAGTGTTAAAATAATAAATCAGGCAGTTTTGTTGGTATTGTAGGAAGGCGCGGTGCGTGAGCGACGGATTGGAGCGGGGCTTAGCGCGCGGGGTGCGCGGGGCGGGGGCGGGACGGTTTCCGGCGACGCGGGCGCAGCGTGGGAACGCTCCCACCTACGAGTGCTCCTCTGATTAAATGACGGCCACTAATTAATTTAAGTTTAAGTAAAAATAAACGGGGACGTTCGATTACTAGATGCTATTTATTTATCGCCGTCGTCGAGTTAATGCGTAGTTTTAAATGAACTAACAAATTAGCTGTGATGATCTTGAAAACGGAGTTGGAAATCATTATCTACCTACAGTGAAGGAAATTGCTTCCTATACCTTTTTGGACTATGTCATAGTGACGTAATCAATCAAATACGCCAGAGACGTCTTATGATTTTATTTACAGTATCACTCTGACATAGTCCAAAATGGTCTAGGTATCAATTTCCTTGACTGCACTTAGTAATCTGGCATCTGAATACTTGGTTATCTTACTAATATATGATGTACCCCGATCCAACTATTTTTATCTAGAATATGCATTAATTATTCTACTATAATTATAAATAGAGCGGAGATCAGAACATTCTCAAGTCGAGGCATGTCCAAGTGATTTTCTAAAAGGTTGATTATTTCCGTATTGTTAGGTTATACTTATCCATTTTCGAATCGCAACTTTGATATTCAACCAAGTCGTGAAAACTAGACTAGATTTCTGTATTGATCGTTAAACATAGCCCGTATTACAAACGTACTTACATTACTCGTATAAATTGCCTACTTATCTATTAGCAGTCTGCCATACCTTATCGTTCCATGCCGAAGCCTATTTAGATATATCTGGTGCTCTTTGTGCCCACACCTGGCGCGGCAGATGTATTCCATTCAAGCTGAGCTAATTTTTATCAATCGCACTTGGTTCCATTCATGGATTTTTTCGTACGACATATGTTCGTAGACAGGGATAAGTTGTTAGGGTAGAGAGAGATAAAGTATAAGAAAGCTTAAAAAAACGTAGGTAGTTTAGGTTAAATTCATTCACCCTACCATTTTTCCATCATCAAATAAAATGCTCGTAAGATATATCTTAAGAATGATATATTAACTTACCCTACCTATACTAATGACAGAAGGTACTTAAATAGTGGATTGGACTTCTTATGTATAATATACATAAAACGTACAGAAATAGCGACTCAAATTTGAGTAACCCGGGATTTACGGCGCATTTTGTTTTGGATAATCATGACAAAATTTATCACAATAAGATCCCTTTTCGATTCATCGATACAGTTTTTTGGATGATTTCGCTCCACGGTTTCACAACGGCTGATGCCGAAGGTTAGTAAAATATGTTAGACGGCGGTGTGGTGGTAGATACTCGTAAAGCTCCTCATGGACTCTACATAAGGTCTTACCACAACCAATGTTCTTCGACGTTCTCATCACGGAATATGAAGATAGTAATAGGTCACAGACGCGCACTTTATTACCCTACGTCCTTCCCTTGCCTAATCTGGCCGACAAGCTCTTCGGATGACACTTTGACCCTTCTGTGCAATTATCCTCTTACGGGTACCTATTATTTTATCGAAACATGTATCAAAGAACGTATCACGCAGAATGTTCATTTCATCGAAAAGCATTTCTCGCCGCCCGACTGATATTTTTTTTGGTAGTCGGGTGAATATTCGGGCGTTTCAACCGCCGTCATTGTTGTCTTCAATATATTTACGAAAATAATGATAACTGCCAGCAACGTTTGATGTCAACATCAACGGACCCGGGGTAGTATCCATTCCATTTAAAGAAGAAGATTTTTTAAAAGTTTTATCTTGAATAATATGCGATGACAATAATGACAGCGGTCAAAACGCCGAATAATCACCGAGTCACTTGTCTAACCTAACCTTAACCTACGTAATTAATGTTACAATTACACATCATGGTTTCAGTAGATAATAGAGTTTTAAGTTTTTAGAGTTGTTGGTAATTCTGTAGCTCTGCCTACCCCACTCTGGGAATGAAGGCGTGAAGGCATGTATGTATGTATGTATGAAATGAAATTCGATGTAATGATAATAATCGATGAAGTGAAACTCGATACACCGGTTGCCACCCTCTTACACAATCAGCTGTTCGAATGTGTAGGTTTCCTCACGATATGTATCCTTCAACGTAAAATCATCAATCTACTTAAGTTAGAAAAACTCATTGGTATATAGTTGTGATGGTGAACACGGGGATTCGAACTCCGTACATTACGATAACGAGTCGACTACCTAAGCCACTAGGTCACAGGCCACTGACTTTTAAGTTAAATAAGTTACCCTTAACGAACTTTCATGTTCCACGAAAATGCAAAATGCTACAGTTTCATTTTGATGAAAGGGTCTCCTTTCGAAGTAAAGCAGAATATTTCCTTTAAAATTAACTACATATTTTTGGTCGTCGACATCCGGATCGTCCTATTTACCCTCATTAAAGTCCAATCGCCTTTATCACCGTTATCACAGTCCATTCATAATTTCCAACTAAGTAGTTACAGAACGACTCTACCTTGTTAGTCTCGTGTTTTGATCAAACACGTAGTTGGAAATACTATCTTGATCTACTAGATATAGAGTTCTATTTTCATGTAAGTTGTACTCGTTGTACGAGTTTGGGTAAGTTAGGAAAATATCCGTGTCTCGTGTGTAATAAAGAGGGTTATTACAAAGTCGCACGCATGCGCAATAATGAAGTTGATTCTCATTTACTCTGATCCGCTATTTTCTTAATAGAAGCGTTCGCCCATAACGGGTCGTACGTAATTATTGATAAACTTACCTTTTGTTCTTTCTACTAATATTATAAATGCGAACGTTTGTGTGTGTGTTTGTTACTCCTTCACGCTGCTTCGGCTGGACGGATTTGGATGATATTTGGAAAGGAGATAGATCATACCCTGGATTAACACATAGGCCACTTTTCATTCCGTAAAATATAAATAATCCCGACGGAATAATGATAATCTAAATCTACGTGGACGAAGTCGCGGGCAGAATCTAGTACCGAATAAAAACAAAAATATGGTAGAGTCTAAATTGATTACACTTTTTTTTTTATGTTTCTGAAGTCAAGCTGCCAGTTAGTAAATTGACCACCGATTATCTATATGAACATACACAACCGTATAATTATGTTGAGAGGGCTGAATCTGTTTTAGTAGCTTTCGATTTGCAGATACGTCAATTAGGTTTAGGATAGCTTGATTAGTTATACGCGAGTTTTGTTGAATATTACTAATATTACTGTATACGGCTTGACGTCTATAGCTGACCATTGAGTCGGACTTTACCAAATTATTCTGGAATTTAGATGAAGTAAAAATACTTCTAATAAGTAATCTAATTAGGTATGATATCGAAAATGTGAATTATAATAATAACTCTAGCAACAAACACGCAGTCATTAATACGTATACAGATACACACATGAATGACGTAAAATTTTACAAACCAGCCGCCCCAGTAGTTTCAAGGTAGTCTCAATGGGAAGTTAATCCCGCGGTGGCTTGAGAAAGTCGTATAAAAATACCCTCCCTCCGCCATTCGCTTCCTGACTACCCGGCCGAGTAGAAAACCATTCGCTACTATTTATTTTATTCACATTCCGTTACTAATAGCTTTTGTCGCGTAACGTTCATTCACGAGTTTAGGCGGTAACGCATTCACCGCCCGTGGCGCACACTGAGTGTCGTCACTCTATACAAAATATGACCATGGGCCCTTAATGTATTGAGAAGTTTACAAGCGTGAGTCAGCGGACCGATAAGGTTGGTAATGAAACTAATGAATGAATTATACTTTATTTATTTATTTTATTACCTTTAGGTATTGTGTATGTTAATGTTACACATTATTTTCCTTGTTTGTATTACATTTTTAATTTGATAAAGTGTAACTTAATGGCTAATGCTGTTGCGTAATTTTCGCTTGTTATAATATTAGGTAGGTACAGTGCCATGCGTGTTTCGACTATCGATTGTTTATGATATTCCCTTATTTTATATTGAAAACAAACAAAAGTGTTAGGTAGTTAAAAAATATGATTATCTGGCATTGCCTCTCGTGATTAGTCGTCGAATCGGTTGGGAAAATTAATGTGAAAATAACCCACTTTTAACTAAGAAATATTAATTCATAATTGAGAAATACTTATTTTGCCAGAAACCATCTAAAATTGTAAGCTCTACATAAATAAAAAACCCGCATTTTGTAAATTGGTGTAAGCATTAATAAGGGGTAACATTCGTTTTTTACCTCCACGACAACGAAATAGTTCTTAATTAAGTATATTGTTTGTACTCGTAGCAAGACCAAATGATCACGGTACAATGATCAGATCACCGATCTGCTTCGACAGTTCTAAATTCCCACGCTCAACGAATGAACGAGCGAGTGAGTGAACGAGTATAAGGGCAGTAGAGAAAGGGGCGACTTCCGGCGCAGTGGCGTATGGCGTCACTTCCGCCGAAGACGGATGCTGTTCCCTGTTCGCATCAATTATTATTTCCTCTTTATGTTTCCGTTCAGTGTACAAGTTTTTTTATGCCTTAAGATACTTTTGAAGCTTATATTGGTTGTTTTGTACTCTTTGTTGCGTAGGTTCTTGCTAGAAATAGATATTCCCATTTTTTTTGTAACAATGAAAGTCATTTTAGAACTTCTACTGGACTTGCTTCCTATACATGTATATATAATTTAAAACTAGCATCTACCTGCGACATTGCCCCCGTTTATCAATTAAGGATGGATTATCGCTTTACCCTGTCATCTAATTGACTACTATTGTGACGAGATTTAATGTGGCTCTATTTATAGAACAATCGACTCTATTATGATATTTATGATGTGTTAGGAATTGACCATAAACACACTGACATTTACAATTTTGGAGAGTTCGTTAGTACCTAGGTACTTAATCATCTACAATTACGTATATTTTTGTTCTCTTCCATATTACTTACTGCTGTTCCCGTGCCCACTTCGTTGGGCAATACACCTTTTTTTATTTTATATATAGTTTATGACACTCACAATTAACGTGGCTTTCTATTGGTAAAAGTAATTTCAAAATCGGTTCAGTAGATCCAGAGATTACCCCTTACAAAGTCACGAACTTTACCTCTTTATAATATTAGTATACACTCCTTGGTTCTTTTTCAGGGGTTGTTTTCAGTGAGGTTTAAGGTCACAGCACACATATCATCTCGGAAAGGGATCGTCACCCTATCAACTCGAGCCGTTCAGTATCATTTGTATGAAACTACTGCCACGCAGACTAATCGGAATCGTAACGTAGTCGCCTCACCTAGTAGTGGAAAGGCGAGGCGGTGACGATCCCTTTCCGAGTTGATATGTGCGCCAAAATGGGAACGCCGGTACTTTGCTTCACGTAGTGAAACGGAGGGAACAGTAGCTAGGAAAACGACTTTATCAAATATACAAAAAAATGGTTTAATGACCAATATACAGCGTTTGTACGTTAAAATAAGTACGTGATGAGTTCAAAAGTTCTTAAGATACCTAACTTATCGCATAATCAGTTAACACCACAGCGAGCAAGTTTCGGTGAGCATTTGTATTTCCTTACATTTTATTGCCTAGGCACTATATCGATGCTTGGGGTATAAGTCCTGTATCGATGCTTGGGGTATCCGTCATCAGATTTCACTAAAAACATTCCCTGGCTTCGAAATAGTTTCTTTAGTATGAAAAACGCACTTCTGACCTGGTTTTTTTTGCCCCTGAGTGTAGATATATAGAAGTCAGAGATGGGCGTAATCAATTACTTTGGGAATTAATTACACGTTTACATTCCAGTAATCATGATTCCTCAGTAATCGATTACTTGAATAATCTAAATTACTGTAATACTAGTACCATGATTACATTTGTAATCCACTCCTTTGGAATCGGTATTGTAAACCACTACTGTATTCTTGATTCTTCAGTAATCAAGTACTAAAGTAATCTGAATTACTTTACTCCAATTCCAGGCTAGATTACCTACTTAAGTCTGACCTTATTTTATAAGTTTCTCAAATGTCACTAAGCTAAGATAAAATTGTTTTGACAAACGTGTCAGTGTCACTCTAGTCTTTCACCACATTACTTTAATAAATGTTGATTGTTGGTGTTGAATCCCTTTGATAAGTTTAATATTTTTTAATTATATTTCGAGTGACGAGTACATATACATTATGGCATACTTTATCGATGCGGAGGAATTCCGTTGTTTTAATATGGAACTTATGGCAAAATTAGAAATAATGAAAATTCGGCGAGGAAATGGAAATGCCAATTACGGTCAGATTTAAAATAAAAAAATAAAAAAATAATGAAAATCTTTAAAAGGACATGTTTATTTATGGTACCCGTTTATTTTTTAACAGAGCCCAACTTATGCTGTTGTCTGTTAAATTTTCGTGAGCGGTGCCTGAAGATGATGTTCAAAAGAATACACCGTTAATATTTTGATAATTGTTGGGAAGAAGTGATAGAAGTACTTCGAAAACACCAAAAAAAAGTAATCTGGAAGTAATCAAGTCAACAATTCCAGTAATTTGGAATCGACATTGATTCCAATTACTTGTAATTAGAATATTTGTATAGATGATTACTGATTCCTTAATATGTAATGGTAATTCACCGTGTCACTTGAATACATTACAAGTAATCTGACACGCAGTAGCGGATTACAAAGTAAAATAAATTAATCGTGTAATCAGGAATCGATTACGAAATGACCATCTCTGATAGAAGTATATAAAATAAATTACGTATTTAAGCAAGAATGTCAACGGCGCATTACGTACCTATAATGTCTATACTTACTTGAAAAAAAACCTACAAGTTTTACCAGAATCAAAATTAGCTCGTCGTAGCTATTACGTGTATTTAAATACTACTACGTCGACAAAGACACCACATTATTTTGTGCCAGAATTCATAATTATTGAAACAAAAACAATTAAATTAAATTTTTATTATCTGTGGTGACGTGTACACGAGTTATAAGTGGGTTTTAAAATCCGCCAACAAACGAAACTACGGCATTATCCCATTCAACGAACATCCGATTCACCTTACACTTTCACAATGAATTGTTTCGCTTGCAGTCCGAGTTGCGAATATCTTTTGTTTCTTTCGCACACGTATCTTCGAGCGACGCGTGATAAGGAGAGGTAGCTAGCGGAAGTTGAATAAGGACGGAGTCGGGGTTCATTCATTGATGTGTCCGTCGTCAATGGGCTTTGATTATGATACAACTAAGTAGGTATTACGCGGTCACACAATATTTCTTGTTCCATTAAATATTAATAGTGGCTGCGTTATATTTTTATATGTTGTGATAATGTTAAACAAGTACGTGTAATGTACCCTACCGAACGTTGAAAATCTTTTTTTTTTTTCTAACCTTTGATATAAATAAAACGGGTCAAAATAAAATAAGTTGCAAGTTTTGTGAGTATTTTATATTAAAATATCAAAATACTGGAGAGTCAACTACATTTGTTGTATACCTATGCTTTAACAAATGATTCCTAGGTACCAATCATTACGGTCTGTCAAAAAGCGTGCGGATCAATAAACTAGTCATCATAACCCATTCTGTGCCAGATTTCGTAATTGTGTGAACCCAAACGCACTTAGATCGGAGGCGGCTCAGCGCATTGCGGTATTTGCGGCAACACGCGGCGCGCGTTCCCTTACAAAAAGCGTTACCAAACCGTCGCGGAGGCGTTTGGACGTTTAAGCATAGGAACGCGTCGGCTCTCAGTGCCTGTGACTTTACTGACATAAGTATTTTGAGTTTATCGAGCCGCTAATACATTGCTAGTTCTTACTACCTAATTGTTATTTTTTTTAGTGCGCGGATCTACTGTCCCAGATTATCTCATTATAAGAAAAGGCTCGTGCTCACTGCAGAGGTGTTATTCTCTTAAAAACGGCTCTCTGTCGAACGGACGATCGAGTGAGCGAGCTCGAATGACTTCTATGAATCAATGATAATAATAATAAATAAATAAATATCAGGAAACAATCTCACACAAATTGACCTAGTCCCAAACTAAGCTCTAGGCTTGTACTATTGGTGTACTAGACAACGATAAACATACTTATATAGAGAAATATATACTAAAATACATAGAAAGCACCCATGACTCGGTAACAAATATTTTCGCTCATCACACAAATATCTGCCCTTACCGGGATTTGAACCCAGGACTGCTAGCTAGCTTCGTAGGCAGGGTCACTACCCACTAGGCCAACGCGTCGTCATGATGAACGGGTAAATAAACTGAGAACGCACGCCCTTAGATGCTTTTTACGTTCTGACGGGACAACTTCAACTCGCTGGTTGATATTTGGTGCGTCGAGTTCAAGAAAGAAAGTTTAAGAGAATTACCTACCGATGTCTAGAACAAGTTCCCGCGATTTTGTTCTCATGTGTCTTGAGGGTCCCTTTTTTAATGTAACGATTAAGATGCGTTGAGGGACATGTAAAAAAAATGCAAGAGGTTTTTGCCGGTGTCGGTCATACATAGACAGGAACAAATTAAGTAGGCTTCGGTTCGCATAAGTTAATGTCTACGTTATAGTATAGGCTTGATGATTTTAAAGCGTACGCGAATCTAATTATAAGAAATGGTAGAGCTTGAAAAGGCTAATACATATATTTTTACACTAAATAAACGAACTTGGGTATATAAGTACCTATATTATAACAATATAATTAAATGACAAACTTCAACTGCCCGAGGCAAAGTACGGTCAAATAAATAAATAAGTAGGATAGGATACTATCAGTTAAAAACACTTAACACTAATTATTTTAAGTTATGTGTAACTTTAATTTAGTTTTAGATAACGTTTGTGAGAGTTGAACTGAAGATAATAATATAGTAACACCCTGTATATGTACTAAAACTCGCGGATCCCACAGTTAAACTGTGAAAATAGTTTTGCGGGACATTGTTGTATAACTAATATAACTATGTTTGTTAATATGTGATAACCCAACTAGCAAAATTACCTTATAACGAAAGGCCTATAGTCGTCATTTAAAGGCACTGTTTATGTCAAAACATCGTATAAATGCACTTTACCGGAGGAGTCAGCTAATATGGCTACAGACTTTATAATTTGGTTACGTAAACGTCAACAAACCTAAATAATATGGCTACCATAAAACCTTTAGTTAATAAGGTTACAACCTTTATAATTGGGTCAGGTAAGCGCCAATAAAACGAAATAATATGGCTACTATAAGTCTAAAATTATGAATACCTTATAATGGCTGATTATACAGGTTTTTAGCCAAATAATATTAAAAGCCATATAAAGGCTATCATTAAGGCTATTTAATCTTGTAAAGGAAATGCACAGGATCGTTATAAAGCATTTTATCTTATAGGAGTCAGAGTTTTTACGTTTATATAGCAATGGAATACATATCATTTATATAACTTTTAAAAGAGTTGAGGTCTTGGTTAGTCTGCTATATAGTAATTATAAGCGTGTAATTCTTATATACTTTTGTTTATATAACAAGTCCGCCTTAATAATACGAATAAAGTTTGTTTGCGTTAGGAAAATTATAAAAGATGGATATGGAAAAGTGGAAAAAGTTCAAGAGAAGTGGTGGTTACAAGAGGAAAGTGAAAAGGATGTACGAAAAAATGAATAATGACATTAATAAACCTACAACTTCTAATGATGTCAACCTCACTTCTTCTGTCAAGGACAGCACATCTGAAAGTGCAAGTGGTTCCGTACAACATTTTTACTCAGAACGTTCGGATTTCGGTACATGGCAGTGAAAATTCTGAATATGACAGTGAGGAACCAAGAAGTGACTACGATGTGGACGAAAGTGTAATTGTTGAGTTAAAAAAAGACAACTTACGTAAGAATATCCGGAATTGGGCTGTCAAGTATAACATTGCACATATAGCTATAAATGAGTTATCTAAAATTATAAATGACGCATTGCCGTACACTTTGCCATCAGATGCGCGGACGTTGCTTAAAACAAATGATGAAATAAAACAAATGCTGTGGATTTATTGTTTAATAAAATAAATAATAAATATATAAATAAAATGACGCAAATTAAGGAATAGATAGGATCTTACCAATAAACTTTCTGTAACAGTGACAGAAATCGCATTCATCATCCGGGAAATGATCATAAATCATATACTGACAATTTCGACACAAATAAATGTGAAATACAATAAACATTGAATTTGTTCACGATTAATAAAGAAATGTGATGTCACGTGGGTCGAAGTAGTTCGTTTGCAATTATAACAATTGTCTCTCTTTACATAATGTGTACTTTGCCAAGGCCAAATTAAACTATGAACAAGATGTAAATCTTCTCTTTTAAGAAACCGGTCCAAATCAATGAAAATAACCATAGTCTTCAGTTTGGCAAATCTAGGAAAAAAGTGTCTTAATTAGTCATTACGGAACCCTAAAAAATATCAAGATGGAGAATACTTAATACAAAACATAACCGCTATAAATGTTTTTTTTCTTGTAAACAGCTTATACACGTTATGTAATTTTCTTAAAGACTTATAGACACAATAACGAAGGAATGAAAAATAATCCAAAGTTTTTTCATCACAAAACATTGTTAATTCATGGGGGCGTTGAAAATGAGTTGAAAACGATACCCCATATCCTCATAAAAATGAGTTTCCACTTAGTTTCAATTATTAAAGACACACAAGTAACATCAGAAAAAAGGACACACTTACCTTTTTCAAAATGGTTCACGAATAAAATAAATATGTCATTTGTAGAAACGCACGTAACAATAATTCTTGTTGTATGATTGCTGCGACTTTTATGAGTTGGATTACCTTATAAACGATCCTTACATAGCGGTTACAAGAACACGCTTCTTACGACTGGAGTTTATAAAGCAATTATAAGATAATTCTTCTTACACAAGCTTCATAAATTTCAATTATAAGGATTATGAACATATAAACGAATTACAATTGGCAATTATAAGGGAATTACACTTATTGCTAACCGTAATACATCTGATATCAAAATAAATAGCAAATAATAAAGCTGGAATATGGTAATCATAAGGTTTAATTTCTTATAATTTGGGCCCAATTCCACCCTTATAAACGTTTATGTGATTTGTATAAGAATATTTTTTTAGTCTTTATAAACCTTTATATAACATATTTTTGCTAGTTGGGAATGATAATAAATAAAAAAATGACATCAGAATTCCCAGTCAGTTTGGCTACATGAATGGAACGTTTGCGTGTGTTAGTGGGTTGGTGACGTCATTCCCTAGTCCTTTGAGTTCTCCCCCCCACACATTTCTTTATCCAGTTAATCACGTTCCTGCTGACGTCATGGCTTTTGTTTGTTGTATAGAAGTGTTTCTATTTATAAGTACGGCGTAAAGTAAGATTATCCATTATCCAAGATGTGTCTAACTAAATGTAAATATAATAAAATCCATTGTTAAAATGTAGTTTGATGGATTCTATATTTTTTACCCAACTGCGTCAGAAGGAGGGTTATGTTTTTCGAGGGTATGTATGTCTATTTCTGGGCACGTTCTGCAAACAAAAAACCCGAATGTAATACAATTTTTTTTATTGAAAAGCTAAAAATAAGCTCTATAATGAATAGAAAATTTTAAGAACAATGTACTTAATAATACCATTTATACTATTAGGTATATACATATAACTTGAATACCTGCATAGGTACTTGTATTAGTACAGTTTAGGCGGCCTAACAAGTAACTGAAAACTCTAGTACCTTGTCGCTACAAAGTCTTTGACAGTTTAGTGCAGCACGTCAAATATGACGTTACAGTGACAAAGCACTAAAGTCTGCAGCTACTTATAAGGCCGACCGTACAATGTATCTTTAGATTAGAACAGTGTGGGAAATAACGACGCCTTTATATTTTAGTATACTCGTTTAGTTGGAAGATATATTGTAAGTTCCTACCATCTCTGAATAAAGTTTTATAATAGGTTTTATTCAACACACTTTGTGTTGAATAAAGGCTAGAACGCGTTCGTTATAGTACTTCTAATGTCATAAGTCATAATAAGCTAAAAATAACCAAACTTATATGAACATGTTATAATCAATTTCTTTACCTCTCTAACAGAAGTAAAATTCTATTCATATAACCGCGATTATATTTCAATTTAATTGTGGCTTGGTTTCCGGTCCGACTGTGCTTACACACAATAAAACAGCGAGCTATGCATAAATAGAGCTGTAAAGCGTTTTTATGACAGCTCGGATTGCGCCACCGTTCCGCGGTTGTAAAGTTCACGCACGCATTAGAGCTAGATAATATTACTTCAACGGCGCAAAATATGCTCGTGAATGAAGTGAATGAAACATCGGCGTCCACAGCAGAGAGCGCGGCGAATGGGAGCGGAAGCCCGCGGTTAGTCCACTTCCTGTTTCCTGAGGGGCCGGCGACGCACGCGCAGCCGAGCGCGCCCGACCGTGCGCGAGCGCGCCCGAAGCACACCGACACTCGCCGACCGGAGCCGAGACTCGACACGATTTACTTGACCGACCGATTTTATTGGAAATTGTTGACGTAGGACGTAGCCGCATTTTTTAATTATATTGGTTATACTAAACGTGAATGAATTTTACTCATACCTAGTAGATGGCAAAGTTTGTCTGCTAGCAGCTTAGCTAAAATATTGATCTGGAAAATCAACAACTGAATAATTAAATTTTCACATCAAATAAACCCGATTTTCAGTTCTTTTCCGTGTTCTGATATTAATAATTAGGCCTGCTTAATTCACTACTGTCTCATTTCCCAGGACCCGTTCTTGATCACATTCGAGAAATAACAAAAAAAAAAACATAAAGGACCTCTACATATTCCACGCCTTGTTCCCATAATATTGTTGACGTTATGATAGTTCTTATACTCTAGAAAGTAAGAGCTACTATAACTATATATACTATACTATATGATTACGATAATACTCGATATTCAAAATAACATTTTGGCAGTAAGGTACCTATGTGCAACTAGGTAATAAGGGTGTAAAACGTAGTTAACTTACTCGTAGGTACATGCCTTTACATACGGATAGTGTGTACTGTGTACTGGGCCTCTATTCAACACGGTAAAACCCTATCGTGTTTGAGCTGTTAAAGTATTCTCACCGTTTTGATAGCTCTTATTTACTTGACAGTAATGGCGACTGACGTCAAAACAATACCATAACAGAGGGGCTATTGTCAAATGCACTCGCAATCGCCATCGTTTTCATTTTGAAAATCGAAGGCATGTCTGCATACAAAATGAAAACAATTGTTCCGCTTTGAAGCCGATTGCAATTGCGAGTGAGTTAGACAATAAGACCTCAGGTCAAAAGACGATATGTTTTTTACCGTCGGTCGGGAATAGAGGCCCTGAATGAATTAAACCTCAAGCACTTCGCGATTTACAAAGCTATACCACACATTAATTACCCAATTGCGAATAATACTCAAATCTATAATGACGTAAGTCTATTAAAATTACCATAATACTTGGGCCCTTTTGAGAGGTTTGGTAAAGGTGTTGCGGCCCACGTCCGCCCACGCACACCCACTCACAAGCCTCGGTCATTCTGCCCTTCTGAGAAAAAAAGGCATATTTATTGCGCAAGCTCTACTCATTTCCCATCTTAACAATAGCTTCATAAGGTTGAATTTACTTTTGCTTAATGTGGAAAAACGCTCTTTTGACTTAGTAATACTGTTGCTGGGTCGACTTTTCTCTAAAAGTAGACGTTGGACGAGAGACCGTGGACCTACCTTTAATGAATACTTAAGTAATACAGCTAAAGCCAAAAACGTCGGCACTAATTATACCTACTTACCTACCTAAGTCCACATTGTCACAAACATTATTACTCATTTATTTAGTTAGACGTTTCATAATTTTAAACATACTTATGCGTACTTATAGCCCAAAGCGGCTCATCGACTTGATTATCTACATTGGCGTTAAAATGTAATAATGTTATTAGACTTTAACATTATTCCCGCATATTCCTTTCTGTATAAACATTTTTAAATCAGGTTAGTTTTTTATATGTTTCCTATAATAGTTATAATAAATGTGTTGTTTTGGCCTGAAGTAACGGCTGGAGAAAAGACTACAGTGTTATAAATTACACAGTAGATGCAAATAGAAATATCTTCTTTTCGAACAATCGTATTTAAATATCATTTTGAATTCAATCCAGCAACATTCTTAGCTGCCAGTTGTTTCTGAGATTGCGTATTCGAAAATGGAATAAGAGCACGCGACCGCGTTGTGCAACCAGCTTGTCGGCGGGTGTAGGAGGCACCCCCGGCCGCCCATTCACGGGCCCATTACGATACGATCGACTATTTGCATAATCATATTCAACACAGAATCAGAGTTCAACATCCCAAGATACAGTCCAAACTGTTTTGTAACACACCCTCCGAGTTATTTTGTGTGGATAGTGATTAGGTACTAGATGTGTGGGTGCAGATCTTCAGACCTCCCTTTGTGATGAGAACGGGTACAGTACAGTCCAAGTATAATTAATCACAAATTTTCAAACTAAGGTTGGATAACCTTGCTGTTTTCTGTTAGTTTCGATTATGATATTCTTTCTTTCTTCCTTTTCATTTAATTTAAAAACAATACGGTAGGCAAGAGCGAAATATAAATCGTTTTGCTTAATCATATTGTCAATTCAATGACGAATATTGGACCAGTAGGTAAAGCGAAACACACCGTGGACAAATAAATAAAATCGTATTGAAGACCAATAATAATATGATGTTCGGAGGAGTCTTCTGCAACGACATTGAATCAGTTTGTGACACATACTCCATTTCGCCAAAACTATCTTATTTATAAGGCTACATCGTGAAGCAAGTTTCATAACAACCAACTTACAGCAAGGTGTTGCGGAATAAAAGGAAACCGTATTGCGTAGTGGTGAGGGGGTGGTGGGGAGGCTGGGGGCGTAGGCGGCGTTGTGAATGAACCGCCGCGATTCATCCAAACCGCGACAACCGGACTAACTTTTACGTATTATCGAAACCTCGTGCTTCTATTTATAGACTGGCTTACATTTTTGCTCATTAACATAGTTATAGTTACACGCCTCGGTAACCGCAGGAAACTCGCTACAATAGCCGTTTATTGTTCGAGATAGTAAGTATCTATAGACAACTTGCAGACATGATAACGTGTTCTCGTCTATATTTTAAGAAAAAGCTTGGTAAAATAAACTATATATCTCTCGCGGTGGTAGGTATAATTGGCCCTAGGGCGAAAGCGTATCAGCCAGAGGTCATGTTAAGCCTGTTCGACGAAGAACTCATAGCAAACTGACCTTTTCTGCGTTCGGACATATGTATGTATGATGTATTCTTAAGTTTATGTACGAATTTACTTGTACTTGGATTAATGCGCAATAATGAGCTTACATAAAAAAATAGAATACTTGTATGTAAGGTGTATCAGTGGCGTGCCTAGGGTTTCAGAATAGGGCAAGCCGAGAGATATGTTTTGTAGTTTTTACGGTTATTATGGATAAATTTATCTTGTTACCACATTACTGATCAATCTTCACTTCACTCTGCAGTTGTAGGTATAGGCATTTGCTTACGTGGACGAGCTCACCAAAGCACCCTGAAGGCATGTTACCACTAGATATAATTTTACAGACATATCAGCAATTGCATACTTTCGGTGGCCTTGAAAAAAGCCGCTTGGTTTGTATGAGAGAATAAAATAAAGGTTCAACTTCTTATTTTAACTTTGCTTGCCTAGGGAGAAAGCAATAAGTAGGTACTTACTTTTATTTCAATTACCTATCTAAAAATTACATACATATTACACAACATAGTTAAATTAAATTATTATTTGTATACATCGAATGTGTTTTTCTAAAACGCCATCGTACCTATTTTGAAAGTAGCGACACAAGCTCTAAAAAATTACCCTTATTCAATGAAGTTTTAGACTCATCGTGACCTCTGAAGGGAAGTTCTTGTTGTGCTAAATGACAAACAACATCGACTAATCTTTGAAAAACGCTACTATTGTTATAAACACGCATGTTGTTTTGTAATTTCCTTTGATAATTGGCGCGATAAAGATGTCTCAATTCGCTGTTTACCAAAATCACTAAAATAAATTACCGCGTTCATGTGTTTTCGAGAATTCATGTGTCTTTTAATGGCGCCAGCTAAATTATTTAAATCGTCATAACCAGGCCAGATGTATTCCACACGTTTTTGTCGTTAGAAAAGAAAATACAACACCAGCAATGTAACTTATTAGAGTGCGAACAACCAACAATCCAATGAGTTTTGTACACTGACCTGTTAAACTGTCTTTTGTGCGATTTACTACTCTGAGAAATACACAAGTCAGGCGTAGGTTTTGCCGAAGAAATAAGTACCTTTTTCTCTGCAAAGTCCAAACATTTTACCTTTCCGTCGACAAGCAAAGTTTGTGCACACTTTAAAATATCACAGTCACACAGGACTTCCTCCATTGTCAATCTAATTGAATCACAACTCACAACACCACAAAAAAAAACTTATTATTGCACTGACCGCGCCGCGCCGCTCAACGCCTAAACAAACTATTCAACACGTGAATAAAAGCATTTGTCAACAAATAGCAATAAAGTGAAGTTGGCCGCTAACGCGGCTCAACGCGCGCTCCGCGCCTGCGCGAAGCGAATTTCGCATTTACTATGGACTCGTGTACAACTTCATACGCAATCAGGGCTTTTTACTCTCATACTATTTGCCATATTAATACACGACCAGTCGTGTTTGGGCATATGCCGTTTCGGTGGGTAAGACAGAGAATATGAAAGCCCGATTGCAAGCCAATACGTGCGAGCGAGATACGAGCTAGCCGCGTCATGAATAGTTCGACTGGTTGCCGCACAGCGCTGAGCGCTGTGCTGCGTAGGTGGCGGCCGGCGGTGCGCGGTAAAATTTAGTAGTTACTACTGTTGCATGTAATTTGATTTGAAGAATTTAGTGAGAGCGCGCGGCGCGCGAAGGTGAAATACCTATCTAATACATTACGTGCATTTAATGAATAGTTATTTTTGTAAGGCAAGGCAAGCCCGGCTTTTGGGCTTATATGGCAGTACCGCCACTGAGGTGTATGTTGTATCTAACGTACCTATACTTCTGCAGATTAAAGGAACGTTTGACGAATAATGGATTTGAATCCTATTTAGGCTCTATTTAAGATAGAGCCTAAATAGGATTCAAATTCCTGTTTGAAAGTTGATTATAAGGTGATTTATCCATCTTCAGATAAAAACTAGTAAGTATCTAACAGATATATTTTAGCTCTACCTCTCTCTTTTATATGACAGAGAAAAGGACAGTGACAACTAAAAATTACAGATTTTTTTATTTCAGTGATTTGACAAATTGGGACTATGAAGTATGTTTGGCCGCCCTTGCATTGCAAGCAGCAACAAAGGATGATGGGCAATTTTGTATGGATCCCGTCCCCACCCTCCAACACTCACGTGATGCATATTTATATCTTCAATAGGACCCAAAAAATTACAAAATACCAATTTTAGTAGCAAAATCGATGGGATTTTTTTAGTGAAAAAACCTTTCAACAGCTATGCAGAGCAAGAATGTGTTCATTTTTAAATAAATTCCATACGATACTCTTACGATTATGATTTTCCATGAAAACCCCATACATATGGCGATCGTCGCCATGGTATAAATACATCATGTTGCCAAGATCTATAAACTGAGACATGCATCCCTGTTTGCCCATAGGCCTTTAGCATTGAATACTATGCTAATACCTAGTCTTATGTTTTTAGATATTTTTGTACAAAACTAATGCATTGTTTTTCAATAGAGTGCTTATTGAATACAGGATTTCACGGCAAAGTTATTTCCAAGGGCCAAATGTACAGAATGGCTTATTGATGACGGTCCTTCCACCGGCCATGCTTGTTTGTCTGGACGACGACGTCAACTCAAGACGGTCGATGTTTGCCGCAACATCCCGTTGTTTTCACAAGCCATTGTCAGATTGGGCGGCGGATGCGGAGCGGGACGCATTATCTCGGCCGAGCGGTGTCCGGCCGGACGCGCGTCCGCCCGACCATCCGATTACGATGGAATTTACACTGGAGCTACACACATTTAAGCCGCAAACGTACGAAGAGCGGGGGCGGCGCGTTGCAGGTGTTGCAGCGCGTTTCCCATATCAAAAACGCCACGCCACGCTTTGGGAACGCGTCGCCTCCGCTCTCTGTGCGTTTGGGACTTTAGGGAACAACGTAATGAGGTTGTTCTTGAGTGGAGTTTAGAGGATGTAGTGTAATATCAGAACCGAGGGCTTGACATCTTGCGCTGTTATGCAGGTAGTTTTCTTATTAATGTCTACAGGGAAATAGACGGTCTAAGCGACAAGTGAAAAGATCTACAAGTGCTAACCGTAGCGGAACCTAGCCAAACTGCATTCTTCGTAACAATTACTACATTCTAATAGGCATTGTAATGGTATGGTGGTGGTAGCAACTGTAGAAATATATGAAAATGTATCGTTTAAGACTGAAGAGCGCACGACAGCTTTCGTAATCCCTTTACACATCCTTTAGGGAATGCAGTCGAAATGCCACTTGGCTAGGCCGACATACCCGACGGCCCGGTTGTACAAAAAACGGTCAAGTGCGAGTCGGACTCGCGCACCGAGGGTTCCGTAGCCATACCGCCGCATACTAGACACATACAACAAAAATAAAAATATGTTGACAAGAAACGTTTCTATATGGGGACTCCCTTTATTATTTCACTTTCTTTTGTGTTTTTATATTTGATAGACAATCCGCCGTCATAGAACATATTCTGAATAAAAAACAATCCGCTATTTATTACGGTTCAAAAGATACAGCTACTTTTAGGGCTCCCTCTGGGCACGGAACCCTAAATGGATGGGCAAAGCCTTCTTCCCTGGGTTGCTAGGTACTCTGTTCTCAAGATTGGCCTCTTGCTTCCCATCCCGTTAACACGCTCCTTTGTTTAACGCGTGCGTGTTTGCTACTGTGTGGAAATTTGACCCGGTCAACCTTACAGTTTCATGTAGTGTAATTCTGGATAGGTCAGCGATATATTAGTCACACATAAAAGGTAATGGTTGATAAAATACTTGTGTAAATGTTATTGTGGACCGCGGACACCCGAGCGCTTCCTGCACCGACGCACTCCGCTGACACCCGATACGCTTGCAGCGACGCTGGGGTAATAAAACGCCAGCTCCAATTGGGACGACTGAACAGGCCAAGAAGTAGATAGTAAAACACAATATTCTATTTCTAGTAATTATATACGCACATTAAGACTAATATCCAAAGAAATAAATCGTAATTTTTCAGCACTTTCCCTTTTGCTTCTAACTATACTCAGATTATTCTAAGATGATGCCTGTGACAGCCGTCATTCGTAATTTCAATCACTTACTAGCTATACAGGAACGCGGTGGATGCGAAAAGCACAAGACCGGCGGGAGGCCTATGTCCAGCAGTAGATAGACGTCTTTCGGCTGACATGATGATGATGATGATGACTAGCTATACTCACAAACGTCATGTTTAACAAGCAGTGTCAAGCAAGCTTTAAAAATACCCAACTGCTGTTTAGATAATGTCATCAAAGTAATATTACATACTTAACATGAGTATATTTGTAATTTTGCCAATTTCACATTTAAATAATTTTAATATGTGCTATGACTAGTGATTAAGACGAATCTAACCACGTATAATTTAATAACATCGGTTTAGCCGTTTAGTAGTTATGAGGGGACATAGAGTCGGACATATATACACACATAACTATACTACAACATAACCCTCCTTTAGGGCGTTGCCGCAGTCGGCGTCGCTAGGTTTGTACCGATGTAGTATTTATGGAAAGTTAGAAATAAGTGTAATAAGTGTTTATATGAGCTGTCACAGTCACAGGCATCATCATACAAAATATCAAATAATCAGTAAGCATAACTCTAGTGAAGGATATACATCATTATTCCAAAAACACAGACACTTTTCTTGACCTGATGAAAGCAAGCGAACACACAGGATCGCAGGCTACGGTGGTACAGTCAACAGCATAAATAAGAGACCATTTATGTACCTTGTCACTTTGGAATGTTATAAGAAATGGTGAAACGATTGAAAGCGATAAGGTACAGAAATTATCACTTATTTATGCTGTTGACTGTACGTGAACTCTGAGGTTCATGTACCATTTCAAGATTGTCTTGTAGGCACTCAAGAACATAGTGAATCCTTTATCAAAAGCGTCGTCCGTTCTATCTGCGTCCATCGATTGAACTTAAGTTCTATTGTGAATGCACAATGTACAGTTTGCTACGTGGTCTAGGTATTCGCAACCTCCCACGAGTCAATCCACCGCAAAAGGTGCCAGAACTAGTCCGTACCTACTCGGCGCCAAGCTGCTTCTATTCTATTACCTAACGTCTCTTGCGCACATCTCGCCCACTCCGCGACACGCGTTCTGATATTGAACATAATTTATAATTCTATTATTTCCAGGTGGGCCTAGCAGTGTACCGACGCGAAACTTATTAAATTGTGAAAGTCTCTTATAAGACATTCTCGGTAATTCCTAAGAAAATTCTCAGTGCCCTCAAATGTTTCCGGGAAATTATCAGATACTTACATACATACATACCTTCACGCCTGTAATCTCAGAGTGGGGTAGGCAGAGCTACAGAATTATCTACGTCTACGTACAACTAAGATACTTTTTGAGAAGATTTCCAAAATACTGGGAATGTTCTGCAACTTGCACATTGTTAGTTGCTGAACTTGTTTTTCTTTAACTCTAGGAGCATCATTTACCATAGGGAGCGAACTTGACACCATGCAGTCACACGTCGACACCACAAGCCTAGCCACGGTCTAGTCTAATTACTATCTTTCTATAAGAGAAAAAACTTGGTTATATTTTATACGCTACGCAGCAAGCCATTTGACTAAATGCAACTGGTGAACTTTTGGAACTTACTCGTTATTGCTTGGAAACTATTAGAAAGGGCTATAAAGAAAGACTAATAATCACACTATAGAAATCTTATCTTACTATCTTACTAATATTAGGTACTTATAAATCCAAAAGTTTGAATGTTTGTTACTCAATCACGCTAGAATGGGTGAACGAACCTGGATGAAATTTGGTACATAAATAGAATATGGTACTGTTTTTATCCTGAAAAAAAAATACAGTTCCCGTGATTACAAAATTACGAATTTTACGCGGACGTGTTCGCTGGCAGAAACTACTTAGTATAAAGATTTCTAGTTTGATGAAGAGACCCTGGGAAGCAGTCAGAGGGAACATTTAGCTGAGCGGCGCGAGCGCAGGCTGACGTGCCGACAACAGCGCGATTTTTATCGGTCGTGTCGACGCGTGACCCGGTGACCGTAGTTGGTGTTTGCACCGTCGCCAATTTGTACGAGATATCGCTCTCCCGCCGATAACTCGATACTCGCAAAACTCACTTCGACACCAAATATAAATGTATAATCGCTTCAATAGCTTTCATAAACAAAATAACAGTTTCTCTCGTCGTGATCAAACGGGATGATGTAATGTTTAAAGAGTGTTTTCAGTAAACGCAGGCTTGTTTTCGAACGGTTTCAATTTCTCCAAAGTCTTTTTAGGCGCATGATTAAATCATCGTGTTGTGGAAATCTAGCCCGATAGCTTATTTGAAAAGTACCTAATTCTTAATAGGTTTGTTAACGTGAGGAAAGGGAACGTATTTATTGGTTGTACTTAGTTATTGAGGACTGTATTCTTGTCTTTAAAATTAGATACCTACCTAGGTATAATTTTACAAAAAACTAAAATAATCTTGTTTAGGTAACGTAAGGGAAACTCAAAATGATACTTACATGTTTCCGAGGCATGTTTAGCAGGGGGCGTGTTTCGGCTGACACAATAATGATGATGGTGACTTATAAGTTAGGGAGGCGAGGTAGCTAAATGGCGTAATAGGGAATATGCATGTTTTTTTTTACAGCTTCATTTGAAGCTGATTCATGTAACAAACAGATCACAAAAATCATTTTTTGAATAACTATAAAAATAACCAAGATATAAGCCAACAAAGATTTGTTCCTATCTCTTTCTAGAAAAACGGAATTTTACATGGAGTTTATATGGCCGCAGTGCACAATGACGTCACGGTGCACATCGGATCTCTCTGTCTAATTAGAAGTTTGAAATGCTTATAACTTCCGTATTTCTTGACCGATTTTAATTTTAATTTCCGTTTTGGTGATCTCTTTTACGGTATTTTCATATTTTGATGAGAAATGCGATTTTTAAAATCCATGCATATTCCCTATTCAACGGCGCCGTCGAGACCTATCAAAATCGAAAGATAAAATAATTTCGAAAAGAAAAGCTCGTATGGTAAAAACCATTTTAGCGGTGGGTTTTGAGTGTACGGTTTTTCAAAAATGTTAAAAAAAACAGTTACTTGGGCATTCTCGAGCGCGTCAGATATTCATACTACGTATGCCCAAGTGCCTCTGATAACTACGGTATACTAATCTGCCGGTTTGCGTGGTGGGGGTAGGCATATAAAGTAGTCAAAAATGCAAAAAAAAAATTGACCCGAGCGCGTCAGATTTTCGGAAGTGGTGTGAAGTAGGTCCCAAGGAAGCTCCCTTTAAAAAAACTGACGATTTCGGCGTGACGATAAGTTAAGATGAATTTTTAAAAATGCAAAAAGCGTCTAGCGTAGCATTTTAGGGGTAAAAAGAACGGACCGAGTGCGAAACGCCACCCTGCGCTCCAAGACAGGCATAGCCGATGTTGGGAGAAAGACTGCCCAGCTAAAGTGGGCCTGGGCCGGGCATGTTTGTCGCATGCACCCACAAAGGTGGGCCAATGCAGCAACTTGGTGGGTCCCTCAGGACGGCTACAGACGGCGAGGCAGACCCAAGCGGAGATGGCGGGATGACTTGGACGTTTTTCTAAAGGATTGGCCGAAGATTGCCACAGAGAGAGAGGTGTGGAAATCAAGGGAGGAGGCCTTTGCCCAGCAGTGGGACACTATATTGGGCTAATTAATATTAATAATAAGTATACCTACTTATCTCTCTTTTAATATTTTATTCGGTATGACAAATAAATTCAAAAGAAAATAATTTATTTTTATTACCCATCTTGGCTTTTTTCAATTAAACACTAATACATAATAGTTTTACACAAAGCAGGCGTGTTTGTTTTTATTAGGTATTTCTTTTTTAATATTCTACCTAGACGCAGGCGCGAGCGTCAGCTAGTCATATAATATGAATATTAGAGAAATGATAATCCTTATCCGTGGTGACTGACGTCACACCACGAAGTGGAAGCTTACCGTCTCCATCTTTTATTTATAGCCATTGATTGATGAAGCGAAACGTCGTATGAATGAATCGATGTATGGTTTCGTCGGCGGGCCTTGTTTATGTGCCCGCTTGACGTCAGGAATCTTAAATCTGATTCCTAAGTAATACATCCAAATGTATTCCCGGGGGAATAGCTTTGTCGAAGCTTTTGCATAGGAATCTATTTTGAAAAGTATTAAACTCGGCTTCTCCGTGATTTGATGAATGTCTGTGGTTTCGTTTTCAGTTTGGGCTTGGTTACTGGTAGATACTTTTGAGTTTAAGTGGTATTTGCAATTAAACAACGCATTAACGTGGGCGCAGTAGTAGAATCCAAAACTTGATACTTGTAGCCTAAGTGAACATAGTAATTTTGTAGAGCGGTAGCCACCTAGACCCTTGAGAGTAAATAGTAGGAAATGTTAACTCTTACGATATTTTTTAATCATCTGTTATGGAAACCATAATTTTCATGAGGTACTTAGTCCTTACGCATCGTTCGGCCTAATTATCGTTAATCCTAACGTTATTTCCGGCTAAATTATTCTCCTTTTCGTGTTATTATAAATACAATTCTAACGAACCCAACCTAACCTAACATAATAAGGTAATACCAAGAACCTAAAAAGTTGTAACAATCGGCTTAAATCTGTTTGGGACAAATCATATTTCGAACCTGCGATACATTCGGGCGAAAAATTTAGGACAAAATAATGAGCTCTCCTTATCTCTTGATCTGATTTGGGAACTGGGGCTTCACTTATGTTTCTTGAATGTTCTAGAATTTGAAAGCAATCTATACAGTTTTCTCAGAAACCTGCGGTCGACTTTGATTTGATTTTTGCAAGATTGCATAAATGGACATGAATAGAAGCTAAGTCTGGTCGCTGTGGTATTGAAATGGCTGTTTTTGCCATGTACGTCACAATTGCTTCTTTCTTTCCTCACTATGTTCCGAAGCTTTTACGGCTTTTAACAAATAGGCAGACTCGCGTGGCAACGGTCAGTGGTCAGATTACCCAACTCGTTATCAGCGCGTTTGTAGCGCCGACGCTTCCTGCGCGCTGACCTGTCTTATCGCAGGGTGCGCACAGACATGGCCCCTTTTTCTACTACACTTTCCTAGTAGGGAGAAGTTCCACTCTAATGGAACCAGAAAGAACCTAGAGGTAAACACCACACCATTCATGACTGACTGAATTTGTTGACGATGTATTGTAACCCTTCTTCTTTGCCTTTAATTAACGTCATTCTTCAGCTATAGGTGGCACCTATCAAATTATGGTAATATTCTATCAGAATACAATAAATAATTTAAACGACGTCAATATTAACGATTGGCGTTTGATGACATATCTGAAGTTGGTAAGCGTTCTACGAAATACGTAATTATGCCATATTGATGACTAACTCGAGATTGGTGCCTAAGAGGAGACCGAACTATATAACCGACTATCGTTCGAATTCTATAATGAACCGACGAGGAAAGAGTTTACAAATACGGAACGTAGGTATACCTACATGTATGATGGCCAACGGCATCGAAAACTCATCACATCATCGATTACAAATTTTGACCAAACTTGAAATTGAGTTGATAATTAAACAAACTAATGATAGATTAACGGCATACACAACACAGTATATAAAAATAAAAAGCGGTCAAGTGCGAGTCGAAGTCGCGCACCGAGGGTTCCTTATTTAAGATAAATATGATTGGAAAACACAAAAGAAAATAATCATTTTGTAATTAACTTTAATATCTATGCAATAAGGTCAATTTTGACTAGTTTAAATTTTAATACAAGTAAAACACACCGGTAATGATGTAGGTATCTGAGGTTTTTGCAACTTTGCTGATAGACCATTTTACCAACCGCAATACAAAGTTTGCCTTGTGACGACTTATTTTTTTTCCAAAAAAAAACATACTTGTATTAGAAAATCGTTTTTTTTTTAATTTAAACGTTGGGTGTTTATCTATCCTTTGGGTATTCCTTGAGAATATTTAAATGATATCTCGCATAAAACACCGAAGTAGAGTTTTTACTTTTTAGCTGCCTAAAATTATTTCAACATTCTAAAATGTATTCCAAATTTCAGCCCGACAGTTTAGCCATTCCAGAGAGAAAGGATCAGGTTCCGTTTTTCAGTATTTGGTAGGAAAGGAAACCCGAAAAAACTATTATTACAAAAACTTCGACCTCTTTGGAATTTTGTGGTCAGATATTCCTATTATACGTAGATGGTCGATATGACTCAAGTTACATTTGACGTGGACTCCGGTCTGCCCCGGAATGTATCGCTATAGAAACGACAAGTGTCATGCCTTTGGAATGTTTGGAAACGAAAGCTGTCACAGAGGGATTGAAGAGAATACGGATATTTACGGGGGTTCCTTTTGGAGATAAGAACGTAAGGCATGTGGGATACTTAACATAGTTTTAATTACGTAGATTTTGTTCATCGCAGCTTTTCTTTTTTGGGTTTTTTATTTAGCTTTGACTCATAAATCGGTAAATTATGTACCAGTAAGATATACTCTCCAGACTTTTGCCGTGATGTACTTACATTTGTAATTAATAATTAAATGTTATCGCTACATAAAGTAAGTATACTTTAATCGTAGAGCATAATTTCAAAATTCAACCTTCATAATCAAAGAATTAAAACTACATTTTTTTTCCGTCGCATTATTCTGAGGCCAAAATCATGCGGCTATTAATGAGAACTTTTCAAAAATCCTCAGAACAAATATTCTCACTGAAAACCCATGTAAAGCCTTTACTTACTACAAAATGAAGTATGAAATATTACATCTACAATACTTTATTCGCAGGTGAAGTTAATAAAAGCGCGGGCCTCGAGGTCAGGCAGGATAAACAGCTCTGACAGTGAGATAGCGCGTCTGGGCATGATCCATCTCTCGGCAGCACAGGTCAAGCCCCGTCTTATTTGCCTCTTTATAACTGACACCTGAATCGATCATGCTTATCTGAGCTCGTCTTCCTAGAAGTGGCTTTACTTTTCATTTACTTAGTTGTATAATAGCTGAGAAATTACTTACAGATTCTAATAAAACGTCTATTGTCAGGACCTACTTAATAGTGTATCACGTATCAAATTTATTTATTACCTATAATAGTTTACACTTCTCTGATAATATTCGTAAAACCTAACAGTAGGTAAGTACTATGTTTGCTTTATTATTAAAGATACTTATGAACGCGTTGCGTAGATGCAAATCAGAAGCATCCAAGTGGCCGATTCAGTTATTCCGTGCGAATACACAGCAGCAGCGAAAGTACTTATACCTCGGATCGGTGGGGAGCCAGAAATATCGAAACGGGAGACTGTTACAATGTAAACTGTGAAAACATAACTCTGGGCATTGCCACACGCACGGGTGTGCTTACCTTGGTCTCGTCATATGTATTTGTAGATAGGTATCATCTCTCTTGTTGTGAGCTCTTTATTTTATTTTACGGCCACTTACAGCAAAAAGATAAATCTACATTTAGGGTAAACTCATTTTAATCGTGTTAATCAATCATATCATAATGTAAGGACCTGTCAGACTTAAATAATCAAATTTAAGTGTTAATGAAGGTTTAAAAAACCTAATTACAAACTAGCACTTAGTGCCTTCTGTTAGCTAGCATAACACCTACTTCAATGTCGAATCATTCGTCGCTCGCTAATTACCACTTTGTTTTTTTTTTCGTAATTCCTACTTTCTGTTTCGGAACGTATATTTGCTAATCTATGGTCTGGTCGGATATAGAATCTTTCTGTTAGCTAGCATAACACCTACTTCAATGTCGAATCATTCGTCGCTCGCTAATTACCACTTACTTTGTTTTTTTTTTGTAATTCCTACTTTCTGTTTCGGAACGTATATTTGCTAATCTATGGTCTGGTCGGATATAGAATCTTTGAGGTAGAATAACCTAACCTATAATATCTTAAGTAAATTAGTGTTTACAATAAATAAATAAACACCTTCCATATCCCGAGCTGCGGGCAGCTATGCCGAACACGGCGCTCTACGTGTCTCGCCTGCACCACTCTACCACGCGAGACGACGTGGTGGAGTACGTCCGTCAGAAGGTTGGATGCAGTCTGACGGTGTTCCAGCTGCGGTCGCTTCGCTACGTGCACTTCAGTTCGTTTGTAGTGCGCGTGCCGCGGTTTATGCTGGGAACCGTCGAGTGTCCTGACTTCTGGCCGAATGGTGTCGTGTTTCGGCGGTTTCGGGGCAACCTACCGACAGCCGCGACCATCACGCCAAGTTTGGCAAAACAGAACCACGTTGTTTTGTCACCTCAGTGTTAGTTTTAAGTTTTATATTTTTATGTATGTTAGTCTATAAGGTATTTGTAACTATGGGCCTCGTTGCCTGAAATAAAATTTATTATTATTATTATTATTATTATTATTATATCATATCCTTATGGGGCAAATCTCCTCGATCCCATTACCGACCTCTTCTTCATCCATCGTTAAAATTCTCCAGATTGAAAATGAAGCGATATGAACAAGACGTAGATGACAGCAACCTTCTTCCTGATCTTACAATTATGTTGAGCCACCAATGGATACCTCCAGCACCATACTAAATTAGCTCAGGTGGGGGTTTTGGTTTGGTGGCGTAGTTAAATCTAAACCGGATTTTGTCCTAATTCAGGAATCACATATGCAGTCATGATCTGATGAGCCAGTTACTGGCGTGTTTGGTGAGATTTAAAAAAGGAAACCATTGCACTGAACAATGAACTAGGTAATAGGGTACGATTTATCAGCAGTCGGTAAGTTATTCATACTTAGTCATCATAATGCATTTCGGACGTGGAACCGTTACCCTCACTGAGCGTTGTTACTGTGGGGCTTTAAGATTTGAACCTTGCAAAAAATCTAAAAACAGGTTTTTTTCTTGAATCATGTATTAAACTCTCCAAAAAATATCGAAAAATTAAATCATCTTTCCATGACCGGCACAAGGTAAAAAAAATAAAAACACGTTTTTAACTGGATAATTTGAATTGCTGTATGTAAGGAATTGGTAGAACCTATATATTTTTGCAGAATTACTTAAACAAGTTCATCTATGGAAATTAAAATGGAAAAAAAAATGCATGGAAAGTAATATAAGTTTAATTTTCTTAATATAGAGTATGAATTTAAATGCATTTAGCATTTTTTTTAACTGTTAGTATTTTTGCGTAACGTATAAAGTCAAAAAAATATTTTTCAAAATAAACTATTTTTGCGCGGACGACAAATGTTTAATTTTCTAGGTACTGGTTAAACTTTATCTCTTTCACAAAAACTCCTTATAAACATGCCTGATAATCAGGGATCGGAAATTCGGATCGATATTTACCTATACTTTAGCGCCGGCTTTGTTGTTCAGTTGTATGGAGGTGGACTCAATCATATAATTCATATAAAATTTCCGGGATTTCAAAATAAATAAATTACACCGGCATTAATTCATAATTATTTATTTATATTAACTGTTTGAAGTTATTTGCCATGTATATGTTTAACCAAATGTTATTTAATTTACCTGTAACTTATTAATAATATTTTTTTCTACCAAGTTAAATTGATAAACGTAATTATCTAAAAAAAAACAGCCAAGAGCGAGTCAGACTCGCGCACGAAGGGGAACCATTATCTATAAAAAAATCATGTTTGTTGTGTGGGAGCCCCCCTTAAATATTTATTTTATTCTGTTTTTAGTATTTGTTATTATAGCGGCAACAGAAATACATCATCTGTAAAAATTTCAACTGTCTAGCTATCACAGTTCGTGAGATACAGCCTGGTGACAGACAGATGGACTGACGGACAGACGGAGAGACGGACAGCGGAGTCTTAGTAATAGGGTCCCGTTTTTACCCTTTGGGAACGGAACCCTAAAAAACCTATGCGTGGGGGTGAACTTTTAGCGGGATAAAATTTAATTCACTCTGTTGTCTATACTCAACACATTTAATTTAAAAAAACTGTTTTATTTCGTACAACCTATCAAACAATACTTTTATCTGTAGGGATTCAAGTTTCTTTTTTAATTACCTACCTTAGAAACCGCTAAACAACCAATCATGGTGTTTGTGAATGGAAGATTATCGCCCTTTTCAGTCATTGTGTATGGACCATTTTTAGGCTGTGGAAATAACCTCAAAATGACGACTGTGCATAAATATAAAAAAAAGATTTAAATTCGTGAAACACGATTAATGATTTCGAATATGAATCTATTTAAATAGGTATATTAGAATTATTTTATTTTATTAGGCATGGTCCAAATAGTTTTTAAGTTTGTATCTGTTGGCTAAATATGCATGCATTTAAAGTGCTAGGTATTTTACAAAAAACTAACAGCCGCGAAACAAAGGACAATGGGCAAAATGTCCCCACCCACCAACAGGAACGAAACATATCTCATTTGATAGATCTTGGCAACCTGATGATTTTTTACTATGTCGACGATCGTCCTATGTATGGGGTTTTCTTGGAAAACCATTATCATATCGTATGGAATTGGTTTAAAAATGAACACATTCTTGCATTGCATGACTCTTGAAAGGTTTTTTTTATAGAAAAAATCCCATCGATTTAGCTACTAAAATAGTTATTTTGTCTTGTTTTGGGTCCTAACGAACATATAAACATGCATCCCGTGACTGTTGGAGGGTGGGGACGGGGTCCATACAAATTTGCCCATCACCCTTTGTCAGAAACTTTGTAACATATTTGTTAAATATTGTAATTTTGTATAGAACGTCGTCTTTTTTCCTCGCATTAAAAGTGAAAAGTAGAGTGTTTGACGCGAGACTAAACAACCATAATGAAACTCGTTCACCACTAGCCACTAGCTACTCTTGTTCGCTAAATATCTGGTGCAATTATGGCTTGTTTTAGTCCCTTGTTGAACAATCTACTAGGTATTTTATTTCGCCAATTTCACATTAAAAATATACTAATTAATTAGTGACCCTCGCGACTCTAAGACAAAGCTAACAATGCCTGGTCAAAATCAGCCCATCCGTTCGCCTTTTACAAGGGAACAAAGATACATACCTCCACAACATACATACAGGTCAAAAACATTACCCTCGGCAGTCGTGTAAAAACTAAAGTATTTGTAGTAGCTGTTATTTTTTTTAGCTTTTATGTGGACGTCTGTAATTGGCTCTATTGTCTACTTATATTTATTGTTTTATGAATTGTAATGTGCTGTTGATATCATTAATAGATAAATAACAAACAAAATGACTCGAACAAAACACATGCTGGGGACAAGGATAACTAGTAATTAGATAAATACATAGGTCTTTATAATTATTCCAATATTTCATGAAACTTTTTATTTTTATGGTGTGCTGTCAACTGCTGTCATAGGCATCGACATTTCAATGTGGATCCAATAACCAATTATACCTATCCTTATTCCTATCCTTTTATCACGCTGCCAGTGCCCATCCGGCCATCAAAGAGTACACAGGCTGTCAACATCTGTTGTCCTAATTTAAATCGCTCTATCAGTAAGTACCAAGTTTGTACCGCCGGCGCTAGTTTTGAGATGTAGGTATACTTATTACAGCTCAAAACTTCAAAAAGCAATATCTATGTAAATATAGATACGTACAAAAACTCATTTTTTTTGAGAATTATGACACATTTTATATATTTAACATAATGCTGTTAATGCCTAAATTAAAAACCTCCGTCTAAATTGTTTGCCTTTAACTACCTACTGAACCTACAGTCAGAATTAAAAAAAGGAATAGTTACACTCTAGTACCTTGTCGATTTAACATAATGTTTGAAATATTTAACTCACAAAATCTTTAAAACAATAAGGAACTAAAGTGCATTCTTCTCGTAGACTTCAAAACATTTATTTTAATCAAATGGATCAATCAAATTGTAAACAATATACTTATGATATGAGCTAATTTGACTTATTAAACTTTAAATCCCGTCTTCAATAAAGGTCTGTGTTCTATGTCTACGCCTTATCTACGCGGCATCCTTAATTCGGCCATCATACAAACGTACTTACGAAGCGAATGTAGTGTTTTAACAGACCGAGGATGATAGATGTAGGAAATAAAATTTCTGTGTGGTTTAAATGTATAAAGTAATAATGCTGTTCTCGGTCTATCATCGCCAAGAAACTAGCGAGATAGAGAGAAATAAAGTAAAAAAAATGAATTATTCATTTTATCTTACCAAATTAAAAGTAGGTACCTGTAACTCATTCCTTAAATAAAATTCCAATGATTTGATGAGTCATCTCAATCGAAAAGGAAGGAAGAGTGCGGCAGGAATCAGGAGGCGTGCATCCCGGATGGTGACGTGACGGCAAAGGAAGCAGGCGCGACCGCGCGCGAGTGAATGCCACTTCCTTTGCTTTTACGGTAGTAGGTATACCGCACGCGGGCACGCGGTACGTTCGTGGAGCCAGCCATGCAATAACATCGTTGGTAAATAATGTATTCCATTACATTCCTATATACCAAACTGAACTTTGAAGCAAATACCACGAAATAAGTACCTTTATTTAGTTTACAAATCACTCTTTCTATTCACATCTTTGTTCTAGGTAATGGTTTCCATTGCCTACCATTTAAATTTACCTACTTGTCATTCATTGCTAATTTTATTGATGATTTAAACCTCCTTACTTTATCCGTCTATTTGTAATAAGCAAAAATAATTACTTAATTAGAAAAAAAGCTCAAGTCTCCGTTGAAGTACAAGTTTAAACATTTCAAATTTGAACTGGTAAACTGATGCGATTAAAACTTTTCATAAATCATGATATACATTAACACCTATTGAACTGTTTATTAGTATTATAATTAAACAGTGAAAAATTTATTCAACATAAAAAATACGAATATTTGATTTACTTAATCACTTACACGTCAGGTACTTATATTCGAACGTCTCAAAACATTGACAGTTCTGTCATATATCAGTCAAACATAACCTTATATTCTTTAGACATACCTTAGAATCTGTGCTTATATATAATCTGTGATGTCAAGTCAACGTGACATTTCGTTTCGGGCAACATGTTTTCGCTCCCAGCTCTCACTTCGCTTCTCTCTTTTGAAATTAATCAATAAAACTTTATGAATTGTTTCTTTCTCAAATTGTATTCATTTTGTAATAGTTAGTGAGCATTAAAGAGGTTTATATCTGTCCCTTTAATTGTATCCCGTAGGATTAAAATTTTGGGTAAGTACGTTTATTTTCATTTATAATTTTAGGAACAGTAACTAAGTTAATCTTAATTGTAACTTTTACGCTATTTAAATAAACGGCTCAGACACTTCAGACTCGAGAATAATTATCTATGTAGGTAAAATATTCCTGCCTACTAGGATTAATGAGATTTTTTCTTAACTTGTGGGCATAGAATCAAACCCGTCGATCAATATTCGCTTTGTTGCGTAAGCGGACCAAATTGAATAAGTCATAGTAGATTGTGTGGTAAGCTTGTGGCGTAAATTATGTATTAGGCATCCGGGATGAGTCTGAGAATGATTTTAGATCTTAGCAGTTGTGGCAAAGGATGAGAATTCAAAGTGTTTAGAAACAGGTGACTATGTTAACTTTGAACATTAGTGCAACTGTTTAGTCCTTATGATAATGTTTCTCAGAAGCTTTACATATTACATATAATTTAAAATCATCGTCTTTTAGGTCGGAAAATATTTCACATTTTGTTTGAAATATTGGCTATTGGTTAACTGCGTGTAACAAAGGAATGCTTGTTTTCTTTGTTTAATTATGTATTAAAAGTTTCATTACGTGAGCAAATAACAATTCTCATATATTTGGATACTTTAACAAGGGTCGGAGTAAATAGTTTTGTTTTTACGAATCCTCTCACTTTTTGGCAAGTCAGCTAATTATTGTCATAGTTGATTGTGAGACATCTCTAGTATTATATTAAAAAGTTTGCTCTATGCTCAATTTGTAAACAAATTGTAGTCTTTATAGTGAAATGTAACATTTTAGACCTTGTCATTTTGTTGTTCTAATTCATAATTGTAATGAATTGATTATGAGACTTCAAATCATCTATAGGTACAGGAACAGAAAAACAAACATAATGTAGTAAACATTCGTATTTATAATATAATGTTGTCGTTTTATTTACAAATAAATACAAATTCAGTTAATAAATAAATGGTAAATTATCTACATCTTAATAAGTATGTTTTATATCTCATTTCTTAATCTTCTCTGAATTCATTTTGAATTCAAAATACTAACGTTAACGTTTTCTTATGACACGTTACGGTCTCAAGAAAATTTGAGACTTTCGGCGTTCGGGCGACACGTTCACGTACATTCACACTATACGACTATATTTACAAGGTACTCGTAGACGATTCACTCGTGGGCGCGGGGCGGCGCGTCGCCCTCGCGCCCTGTCCTGGCCTCCCCGCGCCTCGCACTCACTCGGCCGCGCACAGCGTCACTGAGTCACTCCCGCGCGTCCGAAGCACTCCGCTCGCCAATAAATATTTGTACAACGCGGAACACGAGCGCCGCTCGCTGGCGCTTCGGGGGCGCGGGCGGCGCACGGCGGGACTAGATAATACTGGAGAGCCGCGGCGGGGGCTCCGGGCAGCGGCAGCCGGAGCGGCGGCAGCGCGCGTAGGCCGCCGCCCCCGCCGCCGCGCAGCCCCGCAGCGGCCAGTACAGCCACAGGCACGGCAGCGGCACGGCCAGCGCGCCCACGCACGCCAGCCGCGGCCCGCACGCGCACGGCTCGCCCGGCTCCTCCTCGCCGCTCCCGCAGTGGTAGAACAGCGCCTTCACGCAGCACATGCACGACGCGTAGTCGACGCACGCCTCGGCGCTGCACAGGCAGCTGCCGCACAGCCAGCGCGACGGCAGCGGCCGCGGTCGCGCGCACTGCTCGCAGCGGCAGCGCCCGCAAGTCTCGCACACGATCGAGTCGGCCGCGAGGGCGCCGGCGCGCCGCTTGTCTGCCGCGGCGGCCGGCTGAGTCGTCACCGGCTTGAGCGGCTGCGAAGCCGCGTGGTGACCCGCCGTCGGTGCGGCATGAGCTCGCCTCGGTGCTTCCACGTATGCGTTTCGCTCTCGCTCGGTTTCCGGTCGTGGCCGCAGCAATGAAACGGTGGGCTGGCGCGCGCCCGTCGGCCTGTGGACGCGCGCCGCCGGCTTGGGCGGCCGGGGCGGCGCCGCCGGCCCGCCATACTCATCCATCGAGTCCGGCTAACGGCTCTCCGGGCCGTCGCCTTCCTGTTCCCTCATCGTCCCCACCTGTAAAACAAACGAAAAGACATGTTAGTCATACAATCAAACCATTTGAATATTCTTCATTCCGAACTAATAACCTTTCATCCCGTTCATTCAGTCCGTTTCGAGTAAGTACATGTGATATGGCACGGAGATTAATCTTATGGTGACGTAGGTAAACTGTCGATAATCGATTTCCTAATGAATTTGGGTGGCAAGACATGAATGCCATAAGAGCGATTAGTGTACGCAATTAATAATAGCTCCAGACAGAGGTCGACAAGATATGGGATCAGACCGAAAGTTGTGCTTTGCTGTCCTTACCAATTGTTAAATTTTTAACGTGCAGTTTTTTTCGTTATTTCCTTAATGTATTTGTCAAGATCGTAGCAAGTGGAAAGAAGTGGTCTCTGCCTACCCCTCTGGGAAACAGGCGTGATTTAATGTATGTATGTATGTATTACCTATATTATGGTATCCGTGTTAAAGTGACACATATCACTACATAGTATAAAACAAAGTCGCTTGCGCTGTCTGTCCCTATGTATGCTTAAATCTTTAAAACTACGCAACGGATTTTGATGCGGTTTTTTTTAATAGATAGAGTGATTCTTAAGGAAGGTTTATATGTATAATACATTCCACGCGGGCGAAGCCGCGGGCGGGTCGCTAGTAATATTATAATTTTCTTGGTTAATATTATATAAGATTTAATTATTACGCCAAATACCGAATAATTTCGTTAACCTTTAGCTTAACAAGAACGAGTTTGGTAAAAAGGCTCTACGTAATGTAATTAGCATCATGATCCCTGCCCTCCCCTCATCTCCTGCTGTTTAATGCGGTAGTTGCCAATGAAGAATACTATATGGTTCTTCCTGTCACTACGACTTAATATTTGGCCTAGCTATAATAATGACTGTTCATTATTGTGATCAACAATTAAGGTACATTGTGTTCTTTTAAGTGGTATCTGAATGATGCTAGTCAAATCATATTGCCTTGTTGACATACTCAGATTCTAATTTCGGATAAACAAAGTAGAAATTTGCCTTGCCTTTTCTTGATATTATGTTCCGTTCTAAGTAAACTACTCCTTCTTACTTACTATTCTACTTTTTAGTGTCCTTTGTTTTGACCTCCAGCTAAAATATGCATTAAAGACAACAGCTTGAGTTGTAATAGGTTAATAAAGGTGAACTTTGTAGAGATTTAATTATTTTAACTGAATACTTAAACAAGATTAACTTTTATCTACCAGTCACGGAGATATAAAATGACCATGAAAAACACGTGTTGCGTAACAATTGGAATATGCTTGTATTTACGTTGATATGGTGGGCTGGCAATTGTTACGACCCTCATGGCTAAACAAATAAGTGTCAACAACACTTACGGTACAAGCGAAATGGCTCGTTTGTTAATTCTCGCTAATTTATCGTTTAAACGTGCGAGTTATCATGTTGTTTACTGATGAGTGTATCTGTGTTGGTAAAATAATAAACGGCTTATTGCATCTGGAAAGGCCAACAATAGTCTTAAAAAATGCAAAAAATAACTTAGTTTAACTTTTATAATCATCAATTTCGTATCAGTCTAGTAGTTAAATAATAAAAATAAAAAGTTGATTTTTGTGCATTTAGAAGGAAGACCTCAAAATCGAAGAGCAAAAACATGAAATTTGACCAAAATTTATCAAAATTTGATCTCAGTATGGATTCCGAGTTTGGAGTTCCGTTGATGACTAGGTATTTTTAGGAGTGATTTACAATGTAGAGCTGCGATATAGCTCTATTACTGCTACAACTGATGAATGCATGAAAACCTGCATTTCTAAAGTACTTGATGTGGTATTTGAGGTATTTGATGTGACTGCATGTAGACAACTTATTCATCGGTTGATTTTAACCTCTAGAACCTATAGTTAATGGCATACGTATAATTAAATTTACTTAATTTCCATTAACCCAACATGACCTTATCACGTTGTGGTCTTCAAAATCCAAATTGAGAATTTTCTATATTTCATTGGTTATGTTATGTTATGAGAGTCGATTCTACTTCTAATTCATCGAAATTATTTATAATAGAGAATAGTAACCACAAAATACTAGTGCAACTTATTACAATAAGGTGATGGGTTGAACCTCAACGACCTGATATAAAATAATGTACCTGTATGTATTTGACCTAGTTCTTCTGAATAAAGCCGCAAGCAGAACTGAAAATAAAGTTACGGCTATCCAAAGAAGTCAGTCAAACAAGCAGCATTTTTATTTCACGCGTGTTATACAAGCGGTAGTTCATGTGCTTGACATAATTGCTGACCCATTGCAGTGTTAACGGTTGTAATACAAAAACGTAACCTAGTAGACATAAACGTAAGTATTTAATGCTAAATTCATGGTAGGTAATAACATTTCATTTCTCTTGCTAACTCCTGAAACGTTGGAATGTTGTTTCCCCGTCATTTATATTGAAATAAAATAAGATAAACCGGTATCTCACCTTCGCAACAGAATTTTTTGAAACCACCTTGTCTCAGTATAATTTTTGATAAAACGTTGTAAACACGAAGACAGCTGTTAATCTCACATTAACCATTAGCTGTCTACATTAAGAATCGGATACAAGCATTTTATTTAACGAACCCACAAATGCCACAAGATTCGTAAAAGTTTTGATTCCTCTGCATTGCCTGTGTACCATTTGGTTTAGTATACTTATTAGAAACCGGATTTCTTGGGTGCGGTGATAAAGCGTTACTTATCTTCCACCCTTTAAGTCGGGTTATGTAGATACTTTTAACAGACTTGCTTTAAAGTTAAGAATATTCATGCTTATTTTAATGTTGTTTGACCCAGTGTAGGCTGTTAGTCGATCTTTGTGAATTTCATGAATTCTAGGATTTGCTGCCTAAATGCCAAATATTTTTGTAAAGATTTATGTATTCACTTTATTTTGTTTTGTCTAATTATAACTGCTATCAACAAGGTCCATTTCAAGATATTAATAGCAATGACAGTTTAAATTGTCTACAATTATATTTTATCGGCGACATTATTTTGAATTTAATGTTTCAGTAAGTAGGTACTCAAGTATTAATATTATCATTGCCGACCGGTTGTCATTAAGACATTTTTTCAAATGTATATCAAAACGTCACTGATAAAAACCAGCTGATTCATAAAAGATGTTTGTTTACATCCCACGGTAATAAAATGAAAAAGCAAACTAACGCCAAGTATTTAAATTACTTTTGATTTTGTGCAGAAAATTTCGTTCTAAAGGTTAAGTGACTGCTTAAATATATTCGAGTGGCTGAATAAGGCATTGGTAATAACACGTTAGTTGAGTTTGAAAAATATCTCGCTGTGAGCACTGAGCGGACGAAGGTGCACGTGTGCCGGTCGGCCGGACAGGCGCTCGCGCAGGCGGCGCGAGGCGGCCTAGCGTCGCTCTTCGTCATTCACGTTACTATGATTTCAATGCATTTCAAAGAAAAACATGCTACGCGAAGACGAGAAGACGTGAGTTATACAATTTCCTTATGTGTTCATCCATTTTGTTTAGTAGTCTTCAGTGGGCGAGTATCCCACGTCCTGTTGCCATATACATGTACTTACAAAATAGACGTTCCACGGTCACACAAATCCTACACATAGAGCTACACAAGGGCACTCGGGCCTAAAGCCCCACACACAGCACAGATCCTTGGTGCTCAACAAGAGCGGTCAGGTCTGCCGCACCGAAACCGCGCCTGAAGATTCACTGACACACTAAATAACGGCTGTACCACCGATTTTCGGTCGCGCAAATCCACAAGAAGGTTCATAAGACCGGCGCGGTTCGGAGCGGCAGGCACCTGGCGCGGGCGGGGGGCGGCCCACGCACCGGCCTCGATTCTCGTCCGCCCGCCGCGCGGTTATCACTGCAATATGGCCGCTACTCACTTCCTCGGTGAAGTTCTTCGTTGATTTCTACTCCTGATCTCGATGACGGCGTTTTTTGTTACCGTTCCGAACTCGTGCGGGTTCACTGCACTTATTCTTATACACATTTTAATGGAAAACCGGGAGCGCTAGCGCTACGCTCCGACGAAACGACCGTTCCGTTCGCTGGCACATTCCGCACTGGCGTCGGGCGCGGGTGCGGGTCGGCGGGAGAGGCCGCGCTCCCTCCGCCGCTTTCCGCGCCGCCGCCCGCGCCTTGCCTTTTTATGAATGGAAGGCGGCCATACTGAATGAACCGCGTACACGGAGCGGTTGGCCGCTATTTTCGCGGGCGAGCGGCGTTAGGGGTTCGGGGGGGCAGGCCGGAAGCGGGCTGCGAGCGCTTGCGGTGCCAAATTTTGCGGCGCGGGCGGCGGCAGCGGATGTGCTCGTTTACCAAGCTTCCGGCGAGATCCCCCCGCGCAGCCGCATCCGGGAATTGGGTTTCCGGTCGGCGAGAGTCGCGCCACCGAGATACCGCCCACTTTCGTCCTGCATCGGCTATGCACACGCGGCGCTAGAAAACCTAGATATTTTACGGTCTAAGTATTACGAGAAAGTATTCCAAGCGTAGGTTGAAAAATGCATTAAACGTTTGCATATAAGTATCAGCTTATTGAAAAGAAGAAGCATGTGTATCTGTTGTCCTGCGTAGTAATGGCTTCTATCTAATCGAGTAGTTAAAAGCATGCCTCCATTCACTTGTATATTTCGGTTAGAAGCGGGCGTGGGGCGTCGACGTCGCCGACGACGGCGGCTGTTATCGCAGCGGTAATTTTTGCAAGGTTGCAGCGACAATGAGGCGTTGTGCACGCGAGCCGTCTCTGTGTCAAGGACGTGCGATAACGCCACGCCACACTGCGTCTGTCATTACAACTCATTACCACTACAGTCTACAACCAATCACGGGGTGTTGGATTGGATACAGAACTTAACATTTCCTAAGTAACAATTACTTGGTTTCATTCAAGAACTTGTTGCTCATATTGGCGTGTTGTTCTACCAATACCAGAGAATATTCATTTTAATCAAGACAAATGATAAAAGTTCTGCTTAAGGTAATAGGATCTCATCTATGTTGCGTTCTTTTTTAAAACATGAAAGTGACCAAGCAGACAAGTTTACACACAGTATAAATTGGGATACGTCGTAATGAATCCCATTTCCGGCGTCAGTAAAGCGGATATATTCGTGCATTAATTTGAATGAAGCAAACGGCCGTCGAGAAAACCGACGTAGAAAATAAATTATGTATTCACAAAGCTAGAACAAAAACTTCGTCCGACACGTTGCAACCGTGAATGGAACGAAAGAATCACTGTGTCTCCGCAAAAAAGAGTCCTCTACCTGACCATACCCATTCGGTTTAAATTCTATTGTTAGGATGCATTCGCCACATAACAGGCAGCCGGTCGTTGAAACTTTGTCCCATTTTTAGATCGATAATATTCGTGTGTCTCTTCTAGTTCAGCGGCGGGTAGGTATTTGTAGATTTGGATCTTTGCGAGGCATACGATATTACTTGCAGAGGCACGTGGAACACTGAACATAAAAAAATCCTACATTTAAGTTTATATAATGTCCCGGTCGACAAGTATTTGGGCGCCTTAAGGTCTGGGCATACAACGTACCACACGAAATGATTATAACATCTACATAATTGTAAAGCTCGGGATTGAAACCTTCATTTATTTTTATAATAACGGTTTCGATTTTACGGAGATGACATTGTTGTTTTGATCATTTTCATCTTTGTAACAGAATTATATATTCTATTAATAACTCGTAGAGTGAGTACCTACCGAAACTTATTGTTATTTATATATTTATAAAATGAGTAGTATTATGGGGTTGTAATTTCTTATTTACGTCTCAGAAGCCCAATAGGAGCAATGACTAATAATCAACAAGAAAGTGGAACAATGTCCCCTGACAGTTCTGTTTTGACTACAAAAACACGCATCGCTATCACTGGCGTAAGTGGCGTAACGCAAGTAAGGAAGAAAAATAGCGTACGAGATCAGAGTAATCTGCTAAAGTATTATCACTGTCTGTTTTATGATTACAGGTCAAACAGTCCACTATCAGAGCTTAAACATTAACGCCCCGTACCTATGCTTGATAAAATGCCTATGTTTGTTGAAAAATATGTTTTTTCTTTATTATGCTTAGTGAAGATGAATTGGCAAGACTGAGACAAAACTTATATTTACTGGATATTATTACGTCTATCAAGCGTTTATGAATGCTTGTATTACCAGTGTAAGTAAATAAAACCCGTCTGGATGTTATCACTGAGTTACGAAGTAATAATAGTATTTTAAGGAAACCTCTATATATCTGCTGTCAGGTCGTGACGACTTGCATATGTGAAACGGGGATTACTTAAATAAGTTAGAGGGGCCAAAAATGATCGTAATTTCGATCGTGGTTTACATTTTCTACGTAACTTTAAAGTAAAAAAGAAAGGTCGGTGTATACACTCTAAATGCGACTTCGAGTTTTCAATATTATGAGATTATGACTCTATTTTAAAAATCAGCGGGAGGTAGGCAAATAATATCATTTAAATTACAACCTACGGATGTAGAATAGAACTAGCCATCGACACACACTATAGCAAAACAATCCTGGTAGTGCGGGCGGGAGCTCTCACCGTGGTTCAGTAGTTGGGGGGGGGGGGGGGGGGGGGGGGTTTACCAAGACATACCATAAAGCAGTTCAGTTTAGGTTGAGAGAAAGGGACAGAGCTGTACAACTGCTATAGCTCTGTCCTATTCTCTTAAAATAAACTGAACTGCTTAAGTATGTCATGGTAACCCCCCAGCACTGATTAACTTACAGGGCCCGTTACTCAAAAACTACTAGTCTAATAAAATTTAGTGATTTGTCACATAAATGAGACGTGTCCTACGTTTCGCAGCGCCTTCTGCCGCTACCATCCATCAGAAAACGTTTTTGGTAGACATTCGTTGGGAGGTAAGAACTTAAAATTACTCAGATCAAAAATTGCACCAATAATGTAGAGTAAAAACTGACGATGTGGTTAGCTTATTGGCAGTGACCCTGCCTACGAAGTTAGTCATAGTCGTGATGAACGCGAGTATTGTATTGTACTATTAGGTTGGTACTTACAGATATATAAATCTCTAGAGGATTGTGAGGCGACACTTAAATCGCGTAGGTGTTAAGACGACTGAACCTACGCAAAAAACACGTATCACGTAGCTGTCAAAAATTTGCCATTCCTACTAATTTAGCTACGGGCGATAACTTTTCTAAATCGAGATCGTTTTCTACGGTTTATATGATTATGTTGTAGTTATTATGAAAACTAGGTGTACGATTTCCGTTTTTTTTAAATTAGTTTCTTCTCCAACAAATACTTTCTTGGAAAGGACTGACCTACCCTAGACCTAGTTTTTCATAATATCTACAACATATTCAACAATCGCAAAAACCGGACTTCAGGGAAAATAAATCTTGTCGCATTTTGCATAAACATTTTTAGCTTCACTATGCTCTTGGTTTTGTGTATAACTTTAAAAAAACCTCTACTCGAAAATTACGTACAAAATTACATGGTTTCTAACTTTGAAATCGCGACGTCTCAAAAAGTTTGTAAGGTGACTACTGACTAGACACGTTCTACCCGTGCGTGTACCATTCATATAAGCGTGTTTATCGTTGTGCAGTAGCTACGTACTACCTACCCACACTCCACAGTATAAGACTAGAGCTTAGTTAGGGAGTAGGCCCTTTTGTTTGAAATTGCCCCCTGATATTTTAAAATACCTACTATTGAAATAAAAGTTCCGACAACAATCTCCACAAGTTACACTTCCTTGAAATGTAGGATGATCGGTATTGTTTTCGCTTTCTCGATGCTGTTTAATTTCCGAGTTCCAAGCACCTGATCGAGCTGATCAAGTTGATCGTAAGGTGACTCCGGACCCGGACAGGAACAATGGAAATTACAATGGGTGGCCTAAATGAACTGCGAAATAACACCGCCGCCGTACTAATGACACGACATTGTGTGTTTCTCGGAAACGGTTACGCTGACAGCTTCTTGAAATTGTAAGATTTCTTGAAAATTAAGCATCAAGATTTCAACAAAGCTTAAGACGTTTCTTTCATGTCTAAGATTAAATCATACGTCTATGTTTTCGTGAGAGTTATTGTAGTTATAATTTGGAAAAATGTGTTTTTACATTTTAATAGCACTCGCTACGTTATCTCGATCGCTCGTTCCCATAAAACCATAATTGCAAAATATCTAATTGCCGATTTACCCGTTTTCTGAAATATGAAATACCCAAAATACCAGACTTTCTTTTTACCGTGTTTCTTTTTATATCGGATTGGCAAATCAACATGTTTTCAAAACATCATGTTCTCTTTAAAACCGAATTCCCATAATACCAGATTTTGATAACACCAGGCCGGCAAAACACAATGTACCTACTTGAAACACCCAGTTTCTTAAGCTACCAGATACTCAAAATATCAGATTGCCAGTTTACGTAATTCCCAACACACCAGATGCTGATCATACTTGATTTCCGAATGCCTAAATTCCTAAAACACCGGATTTTTACTAAGTACGGTTAGACAACAAAACCAACCGTAAATTTCAAATTTTTATTGTCAACTATTTATAACTAGGTACTGAACTTTATCATTAGCAAATAGAAAATACAGTCTATGAATAAAATAATAAGTAATGAAAAAAAAAACATTTGGTGAATTCAAAATATTTATCAGTATATACACATTTTATAACCGGCTTCAAAAAAAGGAGGTGGTTCGCAATTCCCCGAGTAAGGACATTAAATATGAGAAAAGGAGTGACAAAGTTGGTATTTAACGCAAACGAAGTCCTGAAGCACCTGACCGTACTTGTTTGATATTTGATATTCTGAGGATCTGGTGTTCTTCAATCTGGTATATCGAAAATATGGTTTATCTGAAATCTGCTCTTTGAAAAATCTAGTATTGCATGATCATGCTAAGGCGAGATCAAGTTCTTTCGAGAAAATTGTGTTTTCCTAATCAGGTTTGTAAAGTATTTCAATGTTTTGAGATTCTTGTGATTTCGAAATTTGATATTTTCGGTATAAGGTTTTATAGGGAACATGGTGTATTGAGAACATGGTATTTTATAAAACTGATATAAAAAGGAACATAATATATAAAAATACTGGTATTGTGGGAATCTAATATTTTGGTAAGCATGTATATCGGCAATTAGATATTTTGCAATTATGGTTTAAAGGGAACGAGCGATCTCGATGGGTAGGTATTCTAATTTTTAACTAAAGTGTTTTTTCTCTAAATATCAATAGTTTTTTAAAATATCTGTTGGTTCTACAGGTAATTACAGTTGGGAGAAGCGTTCTCGCGTCGATGTTGGCTATAATCGCTGCCCACTCGATAGAAATCAGGTTTCATTTGTTATTCTGGAGGCGAAGGCGGTGCCCCTCGGCCCGAAGCGGAAGTGTCCGCACTTTCCATCCGCTATTGCCTGCACCTATCCATTTAAAGTCGATCCTATCTTTTACAAACTTGAAGACGTCAAGACAACTATTATAGTTTTTATTTTAGATTATTGCTATATTAACTATATGCGCGTATACATGTACAATAAACGCGCTTTCCCTGACTAACAGGCAACGCACAGCTTAAACCGCTAAATATATAAAATTAGAATTTTTTAAATATTCTTAGGGTTAGGTTTAGGTTGAACTAAAAAGGAATATTTCTTTACATCATATTCATTACTTATCCAAGTTGTATGTGAAGTTAAAGCTTATCAGGACGTTGATCATGATTGGAAGTTAGAAACAGAGGAATTCTTATTCAGACTTTTAAATAAAAAATACTTCCAATGCCTGTTCAAAAATCTACCCCAATAGTATTAAAACAGGGGTGGATCTTTGTATGTGTGGCCAATATTTTTTTAAGAGTTGTTTTATTGACTATAGTAGATTAGTACAACAAGTGCATAAAACGTACCATTTTACCCGAGACGTGCATATAGCCACCCGAGCCGGTACGGCGAGGGTGGATGGTCACGTCGAGGGTAAAATGGGTTTTATGCTCGAGTTTTACACTCTGCTTTTCACTTCGATCGCAAGGAAATAAAACAACGATGAAGCATATGGGCGTTTTCACTAAAAAGTGTACCCAATTAAGGACTGAAATTAAGGAACTTTAACTTTGTCAGTTTTGTGACGAAAATTAGCCATACATTGCGGCCGTCAATATATAGCTAATTTTCGTCACAAAACTGACAAAGTTAAAGTTCCTTAATTTCAGTCCTTAATTGGGTACATTTTTTAGTGAAAACGCCCATATACTTACAAGAAAAATTAATTAATTTTTATAATGTAATTAATATGTTCTATCACGCATAGAATGTAATTTCATCGACAGTTCGTCAAATTAGCTTAAAAAACACACTCCGCAAACGTGTTTACGCTTTTTTGGTTCCTCCAAATCATAAAACTTTCGTATGTGCTGAGATAGATTTTCTTCGATTTAGGCGGCAATATCTGCTCAATTACATTTTTCGCACTTCTGTACATTAAAGTCTCAGGCGAAATCATTTTTTGATCGTCACTATCACTACTTGAAGACATTGTTCAATTACTTACGAATAATTTATTGAATTTTCAACCGCAACACAACAAATTTAGTTAGTTTTTAATTTTGTTTGACAAATAATTAGCTTCCCGCTACACAATTTTTCTTAATTTTTTTTTTAATTTTCAACAATGTGACGTTTGACTATGGACACTAGGTTTGAGCCTTAATGCCAAGTTATTATAAATATTTGCGTTACTTATTTTTTTTTTTACGTAAATGCACGCCCGTATTAATCTTAAAGTATTTAGATAGTATTACATAATATGTAATACTATCATATTATGTCGTAATTAAAATAAGATATAACCTAAATCTCATAAAAATATATCAATTAAATGAAGGTGTATTGTGTATGTGGCTGTAAGGCCTTATTGCCTTAGTCTTAAAAGAAGAAATTACTTTATGCACTAGAGCATAAAATGCGATTTTATTTGATTTTTGATTGGCACATCTGCTCTTAAAAAAGCCGAGAATGTAGTGAATGTTTGTATACATTTCGGCCTTTTATAACCGATTCAGTAAAGGTTAGGTTCTCAATTCGTCTGTTTTTATTGTGTGTTACTCGATTTCTGTGCCAATTGTCAACCGATTTTATCGATTCTTTTCCTTTCTCTAATTTCATGGTGATCCCATGTTAATTTCGTATGGTCATGGGATCCATGGGAAGTCTGTGCATCTCAGTATTTTGGTAGAAATACCTTTTAAGCCCACATGATCTAATTAATCAAAAATACTGGATAGTGATGCCAAGATTTATGATTAACTCTCAACAAAACAAATGACTACATACCTACATATTTAAAGTCGCGGTCAGCAAGCTACTCATAGTATTTAATAAGTAAAGTATCTACATATACTCTTACACAATGTGAAAGTACTGTTACTCTGGCGAATTTCAAATGCCAGCCAACCTGTCAGTACTTTTTACCTTTATAATTTGAAAGTTTCATTTACGGACGACGAAACAAAGTGCCTACGTATTATTTTAAAGATAATTTGATTAACGCTGAATTAGATATAAGTAGGTAATGACACAAATTATTAAACAAATTAAACGTCTTCTGGAAAACATTGATTACAAGACTCGAGAGGCGAAGCGAAATGAAAAGTGGCTACCTACCTAATTACTTAAAAGATATTATGTGTGAAAGGTCAGTGTACCTTTGCGCTTCTTATGGCCACTTTGTAACGATCTTCACAGAAGTCATCAGTGTGTATTGACTCTCCCAACAGATAAACGATTTCTTAAAACTGTTTAACTGTAAAGGCATTTATTGTTAACGAATAACTTTGCCTTCATTTACTTATATCTATATTACGAAAAACTTGTCTATTTACACAGAGATGATAAATAGTATTGTTTTGAACATTAATTATCTTTCGCGGGTTTGAGGGGTTGATAAACAGTTTGTTTAGTAAGCGAGCTGATTGTCTAAATTTACTATCACGCATATTGTGTACTCAAATCGTTTGATTATTTTACTAGAGTACCAGCAATACGAGGAAAAATAATACCGGATGTTTGCTAAAGATAAAGGAAACTTGAATGAGCACTTTGGTGCGATGAGCCGCGCTCTACGTATCTACCCACCAATATGTACCTATGAGTGTGTTCATTTGTCAGGCCAATTAACCGATCCACAAGTGCACCTCTAGATTAATCTAAAATAGTGGGAACGGAGTGCACTTATATGCTTCCCTAAAACATCGGAGCATACCATAATAAAAATACCAGAGTTTATTGGATTTGATGTTGTTGTTGTTTAGATTTACTAACTTTACACCGTTCTGGTAAAATCGTCATTCCTATGTTTAGATCGCCATTTATCTGCAACATTGGTAAAAAAAAACAACACAGATAAATATTTAAGCTTCCAATTCCTACAAGATTTGAATACTAACTTACGTAGAGACTGATACGCGTACCGTAGGTACTTATTTGGTTGTACACGCTTATATAATAACAACCAAGAGATAAATGACCCGTTGGTGCTGTCAGATACCAACGGCAATAAGTATTTTTAATTAATCGAATAATATCAAGTATGGTTACGTAAGAGCTAGAATGAAGGATCTCTTTGAATGGACGGTTGTCGCGCTCGGTCCATTCATGGCACACAGCACACACTCATCGCAAATGACCTTAGCCGTACCCAGTGGGATTATTAACAAGCATGCCGGCGGATGTGTAGTAGCGAATATTTGTCGCGCGTGCAATTGGTACAATAAAACGCATTCCTCTCTGCTTACGTGCATCGGTGTTAGCCTTAACGTTACATTGGCGTTTCGGGGCCGCCATTAAACGTCTATGGTATTGTTGAAATTGGAGGCGATTAAATAAATTCCACGTAGCGGTCGTCGGAGGGCGTGCAAGCCGCAACGGCGAGAGAGAGGCGCGGCGCGGGCAGCGCGGAGAGGCGGTCGACCTTCCGTGAGGCCGTCCGCGCCGCCGGCCGCTGCTGGCCCATCGGTTGCCAGGCCCGCGTCTACCACGTGGATACCCGCCGCGTATACATCATCATATGCTTTAAGCATTTATACCGTGCATTGCAACGCCATCGCATTTTGGCTGCAACAGCCCGTGATTACAAATGACAATAAGGAGGAAAAAAAAGAAGTGATAGGTTACCTTCCCGTAATGTACATAAGTGAGAAAGCTTTTCCTGTGAGAGTATGAATTCTAAATATCAATTCACATTATAAAACGAAGTCAACTGAACCGTTGTTTGCTATAAACTTCGGAAGTACTAGACCGGTTTTGATGCGGTATTGCCTAACGTGTAGATTGATTTTTGAGGATGAATTTAGTATTTTCTTACCAACCTCCGTGCTGGTGTGGTATTTACCTACATCGCAAACAAAAGTTGCAGTGGGAGTAATCAGCAATATGTTATTATTTTAGGATTCCGCATTTTTAGATATGATTTCTAAACTATTATACAAAGGAGTAATGGCACAATTCAAATTTATAAATAAATCTAGCCGATAAAAATCAATCCGTTCCAGACAGCATTCAAAAATTAAAAAATTTACCTACTACTAATTAATGAAATAAGTATTTTATATACTTTATGTAAATCCACATACCATTATAGTAATTAGATAGGCATTAGCCAGTCCACACAAATCATCCAATGTTCATTAATGTTTAATCAGCTATAAACATTTTATTTAGAAGGCCATTAATAGTGTTAATGGATTTGAGGATAAATTAATTAATTAGGAGCTAATGCAACTTGAATGGGTCACATCGGTCGCATTTCCTGTTTAAATTGCTTTAGGAAATACCAAAATTTCAACTTGTCAATTCTTGACCAGCGAAAGCCACATCTTGTGAAGTATTATGTAGACGACCGTGTGCTTTAAACAAAATACACTTTGGTTGACGTATAATACGGCATGTTTTCCATACGCGTGAGCTTTTACTTGAGAAGTTAAAGACTTCTCATTAAATGCATAGCTAAGTCGCTATATAACCTGGGCAACGATTAGCGAAATCACGAAGCGGCGTTTCATCGAAACAGCTGGGTTAACCTACATGATTTGGTTCAAAACCATAAATTATTTAGTCCTTAGACAAGGCAGAAGCGCTATTAAATCCAATCAGGCAATATGATAATAGGTTAATATCGCAACACGCAACGTTGAACCCCACAAATGAATTCTGCGAGAACAATCCTTTGCTCTTTTCCCACATCCACTATTTTCTGAGAAAAGGTTAACTGTGCTATTACCGGATCCCTCATAATGACTGAATATTCACGAACGTTCAGTTAAACAATGGTTGCAATTTGATATTTTGTCGTATTGTCATGAACTCCTGATACATTTAGTTTTTCGGGATTATTAGCATTGTTTCAATATGATGAACTAAAAGAAAGGTGTTGACCAGTTTAACGCTTACATTCGTCGCACCTACCTACATTTACGCTTCTACGACCAACTCCAAGCCTCCTGTTCTGTTTTTCTGGTTAAAGCCACTTAAAAACCGACTAGTCTTAAAGTCTGGATCGTATACTTTTTGATTATATTAAACTCGCAGTTTTACTTTGGAAAAGTTCAGACAAGATGGTAATGCTGAGTACATAATCGCTACGTCTCGGGCTGTTGGCGTAGCCCTCGCATTCGCACGCACCGCTGCAACCTACATGCTGCAGTTTCGCACTGTCCCAACTGGTACAATCTGCCTATCAACTGGCAGCATTGCGTGGAGACGAAGTGATTTACGCCGCCGTCGGCTAGGTGCGGCGCCGTGGGCGAACAGGTCGCCCACGCGCCGCCTGCGCGCGGCGTCACCGCGAATTCCGAGCCCACCGTGCTCCCAGCCCACACCTGCCCGACACGGCAAGCGGCCCACAGTGGGCTCCCAACCAAGCTACATGTAACTTAAATGAGAAGTAATTGCTTGCCTGTCGGGAGATGACGCTTGGTTAGATCTGATTTGAGTTTGCCACAATTTTGCAATTTTGTTTTGACTACTGTGGAAAAGATTTCACATTCGACAAATACAGTTCTGAGGTAACAAACATAAAAAAAACAGTACCTAGAATTGAGAACCTCCTCCTTTTTTGAAGTCGTTTAAAATTATAGCAGAATGTCAAGGTTTTTTGTTTGCTAGTAAGTGCTTTTATTTTGTAAATCGTCGAAAGTCATTCATCATAATTACATGCTCGTAGAAACTTTTCTCTGAAATGCATATTTTTTCATTTTGTCCACATCCTACGCAGTCCTCGTGTGATGTAAGTTGGATTAATGACATGTAAATGTAGTATGAAGTTATTTTTTTAATGTTATGGATCCTACCTATGGATACGTTTCTTGTTAAACGGGGAAACGAGCTAAAACGATGTTTAATGATGATTATGATGATGTACTCTGTAAGTTCTGGAACCTCTTGCTTGCATAGTTTTATGAGTAGGTACTCTTAGTCACCAGAGTACAAACAAGTCCTCTAAGGCAATCTTTAGCTAAACTAACTTTTAAATTGTAATGGTATTGGGATTGTAATTAGGGTTGCCAACTATTTCTTGGGCAAATATAGTACCTATTTGCAAGCCTAAGGTATAGAAAATATAGTACACTAAGAGAAAATATAGTATTTTGAAGATTTTTTTTAAAGTGTGTAATTTAATTTGTTAAATATAATGCACAATATTTACTACTTACTAACATTCTGCCTGCTATGGGCAACTATCTGAGCTAAAAATTGTTATTTCTGGTGCTTAAAATCTGGTTGAAACGGCCAATCCAAACTGCATATGTATTATATTATAAGGAATGACCGAAATATAGTATTTTTGCGTACTATATGTTTTTTTAACAGTACATAGTACACAGAGTCAAAATATAGTACAATACTATATATTATAGTACGGTTGGCAACCCTAATTGTAATAGATAGTGATGTGATGACGGTATACTACCCATCACAAATACCCATGAAAAACTTAGTCTACACTAAAATACTCAAGACTAGTTCGGTAAACGTAGGTACTATGTAGTATGTAGATGTCAAAAGGCTTGGGTACTCACCTACATCGTATAAGGGGTATGATAAGTTGGATATTTTGCTCGATCCCTCCTGCAAAAGAAAACCCAAATGAGCTTTTACTAGGGAAAACTTAATAAACTGAGTTAATAAACCAATAGAATCCCATATAACAACAACTTTGTTTATTTATCTATCTACATATGTATTATAGGAAGGTCAACCAAGACAGTAAGACTAAAAGGGGAATCTGGGAAATAACATCCACATCCTAATTAAACTTAAGGTTTTTTGTGAATGAAATAATGTTAAATATTATTTATTTATTTATTTATAATTTAAAATAATAGGTTAACGGTAAATACTAGGTCACGTATTAGTCTAGTCGATCAAGTCGTATATCCGATCTACATATAAGTTTTTTTACTGCTCGGCTAATCTGTTTATTGCCTCGTCATGGTTGCCATGAAAAACACGCTATATAAATAATTATTTTTCTGCTTAAGGCCTGAAACGTTACGGATTCGCCAAATTAAAAATGATGCTGTTTGGCTACATATCAAACTTTTTTTGTTCGGTTTAGAGTATTGACAGCTCTAATGTCACAAGAATTTAATGCCATGGAAATATTTGAGAAGAAAAGGCCATTTGCAACGTTAAAAGATGGCGGACGTGTAATTTGTTTTAGACTTTAATTTTTGGGTAATTAGGTGTTCAAAGTTCTTTTCTGATAGTGATTTGTACTTTTTATGCCTTTGTGTCGCACAGTGATTGAAGACTTGGACTTATTTCGTGTATCTGGCATCTTTCTTTTCGTTTCAAGTGGACTCGCAGTGGTGCAGAGGTTAAAACTATCTTGACCTCTGACCTACAAATCACCGTACAACGTTGCCCCCAATCTTCCTAGAGAAGATTGGATTGTGTTTTATTGCTATATTGTTTTATACTCATATAAACCTTGACACTGGCGAAATCACTTCACGTGGAAACGCCATATCCCTGCGGTAGTAGCTGTTCAAGTCGCCGCGGGGGCAAAAAAAAAAAAAAAAAATATTTGAGAAAGATTTTCTAAATACCGAAAAAAAAAGAATCAACTTGAACGTCGAGAACTAATCGTCGCCAAATGGCTAGAAAATCCTCAACGCCCGATACATTTTATTAGCAGGGACCTTAAATTGCCAAGAAGAACTCTGTAGATGATGTATTAAAACGGTACTTCAGGAGTCAGGACCTTGTCTACGGCTCAGAAACCGAGAACCAAAGAACGTAGCGGTCCTCATGACCCCGCACTGGAAAATAAAATTCTAAGAACCATACGTAAAAACCGCAGTATGTCCGAAAGAGATATCACAAAAAAAACATCTACCAATCAAGAAATGGTTCGACGTGTAAAGAAGCGTGCTTCTATGAAAACTAAAAAAAAGCGTAAGGTCCCAAAAACTTCAGAAAAACAAGGCGCAACAATTAAAAGGTCTCGAAAGCTCTATGACTTTTTGGGCACTGAAAACTTTCACACGATTCTGGACGATGAAACCTATGTGAAAGCCGATTTTTCCACACTTCTCGGTGACCAGTACTATACAATAGTAGATGGAGACAGCCTTCCTGATTCTGAAACCACGATTGGTATGGAAAAATTTGGTACTAAATATTTAGTTTGGCAAGCCATCTGCCCCTGCGGTGATCGTAGCCGTGCTTATGTAGCAAGGGGCATAATCAACAAGGAAGTTTATATTAAGGAGTGCTTGAAGAAGCGGCTCGTGCCTTTTATACAAAAACACAATATGTCGACCTTGTTTTGGCCAGATCTGGCAACAGCCCATTACGCAAAGGATACTATTAATTTCCTTGAACGTAATAGCATTAAAATTGTACCAAAAACCATGAACCCTCCAAATGTTCCACAGTGCCGTCCAATCGAACGATATTGGGCTCTAGTTAAAGGGATCTTACGAAAGTCAGGCAAAACAGCAAGTGACCATACCGATTTCCTAAAAAAGTGGAATTGGGCATGCAAGCAAGTCTCCAAAGACACTGTCGCTCGCTTGATGGAGGGCATCAGACACAAGTTACGGTAGGAATGGGATAAGAAGAAGGATCCCAGAAAAAGTAGTTAAATGATAAATTTATGATTACCTTTTATCTATTAGTTTATAATAAAACACAATAAAGTGTGTAAATATGTTATAATTGAATTTTTACTTTGGCGAATCCGTAACGTTTCAGGCCTTAGTTAGAATAACTATCCTAAACTAGAAACGAATAGCTTATCGGAGTAGTCTGCGTGCTCGTATCTCGCTCAGATTAGAGTGAATAAATACATGCGCGTGACGGTTGCCTCACGAAGGTCATCATGTAGAATAAGGACAACAAAAACTTTGATTTCGAATAAAAATATTCATCATGAATGAATAAACAATTCCACGTTCATAACGTTAATCAATGAGTTGCATGCAGGCAAGAGTCGGAGTCGATGTCGAGCTCATTGATCGATCGACTCTACAGGCACAAACACAGGCGCACGTTGTCTCTACGGAGAGCGCACATGGACAGAAAACCGGATGGCACACACTAGCGCGGGTTTGGATGTGTTTGTGTGTGCGTAAAGGATTTCCTACCGCCCGCGCGCGCGCGCATGCCCCGGCCGATGCCGTAGACCTGTTGCGCCGCTACCGGAGTTACGCCGCATAGTTACCAGACTTGATATGCCTGCTCTGCGCCCGCGCCGCGCCCCTGCCCCGCGCCCCGGATCGGCACAAGCACAGGGTTACCATTTGTCAGAAATTTGCCGCATATGCCGCCACTTGGAGCCCATGACAAGCTATTAGTTCAAATTTGTTCTCAAGACCGTGATCGATTGAGTATCGAGTCAGGAGATAGAGGGAAATAATTTATCTAATTTCACATAATCTTTTAATATTAAACGAGCATTCTAGAAAACGGCTCTAACGATTTCGATGAAATTTGCAATATATATCGGCGTTTAAGGGGTTGAAACATCGATCTGTCAAATGGTCAACTTGGGGCAAATTCGTTTTTAACGCCACGCTCGGTCTTCCAGGCAATTCCAGATTTATACAATACAGCACATGGTTGAGTGTTAAACCATAGACAATTTTCATTGTAGCTAAACCTTCAACAACGTAAACAGATACCACCACTGATTTGCAGTATGAGATCCTAATGAGAACATAGTATTAACTTACCTATACCCATCTGTTTTATATGTTACAAAACTAACAGATCCAAATTAAATATGTAGTAAAATTTTGAAAAAATAAAAGTATGTAGGTACATATAAGTTTACTTGGTAAAATATGTAGATTTTTTCTGTTAATTATTTTTATTTAGTAGTTTTTTTTAAGGTTTTAGATTTGGTTGTGTAATTTGTGAATTACTACAAAAACTGTGTATCAACTATATTAATAAAGGAAGTTCTACAAGTCTTGTGCGATATTCTCAATCCGAGCGTGGCATCCCCAAGCCGCGGCGCTCGCACCAGCGTTCTAATATTTTTAATTGCGTTGGCCCAGCTCGTGAAATTGGTGTGCATCTTGTCTCATCGGCAACTCTTATTAATATGTATAATGTGTTCCATTACCGGTTGCAGCGAGTAAAATATCTAACCCGTTCGATTTATGACCGCTGGTGAAGGCAGCCGGATACATGACATCATGTGATGCTAATTCACTCTGGCGGCGCTATCATTTAGTGTTATAAATCTTCTAAAGAATCGGTCATTACGATGACCGTTTTATTTTAAAACAATTTTCGAAGAATTTTTATTCGTGTTGCGGGTTTGAAAGGTGATAATTTTTGATAATATCACTGAATAGATTAAGGTTGGTAGATGAAATATAAATGTTGATGCACGAGAATTGGGAAATTAAGGATGTTATGTTGTTCCTGGGATACGACCTGAAATTACAACACAACACATACACATAATAATAATGATGTAATGCAATAAATGATATGACTATGACTAATTTAAACATCGATATTAATTAGGATAAAGATTTAGATGAAGATTTGATTGATCCTGACACAGGAAAACGTTTTGAAAGTGAGTTGAGCTCAATTGATTATCTTCTAGCTAATTGTTCCTGATCGGTGTATTTTCTTTCGAGAAAAGAGCTTGCGGTTTTAGCCTACAATAGAAATCTATACACTCCCCGAAAATAATAATATGCTGTAACAGCATTGTTTTTTGAATTATATTTTAGTTGGCTAGCAAGTGTCATTTTCTAAAAAGAAGTTCACTTAACTTAGTAAATTAATAAAACATTTCATGCTGACTTAGGTACCTACTAGTATTTGATGACTATTAAGATCACTCGTAGGCAAGGGATAAAGTAGCGAACATAATATGGCATCAATTCAATTTAATCAAATCCACAAAAGGAAGTAACTATTCTTATATGGGCGCAAAGCACGGAGCCGTGGCTGTTGCCACGTCCATATCTACCTACCTACATATAGCGACTAAGATGGAGCACGCAGGCTCTGCCCGTAGGCACCAAGCGCGGTGAAAAAACAGGTAGCACCGTTCCACCGTATCGATCTTTATGTTATTTTTCTTATTTATCTTTTTTATCTGGGCCTCCGCTGGCTCGGACCCGAACGGAAGTTGTAACGATTTTTAATCGTAGCAAGTATCTCGGCCGGCCGGTTCGTTTGGCCGCTTTGGACAACGAGTTTATATTGTATTTTTTGTTAACCACCACCGGAAACTGGCGAGAGAACGTATTGGCTTGGAACAGATATCTTCCATTAAGTAAGTCTGTTTCCATTTCAGAGTTAAAATAATAATAGGTACTAAGCCAAATTATTTTACTAAAATAATCTGATCTGGACTGCAGTTAGAGGGCGGGCGGTTCGAAACTTTCTATGGTGTTACCATATGAATACTTCTGCATTTACTGATGGGAAAACAGTTATGTAAGGTCCAGCAAGTTAGCCTGAATACAGGATAAATGTACATATGCGACCCTCAGCAATAGAACTTTCGTTAAACTTTTTGCTATTCTACTAAAATATAATCATGATTCAGAAACCGTCAGGGAGGAAAGATGGCTGATTGAAAGATGACCGGCTTTTACTTTTGATTATATTTTATTAACTGATTGTACTCTCACTCACTTGTCATTTACGAAATTACAATGAAACCACCATAAATAAAAATAGAAGAAGACGATGTAATCATCTTAGCTAATATTAAGTAGCTAAAGCCAATTTTTCACCCGTCGAATGTTCCCATTTATTTGACATTTTGAACTTTAACGCTTTCTCAATGTACTACGTAGCCGTATCAATGTCAGTTGTAGCTAGGGTTGCCACCTTGTTTTTAACAGAATAAAGTATAACTTACCTGAAGAGGAAGAAAAATAAAGTATACAGCATAAATATAAAGTATTTTTTCAATTATTTTTAAATACATATTTTTTATCCCACCTTGCTTTCTCTAAAGGTGTTTTTTCCATTTTTAAAACATTAACTGCGTCTAATCATGGCATGCTCAGGTTAAGATATACAAATAGCTCATTTTTGATGAGGTTGTGTGCTGCTTCAGAAATTTTATCAAATGTCTTTTTCTAATTGAAATTGAGGTTCTATAATGTCCTTGAAATAATTAATCACTAACAAAATATATCCACTTATTACCGAATGTCATAAATAAAGTACTTTGGCGTACTTTATTTGTTGCGTAAAATATAATATAACGTACGGGAAGCTAAAATAGAGTACAATACTTTATAATAAAGTACGGGTGGCAACCCTAGTTGTAGCTGACCCCGTGCATGAGAGACTTCAAATTGCGACGTTGTATTTTTGTAACATTTTTCTGCCAATAGCGAGGCGTGGGCGCGTGATAATGGCCCGAAATATCCACGTTCTCGCCGCCCACCCAGCACATCGAGAATATTACACTACAGATAAATAATTCTTATCCGACCGATGCGGACGGACGGCCGCTCGAAAGGAAGCCATCGTATCAGATCAATCGAATAATTACCTACACACAACCTACAATTACACGTTTTGGTTGTTGTTTTGGTGTACATTTTATATGAAAATATTTTTAAAAATACTGTCTTAATCTTAATCAAAAACGAAGCTCTCACTGGAAGTGGTCGCTCAGAGCTCGCAAATGGGTAGATTGTTATTTTAGAGGCGACATCCGCCCGCGCTCGCTTTGAAACGCGCTGCGACGGCGACGCCTAACGTTTTAAAGCACAGGCTATAATGGTACTATAATCATCGTCGAAGACGTTTGTATGTGTTTTCAAACAAAATTTCATTATTAATTTTAAGCATTATTTGGGAATCAAAGTAATCTATCAAGGTAAATTCTTCGGTACCTACGGTCAATTTATTCTCTTTATTAAATCCAATAATGTCTAAAATGAAAAAAAAGGTGCTAAGTAACTTCAGAATTAATCCAGTTGTCGAATGGTTCGTGTCGTAAATCTGTTTTAAGGGGACGCAGGACGTAAAGTTCTGCATAAAATATTATCGAGAGAGCACTGGCTTCCGTTGAGATGTTTTTCACAATTTTGTGTAGTAGCTAGAGGCAAGTGCCTATAGCCCGTCTTACTGAATGATAGGCTGTCAAGATGAAGAGATCCGTACGTTGTCGCGGCCGGCGCCAGTTCGTATTTATATCTCTTTGAAGCGACCGCTTCATGTTTTTCGCTGTTACAATTTATTTCTTAATTTCTTACGCTTTTCACTGGTAATTATAAATACGTAACAATATTTGAGGATATGAGCGTGCATAAGTAAGCAATCTCAAATATAAAATTATAAGCGTTGTTTGAATAAATCGTGTGCTTTAATCGACACTGCGGATCTTTGTCAGCTCAAATAACCCCTCTGTTCCTCCATTCCTACAACGATAAACAACGATAAAGTGTCGATGGTATTGAGGCCATTTTTGAGATACTAAAGTTGCCATCAATAGAACTTGTAAACCATGTAAACAAAACTTTTAGGCAACATTTATTTATTTATTTGGGAAACAAACACATACATTAAAAAAGAAACAAATTGAAAAAGTAAATTAGCCAAAACAGTGTCCTCTTATAATCTAAATTACATTTCTGTTACTTAGAAGACATACGAGGGTGCATTGAAAAGTTCTGAGCCTAAGGTTGAATATAATAAAAAAAAAACAAATAAATACTGGCAGGTCAAAGTGCCATATTTAGTCGCCATTATGCACTATCTTTTGTTTTTTTCCTGTCACAATTTTGCATTTTATGCTGGAACTGCTACATAAGGTCACTGATTTTTCAAGTAATGGATAAAATTGAGCACCGTTCTGTCATAAAATGTTTGCAAAAGAAGGGGTTAACACCAAAACAAATATTTGAAGATATGAATCAAACATAAGGGCAATCTCCTCCATCGTATGCTACCATAAAAATATGGGTAGCTGGTTTCAAACGTGGCCGGGAGACTGTTCAAGACGAGCCTAGGAGTGGGCGGCCGTTGACGGCTACTACGGACGAAAATGTCAATAATATATTAGATGCGATAATGAAGGATAGGCGATTGAAGATTGTGGAGATAGCGGAAGCAATGGGTATTTCTTATGAGCGGGCACAGAACATCATCACCGATGTTCTTGGATTTTCTAAGGTGTCAACCAGGTGGGTGCCTAGACTGCTTTCAGTCGAGAACAAACGAGTACGTGTTACAATTTCCCAAGATTGTTTATGTATGTTTCAACGTGACTTCGACAATTTTTTCAATCGTTTTATAACTATGGACGAGACATGGGTCCACCACAGTACACCAGAATCGAAAGAACAATCCAGGCAATGGAAAAGACCAGGTTCACCACCACCCAAAAAAGCCAAGGTCATTTTGTCAGCTAATAAGGTAATGGCCTCAGTTTTCTGGGATTGCAGGGGGGTTATCATGAATATCATGATAGACTATCTCGAAAAGGGCAAAGCAATAAATTCGGACTACTATTGTGCTCTTTTACGTCATCTGCGTGAGGAAATTAAAATAAAGAGACCTGGAATGCTGTCGAAAAAAGTACTGTTTCACCAAGACAACGCTCGCGTTCACACTTCGGCGAAATCAATGGCACAAATATATGATTGTGGATTTGTAGTGCTGCCGCATGACCCTTACTCGCCGGATCTAGCTCCTCCCGATTATCATCTCTTCCCAAACCTCAAAAAACACTTGGGAGGACAAATATTTTCGACAAATATGGAGGTACAAGAAGCAGTAGACTCATATTTTAACGACCTCAGCGATTCTTTTTTTTTTGATGGGATAATGAAGTCGGAGGCGAGGTAGACTAAGTGCATTGACCTTCATGGAGAATATGTCGAAAAATAAAATTGTTATAAAAAGTGAGCCCGTTACTTTTTTTTACCAGGCTCAGAACTTTTCAATCCACCCTCGTACATACATTACATACTACCTTAAAAAAAAGAACTAACTAACAATTTCAATATGGTAGCGATGATGGTTGCAAAATATAATTAGATACTACCTTTATACAGATGATCTAGTTGAAAGATTACTCCAGAACTCATATTTTTTGACAAATATTACATTTTTATTTTAAGAGTGATTGATTAATAATTATGAGTGATTGATAATTTAACTTTTGATTATTGCAGAAACAAATTTATTCATTTTCATATGAAGTATATTGGCGTGGGTAAATAATCGGTTATGCTTATTACATGTCCAAATATCTAATTTATTCTGGCGTATGCAGTACGACTAAAAGGGGTGGCAAATGGTTTCGAGGAACGGGTCCGTCGATCGGGGCACCGAAAGAATATGTTGGAAAGTAAATTTGGCGAATCTATTTGTCCGTTAATAATTTTGTACAGGAATATTTCTGTGGCCTGGAGCTAATAGGGCCAATATCAATTATCATTGTTTTCCGTAACGAGCGTTTTTACCATGCATCAGCATTAATAGTTTATCAGTATTAATACCGACTTTGGCCCTATTAGCACCAGGCCACAGATTTGATCTCTGGTATCACGACCACTTTGAAGAGATGCAATACTGTCACAGTTAAAGGATTTAAATTTATAATTCATACGCCTAATGAACTTATTTTGATTTTTTTCTTCGGCGTCAATATCTATGCACGTTAAAGTGAGGGCTCAAGACTGTAGATGCATATTCCAAATTGGAGCTAACAAACGCAATAAAGAAGTTGCATGATGTTAGGATCTTTAAATTATTTGCCCTGCTGAAATATAAATCCCAACATTTTATAAACCTTTGAGACTGTTTTGCTAATGTGAGAAGTAAGTTGCAGTTCAATGTCAAGATACGAGTATACTCCAAAATGTTTTACTACTTTGGCTTGATGACATAGCTTTGTTTTCTTGCTCTCTGCATACTTGTTATGGTTATAGTGTACTTACATGTAAGACTAATTTCTCGCAAGCATCAAGCATGTCAAACCCTCTTGTGCATATTAGGAAATAATATCTTAACCGGTATTGCTAATCATCAGATACACCGTTTAACGTGTTACAAGGAACCACCTATAATCATGGACCACATAGCCTAGTGTCATTATCTTATGGGAATAACAACTTAAAGTACATAAGCACAACAGCGCTTTTTGTTGTAAGTGCAACCAGTGCGGGATAAAAATAATAATTTCAGTGCAATAAATAAAGTATACGTAAAAAACTAGAGTAAAGCCCCTCTTGCATGTAAATATAGTTCATTAATTTTGGGATGAGAAAAAAAAAAGAAAAAGAACCAGTAGTCGTCAACTCTAATACTCGCTGGCAGAATCAATAAGAATCTAAGCACTCAATATATTGTATCTGTGCATGTGTCATTAATGTTTTTGTGTTGGACAAAACATTGGGTCTCGATATTATATAAAAAAAATACTATAAAACTATTTGAATATGTATATATTGGTTTCTAACTGCTATACTTAATTGATTTACCTAATTTAAGACAGACTGTTCCGGATGAAGTGTCATCGTTTCTCCGCTAAAGAGTGCGGTAGTAGGCTAGAGATTAAAGATGTAGACTAAACGAGCAGCTGCCAACTTTAACAAGGAAATTAACAACAAACAACTCACAACAAAAACAACTATGGAACAATATCAACGCTCACGCTCTCGAACTCGAGAGAAAATGACATAACATAACATGGGACATATCACATAAGGGCGTTGTGACGTTCAATCTGTCAAAAAATGCAAACTGTGTCGTTATTAATGATCAATTTAAAATTCACTAGTTTCGCTATATTTGACAGGTGACAGGATAGTATTTAATTTAGTCGAGTTATATGCTCAGACGTTTCGTTATTTTGTTAACACAGGTTTGTAACCCCTGCTTCTTTAGGTCTTTTATAGACCACGTTTCTAATTGAAGTAAATTTAATCAACACAAATAAAAAATGCAATGTAAATATTAACGAATATGACTTAAAGTACTACTGCAATAGATTATAATGTTCATTTAATATTTACTGTCAAATAATAGCAGTCAAAAAAGACGTTTTGGAGCAATATTTTTGTATAATTATTATGTTGCGTGTAACGTGCCCAATAAAATACCTTTATTTCTTTCTGTATCATGCTAAAATAAATGAACTATAGAAGTATACAAAAGTTTAATTTCATATATAGAATTTCGAAAGGTCTATACGGATGTGTTACAACTAAAGAGGAGTGAGTGATGCGAAATGCCTTTATCGCTTGTTATTGCGTATGAAATCAAAGTAAAACTTTACTTTCAGCTCTTCAGTGCTTTAACTTTTGACGGTCAAACCCTAAGAAAACAACTTACGCATTGCATTAAGAGACCCAAGACACCTTTCGTGGCGTTAATAAATACTGTTGTATTAGATACCGACTAAGTCAGAGTTACGCGGGTCGAAGTGTATAGAATGTGTTCAACATCGATATGCCGGCGCTGGCAGCGGAGAGCGGTCGAGAACTGGTTTCATTTAATCATCATAATTGCGTCCTCCGTTAAGCCTATCCCGTGTGTGAGTGTGTGAGAAGCTGAGAGCACACATGCGTTCCCGACATGGCTTGCCTCTATCCGGAGTCCATTTGGAGCTCCATAAAACATTCTCTCAATAATGTCACTGTTGTAATCATAAATGGATACTCTAATAAGTTTTTGAACGTTTACGACATATACTTTTAGACATGTCATCGTTTGTTGGCAATGCAATGTACTTTTTAAATATTTTATAGTTTTGGACGACTTAAAATTTAAGGTTCATGCAGAAGTAAAGTTGAGTTCTAATAACATATCTTAGGCTATTTCGCTAAAATCCGTACCTACCAGCAGGAATGATATCACATCGTCACTGGTAGCTTTGATAAGGTGACACAATGACTGCGTTATCTGTGTCTACGCGATGAGAAAAACATTTGGTCAACACCACCAAGGCCATGCCTTACGCCGCTTACGCGGAACTCTCGATTCTACGAACGGTTTTTTTAACACTGTCAGTTAAGCAAATGTCACTGGAGTTATTGGGGACGTTTTAAGGGTATCCGCGCGCGACTGTTTGCCTTCACTATCGGATCCAAGATACAAGGAGGCAAACGCTGTCTGAAGAGATACCGCTACCGCAAGTTGCTACGTCGCTCGTTAGAATTCCAAACAATTCTCAGAAAACATCAGCTATGTATTCCATCTAGTCACGATAATGTGTTAAGGAAAAATCTTCATTCATCACGTTCATCTCTTGCATAGGTATTCGTTTTTTTTTATTCAGCTAGATATCTATAGGTCATATCCTTCCAAATATTATATTGTTAATGTTATATTTGATTGTTACCAGTTCAAATATTTTTGCGTTGAGGCAAAGAATAGAACCTAATTAATGACTGTTTATAAATACATGATGACTGATGAACTTCGCAGGGGATATTATGAGGAACAGCTAGGTAGGTACTCAATTTAAAAGTATTGTTTTTTTTAATGAAAAAGGATAAATAATGTGGCTTCGCTATAAGACAGAACTTTTAAAGTGTAAATCAATGTTTATGTTTAAAAATAAAGCATTGGTTGGTTTAATGCCAGTCAGTGCGGACCGTGAAGCTTTCCAGAGGTGAAGTCACGACAGAAGACATTTCGTGTTGCTCCCCGCTGGGGACGTGTAAAGTATTTTATCACGCTTCCCAATCGATTTCATTCAGGTTTTTATTGGATGTTCTTTCGTTGTAGGTACGAATAATTATTTTATCCCTTGGTTTTCTTGCGGCGATCTGCAGTATTTCTTGTGTTTTCACTTTAAAAGATTCAAGATGTCTAGGCGGCTTCATTATTTGCTTGTTTATTAGGCTTTATTCAGATCTGGAAGTTTGGTGCTGGTTCCACGTTCGTCCATCTCTTCCAATTCTTTGAGTGCAACATACGAGTATGTGTCAACTGTATGTAGGTAATATATCTCCTGATCATAATTTATCTGATGCACGTTTGTCCGAGTTTTTATTTGCACACCTTATGATGCAATAATACTAAGTACTTACCTAACTATTCGTTGACTTGACTAATTACTTACAAGGAATTTTGTAATGAAGTTAGTAGGTACCCATTTATTCAACGACAAAATAGATATTTAATCATGAACGAGGAAACGAAATCACACCGCCATTCACGGTACCCGGGAAAATCCAAGATAGGTAGTCAGCGTCAGCGTTAACATCATTCACATGTGTTAGTTAAGGAAGCTCGTATCTTACTCGCTCGAGTTATTGAAAAAACAACTTTTCTTCGTGCGGTTCGAGTTTAAAGTCCAATCGATGGAAATGGTTGTGACTCAGGAAGCCCTATTCACTTTTCACGCTTGTAGATTGTGACGTAAAAGAGCTTTTAGCAATTCGAATAGCCCCATTGAGCCGCGTTGGCCGCGGACGCGGTAAACAGGAAGTGTCGCGATCGAAGTTGGCAACTCTTCAACGGCCACGTGTTACGGCTGCGCACTTTGCGATAACACGTATCACCCACGCGGTGTGGTTTTTAATTCGACGGAATAAGGAAGCACTTGGGATGCTGTCTGCTTAGTAGTAAACAGGGATGGAATGACTCACATGATTTTAGAATCCTTTGATTGGGTAAGTACCTAGGTTCTTGTAGGTGTACCTAGGTGGGTTTGCTTTTATTACACTTACCGCCTGTTTGACAATCGACAAGTAACGCATATTTGACAGATAAATTTAGCCCTATCCCTTTCTTACACTTGAAAATAAATAAGGAGAGACTTTAAATGGCAGATAAGTTTACTCGTCAATTGTAAAACAGGCCTTTACAGAAATAGCCAATTTAATGGGTTCTTGGTATCTGAATTATGGACTTAGATCGCAAAATATTGCTGGTTTGAGTCTCGCAAAATATGAACAATTATATTAATCAATTAAATTGAATCGTTCTCTGTTAAGAAAGGACAGCGTTAATCGAGTAGGTAGATGGCGGCTCACCACGTCACCACTATTCATGATTAGAACAAATCAATGATTCACAGCAAAGGAGTTAAAATAAACACGTTTGTACATAAAGAACTTGTAGACACAATTTTTCCTTTGCATAGGTACTACGTAGGCATATATTTAAAGCTGCTGTGTTTCTGACTGACAAATACTGAATTTTAAAACATATGGAAGAGATTGTTTGCTTCTGTAGCAGGTAATGTACAGGTGTCAAGTTGACCAGTAACAAGAAGTAATGAGGTCAGCAGCATATCTTACGGCCTTCTGCCTGGCTAAGCTACCTATCATTGGTAGTATGAATACCAGTCGATAGTCACTAGGGTCTGAGTTTCAAAAAATCTATATTCTTATAGATTTGAGATCTATCGAGTGCTATCTGAGCGTGCAATTCCAGAAAATGATCTACGCGGTTAAAGGAGTTTCGCAGAAAAATTATGATTAGATTGTCGGAAAGTGTCGAATAGGTAAAATAAATCCTGAAATCCTGAATTCCTTGTACCTAGGTATGCATATATATATTCCTGTTCTTCCACTCCGATCAACTAAACTGACCAACTAAAAAAGGTCAACTTTTTTTTGTTTCCCAACGGGTCATCTATATCAAATTGAACAGAGTCGACGGAGCTCCGCTACCGAGGAGCTCCTATTTCTGGGTAGTTTGGCCCTTCGGGCCTGCTGAAGAACTAACATAACCTAAACCTACCTCATATTTATGCTATGAGACTGGAAAAGCGATCTATTTGGTTGGTTCGATAGGAATAAATGGCTCCTCGGAGTTCCATTCTGTACAACTGGTTGGTCAGTTTAGTTGATCGGAGTGGAAGACGCCATATATTCCCATATTCAGGAATCAAGGACAAAAGTCCGAGAGCAAATATAGCTTCAGTCCTTCCATTCTTTAAATGTCAGTACATTATATGTCAGCTAACCTATTTACCCATTTTGGCCTATTTGCGTTGGGAAGCACTACACTAAAACTAGCTACATAATTGAATAATAAAAATGGTCATAGCAAAAAAGACAATGGCACTTGCACATGAATTCGGGCTTAGAAATTTTAGTCGGTATACAAAAAAGAGAGACAAAAACCGTCACGTTCTGCCGAGACACATGGTCAGGGCAGAAACAAAAGGAGCTCGAATATGCGCTACAGATGTGTAGTGTGAATGCGGCCCACATGTCGTGGACAATGGCTGCGTTCACCAATCTCTCGTCACTGGCGTAGGTTTCAAATGCAACTTAATTAGACGGGAGTTTTAATATTTTTTTTCTATTTCATCTTCTAAATAACTCATGGGTTACTTGTTTGAACCTAATAGTTGCATTAGATACGGATAAAATTACGGAAAGTCACTAGTATAGTACCTAAATAGTATAATTCTGTTAATGATAAAAGTTGTACAACGCGGAGAGGCCCAAATCTCTTACCCAAAATAGACAAATAGACATATGGATACATATACATACATATGGGTAATGTAATATCCCTATTATAGCCATTCCAAAAACGGTGTAGGTGTATTAAGGACCTCGCACCGTTTTTAGGGGTCCGTACCAAAATGGTAAAAAAGGAACCCTTAAGGTGAGACTTCGTTGTCTGTCTGTCTGTATGTAACAGCGGGTTTTCTCAGCAACTACAAATGCTATCAACTTGAAATTTGGCATAGTTGTAAAATTGGCTTGCCCGCATCTGTTTTAAAAAAATTGGAATTAATTGTAAGTATAAATAATCTAAAAGGGGTCTAAAATGGGGGGTTGAAAAATTAAAGTGGTTTGATTATAGCAAATGGGGTGTCATAAGAAAGGTCTTATACTTTGCACATTTCAAAACTATTCCTTTTTTTATTTTTGTCAAGCACTTTTTGGTATATAGCCAAAACTGTACAAAAAATGACCGTTTCGAACCGATCGTTATAAATATATAAATAAAAAGTCCTGACGTAAGTATAGATAGTTAGAAAATCTGTATGGAAATTCAGGCTAGGCAAAATAGACCTTATTCCATAGAAAATAAAGTTGATAACAAATGAGTATTTTCTTTTACGGTTACCACGGATATTATCTTAAATACGAAACCGTCGGTGCGCGAGTCCGACTTGCACTTAACCGTTTTTTTTTGGAATGGCTGCAATTTCTCTGGTGTACCTAACTGGTGTTCATGGTGTAATTGCTTACCATCATGTGCATGCTTGCAGTTTTTTTCCTTTGCGGTGTTAAAAACAAAAACCCTTGTATACCAAAAGGCGACAAATCAAATTGTTTAAACCTGTTGTTGTTGACTCAAGCATATTATTTTAAAATTAAAAGTCTACAGGGGGCCAATTAGTCTGCGCTTACGGCTAGGGGATCAATTTATGAATATAAGGTATTCCCTACAAGTTAAACATCCCAATGATCGTCCAGAACTTTGGCTTTTTTGTTCAAATGTGTCACTTTGTAGATTTGTGAAGTAGGTACCTACTTAGGCCCGCTTACAGAAGCTACCTAACGCGTCCACACCACATAGCACATCTATTCTAAATAGCACCTAGTTAACTACAGTTTTGTCATTCATGCATAACATAAATTATGTATGAAAGTACAAAATTGTAGTTAATGATGACGCATTATTTTATTAACATCAATTTTGGCTGGATATTGTTTTCAATTCATAAAGACGCGCCTTTCTTTTACATTCATTAACGCTATCATGCCACGTCCAATTAAGTAAGTGGTTGTGACCTTGTGACTCTTCATGGACTGAAAGCACTAGATCTACTTACTCGTAAAACATTTTTTTGTGATCCGCTTTATGCCATTTCTAATTCAATATCCCCCGGGATCAGACGTGGACGTGGGACACATTGGCGCATAAAAATATTAGGATACCTACTTAATTATAGTTATGTTATGATCATTTACAGAACTAATTATAACATGCCCTTGACTTAAATATCTGTAATTAGTTCGTACAACAAAACTGAATTCAAGTAGACTATATACTATATCCATCGCCCATACCACTGGTGTCTAGCAGGCATATTCTGTCTGATGGATAGATCGACCTTTTGCTGCTAGCAGGCACCTCATGCACGTCATTTGTTTACGCTAACTCTACAAACTTTTAATCTATTAGATACATTATGCGACTTTGTTGCGTTCCTGGCAGATTAATGAGTCAAATTGTCAATACAATGATAGTTTATGAATGAATTAGTGAATGACAAGACACGGCCATGTTGTTTGTTTACGCGTGCGCGGACGAGCATCGCGCGATCGGCCCGCGTCGGGTGCGCTCGCCTCCGCTCGCCGCCTCGAAATAGCACGCACCAACGTCGAAGAGCGCGGTCGTCGACCTCATGCTCTGCCACACCGAAATATTGGAAATCTACTTCGATTCAATCCTTTCTCTACAGGGATGCAGTTCACTGTAACTTCCCGGCTAAATTTAGTTCTTGTTGACACTGTATTTAGATCGGTTGTTGTTTGGGTGTCTTCCATAAAATATTTGTTGTGGACAGATCAAGTTATTTGGTTTCCCAAGACTTCATTTGGGTAACATCCGGGTTGATACACCAGAGGCAAATCAGAAGGTCCCTTTTGAGTTTTTATTTGAAAGGTGCTTTGAACTGGCCTACCTTTTAACAGTTCAAAAAAATTGGCTATGGCCACAGAAATAGATTTTTATGTGTATGTTGAGAAACGAAACATGAAACATCATTAATAGGTATTATGCAGTTGCGTCTAACGTCCGGTTCCTATATTCAATCCGCGGACAGATAGGCTTACTTCGGATTAAAATTTGACACATTTTGTATGGGCAAATGTCAAATTTTAACCCGAGGTAAGCCTTATCTATCCTCGGATTGAATATAGGAACCCGACATAAGTGATTTGTCACCATGACATTGTCGAAACTGACCGTCACGTCGAGAACAATGCGGTGTTTTTTTGTGGTCAACCCTGAACTGATCCTAAACTAAGGGGTACTTATAGAGATATCATGGTACTCATGGTACTTGTAACTCCGCCTGTGTTTCAGAGTAGGTATATGCAGTTGTGAGTCTTTGTCGAAATTGTAGTAGGTTTTTAAACCATAACTTGTTGAATTTTCTATATCATCGTCTTTGTACAAAGTTGCGTATTTAGAGTACCTATGTAAGGTAGGTAACTACTTAGATTAACGATGAATTTTGACTTATTTTGTTACCATAGAGATCCGCGACTTATCGTGCGTAGAACTCGTCTCCCGCCATGACTGTCTTCATTACTTGCGCGTGTTTAATTTTGAAAAATCTTAGCTTAGTTCAGCTCCACATTGCTACAGGAGTTTAAAGTCCCGTATTACTGAAATAATCTAAAAATATATTTATTGCATGATTTTAGGTAACAAGTACCTACCTATAACAAATTATACAGATGATACGTTTTTTGTATGTGCCTCGCTACAATCTATCATATCATAACTATGGTGTACAATAATTGTTACAACTTAATGTACAATTTTGTTATCAACGTTTTTTATACGAAATACGACATGTAAGTAATTTTTTATTTCTATTTTAGTAGTCATATAAGAAAGTTTTATTCTATTTGTTAGAAGAATAAAACTTTCTTATTCATATAAGAATTCATCTACTAAAATAAAAATAAAAAACAGATGCTAGCAAGCCCATACAAATATACCAAATTTCAAGTTGATAGCTTCTACAGTTAAAGAGAAAAACTGCTGTGACCAACAGACAGACATGCATACATCGAACTCTCACCATTAGGGTTTCTTCTTTACCATTTTGATACGAAACCCTAAAAATGATCATAACCTACCTATAATTAGTCTTTGTTTTTACAAACTAACGTCTGTCTAGTGGATAAAGTCGCCATCAATTGAACTCGTGAACGATGTAAACAAAGCGCCATATTGATATTGTCTATGGTTTGATGAGTTTACTAGTGATGGGAAAAATATTTTTTTTAATCATAATCAATAGAATCGATTGAGGAACTAATATCGCACTGCTATATCAAGACAGCATCAATTCAAAATTATTATTAGTTTTGTTTCAAGCTCATTATTGTTAGCTTGTATTAAAGTTGATTTTAAAATACAGTCGGATTTTGAGTTACTACACTTTTGATCTGGCAGTGCGATATGTATTATGAATTTCGGTATGCAATCCGTAGCACTGTCGTTAATCGTGTAAAAATGTCGTCTCTAAGCTTTTCATGTTGTTTTCTTCATTTATGATATGAGCCACGCATTTTTTCCATGGCTCCGCCTCGGAATTTAACTGTTTTTATTACACTAGTTCTCGTTATAGTCTTAATTTGGCCAGCACTAGTCAGCCATCATAATAGACAATTGCAGACTTGATACGAAATAAATTTGTCATAGCAATGTGTCGGAATAACCTCAACTGCAAAATAATTTCTAACTTTTACTGATATATCAAATTTTAAGTGATATTAGGTAGGTATATTGTTCAATGAGGATTAGAATAAGAAAATGGTGAAATAGCATTTGGATTTTTGGATGTAGTAGTGAAGGAGAGGTGGTGTAGCAAATTACGAAGGAATGTTGCCTAAAAGTTTTGCTTAGGTAGTATAGTCTTTACTATTTGAACTGAGCTGATCTTCTACACAAAGGCCATTGTTTGTAAACAATACCATTGTCTTTCTTTGTGTCCGTAACACCAAGCCGATTACATACAAAAAAGTTAGAACTACATTGAATGTACATTGAATTATCAACCCTACCCTCTTAGTCAGTAGGTTTAAAATGTAAAGTATCAGGATACAGATATAAGTTTTGTGTAGATGATAGTATTGTGTAAAGAATAAGCACAGTTCAAATAATAAAGACTTACATCTGTATCCTGACACTACATTTTAAACCTACTGACTAAGAGAGTAGGGTTGATAATTCAATGTACATTCAATGTAGTTCTAGCTTTTTTTTAATGTAATCGGCTTGGTGTTACGGACACAAAGAAAGACAATGGTATTGTTTACAAACAATGGCCTTTGTGTAGAAGATCGGCTCAGTAGAAATAATAAAGACTATACATGGTTTATAAGTTCTATTGGTGGCGACTTTAGAAATATATCTTTAGGGTAGGTATGTTTATTTTCATTAAAATGCTGTCAAAATTATAACTGAATGCTTGCTTTTAATGATTTACTGATTTCCGCAAATCTCAAAAAACTCACTTAAATTATAAAATTGTAACTCATGGTAAGGTACGGTCAGCGTCATAAATATATATACGTTAACAAGGTTTCAGAAATATATATACACCCTTATTCCCTCGCAGTAGAGTCGTGTTTACATATTTTTGGAAGTTTTACTGTGTCTATATATTTGATGCTGACTGTACCTACTGTAGTTTCTGACGTGTCTCTAGAGCCAGATAGGCATATCTTTCTGTGGGTTCAGTTTATTAATATACTTCTAAAGGGTACGTATCTATCTGAATATCTGAAGTTACTGTTACCTACTATATGTATATCTAAAGTTTAAATATAAAAAGTGCGAAACATTAAAAGTTGAAATATCGAACGGTTATTGGTTGGGTATGTAGGTAGGTATGTTATCAACTTTTTTTACAGTATAAATTACCCTATAACTCTAATCTCGAAATAGCATAAGTATACAGGGTGGTCCAAAGATTGACGTCTAAAAAAAAAATTTAGATGCCTCACATCCGGGGCTATCCGAATATACCCCATGTATGTTGGCCGATTTTTTTAAAGATTTTTTCAAGAATTTTCGGGCCGAGCCGTTTATTAACATGTAACTTTTTTTGGTTACGTTTTTTCTGGATGTTTTATTTTGCGACATTATCCTCACAAACTGTACTTTCACACATACAATACATAAAAACATAAAAACTGTTTTTTATTTGGTCGAACCTAATTTGGTACTGGCCATCAATAAAGCCATGTATTTTTATGAACAAATAAATTTGTTCTTCCTTTGTCTTAAGAAAGGAGTCACGTATTTTATTGTGAAATAACTAATAGTTACTTCTGCTCTCGTTACGTTTAATTTCTGAATTCTTCTCGCTTTGTTAACTGGACTCTGATTGATTTGCCTTACGACCGACCTGTGCTTGTGTTTTGGACTTTTGAACTTAGCCTAGTGATTGAATTTACTTTCGTGTAGCAACATGAACTACACTCTTAGTGATTATGCAGAGATGCATTATTATTATGGTGCAGCTCAAGGTAATGGCCATTTAGCGTCAAGGCTGTACCGGCAACAATTGGAGCACCGGGAAGCCCCACGGCAGCATTACCCGGACCACAGAGTATTCATAAACACACATTTGACACTGATGGCTGGACGTGATCCTGGCCATCCAACTCAAGAAGGAGTTCCCAGAGTGGATCCAGATAGGAGGGATGAAGTCTGGCAAAGGCTAAGTTTTTAAAATTACTTCTGGTCTTAGCTTGCTTGCATAGCTTCCAGTTCTGTTATTAATCCTCCTTGAACTTGTAGACGGGTCTCTTTGGATTTCTGCCAAGACTTCATCCCTTATTACATGGCTTTATTGATGGCCAGAACCAAATTAGGTTCGACCAAATAAAAAACAGTTTTTATGTTACAGACTCTTTATTACACATTCTACCTTAGTACGTTTGAAAGTCGAATCCAGCAAATTATGACCTATTAAGTGTCATTTTTTTGTATTATTCTGAAAGTTTAGAGACTGGCCAAGTTTTTAAAATTACTTCTGATCTTTGAATTCTAAGATTTTTAGGTTTTTTTTAATTTACAAAATCATACTTCGATTTGCTCAAAGGTAAAACTTTCACTTTCGGTAAATTTTATTGTAACTTGCGTTAAGGTTGGGAAGCTGATTATTGTATGTGTGAAAGTACAGTTTGTGAGGATAATGTCGCAAAATAAAACATCCAGAAAAAACGTAACCAAAAAAAGTTACATGTTAATAAACGGCTCGGCCCGAAAATTCTTGAAAAATTCTTTAAAAATTAATTACTCGAAAACAACAAAAAATCGGCCAACATACATGGGGTATATTCAGATAGCCCCGGATGTGAGGCATCTAAATTTTTTTTTTAGACGTCAGTCTGGACCACCTGTATAGAATTTTGTTCCAATTTGAACAGTCTGTTTATTCCTATAATTTAGTAGTTCAATTATAAAACTAAAGTACGACGACGAGCGTAGCGAGCGAGTAGGAGTGTTAGGTTGAACTGTGATAATTTACCGACTGACCGATCTAAATTACTCAATCTGTTTATTCAGTATACATTATGCTCATTGTTTTGTGGGCAATAAAACAAACCTAACATCGAAGGCTAAGGCCGACTTAGCCTTCTGGACCTGACGGAAACAGTTTCGCATTAAACTGACTGGTTCGCTCGCTACTCTCGCTCACTTCACTGAAACGGCTTTCTAGAAAATTCTGAAAAATCTATACTTTCGATGTTTTGACCGTGTTATTTCAGACGTAGTTATTACAATGGTAGATTGTATCATGGTCATATTTTGCATCCTTGTACCTTTACTACGAGATGATATCGTCGGTGATACTGCAAAACCGCTTAAGTAACAAATTTATGATAGAGCAAAATAAACCTTACAGTCTTACTAAAAAGGTGCATTTTGCTCCTTATTTAAAATGTCACTTACGCGGGTTTGCAGTTTCACCGACGATATATTTCTGTTCAGTTAGGGAATTGACGAGATGACTTAAGAGTGTTGTGAAGCGCCGCTCAAATCGCGTAGCTGTCTAAAAATTCCATGCAAATTTAGCTCCGGCCGTTAACGTTTCTCACCGCCAAAATCAATATCAATTTCCACGATTTTTGAATATGTTTCAGTTATTATAAAGAACTAGGTCTGTACGTTTCTGTTTTTTGTTTTTAAAATTTGTTTCAAGTTATGAAGTATTTTCGGAGAAAGGAAAACATAAAAAGACGTTTTTCATGATATCTTCGACATATTCAAAAATCGTAAAAATCGGACTAGGTTTAAGGGGAGAGAAACGTTTTCGCATTTGGTCTGGATTTTTTTAGCTTCGCAATTCTCTTAAATAAGTAAGTTTTTACAAAGTATCAAAACGATTGAAATACCTAGACGTCATGTTTCTCTTTGGTATTAGTACCTATGCTTATATTAACGAGAACTTTACGATTAAAATGACTAAAATATTAAGTAATGTAAGAATGTTATCTTCCCGGGGTAACGGAAACCAAGTACTTATTCTACATTCGTATAGATCATTTGCGTCTGGCGATGGTGACGGTGTGTAGGATGATTTAGTGCGCAGGCAGGCGCGAGAACTGCACCGCGCCGCATTCCCCGGAGATGACTGTAGGTACGCCGCCGGCCTTTCCCCGATGCCCATTAAATCCAGAGATAAAATTGAAAAGGAACCTAAGGTTTTTAGGAAACATTATACAAGTGTTACCACTAGAATGAATAGGAAGAAATGAGTAAGCTACAGAAGTAACAATTTAGTCTTTCACACGCTTTAAGAGACGCTTTAGTACCGTGTGGTTGCCGGGTCAGAATAGTACCACTCCATGCCATCCCGTGGATGTCGTAAGAGGCGACTAAGGGAATAAAGGCTTCTAGTACTATTAGGCGATGGGCTTGCCACCTGTCACTAATACGCTGGTAAACATCTTAGCCTATTTGTGCAAAATGTGGTTACAGAATTATCAACAAGTTTTTAAAGTTGTAGGCAATTAATTTTGTAGCTCTGCCTACCCCACTCTAGGATTACAGGCGTGAAGGTATGTATGTACGCTTTAAGAGACGTTCAAAGCGTGTCTTTTTAACAGACTGTTTAATTTTTATTTTTTTATGTTTCTGACCTCGGAACTCTCGACTGGGTGAACCGATTTTGATGATTATTTTTTATTTGAAAGTTGGTTCTTCCCGTTTGGTCCCATAATTATCAAATTGAAGAGCTGATGATGGAGTCCATGAGGAATCGACGGAACTCTTCAAAATTGATAGGCACACCTATAACGATTTTGGTATTTTTCATTGTAACTCGTATATTTGCTCTTGGAAAGCACTAATTGGTGAAGTGGAACTGATGATGAAGACCACAGATGGCCACCGGAACTCTTAAACGGTATATATTTCAAGGGAGGCGACCAGATATTTCGATTATGATAGTTGAGCGACTCTGACTAAGCATATTTAGGTTTAAATATACGACTATGACTTTCTCTCTTTCTTTTTACTAGGTATACTTAGTTCTTTATTAATTGAAAAGTGGGTTTACATAACAGCATCTTTATGATCACTAAAAAGTATAAAATAAAATGAATTTTGAAGCAAAAAATAACTTTTCAAATGGTCAGTCCAACTGAAGTCGGCGTCCTACAATATTTTATCCAAAAGAAGACTTCCGTTGGACTGACCATTATTTTAAAAGAAGTATTTTATTACTTTTTGAAGGCGGGTTTTTTTTTTTACTTTTATTTTATTAAATAACTATTTGAAACCACATTAATAATGTTTAAAAAAAACTAATACTTACCGTCAGCGGAGCTCCGTCGACCCTGTTAATTTGATATTGAAATAGAAATCATTGGTCAGTAGTACCTACCACTGGTAGTACCACGGGTAAGAACCGATATTAGGTATGGCTACAGCAGTAACCATCATAGGTAGTAAGAGCATAGAGTAGCAGGTAGGTATCTAAGTACTCACAAGAAGCTTCATGAAATAAGGTCAATTTCATTTATTGGGGGATTCTCTTGGTATTCCATCAATACTACTCGTCGATTGGTCTGGGTGCTCCAAAAATCCTTAGTCATGTGGCGATTGCTTGTAACTCGCTTTTTCCCCCTTATTATATGAAAAAGTCACTGGTTATTAATTATTATTGCAAGCAAGTTAGTATAGTCTTTATTATTTCTACTGAGCCGATCTTCTACACAAAGGCCATTGTTTGTAAACAATACCATTGTCTTTCTTTGTGTCCGTAACACCAAGCCGATTACATAAAAAAAAGTTAGAACTACATTGAATGTACATTGAATTATCAACCCTATTCTCCTAGTCAGTAGGTTTAAAATGTAAAGTGTCAGGATACAGATATAAGTCTTTATTATTTGAACTGTGCTTATTCTTTACACAATACTATCATCTACACAAAACTTATATCTGTATCCTGACACTTTACATTTTAAACCTACTGACTAAGAGGGTAGGGTTGATAATTAAATGTACATTCAATGTAGTTCTAACTTTTTTGTATGTAATCGGCTTGGTGTTACGGACACAAAGAAAGACAATGGTATTGTTTACAAACAATGGCCTTTGTGTAGAAGATCAGCTCAGTTCAAATAGTAAAGACTATACCTACCTATTACAGAATTTGCAATCATGCATGATGCATGTGTGAGCGCATTTCCGCGTAGTTTCGGACGTCTCGCGTCCGTCTGTCCGTCCGCACTGGTCGATTACGCGCCACGGCTCGCCCCAAATAATTTATCTGCTATCATACCTACTTTATTTTTGGTTTCTGCAGAAAGCTTCATGTCTGCTGAGACTATATGAAATATACCTACCATTAATCATGATAGATCGTGGATAGGTTTAAAAGATCAAAAGCGTTCTTCATTGTAACAAGTTCTACTGAATTATTTGCACTGTTCATCGTAATATTTTAGATATGAGTTCACGGGATAAATAGTTTTTCTTGGTTATAAGTCAATAAAAAGTAAAAAAAAACAAAGCTCTAAAATTAAAAAAAAAACTTATGCATGATTTTATTCAGTAATGAAGCCGCGCTGACATTGACACATCTAAAATCTACCAGCGAGCGCTTCCCAAGAGGGGATAACTGCAGATAGGTACCTACCGCACTCTACTACAAGAAATAATCTTCACTTTTTGGTTTTGATCTCGTTTTTGAACCCCATTAACAATTTATTCATAGATGGGTACCATCAGCAACACAGTTAACTGACCATATATGTGAATCTTGTCACCTTACAATAAGGCTCACTAGTGGTTAATTGACAGACTATACTCGTAACAGTGACGCTGCTTGTACAGATACATTTTTATTCAAAGAGTTCCGTACCAAACATTGTTTATTTTTTGTGATTTACTACTACGTTTCTAATATTTCATACAAATAAGACAAAGGTACCCCATTGCTCAATTCTAACTACATTTGATAAGTTTTTTTTTGTTATACTTCAAAAATATTTTTAACTTTCCTACATTTCCTCAATCACGAAAGACGCAACAGAAATGCATACGAGTATGTAAATGATTGTATATTAAATGGTATAAAATGATATGGAATACAGAGACGGAAGCGGGGGCGCTCCCACGTCTACTCCTACTGGAGGTAGGTGCTGTTGGAGAATGTCGCCCCACCTACTGGTTGCATAAGCATTACTATTCAATTCTTAGCTAATTACGTGTTAATAGAGGATTCAAGAAGGTAATCGTTTTCGTAAGTCGCATAAACATCACATTTTGAAATGATGACACGCTGGCAATCTTAGAGAAACTTATTTTTTTTGCGTCAAATGTGCGAGGTTCTGAGATTTGTTAGGTAATCAAATAATTCAAATGGTAGTCCCAATGAAATAAAAGCATTTCACATAGTGTACAATCAGTAAACTTAGTAACATAGCCAACGTCATTATTTTTGCATTCTTGCACTTATTGAATTTGCTAAACTTATTGATTCTATCACTCATGATGATGCGCATAGGTAATTCCGCAATTTCGTAACAGAAATATCTGTACCTGCACATATTTAAAATATTTGTTTGCTATTATGGTATGCTTGATAGTAAACTAAATATCGAAATGTTGAATGTATCCGTCCGTGGGCATCAGAATTTCGCCTACGTTTGTCCCCGTAGTGTCGTAACGCTGCACTGCTACTCGCTCGCCTCTCTGGCTCCAAATTCTTAGCCCACGAGCTCCGTGGGCAGGTGGAAAGCGGACTATGCCGCGGCTTAGTTATGCAACCCTTGGAGTATGGCTGGGACCTTATAAGACGCGAAAGTTGACGTTTAGGACCTTCAAGCTACGTGTCACGACAGTAAAACTAGATCCTTGTTGCCTTGCCAGTGCAGCCAATGCTCGTGTAGCGTACAAATCATGTGTGTTGCTTTGCCTTATGTTTTGATTCAGGCAACTTTATTTACAATAATAATGTAAAAATATTTCTAAAATTCCAAGGCACACTCGTTCTTTTGTTACGGAGTGAAACAAAACAATCGTGAAGCTGTTAAGTAGTCTGACCCCAATGAAACAGAATTAGTTCATTGTGTCCTTAAGCAGTACAAAGAGCTCAAGAATCCTTAAAAGCCAAGTTTAATGTGTGCCATATTCGCTAAAAGGTAATAGTCCTTTGCCCATCCACTCACTCACGCACGCCTACTCGACATCGGGCAACACTGTTAAATATAACGATATGTTTACGTGTCAGTGCTTGCTTGTCGCCTGATGACTTAGGTCTGCCTTAATTGGTGATTCGCCTACACGCTTCTGGCGTAATTGTCTAATGTGTTAAGTACGCAAGGAGATAAGCATAATGTGTTTGCACGTCGATGTATTTGTCTGACTACTTTGCTTAATAGATACGTTGGGGACATTATGGAGTTTATGAAAAATTTCAAAGATCTGTGTGTAAGTTTGTGTAGGTAGTTAAATAGTTTTAGGACCTGGCTTTTATTACGTGGGTTTTTGTAGTTTATTGATAATCTTCTATTCATTTCAAACTTTATGTTAAAGTGTGGTTAGGATCGTGTTTGAAGTGTTATCTGCACGAGTTTTTATTAACAATATCCTCTGTAAGTAAGGAGATCATTTCAAATGAAATCTGCTTTTGGTTAAAATATTGTGGGATGCCGACTTTTTGAAGGTGGTGTTTTGTTTTTTTTACATATAATAAATTTTATATTTTTTAGTGATTATAATTATGCTGTTATGTTGTCCCACTTCTAAATTAATAAGAAACTATGGAACATTTCAATCTCGCCGCAAGCAACGCCGTAGGAAAGTCATTGTTATATATTTAAACCTAAACATGCTTCGTCATAGTCGCTCAACTATCTTAATCGAAATATCTTGTCGCCTCCCCTGAAATATATACCGTGTAGGAGTTCCGGCGGCCATCTGTGGTCTTCATCATCAGTTCCACTTCACCAAATAGTGCTTTCCAAGAGCAAATGCACGAGTTTCAATGAAAAATACCAAAATCGCTATAAGTGTGCCTATACATTTTGAACAGTTCCGTCGATTCCTCATGGACTCCGCCATCAGCTCTTTATTTTGATAAATATGGAACGAGAAGCACCAGGTTATAAATAAAAAAAGGATCATCAAAATCGGCTCACCCAGTCGAAAGTTCTGACGTTCTGAGGTAACAAACATAAAAATAAATTTAAAAAATACCTTGAAGTAAGTTACTAAAATATTCCTACACAGAGCTTACATGCTTACAATAATATCTAAATTTAGCAACAGTTAAATCATCTACAATAATCTACATTGCTATCTCGGACAGCAATATTTGCTCACCTATAAACTTTAACGAACTTTATCAAGCTGGCCCATTCAACCCATACCACCAGTGGACAGATGAAACAGCCTAGATAAGTGCCTATCTGGAACACTCTGTAAGTACAGTCAGCGTCAAAAGTAACTGGTCACTTCAAGCTACTTTTGTACTTTATCGCATTTACACATTAGACAATCTTGTTTGACATTGCTTATGTGACATTAAAGCGACAAGGTATTTAAGTGATCACTTTCTTTTGACGCTGACCGTACATGAGACGTGGTAAAATGCAAAATACCTACGTAATGTATTTCTATTGTTAGATAGATATGAAAGAGCAGACTTAAATCTAAGTGGGACAACGACCTTATTGTAAGCAATTTGTATTTGCTGTTGTTTTTTTTATAGATTATCCTTGTCTGTAGTCTGTCCTATTACCAATATCTACGTAGTATCTACCTATCCGTTATGCTACGTGTACACGGTAAAACATCTACAGCGTCATGTTAATTTTTATCATTCTTGTATTATGTGCATAACTTCAGCTAGAATAGCTACAGAGAGCATTGAATAAAGAAGACTCAACTACAAACTTGGCTCAACTTCAAAGTGAAAAGTAGAGTGTTCAAGTTAGTAAAATCTATCTTATTAGGAGTAAAAAGTCGAAATGTAAGATTGAATTTATTCTAGTATGATTGTTGACGACCATTGCCAATACAATTCGGTTTGGGCTAGAGTCAAGCATGACAAATCCGTGATACTTTTACTAATCATCTAGCCGCTAGATTCTAGGACGTTTCGAATGATCTTTTCAGCTCGATCGAGGGGTGTAAAGGTGCAAATATTTATATGAACGGCAAATCTGTCGGGGGCGCCTCCCGCGCCGCACGCGGGCCTTATCGCGTTCATTGATAGATTTATCGCGAGGTCGGGGCAGCGGCGGATCACGCGCGCACTCCGACCGCTCGAGCTCGGTGTTCATTACTAGTTTACTTGTTCGCTTTCGAGGTGAAACGGTTGCCGAAAGGTCCTAAAATAATCTTAGAATTCACGTATCTTTGCAGACTCCACGATATAACCAAGATACAAGTTGGCAAAGTGGGAGTAACCAGTAGTAGCTACTCGCAATAGATTGCATCTGTGTGTTTTGAAAGTTTAAATCCGACAAATAATTGAGCAAATTGCTTAACCTTCTCTAATCAACCGTTTGTCAATTATTTGGTAACCTCCTTTAATCGCCTAATAACTTAATATTTGCAAGGCTCTGTTTAGGACGTCAGAGTTTTATAAAGTAGACAATGGAGTCCAAATTGTTAGTTTTGTTCATGTTAAATAACTATTTTCATTTGACAGCTTTGAGTTTTAGTAACGTTTGCTATGATATAATACAAAAGATACCCAGTAGGTAATCCAAGTCTATTTTGAATCTGTTTGACAACCACACTAAAAGCTATTCAGTTTAGGTACCAACTAAGTACCAAAGAGAAGGTACTTACAAAAAAACACATTTGGCACTTGGGTTGGGGTGCAAATGGTGCAATGTCTGATGACTGTGCGAGGAACAGTCATCCAATATGTATATGTACTATCCATGTCATTGACTATATCGTACTTGTAATTCATAATGGTTAGAACGATATTTTTTTTGGCGTACTGTATTACGTACTTAAACTATGTCAACTATTGAATATACAGGGTGATGGCAGTCGGGTGTAGGCGTTTTAATGGATGATAGATAGAGTCTTTCTGATTTTTTTAACCACAATTACTAAATGCAAAGTTGCACGGTTTTTATAGATATTGTATTTTTTTCTTTTTAATAAATGCTTTGTTTGCACGAAAAACAATAAATAGTCAGTCAAGCATTGGCAGGCGTCAATCTGAATTTATTTTGGAAAACCAAGGTATTGGGAAGGTAAAACACAAAAAATATATTCAATACTGGCTGTACAGGGTGTTTAATAATTGTTGTTTTGGTGAACATAGCTTATTTTCAGGAATTAAAAAAATACAATATCGGTACAATTTGGCTTAATAGTAAATGTTGTCAAAATATTCAGAATGACCCTAACTATCATCTCTTTAAACCCCTACACCTGACTGCCAAACCCCCTGTATAAAACACCTTCGATATAATATAGTGGTGACTGGTGACCCCTACTTTCAGAGTTTAGTCCGAGATATTTCTTAAACACCCCAACCCATTTTCATTAAATCTAACCCGATCCCACCTCGATTAAAATAGCTTTATTTAAAAAATCCGCGTGCGAATTGACACAAAGATACACAGACACACGTTAAACTTATAACAAGTTACCCCTCTTTTTGCATCGGGGGTCCAAAAGGACCACATCATCATTATTTTACCGTTGTTTGTCAGCTCTGTTGGACGTTGGTATTGTAAATGTTTCTATAAGCCCTTTTCATTAGATGCCGCCATTTGCCGGTTTCTACGGCAGTACCAACTGTCTTGATATAATTATTTAAGCAATACAATATGTGAACGGGTTAAATTAGACCCTGTCTCCGGCTAATGACACAAGAGACATGTTGTTGTCGTTCGGGGAAGCCGGTTTCCGCGAACGGGCGCATTTGGCGCTGCTCTGATCGCCCGGCGATAATGCTTCAGTGCATCGGTTATTTTGACATTAACCAGAAAGTTATATGCGCAAAATTATTTAAGTATATAGGAATATTGATAGTCATAATTTTATTGGTCTTTTCCGTGCCGTACTTTTTGACTTATAGCCGAAAATTTACGGAAAATAACCGTTGACCCACCCCTTCTCTCCAAAGCTTATGGAACAAAAAATCTGAAAACATACTGATTTAAAGATAATTACTTACATGTCACGCGAAAAATAAACTGAAGTTGTCAAATTATACAGATTTGGAAACTTTAAAAATCGGTATTAAAATTTAGGCTAGTCAAAATGGACCTTATGGCATTGCAAACAAAGTTCGTAACAAAATGAGTGAGGATTTTCTTTTGTGTTTTCCAACCATATTATCTTAAACACGGAACCCTCGGTGCGCGAGTCCGACTCGCACTTGACCGGTTTTTGATATTGCTATGGTTTGATTGTTGAATCCATAGCACTCCATGTCTCCATAGGTACCATTATTAAACATAATAAAACAACTGTAGTTTTATGAGCCTTAAGCATAACAATAGCATAATAAAACTGATTGGAGTATAAAAATATAAAATATTGGAATATAATATAATCATCCCTATAAACAGTAAAAAAAAATTAAAAAAATTGTGACTTCTCTAGTACTTATGTTTCGGTTCAAAGGGTTTTTAATGTAATGTAGTATTGAAAGTTTTGTAAAAACTGACGTTTTGTCGCAGTCTGTGGTTTTCTTCAGAATTATTTCGGTTTTCTTAGGAACGTGGCCGCAATGATTCCAGTAGCTGCCCTCACTGACCAATTTCAACTGTCTTGGGTTCACCCTGTATATACTGTACAACTGCGTGATTATTCTGTTACTAATATTACTAAGCAGTTAGACCCCTTTTTTGCAATTATGGCAAACAAAACTACATCACTTTTACTGTGCAAACCATAAAGTTTGACAAAGGTCTACCGGTATACTGGTGAGTATTTCGTCATCCAATAGTACAACCTATTTCAATGACCAAGCGTCACTCTTACTTAACAAACTACAGAATAATCAGCGCCCAAACAGTAAAAGCCATTGTTAAACTAAGTGTCCGATATCAGTTCCACGAGCACTATAGTTTTTTACTTAACCAAATTTATCTTGGCAAAAAACAACTCAGACTGGCGCCAAGGCGATAAGCGCGTTAAGTTTTAAAAGGTCCGACATATTGGCTCTTAGGAGATAACGGTCTTTATTCTTTTAGAGCGGTATCGCACTGGTAGCCCTTCCAGCGATTTTTATCGGCGAGTAACCGGATAGCATCCGGATAAGAGCATTGTTCGAAGAGCTATGTAGCTCTTACGGGATTGGTGCGAGCAAGGCAGCTTTGAACTTTGGAGTAATGAATGAGGAAACAATTTACGCTGTTAACGTCTAATTATTGAAAGCGTGATATCTATCTACCGTATTCCGTTTCGTGTTTTAATCGAAATTCATTCCCTAACGGGGTTAAAAAGGGGTAGAAAGTTTGTAAGGAAAAAAAGGTTTTTAAGGTCCAATTTTCTTGAAACTTAATACTAACTACTTAATCCAAATAATGAGACACATATTTCAGCGATTACTATAATTCAACCTCTAGGGGAATACAAAGGGCTTGCAAAGTTTCTATACAAAAAAATAATTGTTAAGCGATTAGTAAAATTCAGGCCCTATGAGAATAAAAAGGGGTTACAAAGTTTGTATAGTTTTTTTTTTTTGGACAAATTTACTTTAATCTAAGTAGGTACCTACCTAGAAAGGTTCTTCAATGTAAATAATGAAACACGTATTTCAGCGATTAGTAAAATTGAACCCCTAGGGAGATAAAAGGGGTTTGCAACATTTGTACAGGAAAATAATTATTTGTATGGTCTTTACTTGAAATTTGGTGGAAATGCTCTATTCAATGCATACAATGAGGCACCTATTTCAGCGATAACTTCTACAACAGGAGTTGCAAAGCTTCTATAGGTTTTTTAATGGTCTAATTTAATTGAAACTTGGTAGAAATGCTCTTCAATACAAATACAATATCAATCTTGGTTCGAATCACACTGAGTTCCAAGATCAAATATACTTATGGACCACCATCGGTCCAAAGGAAGCGCCACGGGTTTGTTGGATGTCAGCAGGGTGACCAGCCCGGCCATAGTTAGTCTTGCTATTAATTCTATTATTTCTGAACTCTCTTCCAAATTCATGAGTGGTATTTAGATGAAGGGTCCTAGGAGGTGAAGTGGATACGATCCTCCAAGATTTGGCTTTGATTACTTCAAAATTTGATTCAATTGGCCTCCAATTAAATTATAATAAATAAATGCGAACTTAGATATTAATCACCATGATAAATCCTACTTATATTATAAATGAGAATGTTTGTGCGTGTGTGTGTTAGTTTGTGATTTCTTCACGCAGCAACAGATATTGCTTTTACCCAGGATTACCTAACACATAGGCTACTTTTCATCCGGAAAATTTTAAAAGTTCCCACGATAACGGTAATCGAAATTTATGCGGGCAAAGGCTAGTCGTGTTATAAAGTACTAGTAGGTAGGTATATTATAATCTCAGAGTGAGATATGTTTGTACCTGTTGGTTTTTTGTTACACCTATGAGGCTAAATCGCTCGACTTTTGATCGAATTTGGAATGGAGCTAGCTTGGACCTCGGAAATGGACGTAGGATATTTCATCTCGGATATTTTATAGTACATACCTCATAACTCTCTAAGAAAAACCGGTCAAGTGCGAGTCGGACTCTTACACCGAGGATTCTCTATTTAAGATAACATGGTTGGAAATCGCAAAAGAAAATACTCATTTTGTTATAAACTTTATTTCCTATGAAATAAGGTGCATTTTGACCAGCTTAAATTTAAATACAGATTTTACATATTTTTTCAAAATCTAGTAGTGACACTAGTGACCCTGCCTGCCGACCAAGCTAGCGGTTCCGGGTTCGATTCCAGGAATGGGCAAATATTTGTGTGATATACCACTTCGCTATAGCACAAGTATTTGTTCCTAAGTCTCGGATGTTATCTATCTATGAATTTAACTACTTTATATCAAGTTTTATGTGACCTATTCATTATTATACGTTAGGTTATGAAAATCCCTAGTGGTATTGCCCAGATCTAACATAACCTTCCTTAAATACACGTATTGTTAGATTTAGGTAGTGAAACCCATCGCATATTCTATACTATAACCCATCATTTACTCACATTTGTTCTCAGACTGTAGTAAATAACTTTAACAACTGTCGCGGTTTCCTGTCAAAATAATTTAAAATTGCAGGCCACTAACCCTAAGTTTCACATAGCCGCACCTACGCAGCACAATTGATGTACATGTGTGGCATACGCCATTCTCATCAAACGAATTGACGGTCGACATAATGAATTAAGCAATTGGTTACTTAATAGAGGTGCAACTGTAAGCAGAGGAATGGCTTCCTGTGCCGGGCGAGTGTGTGCAACTGCACACTAGCTGCATTAGCTATATGTGTAGAGATAGCTCAGTCGTTGGTTGTCGGAAACGGGACACCGGCGAACGACACCGTCGATTCGAAATATGTGTTCTGTTTCCCGTTCCACAAGTAGGTAGCTAGTTAAGAGTGTGTAAAGTAAATAAATATGAATTGATGATTTGATGTTCAGTTCGTTTGAAAGTTTTGAAACACGCCTCTTTAAAACTCCAAACCATGTTCAATGATACCTACCAAAGGTTAATCAGCATCCGGGATGTCATGAAATTCAGCCTCTTCGTGCAGCCGCCGTTAGATCATGCCCATGAGTAACCATCTCGATCAATTAACGCACAGGATAACACGAATAGGTTTCTATCAAGCGGAGTGAATTGGGCGCTAGTCATTCAGTAAATTATCTTCAATTAACATTTTAAGAACGTGAATGAAAGCACGGCACTGTTCAAGGTCGATGTTCTGGTATAAATAGATGACGCACGGGTCGTGTCGGGGTCGTGTCGTGGTCGTGGGTGCGCGAGCGCCGGCGGCGGGCGCGGCGTGCGGCGGCCGACTGTTTCAGCGGCGCGGGCGCCATTCACTCGCGCGCATGAATGAATGACGTTCAGCGCGTGGCCCGAAAATTAACTGAAATCTTAATCTATGTGACGAAACAGGAAAATTCATACTCAATGGGTACTCCGTGATTGAATGGTTCAACGAATCAATTGCCTACAGTTTTATTCTGAGAAACCAGACTAACTTTATGTATCATTTTATCTGGTGTGTGACGAAGATCACATAGGTGTAGGTACAGTCACCAGCCATAATATATTATCCAATATTGGGCGCAAAAATACCAGACACGCTCTTGACGCTCTTATACCTCTTGTAATAAAGACGTGTCAGATATTTTTGCGCCTAATATTGGATAATAAATTATTGCTGGTGACTATACTACTTGTTTATCTGTAGCTACACAATATAATGAATTTCCTGTTCACATAATTTCAGCGTGAAATAACAATAACTTCACTATCGCGTTTCATTTTGTATTAAGAGAACCGGAAGCAGTTTCCCCTCAATACTTCTTATCGGTTTTCCAACTCTATTTTTAACCAACTACAAAAGTCAGGGTTATGGGTTTGACCCATAAGTGCCTACTATGTATGTTTGTGTCTTCGCGTTTATCATATTTTGCTGCATCCTTCAGCGTCTGCAAGGGATCTAGATATTTGCCAACGTTTTTTAATAGAACACCCAAGATAAAGGGAAATGTTTTTGACTCGATGTATGTATGGTTCTTTGCTCCCCTGTAGAGGCTAAACGGATGACCTGATTTCGACAAATGAGGTGTCTCTAGATTCGACTTCGGGTCGGGACTAATGGTCGAAGCGGCACACAGGGCCCATCTCAACCCCTTTAAATAATAATAGAGTTGCGAGATGGCGGATTCTGAAGTATATGTCACGGGTATTAACTTATCCATAAGACGAAAAAAAAAAAAAGACATTTATTTAGTAAGTGGCCACACGGGCACTTTTACACGTCAAGAATCTACCAGCGCTTCACAAGAAGAGACCACTTCTGAGAAGAAACGCCGCAAGAAACTCGGCAGTCAGTCATTTTTTAAATATATTTAATGTTACAATGGTATACTTAGTCTAGCATTATATAAATCTATAAATATGAAATTAAAAAATATGTTAAATAAGCTGCGTAGTTTCAGCAGGAAAACACCAAAATCTTGCGAGAGAGATAGAGGGAGCAAAAAAAAGAACACCTAAAACACGCAGTCGGGTTTATTACGATGCTTTTGTAAGACTTGTTAACAAAAATATCCAACTCATAAGTTTATAAATATCGCACTGCTAGATCAAAACAGTAGTAACTCAAAATACAACTGTATTTTAAAATCAACTTTATTCCAACTTCTATGAACTTGAAACAAAAGCAGCAAGGATTTCGAGTTGATACTGTATTGATCTAGCAGTACGATATGTTAATTTTTTCCTAAAACAGCGAGTAGATAACAACGATAGAACGGACAATACTAAGTAGATACCTCCTATTTACACTGCATTTTATAATTATACATTTATTTATTAGTTAACTTCATTAAGGGCATGTTGTTTGATCAGTAGTTAAACTAACTAATCGTTAAAAACCGGAGCTAATGGTTAAATCTCAAGGGAATATTCGAATTCGAAGTACGATTCACCATTCAATTTCACGTATGAAAGTATTAACGCGTTTTTCCATACCTATGTGTTTTGGTCTCTTTATAGGGTTCCGTACCAAAACGGTGAGACTCCGGTGTCTGTCTGTATGTCACAACAGTTCTCAGAAAATATAGAAGCTATATAAACTTGAAATTTGGCAGAGTTGTATAACTTGCTTGGTCCGAATCTGTTTTTAGCAAAACAAAATGAAATTATTCTTCTTAATATTTGAAAAGGGGTCTGAAGAATAGGGGGTTGCAAAATTAAAGTGATTTATTCGAAAATGGCAAATGGGTGTAAGGTATATGAAAAGGCTCAATCTGCAAATAAAATACAAAAATGACCGTTGACCCACCATTACTTATATGTTACGCGAAAAATAAATTGAAGTTGGCAAACTACAGTTTTGGAAAAAATATCAAAATACTTTAAAAATCTGTATTAAAATTTAGGCTAGTCAAAATGGACATTATTGCATAGATTATAAAGTTCATAACAAAATGGGTAAGTACCTATTTTTTTTGCGTTCTCCAACCATATTATCTTAAATACGGAACCCTTGGTCTGCGAGTCCGACTCGCACTTGACCGGTTTTTTATTATTCTCTGCTTTCTTATTCTTAAAACAATCGTTTCATATATTATATTACATTCTTTAAAGAAAAAAAATGTTAGTTAATCACAATGTCATATTCTGACAATAAAAACAACCAGATCCATTACGGTTCTATATCTACAGCCCTTTGAAGTTAGGATGGACGCACGGACGGACAGCGTCGGCATGTCAATAGGGTTACCCTTCGGGTATGGAACCCTATAAAGCAATACTTTGTTTTGAGATTCTTAAATTGGGACTTTTGGACCTCACTTGATTTTTCACTTTACGATTTCATTACTCATTAATGAAATATAATTAACTTTTTTAATATTTTGTGAAACATTTTCTCTTTAGTGCGACAAAGAGTTAACTAGTTTAGTTCAGTTTATTGATTCATCAATGTAGTAATGTTAAAATAATAATCCTAATCTTAAGTTAATCTTAGGTTAATCTTAAGTACCCGAAACCGACGTGCGTGCATGACTCGATGTATGAATGTGGAAGTAGCGTAATAAATTTGTCAAGATCGTAGCAAGTGGAAAGAAGTGGTCTCGGCCTACCCCTCTGGGAAACAGGTGTGATTTAATGTATGTATGTAATGTTACAATATAAATTGATTTGCATGTCAAAAAGTACGAAAATACATTGATATTGTCAACATTAAAACAAACTAAAAAAAAATTGTACAAAAAGAACACTCAAATAATCAAACACAACAATAATAAACAACAAATAAGTACATAAATGGTCAGTTTCCGACGTCAATATACTAAAAGTAATAAAGGTCAAACTAAAAATAATAACTTTACTATTTAAGTTGCATATATTCATCGACGGAGTATAATGGATTATCCAATAAAACTTTTCTCAGCTGATGTTTAAATGCTTCGCAGGATGGTACATTTTTAAGTTTAGCGGGTAGACGCTCATAGTATGTGGGACCTATGACACGCGTTCTTTCCCGCAAGTGTCATGCGACGCGGAACTGTTCTCAAACGCCCGGTCAAACTTTCCTACTTATTTATTATTTTTTGATTAAGAAATCCTCTTGTTTTTTTTCAACTGGTTCCCGATTATGGTTCAAACGATTTAACCATTTTAACCCTTTAATAGATAGAAAATAAAAATATTACTATAATTAAGTATGATTCCAGATACTCTACTCTCCAGATTCTCCAGTGCATGACGCTGTAGCCCCAATTTTTACCCTTGTAAGTACCCTGAGGTACTTACTTTATTTTCGTGTTATGTTACTTGAAGACCCTTTATCATCGTCAACTTAGAACCTATTATTACAGTCCTAACCATAGAGGGCGTTATTATCTACATTATAATGAAACCAGTAGGTGTAGAATAGAAACTTACAACTGTCGAGCAACCGTTAGGTATTGTATCCAGTACCCACGTACCTAGCAGGAACTGTACAGTAATAATTTAATTTTGCCCGTTAGTTTGTCGCGGCAATCAGTGCTCTGCCCAGTTGACACCTACATTGCCGCCTACCTACAGCGGAATTTTACCCACAGGTGTATACCTGTAGTAACCGCCACTAGAAGATTTTTTATTAGGTAATAAGTCGGTCATGAAGTCAAATATTTTCTTGTAAATGTTTTTCGTTTCTCTCAAATTGTAGTATTTTGTTTTAGAGGCAAAACTTTCTAACGGCCGCGCTCGGAATCGGTTATTAATGACGATTAATTATTTGCTTAGTGATGATTATTTATACGAATAAATAAAAAAATAAAAGGTACGAGTTGATTGCCTATAAAATGTCTTTGAGTAACTACAACAACAACTTAGTGTGCTTTTCCTCTATATATGTAGAGACGATTTGAAAGTGGCAAACGTAAACCAACAGAGATTGAAATAATGTAGCGATTACATTCTGAACAGCACCTTGACAATTTCTTGCAAAGCTATACATTTATTGTGAGTTTTGTCCCAGTGTCTGATCGACATTTAACATAGTTAATGCAATTAATATTAAAATTAAAGCATCTCAATACGTCCAACCAACTGCACATAATACCTACTAGTAATTATTATGTGCAATTGCAACTAATATTAATCTTTTCACCTCAGCAGCTCAAACAAGCAGGTTTTGCTGCTTAAAAACAGTGAGCAAAATTCAATTTTGCTGCGAGCGAGAGGCAAAGTAGCTTTTCAATTATTTTTTTTAAATGCCTTGAGCAGTGCTGGGGCTACTCACAACATTCGAAAAAATTGAACTTCACTTTGTTCTGTCACTTTCACTTCGATAGGAAAAAAGCGAGAGATAGAAACAACTTGATTCGAAGTTCGTTTTCAAATTCCACACATAGTAGGCCCAAAATTCAAAAAGAAACGCACGTTCGGATGCACACATAAGGGTAAGGACCAAAAAGTTGGCCACGCTAACTCACTCAATTAAATTTTCTATGAAACTGTTCCGTTGTGACACGAAAGTTAGCCATACAATTGTAGGGATAATTTTCGTCGCACAACGGAACTTTTTTCGACTTAGTTGTTTGTATGGTTAACTGCGCTTAACAGTGGTCCAACTTTTTGGTCCTTACCCATAACCGTAAAATTGCAAATAAAACTATGTGTTAAAGTTTGAAATGTGTTTATTATAACTATTTTATATACAGTAGGTACAATCATTTTTTTTAATTAATGTTTTGAAGACAAAATTAATGAAAAATAAGAAGTTTATCATGTATCTACATAATTTTGTTATCGTTTTAACAATCTTTAATTTCGTGACATAAACCGCGGGGGCAGTTTCAGAACGCATTTCAAAAATAGCGGGATTATTGTAGCCAATAGCCATAGACAAGGCCTAGTTAGTTAGTTTTTTTAAAGCCACAGACTACATAAAGCTGTATAAAGTTGTGTTTGCACTACGGCATTATCAAGTTGAGTGACAGGTTTTATCTGTTTCATGTTTATTTTTTCCACTTTTTATTTTATTAGTATTTTGCAAAAATGCTTGTGATTGATGCATATGCGATCGTGTCGTTATTTAGTCGTGTATTCACCAAATGGTCACAACGGAAGACCTGCGTTGGCCCTACCAGCTTCACGCTGTGTTGTTCTCGCTGCTGAGGTGAAAAGTTGTATGTCTCACACGAGACCAAAGTTTTTTACGTCTCGTATCTTTGAATCCTTCGCTTACTCGGGATTCAAAATCATCACTCGCAGCAAAAACCAACTTTGCTCTCTTGTTGAACAAATAACTATTATCCTTCTTCTATTAAATGGAGCGTCTTTGCTACTTTTTTTACGGTTTCGTGTATAGTTGAACGGGAACGTAGGAACCCTAGTTTCACCTTGTCCGTATGTCTGTCTTTCTGTGTACCGAAGTCAGAAATTCAAATACGTAGCCGACCCATAATTAAAAAAGTAAACAAATCCAATATATCATGGTATCTACCTCCCGTACATGTAAAGCAAGTTTTTCTTTAAAACCTTGCTTGAGGTTTGGCTGCATAGCTCTTAAAAATCATAATGTTTTTTTCGGGGATCCGTTAAATAAATGTTGAACTCGACAAATTGTATTCTCGCTAGAGTAAACGGGTCCCACCCTTTAACGCCAAATCTACAAATACTAAAAATCATCTAGCTATCCAGAGGGGTACCTAATGCAGCCAGTGTCATAGGGACTTGCCGCGAGCCTGCTAGAGGGGGTGTTATTTTTATAGTGGTGATTATTATTTACATCTTTAATATTTGAGTAGCTTAGTTTTAACTTTTAATTGTTAACATCAGTAATTTAAAAAAAATACTAAAAACCTAGAAAATATCGTAAATCTTCTTCTTAGCGTGCCGACAGCTTGTTAAATGGCAGCTGACCAATATCTTGCCATGCGAACGGTATTGCCGTCGGTAATAAATTCACATATAGCTAATTTAAAAGGAAAACTATCATAACTAAGGTAATTTCACTGGTTCTTGAATAACGGGTGACTAAAAGGCTTATACCTAAGATAGCACAATAAAGATTTAATTTGTAAATTTACTTATATTTGTAGTTTTTGGAGATAGGTTTTTGTGTTTGTAGTAAAAGCGACAAAACCCCACACTGAGCATAACGAGTCCAAAATGATCTTACCGGGTTTTTTGTGTTACTATTTCGACTGTTACTATTTTAGTTGAGGTTTTTGTCAAAGTTTAATCCTTTTGCCTTTATACGCACATTCTATCCGTTTTTTTTTATAACGCCTCATAACATTGCTACTTTATAAATAAGACACATACCTACTCGTAGTTACCTTTTTAAGGTTTGTAACGGTAAGTTGCTTGAGTATTCTAGTATAAAAATAGTTAATAATATTGTTTTATTTCATTACACTCCTAAACGTAGACCCAGAGGGTACCGTCGGTAACCCTACCTGATCGAGTACCAGCAGATCACAGTTACCAGATGTGAAAAAGGATGAAAAGTGACTTTACCAACATTGCACTTTTTTCATATGATAAAGCTTGGTAAGTATTGCTAGAAAAACACGGTCTGGTGCGCTCTGACTCAGCAGTTTAGTCTGCCCGACTGTACGACTGATTTGAGGGTAGGTACCGTTTGGAATACGTACCTATATCATCAAGTACCAGCAAAAGTAGCATGCGGGATAGTTATTATTATGGTATTGACCAATATATTACGTATTTTTCTGGTCTACCGCCATTTTTGGCCTGGTAGTTTTTCTCTCAGACGTCGTCAACGGATAAAGAAATATACTCAGAAAACTGGTTATGTGCGGCCGATCAGGGGGTGTACCCACCACTTATCCGGTTCCGCCTAGGCAGATCAAGTCACTTTTCGTCGTTATTCCCACAGTAAATAAACACTTAATCATTTACATTTTTTGTATGTTCATATTTGGTTGTCATATAACATTGATCAAGAGATTTCTCGCATTTTGGTTGTATTTCAACTTATTTCAATAAGTATTAAGTCAACTACAAAAAAAAATCGCTTTGCGACGCGACGGGAAGATGTACTTAACAGGAAATAGGCCTAGTACAATTCGCTTCATCATGTAGTATTTCCTGGGTTTTCAATTTAAAGCTTAATCAATTTCAATAACTTATTTATATTAATACGGTCGATAATTAATCTAATTTAGAAAAACATAAATATTTCACTTGTAAACAAATAAAAAAAAATGCTAGGTACAAATATATAAGTACTTACAGATGCCAATAATGCAGGTGATATCACGTAAACACAGAAACACTTGAAAATACTTTGTCTATTTTCTGGCTATGAGCGCGGTCCGCGAAGAGGTGCTTCAAAGAGGAAGTCGGCCGGGGTTTGAGCTCGGAGCGCTCTGTTCCTGAACGAAGCTGGCTCGCGCCTGCGCCCTGCGCGTTTGGGCGTGACCTAGACCCTGAAAACACCACCTTCTCACCCACGCGAACCTCGTCGCCATGACAACCGACAAAAATTGCACTCAAAAACCTAAACTTCAACACAAAATCATCGCCGAAACGCAACGTTACCAGCATATAAAGCTAAAATATCGGTGAGTTTCATACATGACTTGGTAATTTTATGATCCAATGGTCAGTATTGCGTCAATTGCGTCATACCGAAGTGTCATTAAGAATACAAAGAGGTGCTTACTTCATTCGCTCCACCCAATCCGAAGCTTCCCTGCGCTAGCATTGGCGCTTCTTCGTTCCATGGTGTGAGAAATGGTGACCTTCAGTCTTCCATTATTGACGACCAACAAGGTGTCTACCTACTTATACAGGTGTTGTTAGTTCCCTAAGTGCTGGTGTCAAATGAGATACCTACGTTGCAATGTTAATTCCAATTTCGAAACAATTATTGATTGAGTTGCACAACGAAATTCGTCTCGTTCATTTCGGTAGTTAAGTCAGCATATTGTTGCAAGTTATTTGTACACTTATTTTCGCAATTTTTGATTGACAGCGACTTCTGAATTCAGAGCTCATGCATCACTATAATTACAGGGCTTATTTGGTATAGGCTAATGTCCGTTCCCAATATTCAAACCGCGGATAGATAACGTGGCTTCGAGTTGAAATTTGACATTTGCCACATATAGGATACTTACCTATATAAATAAAGTCGCCAGCAATAATTACTATACAAAATTGGGCGCAAAATAGAAAAATTGTTTAAGTGAACATTTGTAAATGGCCTATTATACAATGTAAAATTTATTTAGTGACCACACAGCTGTTAGTTTTCCGAATATACAGGGTGTCCCAGAAATAGCACGTCACAGTGACACTGGAGATTCCCCAGCCTCAGGCGAACCAAACCAGCCTAACATGACCTCAGTAAAAGTTGCACCGTTTTCGAGTTATACCAATTTAAAGATTTTTCCAAATTTTCACCTCTTTTGACATTGTAAGTGCTCGCATTTACTGGGATAGCTTTAGAATTTAGTTTTTTTTATTTGTGCGCGTTTATGAATAGTTGATTAAGATGATAGAAGCATTATTATGTCAATAACTAATGTAAAAGTTGGAAAAATACTGTAATAAACTTGACTTAAATTATCATCAACATAGTAATTTAAACTTTCAACACCTGCCATAACTTTTTTTTACTACAAACGAAATGAGCAAATAACTTTAAAAACATGCGTATTTTATGTCAATTCTAAAATGGTATGACACATGATATCTTAATGCATAAAAGTAGGAATTCGTATGACATTTGCCAATATGGATCCTCGGAAATCAATGCTAATCATCTAAAAAATTATCTTGTACCCTACGATATCTCATTTGTTTGTGCTCCTTTGAAGAATATGATTGATTTTTGGTTGACCTTGGTTCAAAGATAATAAAAAACGGGTTTAATTTTCATTAGTTTTTACAGTAAATGTTCGAATTGTTTCCCTCCGACTCTAAGGCACAAATGGCATCTTCGAATAAAATTTCGGTTTAATTTTCGTAAACTGGTTTCCGATATGTCTCGGGCTGCATTGAAAACACGTCGCCGTAGTTCCTCTTCGTTACTTATTGGTTTTGAATAAATATTGTCTTTCAGACATCACCAGAAAAAAAAAACATTTTACAAAGCGAAATCAACTTCCGTTAAGAGTGCCGAGTAGTCGTTTCAGTTCCACAAACAAAATCAGAGTCACGAAACGCAAGGTAACGAACTATGATTAGTTTGGGTCACAGGGCTAAAACTAAAATAACTATCCTACAATTCTTTACATGATAAACTTGCAAAGCGGCTAATCGCGTTTCATTTGTTAGTTTGGTTGCCGGGATCCTTATTGGCAAATGTGATACGAATTCCTACTTTATTGCATTAAGATATCATGTATCACTCTGATTTTGTTTGTGGAACTGAAACGACTACTCGTTTTTAAAATTATTTGCTCATTTCGTTTGTAGTAAAAAAAGTCATGGCAGGTGTTCAAAGTTTAAATTACTATGTTGATGATAATTTAAGTCAAGTTCATTACAGTATTTTTCCAACTTTTACTTTAGTTATTGACATAATAATGCTTCTATCATCTTAATCAACTATTCATAAACGCGCACAAATAAAACAAACTAAATTCTAAAGCTATCCCAGTAAATGCGAGCACTTACAATGTCAAAAGAGGTGAAAATTTGGAAAAATCTTTAAATTGGTATAACTCGAAAACGGTGCAACTTTTACTGAAGTCATGTTAGGCTGGTTTGGTTCATCTGAGGCTGGGGAATCTCCAGTGTCACTGTGACGTGCTATTTCTGGGACACCCTGTATATAAAATAAAAATATCTGACACGCTCTTATACCTCTAGTAATAAAGACCAATTAGATACTTTTGGGCTATTCCCACTTTACGCACCCTCAATATTGAGTGGAAACTACTGGGATTGGCTCCTGACTCCTGGGTCCTGAGTCCTGACTTTTATTGATTTACATACCTTCATATCGTTCTACTATAAGTACTTTTAAGGTTTTAAGTCTACGTATATCCAACAATATTGCTATATCGTTTTCGATTAAGTGTACCTTGGGCGCTTTCACATTAATGGGATAGAATTTTAAACTTATTCTGGGTTTAATTGTATGGCAATTGACAAGTACCTCTATCTCAAATTAGTCACCAAAAGGGTTGGAGAGGCTTTCTATTATCTTTAATAGCATCATGCTCCTTGCGTATTCCCAGAATTAGCAGGGTTAAGTACTTAGTAACAACACAATGCAATTACGTTTGTATACCTAGTTGATTTAATAGATGCATAATGCAATTCTACACGTTGTGGTGGGTTTATAATGCCTAGAATGAATAAGTATAGTTACAGAATCATTTCATGACATTAGGTACCTACCTACTCTAACCGTGACGTTCAGCACTACTATAAATATGGAACTACTTAGGTATTGTCTTCCTATTAAAAATATTTCTAATACCTACCTATATCCTTCTGGTCACAACTTCAATCCTAGTTTTAGAAAATAGTAATTGATTGGGTGGGTTAGCATGTAAGTACCAATTTTTTCACGTCGCTTCCCATAATGTTTTTGGTCATCATAATTACATTGTTGATATAATTATAATAGAGGTAGTCATCATTTTATAAAGTTGGAGCCGTAATCTTTTCAGAATTTCTTAAATATCAAACACGTAGGCAAGGCTAGGTTAGGTTAGGTTTGAATTGTAAAAATCCTGAAGTACAAAGTAACTGTTTAAAAAAAAAAAGTTATGATATGACTTTCGATAAATATGACCTAAAACTCCTTATGACCGAAAATAATTGTGGCAGACGATATGGCCCACTTTACACCTCTTAACTTTATACAACACGCGAATATTCCAGATAGAATAGAATTTCTAACGCCTTTAACAAGAGTCAAGTTCAGATATTTTAAGCAGCTTATGTTCCGATAAGTACCTATATTTAAAGGCGACTTAACAGCTTCTTGGTAACAACGGTAACATTCACTGGCAAATGCTTTATTGCTGCAAGGCGGGCGGCCATCACTTATAGAACTTACCTACTTGTTGAGGCTTGCCCATGTAGTTAAACAGTTGACTAAATCTTAGCCAGTTACCGCTAAATAGTACTTGCCATGCAAAAATTCGTTGGAATAGATCTGGCCATACTTTGAAAATAACAGGGATCCCGTTTTGTTTTGTATGCGTTTTATTTTATTTAACGTTGCGCTGGGTAAACGTTAGTGTTAGTTTAGTTTGTAAATTAATGGTGTTGTGACTACATCTACGTAGTATACAATACCTGTAAATGCGTCTTCACCCGTGGACCACGGGCCGTGGTACGGTTGGCTATGTCCGGTCGACAAATAAATATGAGATAGGTTTACGCCATGTTAGTTCTTCAGCCGGCCCGAAGGGCCAAAACACTCAGAAGTAGGAGCTCCGCGAGAGCGGACCTCCGTAGACTCTGTTAAATTTGATTTTTAAATAGAAATTTTAGTCAACCGGACATAGACAACCTTACCACAGGCTGAGATGACTGGTTTTAGAACCAGAACGGACTAGCTCGCTCAAAAGTTATTTTTTAACAAACTTTGTCGGTCAACTCCTTTGTTAAACCGTAGGTACAAAATACATACACCTAAATATATATAAATACAGGTCAACTATCAATCCTCCTTTGGTAGCCGGGTATAAATTGTAAATTGTGCATCGACGCTTCCAGCCCGTTGCTCTCCACATCAAAGGTGATATCGAAATATAGTGCATTTCATTCCGAAATTACCAGCCAGGGCGCCAAGGCATCTCAGCGTACAGATGGCGATACAATTTAATTGTTTGAAGTTGTATTTGCTACAATGCGTCCAGTATTTTCGTGGACTGTATCTATCCGCCCAATTATCAGTGACCGACCCTTCCAGTTAATTGTAAATGGAAATTGAATTGTTGTTGCTTCAGTTCACTGTCGAAAATGGTCGAGGATGCGAGTGATACGCTACATACTGATCCTTGATTATTACACAAAACAAATGATTATTTTCCGTACTATTTAGACTTCCTTTCTGCCGCCCAATGAGCTTCTTCACGATCGTTATTGAGCGGATAATGGTATGAAGTGTTTCAGGTGTCCTAACGTCACGGGTGACCACGTGGTATCAACATAATTTGGATCCTGGTTCAGTTTTTATAACATTACAATAAAAACGGTCAATTTTGGACACATTCCCCTGCATAATCTAGATGATACTGAATTTAAATATTTATTCAAATATTCTAATTCTCGTTTTAAAATGCTCGTAAAAGGTAGGTATGACGTATTCAAATGGACTAAATCGTGTGCAATGTAACGGTAATTTATTCTGATTTGAAAAAAGAACCGGAGTAGGTAGAGTAGATTTGCGGCATATTTTCAGAGACGACGACCTCAACCAGGTTAATACCTACTTTTGAGTAATGGAGCTGAATTAGGCGTTCTGTTTCAAAATTTAAGGGATCTGATTTAATAAAAATGTGATTGTTTAGAGCATGTTTTTATTTCTTAAAGAGTACTTAAAATATCTCAGATTTATGGGACCGACATTATGCTAAAACGCGACAGCTAACAACAATCCCTATCATTCTTGATAGCCGCAGTCGTATACGTATACGTCGCAGAACGCGTTCTGCGTTTCTTGTCTAGGTCAAATGCGTCAAATACCGAGTACACTGATTGCACTTTAGCTTGGTGCGAATGACATTAGACACAACGTTTCGTTATACTTAAAGAGAGTTGCTGCGGTCTATATATTTGGTGTTTTATTTAAATTTCGGACCATATTATGTCTGGATTCAAATATTTAAGCTGAAAGAAGACTGTGTCATACGAATAAAGTTTATACTACTTATTTTTTATTATTAATAAATAAACAAAGTACGTCAAATGAACCAAACGGAATATGCATGTAACGAAACATCAGAGACTAGTTTAGTGATGCGACACCACTATACCACGTATTCATTGATACTTATTAACTTGTAAGTAACAAAAGTGTTAAGTCACATTTCATACTGTGGTGGGACCTGTGTTTTGTCTTACTTATTAAAATCTATTTTATTGGCCCAAAGGGTAACAATTGAGACTCATTATCGAGTCTGATTCATCTATTAAGTCGCTAGATTCGTCATCTGATTTTAGAATTTTGGCTATGGCCGCATTAATGATTACAAATAATAGTTTTATCGATTGGAGTTTTAAAAACTCCACCTCATACTCTTTTTATCGATTGGAGTTTAAACATTCTACCGCACTAGCCTCGCCTCACATGCCATTTGCACCATGCAATGTTTTATTCACTGTAACTAAAAACAGACTAGCTAGACTAGGTTTTAAAAGGTTAAGGTGTTAATTTTCGACCACACGTCAAGGTAAATAAAATATGACATCAATTTCATAATTTAATAAAATTCCTTCAATATAAGAATATGTCCGATTCCATCTATATAATACAAAGCATTTCAAAAAGGGAAAATACCTACATGTAAAATACAACCTTCTGTACCTTCACTATGAACCCAGCCGCAGTCAGTCCGTTCCCTGTACAGCCCTTCGCTTTGCGCACTCCCACATCACAATGCGACCTCCAAAACACACACCATTCACAGTGCCTCCGTTCCGATCTACTTTAACATTTAATACTGTTTATAAATAGACATCAATATACCGGAAGTTATTAAAACTCGGCGCTACGTTAGAACACAAGAAGCACCGGAGACAAAGCTATTGCCCGACAACACATACAGTCACAATGAGATCGCATATTGCACTACAACAAAATAAAATCACCTGCGTTGACACTTCATAAGCAAATCGCTGTATTTATTGTAAATATTAAGACAGATATTTACAGAGGATTTTATACGAAATATCTATTAGACGTAACAATACATAACAATATAATCGACAACCGCCATCACAATATCGAACCAAATCAAACGCACGGTCAAAAATAAAGATACCAAAGGTTGAAAGGAACATGCGACTAAAATAAATAAATTATGATGGTATGTATCATAAAAGTATCTATTATTATATATTTACAATAACCTTCGGGTACTTAAAAATAAGATGTTATAATGTTTTCTGTCAATGATGTTCTAGTGTTAAAAATGGCTTTTAATAATACATGGCAGTAAATAAATTATAAAACGTACAAGGCCAAACGATCACGTTGAAATTTTGTACCACAGAAGTCTACGTACTAATAGGATGGCTATTACATCAATAGGGATTACGATGGAATGGGTCTGCTATGTAGATTATGAGATTCTATGATACATCGGATACGGAGTAGATGGATCAGACGAAGCATGGACGAAACAAGTTTCGCCGATGTGTTGGTTATAAATGTTTAGCTTAACGAGATAAGCTGCGTTGTCGCGGGCGGTGGCGTTGGCTAGAGGATCTCGAACAGTTTTTTCAGCTCCACCATCAGCTGCCAGTCCGTCTTGATAAGGTCGTCGCGGAAGTAATCCTTGCACGCGTCGATACTCGCGCGCGATATCTGCAACAAATATAGAACACAGTTAATAAATATCATTCTCCACAAATCAGTCCCAAAACTGATCTTATGACCGATAAGGTCTATGGTAAAGAGACTCGAGCTTTGACAAGGAGATTTCCTAAAATGATATCGATATTTCTAAAGTCCTACATCGTATGACGACACGCCCAGTTTGGACGGTCGCCAAAAACTCACGGCCACTCGTTCATCACATCACAGCTAAAGGATAAAATAATAGGTACTAAACATTAAATTAAAAACCCAATTAAAACCGGATAGCATTAGAAAATATCTACATAAAATATTACGGAAAAAGCTCATGACATGTTATTAACGGATCGAAGTGTCATTCGTTTAATTCATCTGTGGTATTTAATTGCGGCCCGCCACATCCGCTAAAACTGGTTTCTGACCCTGAGACCGAATTGAGACGCCCGAGGGGCTAAAAATAGCGCAACGCTGAATAAGAAGTGGTTCATTCAGGTCGCCCCACTTCGGGGCGCATCGATTCAACAGGGAAGGCTGAATGGGGTTATGACGTCATAGAGAAATAGGGCAGGGTGCAGTATCTAGGTCAGCAGCACCTTGCACAGAGCCCCGCGCCCGGCGCCCGCCGCGACCTCCGGCAGCACCGTGGGCCCCGCCGCCGTCGCTAGCTCGGAAATCGTATTATGGCCCCCGAGGAGAAATTGTATTTTTAGATCGAAGGGTAGGCAATGTTGAGAGTGCGAAAGTTAATCTCATGGCAAGGTTAAAGGAGAATTGCTACGGTAATTATATATTAGTTTGGCAAGGTGACGCTAAAAGGAAAATGTTTGTATTTTTTAAGCTAGAAATATATTAAAGGCTACGAATCCGGATTCAAGTTTATATACTGATGCACATTTTGATGTAATAGGTATCGCTTATTTTTAACTAAAAAAAGTTGTAGCCACATCTCATTACACTACCGCTTATAAGTATTTAGGCACTCGTTATTATTTCCATACAATTTTACACAAAAACTACTTTCAAAATCATACTGTTATGTCGGAGTCACTTGATAATTTTGCGTGCACTTTGTTTTTTTTTTGCTGACTTATCAAGTTTCAAAATGGTATCCAAGATATCCTTGTGAATATTCCATTTATCGGCAGACAGTCATTAAAAAAACATAAATCTATTTGTAATACAAAAAATAGTATTAAATAGCAAATAATGGTTTTTCAAATCGTCGCAATAAGAAAATTGGAGATTTAAAAAGGATGCCTCTGGCACAGATTTCAGGCTCTGTATAAAAATACAACCAGCATCTATAAGCGTCCATTGGTACTATTGAGTCCATTCGACAGTATGATGTTGAAAGTCTTTTTTGTAGGCAATGGTATGGACTAAATAATGAGTGCCTATGCCTAAATACTTATGAGCAGTAGGTAGTGTAAGTGTCCTATTATGCCAAAATTATTAATTACCTAAGAATCATTTCGAAAATATACTACAATAAATTGTGTTAACCCAACCATACAAATGTTAGCGGGTTCCCCGTACGCGGAGTTAAGTATACCTCAATGTGGATATATATTCTCATCGAATTTACTCAATGAAACCGCTGCAAAATATCAATGGAGCTTCTAGAATGGGGCCTGACCCGGTCAGCGCGTCTGTGTGCAACTCACATCCTGCTTGTGTTAGTATACTTGCCTTGCCAGCCGACATTTAATTTAAAATCACGCTTCTCCCCGTTGTAATAAGAACCATAATCGCAACGTAAGCTATTGCTGCCCCGTGACAACTGACATGGCCCAAATGCCACTATGACGTCACTGGGTATCCGATAGTGCTGTACGCAGCTATGTATTTAAAATAGGTTCGTTAACTATTACGGACAGGAAGTAATTGTTATTGCATTGCATATTATTTATTTAAGTTGATACGAAGGAAGGAATGATTATACGCAATATTAATACAAAGGTACAAAGTGTATCGTTTTTGTCGTACGAATACAGAAACCAGTTTAAAGCCAGTTGTATTTGCATTGAAACTATGCAAAGGAACTATAAACACAACAACAACAAAGAACTAAAACTTGAGTTTGATATTGCAAAACCGGGAACAATAGGGAAATATGATTTCGAATTTTAAAATTGTTTTAAACCACACTAGTGGTTGTACCTAACTACCTACCAAGGTATAGTTATGTATTAAATTGGCTTGGCAATTAGTTAAAATTAATCTGATAAAGCTCAAATGAGTGCATAAAGTCCTTTAAGAGCGTGAAACAAAAATAGGCTTCAAGGCGTTTAAAAAATGTTTCGAGATGTTTAATGTTGTAACAGTATTTTTATGGATTCTCTTCAGCTGACTCTTATATTATAAGACCTACATAATTTCTTTATGTTTAGCTGTAATATGCCGTGGCTCAATAAACTTTGTCCTTCTATGTGTTCCATGGAGGTATGATATTGATAGAAAAATAAAGATTATCTTTATTATTTATTATATTAAGTATATGTGTGTGATGTATTTTCCCAATATGCTCGAAACATGCGATTAGGCGTTAAACGTAACAGTCAAGATATGTCAATGAAATAATGACCAAGAGCCTATTTGGATTTAACTGTCTGCAAATTTCTAGGCAAATAAGTCAACCAAAAAACTTAGAACAATATCGCTCTGATAATTAAAAATATGATAGTTATTAACGTCATAATGCGCCCACCCCTTTAAGCTGTCACCAAGTCGCTCACGTAACACGCAAAACGAACGCACAGTGCCTAGGTGAGGCGTCTCATTCAACTCGTTCTGTTTTCACCTTCTCAAACCCAGTAAAGTGGCATAGTGGAACTGACACGCTCTACCTAGCACAACTTAAGACCTCTCACGTGTCGTTTAGTGCGTGTTTTTTTTAAGGGTCTATACCAGAAAGGTTTAGGTACTTTACTAAATGTAAACAAACCAGACCACGTGACTCTGTTAAACAGCCAATCACAACTATTTTGTCGAGCTTCGACGTGTCAGTGCTCTGCTGCTATTGGCTGACGAACTAAATCGCGTGGTTTTTTTGTTTACATTTAGTTAAGTACCTAAACCTTTCTGGTATAGTTAGAAAATCTACTTACTTTTCGACAAAGACGCTAGTAAGTAGAACCCAAAAGCTGTGACTGTTTTCGAATGACTAAGTTTGAGTTATATCCACCCCTCGTATGCAGTTCATTGGCATTACACCGCACGGGATCACGTTATGCATTGACGCAAAAGCCTTGTCATATTAAGTAAAACGCATGAATTGAATCCGGTCCCACGCGTTTGATATGTAAAGGAGGCAGGCGACTTGCAAAATAAAGATTTCCATTGTTTCATATAACCATAATATATTATATGGTGCGGATCGCGTTTACAGTGACGCATGATTAAAAGCTGCTTTCAGAACGTCAGAAAATGTAGTGCCCAGGAAAAAAAGATTCAAAGTAAAATTAAGATTAGATTCTGATTTTCAAAAATTACGCATACAAGTATCTAAAATAGTTTGTTATGTTTGACCAGTTATGTCTAGGTTACCTATTCAAGACAAAAATCCACGTTGGGGGCATTGAGAGCGAGATTAAACTGTTTTTACTCGTATTATGAGCTTGATATATAGTATTATGAGGTCCGTGACCACAACTCTCGACTGATTGAACATTTTATCACGGATCGGTTGAGGGATCCGTTACCTTCGCTATAGTACCGGCAACACTAGCACAACATGCATTTTCTCGCTTGTCGGGGCATTGCGTCTCTTTCATTTTGTACTAGTTACGGGTAGCGCAGGCATATTTGTACTAAGGTGCAAGCCCTGGAGCCCTCCTTTGTTAATCTAGGCTTGAAGTTAAGTTATCTCCATCTCTTATAATTCGGTCAATGTAGGACGATCCCTGTCAAAGCTGAATTTCGTAATTATAAACACTAGAACCGCAAGCAAGAAATACGAAGAGGTGATTAATCACTTAAATTATTAAACATCGAAGTAGTATTTATGAAGTCACGGAAACAAGTGTAATGCCTACGTTTATTATGAGCTGTTACAGGTCACACTGATTATCCTATATTTACCTAAACGTAACTCTTTTTCAGGATTTCATATCGAACGATATGACGAGTGAAACGAATACGTTAATCGAAATATCGAATGGTTTTGTAGGACCAATCCCGAATTTCATTTCACTGAAAACTTTACTTTAAGGACTCTTATGGAGAAGTGGACTCCGCTAGTGAACTTTGTGTATTTTACCGACACGTCACTTCGGTTATTCCAACTAATTTGGCGACGAGCAATTTGGCCACGGTCACCCGAACGTTAAAACAACAGGTTGACTTATATTCCCTAAATGACCATCGGCTAGCAAATGGACATCTATTAAAAGCCAGGCCTGTGGGTGCGATCATTCGATCGGACGGCACATGGGAAGTGGTGACGTCAACGCCGGATATAGCCCGGCCTTCGCGTTGTTGACGGAAACTCCCGAGTTTACGAGATTTTGACTTTTTTCGACTATTTTAATTACTAATTAATAATCTTCTCTTTGACTTCAACGTGTACGCGTACTTATTTCCTTTTTGATGTCTAACGATCGTATACTTAAATAAGAGCGACGCGTCTCTTCATTAATGATCTTGCACAAATTTAAAAACAACAACTACATAAAAAAAAAAAAATGAGTTGTCTTTTAAAATAACTTTCTGTGCCACTGGCAGAAAATAATTATTACAGACATAATGATCCTCTTGTACGTATAACAGGTAGCAACGTTATAAAATCACCGGTTAAAATAAATTCGTAATTTACCTAAGTTTTTGATTCTGGTTTTGATCTGTTCAAAACTTACCTGCCCAGTTGCTGTGTTGAAAAGTAAAGAAAGATCTTTTAGAAAAGAATGACCAAATCGCAAGATTGTCCTCGGATACCTTACCCTCTTCTAGGAAAAAATATAACTACTAAGATGCACTGCTGCTTATAAGTCTATGCTATATTTTACTTTTTGTTAAAATCTTTACTGATAGTAAATCTTATAAATCTTTAGCACCGTAGGTATTCTTCAAGATTTAGGGAATTGATGATGTTAATTTACCTTTTGTTGATCGACAGCACTATTGTAAAAAGTGAACTGACCTTTATATTCAATCCAGCATGCAGCAATTGACCCGATTTGCAAAGATTTTAACTTAATCCAGAATACTTGTATTTTAAATTGCTATTCTCGATGCTACGTGAATGTACAAATCATATAGGTACTCTGACGTCATACAATATCTAGACTAGGCGGCTCGTTCTACGAAAAAGCTAAAATGTTTCGACTTGCGCCGCACTTCACCGACGTTTCGCGGAATTATGGACCGTTTTAGATCGAACAATATATTTTAGGAGAATTGGAAAAGAGCGTTATATCGTATGACGTAAAAGTCTGGCAAGGTTTTGTAACATATCCCGATAAATTCATTTTGTGACAGGCAAACATTTTAAAGTAGTGCGAACTTCTATCGAGATTTTTAACAATATCATATTTGCAGCCAGTCAAATATTTTTCGTTGACTATAAACAAGCCATTATGCGATAAGATTATAAATAATTAATGTTTTTTTTTGTAAATATGTATGAAGATATTCAAAGTGTTAAGAAGTGGTCTCTGCCTAGGGTAAAGTCGCCAGTGATCAGCCAGAGACCTGTAGTCGGCCTCTGCCTATACTTTGTATGAGTGGAAAGAGTACGAAAGATATATTTCACACTCTTCGCACTCATATAAGGTCGACTATTGGTCTCTGGCTGAGCACTGGTGACTTTACCCTACATCTTCATTATTCGAAAACTACACCAAATTAAATTATATAACGTTCTAATCTTACATTATTCTCATTTTGCTCTTGGCTATAAATAGATCGCATTCGTTGCCCAAAATATTTCCCCCCTTTATCGCGGCGTAACAAATCTTGCAACGTGGCACTCGCCTATCCCGTCGACCCGGTGACCCCTCCGCGGCGATCAATGAAGCCGGCGCCATTCATGTACCCCCGCTGCATTCAAACGTCGCGTGAATGAATCGGGCTATAAAAAATAAGGGGCGACTTGAACCCTTGCAGTAAAGCTAAGCCGTAATTTGACGATGTGAAGATGTAGGTAATTATATTTTTTATGAACTATACTTATTTGAAATATGATTATTGAATAACAAAGCAATATTCGATTAAAAAATCCTTTCATTTCTTTATATTTAAGGCAAGTTTAAGACACAATATAGTGATGTCTACATATTTATATAAAAATATGGCTTAACCAATTTCCAATATAATCAAGGTCGTAATAGTTTTTACATATGGATCGATTCTGCGTCTAATCATTCAACATAAACAAATACCATTCCAATCACCATCCATCAGTTTTATCACACTCTATACTACTAAAACTCTGCTCTAGGCAAACGATGAATGATATCCTTAAACAAACATACTGCGTCGTTCATATCCGTGTCACCTTTATTCCTCAGTCTAAGTTGCGTCCGCAGGTTTATCATGATCATTCAAAATTCTGTTTCTTTTAAATTCGCAGCAGCATGAAGTTTGCTAGTTAGCAAAATAATCATGATTTATTATTTCCCAACACCGATCCGTAATAGCAGCAGGCCAATTAGTAAAGCATTTGTCGTTAGTATTCCAGCAGGGGGTATCGCGGCATCGCCGGCCCTTGTTGACGACCACCTCGAAGATACGTGCCCCGCCACAGGACGCGTTACTTATCGGCTCGGAATTAGCAAATGCTAGATGCTGAAAAGTTTTCAATTCACTCTCATATGTTAATGGATCTACAAATATTTTTATACAAGGGGCTGTATTCTTCCAAAATAAAATTTTGCAAAAACTGCCAGTTTAAACACACTTTTTTAAATATAGACGCGCCTAGTTTAACCATAGCGATTAAAAGCAATAGTTATAACTGAAACATGAGTAGGTAGTTGCCGTTTACATTTCTATCGACACACTACCATTTTAATTATTAGTCATATTCAACTGATATGGAAACGAAGCGAATGTCATTCAAGACTATCAAATACTAAACACTATATTTAGAATCACATACACCATTACAGAAGCTTACATCATTACATCAACGCTTGTTGCATACATCTGGGTCTATTCTAGAGCGTTTCGCATGCAATATAGCGAATAGAGTGGATCGTATGAAGATTGTTCTAAAAATAGTGGCATGTCAATCGCCCGTCTGCGGGCGGAAATAGATATCGAGATGCACCTCATTCATTATAACGTCATCGGCTCGCGATCCCGGTAGGAATGGAGCGATGTCTAGTATGTATTTACTATGCACTAATATACAGTTGTTTTGATCATTCATCTTTGAATTTGAATGGAATGAGTACGTTTATATTTGTATTTTGTCAGATGGCTTCCGATTGGTATAATAAAGACCCGTTGTTGGCCTGCATTTGACATCGGTCAGGTGATACAGAAGACTGAATAAAAGTGAGATTGCATGCTATACCGGCGTTTCATGTTAGGAACCCTTTCGGTCTTTTTATTATTAGACATAGAGATGCTCTGCCTACCCCACTCTGGGAGCGGTGGCGTGAGTCTATGTATGTTTGTACATAGATAGAGATTCCCAAACAGGCGCTAGTTGTAGTCAGCTCGACGTTAAGAAGAGTTGTTTCTTCTTTATTATACATATATGCCGTTGCCGTGTGGTTGCCGGCTTAGAATTGTGCCACTCCATGTCTTCCCGTGGAAGTCGTAAGAGGCGACTAAGGGAATAAAGGCTTGTAGTACTGTTAGGCGATGGGCTTGCTACCTGTCACTAACATACACTGTTAAACATCTTAGCCTAATTGTGCAAATTGTGGTTACAGAGTTATCAACAAGTTTTTGGAGTTGTTGGTAATTCTGTAGCTCTGCCTACCCCACTCTGGGAATAAAGGCGTGAAGGTGTGTATGTATGTATTATACATATAAGCATACTCGAGGGATATTTGGGACCCCCGACTTCATTGCAATCTAAAGCTGTGTATTATTTGACGACGCAGTTAGCCTAGTTGGTGGCGGCCCTGCGTACGAAGCAGCCCCGGGCTCGATTCCCGGACAGGGAAAATTTTTGTGCGTTAAGCGCGAATATTTGTTTTTATGTATAGGTATAAGCATTTATGTCTCTACATAAGTAAGTTTAGTACCCATAGTACAAGCCTAGAGTTCAGTTTGGGACTAGGTCAATTTGTGTGAGATTTTCCCCTGATATTTATTTATTTACAAGATTATTTTAACACGGTTGCTTTTCACGAGCGTGATCGGCACTTGGTCTCGCCTATGGCGTTCATTATAATATGGTCGGTTATCTATCCTTAGTGCTCCGTTTTAAAACCAATTATGTCATCTTTTTTTTAAATCTTATCAAACAAGTAACAGTAACAGCGATACAAAATATCTTTACAAGTGTAACAGTAATTAACCCAGCGAACAAATCTAGCCCATTGACCGCATACGAGCTCCGTAATGGCGGTGATTATGTCTGAGTGACAGACCGATTGGGAATTAGTGCGAACATGCAAGCCCTATTTAAGCTAAGATTGGAGCAATTGTCATTCTATTAATGCAAAGATAAACTAGCGCCGATGTTTATAAAAAGTACTTTGTTCCATATTGAATAAAGTGGACGCGGATTTTTCTTGTTTAAAACATTTCTAGTTTTTATTCTAAATATTGTACCTAACATGGATTCTTGTCAGCGTCAATAATAGATTTATTGACAGTAATACAAATTATTATTTTTATACTAATTACGAAATGAAACTTTCCCCAAATAGATGAAAATACATGATTAGATTTATTTTCATATAAAGGAGCGTCACCACTGAGAGCATCAGCGATCGACTCTCAATGGGTAAGCTCCTTTAGACATAAAATACATTGGAGTTATTTTTGTGTTATTTATGATTTTTTCTACTCACTAACCGCTAATATTGATATCGTTAACGGTATCAGAATACCACCTATAGCGTAACCAAAGCGGGAAAACAATTCTATAATGAGCGTTGCTATGGTAATAACAATTCTATAATAATTATTGTAGCATTTATTACCATGGTTACGGTCATTCCGGACATCAGTCTTGGCATTTAGTGAACACTTGAGATCCTAATTTGTATAATAAAAGGTTAAAAATATTTGAATACCAATTACAATTACGTATATTAATAACAAAATTAATTTTGAGACTAATTATATGTATAAGATTACATTTTTGTTAAATTATTAATTATTATACATCAATTTGTTATTTGGTTACCCTGCTTACGTTCAATATGGATATCAACAAAATGGCGTTTCGTTTGGCACTGTAACTTTTGTGATAAATTGTCAGAACTGTTTTTAGCAACTATTAAAATTTGCATGTTTGCTAATATTAACTTAACAATAAAATTCACGAACTATTAAAGCCAATCGGAATAATGAAAATGACTTTGCTGACAAGTAATTTGTTAGCAGAAAAATCGAGGAAAGCATGTGAAAGTATTTGCGATTGTCTATTTTTGTCAATATCGTTTTAAGCTTGTATAAAAAGTTATGAGTAACGGTACATAATTAGATCGTAAGGTACTCGTGCCTATATTAGAGCGCTCGCAAGCGCTCTAACAACGGCACAAAAAAAAAAAGAAGCTTCATTATATCCCCGTTACATAATTAACTATTTTATAATTAACGAATAATACATAAACATATTAAACTGTTCCGTAACGTGATTGGAGGACTGAGTAAGAAACTGGTCGAATGGGAAAAGGATCACAAACAGAATGGTCTGACTAAAAAAAATACTTTTCTCAAACATGCTCGGAAAAAACGGTTTTCCGATTGAAACACAAGGACGGAAAGAGTCTCATTTTACTCCTAGGAGAAAAAAAACCATATGAAAACACTTTCCGTCCATGTCCAAATATTTCTTAATAATGCTGTCAATTTGCATACAAAATCAAAAGGACCAAGACAAAAATTCCAAACAGCCAAGGTAACTGCTCGCTTTTTTAGCACAGTGCGTGTGTTTCTTTTTGAATTTGCATTCCAATGTCTATGTTTAGTATTTAAAAACAATTGACAGTCGGTAACATTCGTTCATTCTGCATAATATAATTGTGAAACCGAATATTAAACTATTTGTTGTGTGAAATACTTACTATAAAAATGAGCTCAAGCGACGAATGCGACGAAATAGGTACCACACCGCCTATATTAAAAACTATTAAGTTTTTATTTACAAATTGCCCAAACATGACCAACATAACCTTTAATGTGAATTAAATTAAATTACTTGCTTTTTGGAAATGTATTTGTATTATTTCCTCACATGTTTGAGAAAAGCATTATGTATGCCTCGGCGGAAACGAGGATTTCGTGACTCGTATTTTAGCAGGCCTCGCTGTTGCTCGGCCTGCTAACCACCTCGTCAGGAAAACCCTTACTTTCCGCGCCTAGGCAACAATGTACTATTACATTAAAGGCTAATTGACATTTAACGAGTCAAAAATAAAAGTTTGTAAAAAGAGATGGGCTCAAAGGAGTTCTATCCTTCTTTTTTAATTCGTCGTCCTCAGGTTATAATTATACAAGTAACTGCGTTTAAACTGCGGCTTAAATCGATCAGGTAAATGATCGATGTATGTAGAAACCACACGGAAAATTACTTGAAATTGTTCAAAATCGAGGTTTATTTAACGATTACGAGGGCAAGGTGATGGTCACAAAAACTGTTCTTTATTATGCTACCCTGTTGGATATTTTTCATTTCATTCAATAGAAAAATTATTAAGTATAATATTTTATTATTATAAAATAAAATTATATTAATCGTCGGTCTTAGGTAGGATTTGAACCAACATCTCCTCTGGCTATCCGGGCCAATGCAGGCGCATTACCACTTATACCACATACCAAGACCCTACTGAAGACCCACTAAATTAGTAATCGCTTGCTGTTTCATACTCGGACGGTATGCTGACGCCATCTATGCTTGTTTATTATCTAACGACACTCGTAACACACATGTACGAGTATCATAAGTAAAAATCTTCTGTTGAAATTAAAAATATATAGTTATCAATGTTATCATCACGTTCCAAATCAGTGTCAGCGTTAGCACCGAATTCATAAAGTTCCTTTATAAACTGCTGTGATACTTAATTACAAAATAATGAAAATATGGCTCGGTAAGCAATTTTTTTAGTCAATATCGAAAACTTTAGGCTGAAAAAAAATACTCTCGCTCATCACAAAAACATTTCAAACAGCGGCAATCGAACCTGGGAATGCTAGCTCGGTAATCACTAATCAATGTCACTACTAACTAGGCTCACAGCGTCAACGGCGTCAATAACGTTATAGTAGTTTATGCAACAGTTGTATAAGAGAGGTCAAAAAGACGAGTGGTGTGGTTACGATGTGAGCCTGCGGCTCACATCGTAAAGCAAGACGCCACGAGTATTTTTTGACTTAGTTATACACCGCTGCATACAATACTTTTTCTACGACTAGGTTTCAAATAAAATGCAAAATTAAATTAATATACCTAGGTTAGAATACGAACGAACGAAGCACAGAACAACAAACGAGCGAGAAACATTCGAAATCAACAAATTATGTGTCTATGGTTAACTTTGTTTTTAAATTGATGTGCACTTGCCAGGTTTCATATTTAAAAAAAAAGTTGCACAATCGATTTAACTTTTGAAATAGGGACTAAAAAACACCTAATGATTTGAGAAATGAATTCTTTTACCTGATTGGTCGATTTTAATATAGCTGCGTTCTGGTTGGTTGATACCAAATAAAATGTTTTTTTTTAAAGAGTTAAATTAGTAAAAGAGTTTACATACCAAAAAGAACCTAACGTTCCGATTGACAGTCAATGTGTATTGTGATTGGTGGTTTAATTTGGTGAAGTATTTTGATTGGTCAAATTAACCTAGGTGTAAGCTTTGGCAGCTAGGCATATCGTTTTGGCTCAAAAAAGCACAAGTGCTGTTAAGGGGAATAGACTAGATAGACTTTTCTACGGAATGTTCTGCGGACATATTATCTATATTCTTATATTAGTGTTCGTGACTATATAAATGACAGATAAAAGTACAGGAGTAGGAAAAAATTATAATGTTACCTTGCTGACTAGCATATCAGTCTCATCGAAGTGCCTGCCGAACATCTTGGGCGACTCGCCGGGTATGGGGTCGATCTTGATGCAGACCTCCTGGCCCTTGCGTGCAGTCTCCACTTGCTTGTGGTTCACCTCGATCGACGTCACGATACCCAGCTCCACGAACTGTAACAATGGTGGCTTTCACTCAGCGCCAGTTGCCACGGATTCGTTGCAAACATTACAGGGATGTCACACGAGCCTTGCCGATGCGTTGCGATGTGCAACGCTGTGATTTCAACATAGAGCGACGCAAGTTTTTCGACGCATCGTGTGGCATGTCCTACCTTTTTGCATGTATGACGCAAGGTGACAGCTACGTGTGGCATCCCTTATACCCTGCGTACTTTATAACGATCTATGTTCACGTAAAATTTATCAATATGGCTAGTATTTGGCGTGTGCGTGCCGTGTGTGCGCCGCAGTGGAATTTCGGCTTTACATACATATCTTCCGAACTTGGCGGACACAAGTCCGTGGGGCAATCTCAATACTGGGAAAACCTGTTTTTTTTTGTTTTCAGTTATTTTGTCTCGCGGCTTATTCCTAAGCGGCACCACAGCGGGGCTGATACATTTCACTTAAATATAATTTTTCCCTCTATCAGTCTTTACAGTTGAAAAAATGTACTACTAACGGTTCTCCACCGATTATTGACACCATGAACTTTTGAGGTGATTGATTTTAGAGTTTGACCAACCAACTGCCAACTGCTACCAAGTAACTGGTATTTTGGACGGGAATAATTTAATGTTGTACACTGTGAAACTGTTTTCAGGATGATACTTACTTCTTGACTCGGCACGCAGATGGGCGTGCCCTCCTTGACGACCCCGGCCTCAACCATCACGCCGCACACGATCGGGTCGCGCGAGTTGAACACGAACTGCGGCATCACCTGAACGGACAGTTATAATTGTAGATTGTGTTGTGTCACAAGGGAGAAAAACTGTATATATACGATGAGGGCTTTCATAGCTTATCAAGGGGTTCAAGTGACAGCACCCAAGAGATGGATTAACTGTTGAGCCTTGTTAGCTTCGGCACCGAAAATAGATTGGTTACTGTGATCCTTCCTTTGAGGGTCCACAACCATATCATCTGGATAGGTGAAGTAATAGTACATTACTACAGAGGCCGGGAAGTAGGGGGTTGCCGGCCGAGTTATATACACATTATCATCATTGTAGATTATATAGACTGGATAGTTACGAGGCTGGCAACCCCTTTTCACGGCGAGGTATGTATAGTGCTTTTCTCAAACATATGCAATTAAATATTAAAAAAAACATGTGTGTAATAGGCATTAGCGCGGATATTTTTGGTCCGATAACCATAAAGCCACTGAAAAAAAAAAAAATGCTATTAGGCTCTTCATAAAAAACACAGCCGCCATGTCAAAATAAAAAATTAAAAAAAATTACTTCCCGGCCTAGGCCTTCAATTTTGTATGATATTCCTTTACAGCTCTCTCGAGTTGCTCCGCCCGGAACGTGATACTTTGAAGCCTAAAATAACTAACATAACGTCAATGTTTCATTGCATGTTTGAGAAAAGTATTTTAACCTCACACAATTTATGTTTTACCTTAAGTTTGCACGGGAACACGGCTATATGTTTGAACTCCTCGCGTTTCTTCTGCCGCAGCTCCTCTCGGTACGCGGTGAACTTGTCGAACAGGTGGTATATAATGTCGGCGGAGAATATTTTCACACCCAAGTTGTCGGCCATCTCTTGGGCGTCGCGTTCAATCTGTGGATAACGAGATGATTATAATAATCTGAACTGCGATTACGTTCGTGGGCAAACATCCCGCAAGGTGAAAGACGGTGGCGAGAAATAGTTTAGGTGTTAAGGTGCTTTTCCACCGGGGAGGCGAGGCGATACGAGGCGGCGCGACAGTTTAGATTTGCATTCGCGTCTCACTCTTGAAAAGCACCTTAAGGCTGCCTGTCCCCTGGTGCGCAGCGAGGCAGCGGAGCGGTGAGTAAGATAAAAATCCACCAATAGGAATATAATGGTCTTAGCCGCGCTCAGCGCAGTATTCTAGTCCTATTGGTGGATTTTTTCCTCGCACACAGCTCCGCTGCCTCGTTCCGCTCCAGTGGACAGTCAGCCTAATAAAAGAGCTGTGTATCGGGGATGAGAAATAGTGATGAGTAGGGTTCGGAAAATCGGGAGCTAATATACCTAAACTTCGGGCTCAGTACCTACATCGCGTAGATGTTGACTAATATGGAAGCGGACTCAGTTTAATTTTACTAATATTTTTTCCGGGATTTCCCGGAACATCGGAAATTAGAATAATAGCCATACCAATGTATGAAAGTATTTAAATAGACTCATTTTATATATGCTGTGGTCAAAATTTTATGTAATTCATGTGATTTTCATTTAACTGACAGTACAGTATCAGCAGACATCAAACGAAAGTTGTATTGTTACTTTTCGTAAAAGTAATGGTATAAAGGGACGTATCTTCGTTAAACCAGTAAATCAAAACAAAATGTACATTGTACATTACATGCTATGCAAAAGTAAACAGGTAATCAAAAAATCGCGGCACACGTGGTATATTTTTGTATTTCCGTCATTGTTTGATGTTTAGCAGGTAAATAAAAAAGGACAGCAAGACTGCAATTGCCTGACATCGGAATCTATTGTTTTAAGATAAGAACTTTTTGAAGGGGTGGGATACAGATAAGAATGTCGCTAAGTGATCTAGGGAAGTTTATGATTAATTCGTTGCTGTGTTTGACATGCTTCGGGTGTCAAATGTGTGCTCTGTTTTTACGTATTCTCAACGGTTACGAAACTAGTATTGTATCGGTTAGTAATTTTCTGCATGATTTAATTGTCGTAAATATATAAAAATATATTACTCTTTTCAGCTTACACTTTTTGATTTTGATTGAAATGGCAGATTCCACGCAGAGTGAAGACATCGCTCAATCATGGATACGAGATTACCCAGAAATGTTATACGACGCGGCAAGTGGAACAATAACATGTACAAAATGTGAAGTCAGTTTAAAGGCTAAGAAGAGCAATTTTACTCGGCATTTAAACTCAAAGACGCATCGAGGTATTAAAGTTGACTCGCCGGCTGATTTTTACCATGACCTGACATATTTTTTAATCATGTGCAACATACCATGGATACAGGTCGAGAATCCTGTGTTTAGAACTTTTTTCGATAAATATATTTGCAAGTGTCACGATAAAAACCGAACGCTTCCGAGCGAGAGCACATTAAGAAAGAATTTGGATAAAGTGTTTGAATCCCAACTACGGCCCATTAAAAATGAAGTCAAAGACCAAAAGTTATGGATATCATTAGATGAAACCACGGACTTTTTGGGACGTTATGTAATACATTTCTTAGTGAAGCCACTGAATGGCCAGTTTTCGGGACCTATTTATATGTTGGTGTGCAAAACCCTGCAAAAAGTGAATGGCCGTTCTGTATACGAGTTTGTGATAGATTGCTTAAGAGATTTGTGGGCTGATCAATTTCATAATAAGCTGCATAATGTTTTAATGCTTAGTTCAGATAGTGTAGCATATATGTTACTTGCTGGAAAAATGTTGAAAAAATCTTTGCCAAACATGAAGCACTTCACTTGCATGGCACATGCCTTACACAGACTATCTGAAACAATAAGATCAAACTATACCGATGTGGATATCTTAATAAATAATATAAAAAAAGTATTTTTAAAAGCTCCCAATAGGGTAAACGTTTTAAAGGAGATGTTTCCTGATTTACCTTTGCCTCCACAGCCGGTAATAACAAGGTGGGGAACCTGGCTGAAAGCAGCATTTTACTATGCTGAGAATTTAGAAAAAATCTCAAGTGTTGTAAATACATTAAACAGCAATGAAGCCGAGTCTATCAGGCAGGCTAAAAACGTGCTTAAAAAGCAGAATTTAAAAGTAGACTTGCAATATATTTACGAGAATTTTGAAATAATACAAATTGCTATTACGAGATTGGAAAAACGGGATTTGTCTATAATAGAAGCGTTTTAAATTTTTGACGAAGTAAGATTAGCCATAGAATGGACGATGAATAACAAATTCATTGATAAACTACACCAGCTTATCAATAGAAATCCAGATTTTGATGTACTCAGAGAAATATGCGAAAAGTTGAATCAGGAAAGTGACATTTATGTTTATAAATACGCAACACTTACGTCGGTAGATGTAGAAAGATCTTTTTCCATGTTTAAATGGATACTTACGGAATCTAGAAATAGACTTACTATGGCTAATCTTGAAAAAATAATTATAATTTACTATAATTTGAAGCAAGCTTCACATATGTCAAATACATTGAATGTTACAGATTCCTCATATCTTGAACCCACCCCTGGCCCTAGTAATAGTAGTAATTAGGTCGCACTTAAACTGTTTTTCGATTCTTTACAACTCCTCTGATATTATCGGGCTCAAGCAAATTAAAGTCTATTTGGTGACCTTTTGTTAATGTAAAAGGTCTATTTTGTTAATGTAAAATTTAGCCAAATGATAGTGCTTAAGAGTGTTAAAAATAAGGCTGGTACCGCGACCATCGTAAATTGTAAATTATTTTATTAGCATTCACACTAAACTTGTATTCGAATGAATACAGATATGCGAAATTTACGATGTTGGCAGTACTGGCACACATTTCAATATTTGTTGATGTCATTAAAAAATTAAAGTTGTTTTATTTTCAGTGAATACATGTTATTAAAAAAAAATATTTGATTTTTCCACCACCCATATAACCGATGTATAAATGTACGTATGTAGTATATGTTAGTTAAAACGATTTATTCGCATATACTACGGTTACTTTATGCATTAAGCAATACAAAAGAACTGGTGATCCGTTTAAGTGGATAACGGGCATCGTGTTTTCGTAAGAAAGAATTAGTGAAGTGAAGAAACAACTATACCATAATTCTTTTCACAAAAGAATATCTAATGTATCCTGAGACGGTTTTCCTGTATCTCCTATACTTCAGGATTTCCATAATATACTGAAAACCACTCAAAAATACCCTGTTTAAAAAAACACGTTAAAAATATTGTTTGTTTGATATTATATTATCAATGTTATCATCTTAACACAATACCTATAATTATTTAAGCCCTTATAATATAACGGATTAACACGTGCCTTTTTGATACATTTTGTGTGTCGTTAAAACATCTTGTATGTTGAGGAAATTCGCTAAAAAGGCCAATACGCTAATAACCCAATGACAATTGATACGTATAAACTATTTTCTGATGTTGCATACAATCCCGGAATCCCGGAATTTCAATAATAAAAAATATTATTTTTGAGAAGCCGACTCCATACTTGCTTAGCTTTTTCCGGGATTTTGTTAGTTGTAGGTATAATAGCTCCCGATTTTCCGAACCCTAGTGATGAGCTACTCACTCATACATGAGACATCTTCAATCTCACACTGACTTTCTTACGTTGGCTCAACACTTTACTTGTCTTCAATTCAAATATTCCACCCGTTTTTGTCACACCAAAAGAAAACGAGGGAAATAGATGATAGTGTAGGTTGCCGACTCCAAGTGTGAGTGGGCCTAACGGAAGTTGTATGGACATTTTGTTAAAGACAAACGAGCACACAGGCCACCTGATGGTAAGTGGAAACTGTGACCCATAGACATTCGCATTCACAAGACTGCAATGCAATCCTAAGACTGCAAATGCGTTGCTAACCCTGAGGACTAAGATGGAATGCCTCTATGCTAGTCATTTCACCGGCTGTCTTATCCCCAAACCGGAACACAACAATGCGAACACTGCTGTTTGGCGGTAGGTTAATGGATAAGATGGTGGTAGCGATCCGACATGAAAAGAACTACTCCTAAAGTCTATCCGGTAATGACACCGGCCAGAGCCGAGCCCAATGAGACACAACTAATCGGGACAATTTCTGCCCTCCTAAGTTAGTACGTAGTATGTCAGATAAAATCCCTGTAGCAACATCAACCTTATTACTAAGAGAAGAGAACTAAAACTGCTTTGGTTATTGATTATGGGATACTGCTTATTAGCTTATGAGGGCAGAATTACGCAGGAACTTTTCCAACTTTAGTCATTGCTTTAAGATATAACAGGCTTTTGGTTTTAAACGCACTTGAAGAGTAGGCAGGTTCATAATGTATTTTGTAAATATTTGTGAAATTCAAAGACCCCGTGAATAATTCAGTATTTTTCCGATTTCTTAGTTACTTTATAGTGGAGTCGAAATACGACGTTTTAAAGGTAACACTTACCTTGACATCAAAAGCCAAAATGGTGGCGTACTGCGATTCGTGTTCCAACATGGCGGATGCTTTCATGACGTCACGCTTCACCACAGGGCCTATCCTGATGGAGCAGTACTGAAAAAAAACGGAATCTATAGTGTCAATTGAAAGCAGTCTTAGTCAAAACAGTAATAGCAGATTTAAAAAAAAACACATTGATTTTGTTGGTGATTACCAAAGTTATAGGACTAGACAATATAGATTTTATTTTAACATTGGACAAAACTACAATCAAAATGATGTACAGTACATCTTATTAACATAGCGACCGGCGGCCTATCAGATCACACTTGCAACTAACAGTATATTTGTCACTAGTACAGAATGTGTGTGCGAGAGACGTGTAGTTAATTATAATTACCGGTATCTTGCTAGTGCGTAGGAACTCGAGCAGAGCCTCTAGCGAGCCCAGCGTGGAGGCCTGCACGTACACGCCTCGGTCCGACAGCTTGATGGACGACAGCGCAGACTTGAGCTCGCGCGCTACTTCCTCTCTGCAAACAATCATGCTATTAGTCTTAGGGTCGTGTTAGCAAAATGATCTTGAGTGAGATACTCGTCTCAAAATACGACAAGTCATAAAAAACCGGTCAAGAGAGAGTGGGACTTCCGCACCGGGTGTTCCGTTTCGCCCGACTCATATTTGACCGGTTTTTATCATTTGTTGTTTTGTTAGGGATTGCACTATATCCACACCACATTCGACGTTTTTATAACAGGGCAACATAACATTTAAAAAGAAGGAAGAGAGACGACAACAGTGCTAACTGTTACGAAAACGGTCTTGCAAACGACGGTCTTCGCTTGGGACCGCCCGGTAAAAACACGGAAGGTAACACACACTATTATACCAATGTCAAAGATACAAGTGTAATACGCGTACTTGTCATCTTCCACCGTCGTAATATGACAACAGAACTGTTCCTTCCTGTTACAAAATTTGAAAAATCTAAGCTGGTGCATTATTTTACTGACGGGATCGTATTGACTCACCCAGGTATATGTATGACACCTAAAGATAATACTAAATTATACCTACTTGCAGTAAAATATAAAAAACATAACAACATTATCAGAGCACTTAAAATGACCTTTAATTTAGGATTGACTGGTCTTCCATGGCTACTTTCTTCTTGTACGTGTTAATCTGTTCTTTGTTATGTATGTCACGAATAAATTATTTTCTTTCTTTCTTTCGTCCGCTAACTGTTGTGTAGGATGAATTAGACTATTTAAATTTTAAATATTTATAAAGGATAAGTCCTTGCCAGCGTCTTTGTCTCCATAGAGCTCGATTATCGGTATGCACTCGAGAACCCCTCTAACCATTTTCATACTGCAAATTACATTATTCTATGTCACATAATCCTAATGAATTCGCAATAAGATTAGTAGGATTAACCCACCGAGCAGGTGAGTCTATTTTTACCCAGTGGTAAGTGCCGAGGCTTTAGTTTTCTGGTTCAGTAACCCTACCCGAAGACCCTTCGAAAGGATGCGTTCCCACTCAAGCGGAACGGAGCGGGAAGAGCTAAAATTACTAATCAAATTATTCCAACGATCTGCAACTGTAAGGCTATTTTTTAAATCGACTTCAAAAAGTAGGAGGTTCTCAATTCAACTGTTTTTTTTTTAATGTTTGTTACTTGAGAACTTTCGACTGGGTGAACCGATTTTGATGTTTTTTTTTTCATTTGAAAGCTGGTGCTTTCCGTTTGGTCCCATTTTTATCAAAATGAAGATCTGATGATGGAGTTCATGAAGAATCGACGAAACTCTTCAAAATTTATAGGCACACCTATAGCGATTATGGTACTTTTCATTGTAACTCGAGTATTGCTCTTGATGGCCACCGAAACTCCCTAAACGGTATATATTTCAAGGGCGGCGACAAGATATTTCGATCAAGATAGTTGAGTGATTATGACGAAGCATTATTAAGGTTTAAATATATGACTAAGAGTTTCCCACGGCGTTGCTTGCGGCGAGATTAAAATGTTCTATAGTTTCTTATTAATCGATAAGTGGGACTAGATAACAGCATAATTATGATCACTAAAAAGTATAAAATAAAATGTTTAAAAAAACAAAAAAACGCCTTCAAAAGGCTAAAAATTACTTCTTTTAAAATAGTAGGTCAGTCCAACTGAAGTCGGCGTCCCACAATATTTTAACCAAAAGCAGATTTCATTTGGACTGAACTATTACATACTATTTTAAAAGAAGTTATTTTTGGCTTTTTGAAGGCGGTTTTTTCCTTTTATAAACATTTTTTTTTGTACAGCCTTATTTGTCGTTTTCCCTTGCGTTCCGTTTGAGTCAAATTGGTATGATTATAGTACAGAGCCTAAAGAACAACAACAAATACTAAAAATCGGTCAAGTGTGAGTTGGGCTCGCATTTTCTTCATTATTTGGTATACAATATTCAAAATGAAATATATTAATTTTTACTTGGCAAAGACATGATATAATAATATCTACCTATCGTGCGGCGGTACTGTACCCTTGGTGCGCGAGTCAGACTCGTTTTTATACACGGATTAAGATTTTATTTAACATTTAATGTAAAGGAACAATGTAATATGACACCATTTTTTTTTAAATTACTTAACTCTTTTGACATGTTAAATTGATTTAAATTTAGCCCTTGCATGAAAGCTGAATTTTTAACCCCCTTATTAAGAGGCCGTACACGAAATTTTGCCGATATCGCTGATTTACGTGATTTTCCAGACGTGATTTTACAGTTGAAATACTGTATTTCTACAAGTTTTAATACACAACACGAAAGATAAATTCTAATTTTATCGAATGTATGAGGGTGAATCAACTTTTAAGGTACTCCTTTTCTTTTGCGGTATCAAAACTTTCCTGGTGACTTATCTTATACATCGGTATCAACGTTCAAATTTCATGGCACTCGGTAAGGGTAGTAGAATAAATAAATACATTTGAATATTTGAATAATAACGTTTAATTTTTTTTTTTGTTTTTACACTCATACACTGCGGTAAACTGTAAATATACTAAAAGAAGTTGATATTCTAAATACGTCATAAAACCTCAATACTCATTTCGCATTCGAAAAATAAAACAATATGTTAAATTTCCCAACGAATGTCAATTTAACTGTCATGCAAAATAATCTGTAAAGTCAAATAATAGTTTATCGAAACATTCATAATTCATAAGTTTCATAACTGAAAATTAGCTTTAATGACAAATACCCAATCAAACTCCGTGTTAGACTGATATAATGGACTCAACACAATATCCTGATTTTATATTTATTTACATTTTTAGTTCTTTTTTACTTATACAAAATAAAGGTTTAAAATACTAAGTGTATTTTTTTGTATTTGTTTTTCTGCCGACCATACATTGCCATGAAATTTGAACGTTGATACCGATGTCTACTTATCATTAATAATAATGTATGAATATTAATATCAGACCACCAAATTTAAAGACCTTACACGTTAAACACCTCAAATATTATTTAATCTTCGAAAAAACCTGGTAACTCAGGGGAAAATGCACATTTTCCATACAAAACCTAGGGACAACATCGTCCGCTGCGTTACCAACTATATTATTATTTCAAACTGTACTATTTTTAAATCAAATCATTTCAAATGCTAGCCTAATTGTCTGATTTAATAAGCGTGTAAGCTACGTCGTTGGCAAATATATAGTTTTTCTAAAAACATATAATTTGTGAAACATGTCGAAAAATGGGGAGTACCTTAGAAGTTGATTCACCCATGAGCTACTTTTCTGTTTTCATTATTTTATTTTGATTAATCGACCTGACACTGGCGACTGTTATGTGAATTTTGCTGGAAGAGGTTTAGAATGTCACATATTCATGAACCGTTTTGACGTTTAAACGGTATGAAAAATTTACAATGTATTGCTGTGAAAGTCGTCTAAAGAATGTATGAATTACTTTTTACCACTTCCAAATAAATTTTTCGAGTAAAAAAATAAATAAACTTGGTAATTTTTTATAGAAAACGGGCAAAAAATATTTTTTATTTCGGCTACTCAGAACTCTTGTTTATAAAATTAAAACAATAGAAATAAACTTTAGTTCATAATCAATCCATTACCTAAAAAAAATATCCAAAAAGTTCAAAAGAATTGGCAATAAATAATGTTTTAAAACAACCTAAATCTCGCATTTTGATACTCGACAAAAATAAAACAGTGGCTCATTTATTCGATCATAACTTAAATGATATTTAATGTTGAGCATTAAAACTTATAGAAAAGCAGTATTTTAACTGTTAAATCACAAAAATAAGCAAAACGGTCAAAAAATCGTGTACGGCCTCTTAATAACTGTATTGTAGAAAATTAATATATTTGAATTGATTCGAAAACTGACCGTAACAGCTGACAGGTGACATTTGGGTCTACATTGCAAAAAAAATGATAATTTGAATTGCAATTTCGAAGAGTTCTTACATCACTGGCCTTTAGCTCAGCTACGCAATGTTAACTGAATTGTTCCTTGTCATTTGCCACTCTCAGCTTCGTGATATAAGGGGCAGTTGGCCTGCGTGCTCGCTTGCCTTCTGCCATAACATAATCTCCATATTTGTAAACAGTTAACTTACTTGAGCACATCGACCTCGTCCGGTTTCTGAGCAACGAGAAGGTTCAGGCCGGCAATGGCTTTCTCCAGTTCCTTGGCGGCGATCTTCACTCCCTGAGCACCTATTACTTCTTTGTGCTCCATGTATGCATTCTGTTAGAAAATACGTTCCAGTTAAACACAACATTATTTGTCCAGGACTACTACTAGTGTTTTAAATCCACGAAGAGCCGCCCCACTTCTTTATTTTACAACGTTTTTGTACTTATTTATTTAAGTAAGTATGTATGTTGAGATCAAATCTTGCAAGGAATATTTCAACCACTTCCCGGGGACCAATTGAGCTGAAATTTGGTATGACTACGTAACTACGATTGCAAAACTATGGACCATGAAGCTGGTCTGATGATGGAATGGGAAAGTGGCGACAGAATCTCCGCTATGCTTAACATAGACCCACCGTGTTGATACTCAATCGCTAGGTTTTGATAAGTAGAAAATGAATTTGCAAAAAAGACTACAGTAGGCAACAAAAGCTTGTACCGAAAATGATTTTTTTGGCTAAAACTTATTTTAATACCTATGTCGGGCGGGGCGCGCCGTCGCGGGTAGAAAACGGTTCACTAATGTTTTACCAAATCATAACGCAAACACTCCACCCAATATTCCCCCGCCGCATTATTTAACATTTTTTTGCGGTCAAAAGTCTAGCCTAAACTAATTTATTCAATAAGCACATGTAACCTATGTAATATGTAATGGTTTCAGCACAAACATTAAGGAAAGTTTGTAAAATAATATAGTTTGTCAAATGATGATTTGGTAAAAAAGTCAGGATACCGTAGTAAACACTATAGCATGCTATCAACTAATGAAAATGTGATTTAAAATTACAAGTTAACAAAGAACTGAAGGATTTTTGGGAATTCAAACGCTTAGGATTAGTTTCATTGTAGGTATATTCCAATTTTATCCTACTAGGGGTGATTATGAAAAAAAACCTTGTCTACATTGTTACTAAAATATAAATTCTTATGATCAGTAAGTAATCTAGGCTGCATGTTGTTCATCAGTCCGTAAATGAATTTTTAAATGTATCATCATCATCATTGACTGAAGAGCTATGATCCGAGCCTTCTCTTTAACACACAAATACATTTTAATAAGCCATATTCAAAATGAGCACTGACAACTAAATTAGTCTTACGAAGTTCCTCATCAACTAGCTGTATGAAGTGTCAAATAGAGGCTAATGGAAAACTAAGGAAAGGTCTTTTCCTAGAAGTAGAACCCTCACATACACTAGTTAATAATATAATTAACATTGACCTAGAACGTTGAACTTGCAAGCGGCACTGACCTTGACCCGAAGCTCTTTCATAGGCTGCGGCATCAGTAGAGAGCGAATCTGGGTGACGATGGGTCCATCGGTACCAGCTAACACCATCGTGTCCCCCTCGCGGAGGGTTCCGTTGATCAGAATCGTGTCGATCGTTGTGCCGAGGCCGGAGATGGCTTTCACCTGTCAAATGAACGTAAAATTAATATGATACTTTGAAAATTTTGCTAAGTTATGCTACTTGCAGAATGCGTGCACTAACAAACAAAATTATCAGGGGACAATCTTACACAAACTGACCTAGTCACAAAGTAACCTATAGGCTTGTACTATACTCAAACTGTTTAGGTACTTAAATAAATGTAAACAAAAAAATCACGTGACATAGTTGATAGGCCAATAGGACCCGAACATTGATACGTCAAAGCTCGACGGAACAGTTTTGATTGGCTGATGATCAGAGCCACGTGGTTTGGTTTGTTTACATTTATTTAAGTACCTAAATGTTTGAGTATAGGCAACGATAAACTTACTTATATAGATACACACACACTTAAATACATAGAAAACATCCAAGACTCAGAACAAGTACTCGCGCTCATTACACAAATATTTGCCAATACCGGGAATCGAACCCGTAACATAGCATAGCAACTAGGCTAACGGGTCGACACGTCAAACAAATGTATACAGTATCCGGTAAAGTAAACTAGGATTTCCAGTGCACTACCAGTTTTGGTAGAGTAAGTGTCTACACGAATATTTAAATATTGTTAGCAGAGTCGATCCACGGTCACTTGGCCTGGGTACCTGCTCGATGGTATCGATGTGGTGGATGCAATCTGCAATATGGGCCGGCTAGCGCAGGACCGAGGGAATAGAGGAAGAGCCCAATAGATAACAGTAGGAAAATACGGACTGATTGATAGATACACGTATCTTATGGATCTATGTTAAGCGTCGTTCTCGCGAGGCCATTTTAGTTGGGTCAACGTCAACTTCAGGTGATTGACGAAAGTGATCTTTGTGAGTGACAAATGTACAGAGATCGGAATAGGTAGAGCTAATTTGCCTAAACTTGATGCATGTTCATTCATAAATGTGTTCCTATTTCACTCACTCATGAATTAATATGCGTCAAGTTTAGGCAAATTAGCTCTGCCTATTCCGATCACTGCAAATGTATCATGACAAAACCTTTGAGATTTACAGAAAATATGTTTCCCTGACAACATTTCCCGTGCGGTTCAAGTCTATGACGACATCATTAGAATAAAGAATGAAGCCACACGTCGTTTGGCTGATATACTACTGATTTAACAAAGAGCATAATGGGCGGAAAAACGACATTGCAAGGCAACGAAGCTCACGACGAATGGAGTTAATATAAAATAGAGCAAAGCCTCCAGGACAGATGTTATAAGATTTATTATCTAGTCCGTTTATCGGTGCGAGTATGAGATCGCAATTCGTTTTCGATTTCAATCATCTTTGGATTAACCGACTGGCTTATCCCATGAAATCGCTGACTTACCTCGAGTACTGTGGCGAGTAGTTGGTGCGAGAACACGAGCCTCTTGTGCAGCGGGCCCTCGCAGGCCTGCACGATGAGCGCCAGCAGGTTGCCCATGCCCTCGCCCGTCACCGCCGACGTGGGCACCAGGGACACGTACGAGCGCGGGTCTGGGTTCTCGTAGAACAGCGCAGCGTTCAGACCCTGGAAAATGAAGTGAGTTAGAGCAAAGGAGATAAAGCTATGACAACACGACAAAGTTTGTCAGTATTAAGCATAATTAGAAAAAATTAAGTGTATTGATAGCTTAAAATATTTTTAGGCTAACTTAGATTCAACAGCTTCACCTAGTTTTCCCGAGACTTATTAAAAAAACAAAGGAACGTTTAAGGTGAAATTTCATAAATGCATGTTATTAGGCTTTGATTCTATTATACTCTATAGAAAAGTTAATTGTGACCAGATTGTTTATATCCCAGATTGATTATAGATTAATTATATCCCTTTGTAAAAAAACGGCCACCTATGGTTTTTGTAATTTAAATGCATAAAAACTTATCGCTAGCTTTACTGACAAAAAATCTGAAAAACCATAGGTGTCCGTTTTTTTTTAATATTTGTGATTTTGTAAACTATTATACTTAAATTGACACAACCTCAAATTTCTATTGAGCTAGTTTTTATTTAAAATAAAACAAAAAGTTGTTTTATTTGAAACATAGGTAATATGATCAAGTATATAAATCATTGAAAATACCTCGTTCGAGCTTTTAAAGTGCGTGATTACGAAGCAACGAAGGTAAATTGGTTTGTTTCACAGATCACAGAAACAAGGGAGATATGTCATGAACGCCAATTCGTACAAGACCCGGTGTCGCCACTTTTAAACATGTGTGCGTCTTACGCTTACGCTCTATTAACTACTACAAAAACAACCTCCTCATAATTGGTTACAGCTTACGAACTAAAAACGCCGTAACATACTTTTGATAGTAGCAGAAAATTAAGCTTTATACTAAGTTCTCAAGGTTGAAAAATGCTGAAAGTTCGTTTTTTTTCCATCGTAGTTCAGTCACTGAACGTAAGGTAGCGCTTACTCGTCACTTAGCTGCCATCTATGCGACGAGTAATTAATTAGTTCCTCAGAGCTAGATGGCGCCAAGGTAGTAGGCCCTATGTTCAGCAGGTTAAGGACTACCCACACACAGCGACATCTAGTTATACTTTTTTCAAGAGGTGTGCGTTTCTCTCCTGTCGTCCACTTAGGGATGCCACAAGGAATGTTTCAAAATATATCGATAAACAATTCAAACTTGTTTGCAACGTTAATATAGGTACTATTCAATTTACAGACAATAAGTACTATTTTTATTATTTTACTACTAGGTTAATACAATTACATCATTTAAACTTAATATATTATTGTTAGAATAGAATAATATTTTATTAGCAAGAATACGGTTTGCGTAAAATTGATACATAAGATTTTAAATTTGGAACGGTACCTATATTAGAACGTAACAAAAAAATGGCCGAATTTCTTTGGTTAAATTTCCTGGAGCTGTTTAAGATTTTCGTTTTGATTAGTACATAAAAGTCTAAATTGTAAACTTGGACTTTATGATGTTAATACAAATATACTAATAAAATGGGTTCGGTTGAGTGTCACGTCACAAGATCTCAGTTTGGGACAAACCAGTAGTTTACCGACTTGATTATGTAAACTTTATTTCATAAATGGTACAAATTACTTAAAACAGAAAGATAGACTTAATACTTGGGGCAATCTCTACCATCCAACCTTTAGGCTTGAATCCTTTTAAGAGTGAGTCGGGGCGAACTGTCAATCAGCGCTGTGTGCAAACACAGCTCAATACTGAGCCAGAGCCCTTTGCCTTTGTGGTTGGTTAATTTATTTTTATCTTAATTGTATGATTTGCCTACTTATATTTGAATTGCTAGAGTCCTTCGTCGTTCGTTAATATTGTAAAGAAAATTAAATTTTGTATAACGTGAAAATTTATTTAAATGATTTTTCTTCTGTTTTAAGCGTGTCGTGGTAGTGATAAATAACTAGAACTATTAACACATTGAATTCTATTGATAGCTGTAGAATAAGCCATTTATCGATAGTCGATAGAAATCACGTCAACACAACTTTCACAACCTTACGCTCTGAAATCCATTCAAATATAAAATATTCATTTAAAAATATAAATAATGCTTAAAAACAAAATTTACCGGTGGTAAGTTATGCCCTTTGATTTTATATTAACGTTTGTATTTCGATTTTTGCACACTTTCACGCTACATACAGTCATTTTATCATTTAAACGGAGCTTCTATACTGACAGCGTTCAGTGAGTGACTGTGTCAACGCTTGACACGCCTCGTGCCGATATGGTCAATTTGACCATAATAACATAATTTTGAAAAATGTGTTATATTTAAAATTTTATGGATTGTTGGTAAATAAACCATGATAACTAAATGTATTTTCATTACTTTTTTAAGTCCCGTCATTACACTTATAACTCAATATATAGAAAGTTTTTTTTTCGATTTCCAAATCCACGCGAAAGCTTATCTTTCAAACAATGGTATTATTTCTATTGCTAAGTTCGACATAAATAATAAAAAAATCCATTTGAGTAGCGACTTTACCGTCTAAGCTAGAAGGTTCTAATTGTAACCACAGAACGATCGCTACAATAGATAGAGACAATACCATTTTTTGAAACATAGGCTCACAAATGGATTCCGGCATTAAAAAAAATCTTAATATATCAAATTCGTTTTGTGTTTTAATTCTCATAAATTTTAAACCTAAAATAACTAATTGCAACAAGTTCGATATCCGTGAATTCAAATACAACGGTTTTGGTTATCTCACCGGCAATATATTATGTTATGCATCTAACTACGTAATCAAGTTTATTGAGATAGAGATACGACATGAATCGTGTAATCAGTGTCCACTACGGCCATATATAGTTAGTATATACTCTAAAAATAAGCGGCAAATACCAAAGACATGATATTCGTTATTTATGACTATGTGGTGGATTAGATCCTTTGGTAAGTTTTGCAGGTGTAGATAAAGTGGGGCACATGCATTGTTTTATTTTATAACCAAAATGTGGATGCGAAAGCGGCGATGATAAAAGAACCCTATTTGCGACCTATATTTACTGATAACGATTTCCAATGGGAAATGGGATTTTACCTGCAATAAAACACCTGTGCGACTCACCTTGTTCAAGTTTGCTCCGGCTTAAACCATTCCTAATTTAATTATTGTTTGTTTTGATATCGGCATCGGCTTGCAACCGTTTATTGACAACAATTGGAACTTTTGAACTTATTTCAACTTCACATTCTCCAAATTAATGTAAAAAAAAATATTTCGCTCCCTGTCCGTTGGTTTAATATTTATTGATCGGGCTCTATGCAAATTCTACAATTTACTTAAAAAACGGAGTTCTGAGAAATTACCTGCATAATGCATGATTAAAAGTTTAATTTTACAGGAAAACCTGATTATCTCATAAAATCGCAAACTGTTGCTGAATTGCTATCGAAATGTGGCCAAAAATTTGTAAAAGTTCATTATCTTTTTTTTTTCTTTTTTAATTTACCATTATTCAGTACTTAATTCTATATTCATATAATTTTCACAAATATATTAAGTATAAGCAATACTTAAAATTTGTTGCGTGGCAAATTTTTGGCTATTCAATTATAATACAAAAGTCGATTTTGAGATATTTTCGACATTACATTGCTGTTCTGGGGGTGCGAAATATAAATAAAATAACACTTCGCTAGCCTTTTCCGTCGCGAGAGAAGTTACATTGAAGTGTAATACGATCTGTTCCTAACTTGGTTTTTGCTGGTGGACGGAGGAGTGGGTAATCTGAACAATAAACATTTTTTTTACCTGAACGAACCCTTTTGGTTGCACACAAACAAACACATTTAGAAGCCGCATTCTATTGGCCAGTGCTGCGTGTTATCGCTTTTGGGCCCGTGGTTACGTGCAAGCGATTATCGCACCAAAGGTGGAACACCGCGAACGCAGGCGATAGTACATGTTTGTGAAAAGCTGGTAGAACATAGAGAAAGTTCTACTACATTAATAATAATACCCCTCAAATCTCGTGCAAAATGTGGTTAAAGAATTATCAAGAAGTTTCAAGACTTGTTGTAATTCTTTAGCTCTGCCTACCCCACTCTGGGAATGAAGGCGTGAGTTTATGTATGTATGTATGTATGTATGTATCTTTCAAAATGTTTTATTGGTACCTGTTCTGAAAACTGTAGCATAACATCCTTGCTTCTCTTCTCGAACTCGATCTGAGTATTAGTCTGCTGCAACTTGAGTATATCGCGGACATCTTTGCGCTGCGCACTCTGCCAATCGTAGAGACGATCAATCTTGTTCAGAGCCACTATGAACGGAGTCTTCTTTTGTTTTAGGAGGTTCAGAGACTCTATGGTTTGGGGCTCTAGACCGTGCATGATGTCGACCACCTGGGAATAAAAAAAAAACACATTTACTATGACACCAAATCAACAAGAGAAAAGTCAATGGGAAAAGGATATAACTAGATGGCATAAAATTAGAAGATTAGGTATCATTTGAGAGTTGTTATTAATACTTACAAGGATAGCAATGTCGCAAAGGGATGAGCCTCTGTTTCTCAGGTTACTGAAGGACTCGTGGCCAGGAGTGTCAATGATGAGAAGACCGGGCAGTTTGAAAGCGATTTCGCTCACCTGTCATAAAAACCACACATTTTATAAACATGATCATTTAAACTTAGTTTTAGGCTACCAATCTTGTTTATGTATCGTAATCTTATTGCAAGAGATGCAGTCCCTCTTTATAGTTGTGGCTTCGTATTGCCAATTCACCCGCACTTAGCCAACATCTGCCTCCAGTATGTCGAACATGTAAACAATTTGAGTTTCTTCTGATAGCTAAGATAGTACTTTTGAAGGTTTAGCGATTTTATTTTATTATTTATTATTATTTATAGCTTTATCCATATACCCTATATACAGGTTTATATGCCCCCTATGTGGGCCTCCTACATCTTTCCTGATTTCTTTCATTTACTTCATTTATTACTAATTATTCTCGTATGTGTTGTAAAAAAAATACAACACCATTGTCATTATAAGGTTCTATGCATCTGGATATTAATTTAAAAAAAAAAAACACTCTGCATACCCCTTTAACATGCTTGGTTTGTTCCTTGATATTCTCAATGGGGACATTAGTGGCACCGATTTGCTGGGTGATCCCGCCAGCCTCGCCGTCTTGGACATTAGTGCGTCGAAGTTTATCCAGAATCTTGGTCTTGCCAGTGTCGACGTGCCCCAAAACACACACCACAGACGCTCGAAGAGGATTGTTCGTTTTGTTGGCTTCATTGTCTTCTTTGCGTTTCTGTAAAATTTTATAAATAACTTACAAAATCCATGGGGGACGCTTTTGTACAGCAGTGGACGTCTTTCGTCTGGTATTATGTAAGATATACGTAGCATCATCAGAAAAAATTACCATAGCAGAACAAAATAACTAAAAATAATTCATTACCTCTAATCTCTTCAACACTGCTTCCCTTTTCTTCTGCGCATCAGTCATCTGGTCATCATCAGAGTTATCTTCAGAACTACTGTCATCGTCAGAGCTTTCCTCCTCATCAGAAGAACTCTCTTCGTCATCCACCTTCTGGTAGAAAAGTACGTAATATTAAACATTCCACTGACAGCAGAACCATATGTATAGCAAGGTGATAAGATAAAGAATAATTTACAATTAAATAAAAATGTTGTAAATTGATGCCAATAATCAGTGTTCTATGTGGATTGTAAACATATAAATTTGAATTTTTTTTTTCATTTGCAAAACTAAAAATAAATTTAAAAATACTGAAAAACCAGTGTATTGCTATAAAGCACAATGTAACAGAATTCAATAGAAAAGAAAATAGTCGAGTCCAATTTAGGCACGTAATTTTTTTATAAATATTATAATTAAATTACATTTGATTTTACTACACAACACAAACAAACCAAGACTATACACTCATAATTATTGTTATAATAGCCTCTGAGTGAAATGGCTGCGACAAAGTAAATGCATATCCTCAATCAATATGAATTTAGAAGACTGCTCTTTGCTCTTTTGCCAATAAAATATCAAAACTTATTTGTGTTAAGACTGAAATAGCCGAATATCTGATAAATACTTCTTTAGGTTTATCCTGAGGTTTTTTCTCCTCCTTAGCAGGAGTAACAGGCACGGGTTCAGGCTTTGCAGGCTCTGGCTCTTCTTCAGAAGACTCTGCATCCCAAGCATCCTTTACAGCATCATCTTCTGTTTCCTTCTTCTTCTCTTCTGGCTTTGGCGGCGGTTCCTATAAGATTATTCAATTTAAATGGCAACAAAACAAATACACGTTATAAAGTTTCTGTAAGATTGAGCAAGTAACATACGTACATACCTTCACGCCTTTATTCCCAGAGTGGGGAAGGCATAGCTACAGGATTACTCTAAAAACACTTGTTCTTAATTCTGTAACCACCATTTGCCAAAACAGCTATCGCCTAACAATACTATAATCCTTTATTCCCTTACTCGCCTCTTACGACTTTCACGGGAACACATGGAGTGGTACTATTCTAAGCCGGGAACCACACGGCCAAAGATTGAGTAAGCAATAATAACGCAAATAATTAAAAAACTCGTAGTTTAACTTTAAATCATCAAACCTACCTAAGAGCCAGCACCAAAGAAACGCGTTACTATACAGGCTGGAAAGTTGAGATGAGGCAGTAAGGGCGGGTACTAGATCCCTTGCTGCTATGCAAAAAGGCTCTAAGAAGACCTTTACTAACTTTTCAAGTGAAGACAATTGACATTCACAGATTTTTGATAAAATGTAGTTAGCAAGAAAATCGACAGATTCAAGTCTTTTTTTTTAAATACCAATCGGTCCCATTTCTATCAAGGTTTAAAACACTCTTTGAGACCAACTAAGGGAGTACTAGAACACCCACAAATCAAAGAAAAGTTTTTCCATAAAGTTTGTAGGGTAATTAATTACAAAGTGAAATTTTCTTTAGCTCATCAAATATGGAGACAACTACAATCAGGATATTAGAAATGAGATAAATCGTTATTAATGCAAAAAAAAACTAATATTTTGCTACACAGATAAAGCCGGCCGTTATGGATGACGCAGGCTAATAATAAAAAATAATATAGATACTGAATTTGAATTTTGAAATTAGAATGATAACAAACTCATTCTTTCTTTGAAATTTTCGTTTTTCTATGAAACATTCGTTTAGCGGACTTGCACCAAAAACCACTGCACTAACTCCAGTTAAAATGACAGTTTTTTGACGTTTAGTAAATGTCAAAAGACAGTAGGTATAAATTTTTAATTTTAAGTTTTAGTTTAATTTTCTTTAAGCATAAAGGACTCATAAGGGTAAAAAACAACATGCGAAAGTTTCACTTTGTAATCACGCTACGAACTGTATTAAATAAGTTTTCGATTTGTGAGCGTTCTAGTACTCTATACTAACTAATATACTAATAATCTAACCTTTGTTGGTCTTAAAGAGTGATTTAATCCTTTATAGAAATGGGTCCGATTGGCATTAAAAATATTTTACTCAAATGTGACGATTTTATCGCTGACTGTACATTTTGTCAAAAATCTGTGAATGACGATTGTCATCACTTAAATAGTAAGAGTCTTCGTAAAGCATTTTCGCGTAGCAGCAAAGGATTTAGTAGCTACCCTTACTGCGCCATCTCAACTTTCCACCCTGTATGTATGTATGCACGAGTACATTTAGTTTGGCGCCGACAGAGAAAGGGACTGTAAGCACAGATAACTAACTTGTTTTTAATTGTAAATACCTTTTGATCCACAATCTCCAATTCTATTTTCTTCTCTTCTTGTGGAGTCTGTGGAGGCTCCTGAGACATTTGCGTCTTCAGTTTAGTTGGCTTGATCCTTGTGCCAAGTCTTGGTGGTTTTTTTTCTGAGCCACCTACTTCTATACCTTGTGCTTTTAATGATTCCAGCATAGCCTGAGCTCTTGCTTTTTCAGCTTTCTGTTTAGGTGTTAAAAGCTTTCCCTCAGCCTTGAGACGCTCTTTGCGATCCTTTTCTTTCTGTTTTTTCCTCTCTTTCTTTTCTTTTTCTAATCTGATCGCCTCGAGCCTTTGCAGCTCACGCTCTTCTTCTTGCTTTATTTTTTCTTCTTCTTCCAAGCGCATTCGTTCTTCCTCTTCTTTAACCTTTTTTAAAGCTTCTTGCATAGCAGCAATAGTCTTCTTTGTTGGTCCCTTTTTACCTTTATCATCTTTGTCTTCTTTATCTACTTTATCTCCTTTACCCTTCTTCTTTTTCTTTCCCTCGGTAGCAGGGGCATCACCTTCGCCATCTTTTTCTTCAGACGGCGCTTTAGCTTCTTCTTGTTGGACAACCTCAACAGGTTTACTTTCTTCTTCTTTAACTTTCATTTCTGCTTTAACTTCTACCTTAGGTTCTTCATTCTTGGTCTCCTGTTCCTTTTGATTCTTCTTGGCTTCTAGTTTTTTCTGTTTTTCCCTATCTTTCTTTTCTTTCTTTTTTTGAGCAGCTGTTTTGATGGTTACGTCCAGTTCATTATCACTGCCTTCTTTGTTTTCTGCTTTATCAGGTTCAGTTTTTGCTTCTTCCTTTTTATCCTTTTTTTTCGTTTTAGGTTTCTCTTCAACAGTTTCTACTGGTTTCTCTCCTTCAGCAACAGGTGTAGGCTCTTTTTTGACTCCAGCATATTCCATTTCCAGTTCAGCTAGTACCTTTTCTAGATCATCGTCACTGTCATCCTTCTTCCGCTTTGATTTTTTGCCTTTTTTGCCAGCAGGTTCTTTTTTGTCCTGAGTTTTTTTTTGCGGTTTTTGTTCTGGTTTCTCATCCTCGGAGGAAATTGCTGCCTCTGGTAATGACTCTGCTGAATCTTCTATTTCCAGAAGAGAAAATGCACTTTTATCTGCACTTTTCTTTCCCTTTACTGGTTTTTTTTGGGGTTCATCATCCGAGTCATCTGTAAAGAAACACAATCAAGTCATTAAATTTACTTTCAAAAACATTTGAGATTTTGGTACACATTCTATTTGCCACCTTTTCATATCCTTACCTTCACTACTCGCTTCTACTTTCTTCTTTTGAGACTTCTTAGAAATGGAAACATTTTTAATATTCTTTGTGACTTCTTTTATGTCTTCATCAACTGAATTTTTGTGTTTAGATTTGGCTTTAGGCTTTTCATCTTCGCTTTTATCAGAATCTACTGCAATCCTACCAAAAAATATGTAGATATAAGACACAGGTAGGTACATATCAACTAAAATGTATGGTAAAATATGACTTCCCAAACAGTTTATACCATTTTTTAATTTCCATTTGACAAAACAACTGTTTGCACTTAAGGTTTTTATAACTGAATGTTTTGGCAGACTCTTGATTAACAAATAAATACTCAGTAACTTTTGAAAATGCCATTTATCTTTTCGTTAAATGTGTTGATTGGAATAACATACTTTCCCTAAAATATAGCATCTCATTTTTCTAATTCAGTAGAGAATAAGATACGAATTTAAGACCAATTAAAAACTTTTAATTTAAGACAAGGTAAACAGGGCTCCATTTGAACCTTAAATATGAAAAGTATGGAATATTAAATTAGTATGCAAAGTGTTAATTTCCAAAAATAGTTTTTGGCAATAGAACATTAGGTTTAGTAAAATGTTAGATAAGCAACTAATGGCTAAAACGAAACTTGTCATATTTTACCAAAAGATAATTTGACCGTTTTTCAAAATAAAAATGTGCTAATTATTAGTTTGCCAAATAAAAGAACTTGCTGTAATAAGTTAGTTGGGAAATGATTTATAAGACGAAAAACATGTCGACGAAACAGCAGACAGCAGTACACCGTCGTTAATACAACATAAATAAATAAAAAACTTGACAATAATATTTATGCTAACCCATATTTCTACCTCTGGAAATGATGCATTTATTTAATTTATTATTTTCCTTGAACATCCACGCACTTAACAGTCCATCAACTTAACCTTTAAAATATAATACACTACTACTACTACAACTAAACCCTACTACTAGTGTTTTCTCACAACTTTTTCTGCATGGAAATTGATTATCGCTTTTCCCTCAGGTGTTTCCTAATTTTCTGGGATAAAGTGTCCTATGTATTAATCCAGGATACAGACCATCTGTGTGGTATATTGACACAAATCTGTTGAGCCATACAAGTCATACCTAATTTTAGTTATTTGTTTATAATTAGTTATGTACCAGCAGTTTCTATTGTAATATACAAATGGAAAATTGGGTTAGACATCAAATTTTTTTTTTATATCATTGTAAATATAATTAAATAAGTAGATACTACCTAGCCAGTTAATAAGTTCGGTTACAAAGGTCTAGTCAATTATTTGACTTCAAATACATCAAAAACAAAAGATTGATTAATGTACATTTACAGGAACCAATAATAATTTCACATAGGCGCCGTCCGCCGTAATTTCCGGAATGGCCAGCTATGATAAAATTAGGCACTACTTTTCTGCAATTTCACTTTTTGGAAACGCTTAAATTTTAAGTCTTTGCTTATTTATTTATTGCAAAACATAAGTAGTATACATAAACCAAACAACTTTATTGTTTGATAGTGAATGATGAAAATGAAAATGATGAAAGTCAAGCCTCTCAACTCAATGAGACTCATTCCAGCTTATTAAGCAAGAGATTTGGTGTGTTTTTGCATTGCTGCAAATTGATGTGATATAGTAAAATCTAGTCTATCTCTTGTTGCTTGGAATCATCATCATCAGTGATCGGGGTTTTGGATGCGACTTGGGGTGAATGACCTCAATCATTATGCTAGTATGGATATGCCGCGGGATTCCGGGCTTTCGTGTGGTTTGATAAAGGACCGTTTTTTCGTCATATTGTTACATATTGGTTATACATTTTAATAAAATCATTTATTTCAAATATTTAGCATATTTTTTTTTATTACTTTTGGTATCTATAAAATTAAAATAACAAACCATTATTTTTTCAATGTTCCCTAATGTTAACCTATTTTGTTTAACATCTAAAACCCATTTATAAGCCGAAAATTATCTTTCTAATTCAACTGATGTTAGCGGGGCGAATTTGTATAAAGAAATTTCATCGGATGCGGATTCGTGTGATATTTGTTCGGCGTATGTTCTGATATCATCTAAATCCGGATTTCGAGCCATGACTACTTCTATTTTAGTATCTATACGTAAGCTATTACTCCAACTTATAACTGTCCGGACTTCATCAAAGATTTCTATGGCATTGATGATTGACGTATCTCGTTCCTGTAGTTTGACTAAGGCGATCCCGATTATGCTAAAATATTTATTTATGTAATCCATTTGGCTTTTTAAATTGGGTTTCCTTAATATTATTGGGTTATTGAAAGGTCGGTTGACAGCAGACTGTTTATTATTTTATAAAGTTTCGTTAGCACAACATGCCAGTAACAACATATAAGGTCTAATTCTATGGAACTTGCTAACTATGTAAACAAACCGCCATTTTGAAATTGTCTCTGAATGATGAATTTACTAGTGATGGGCAATACTCCTTTACTTATACTACTTTACAATATTCGATATGGTTTGACACCATATCGAATATTAAAATACCGAAATTAAAAAACAAGTAGTTACTTATTTCTAATTTGTTTAATCACAATCTGAAGAAAATTCGGTGCTTGAAGATGATATATCACCAGTATTTATTACAAAAGGTGCCGTTATATCATCTGTGAGTGTGATCAGCGTGAGTTAGGTAATGTGTAGGGGCCTTAATATATCGCCAACTTTAGCCACAACACTACCCATCATAGACAATTGTAGATTTTAAAAGAAACAAAAACGTCATCCCATCATGTCCTAATAACCTAACTTATGTTTTTTTTTTAACTTTTAATGAAATATCCAAGATAGAGTTACATATTTGGTGATTTTGTATTTAAAATAACAACCATTTCAATAGTTTATGGTTTCAATGGTGTTTAATGAGGTGGTGTGAAAATTCAAGGAGAAACAGTGACAAAACAAAGTTAAGTCTTTTGTTTACATAGTTAGCAAGTTCCATAGAAATACACTATAGATAACAATAGCAAAAAGGTTGCATTTAAATGTGTTTATTACTTACTCTTGAGCTTATCACAGTAATGGGAGTTCCCGGTGCAATCTGGGGTAATTGACCTTAAACATTATGCTAATAATGAATATGCCCAGGATCCCGGGATTTGTATTGATGTTGGAGGATAATTATTCTATTTTATTTTACATGATATTAATCGAAATTACAGGTCAATGTTTGAAATAAATGCTATTATTATTGAAAAAAATCGCGGGATTACTCACATCCATACTATGATTACGACTCGAAATCCCGCTAATTACCCCGATCATTGATCATCATCATGTCAGCCGAAAGACGTCCACTGCTGGACATAGGCCTCCCCCAAGGCTTTCCACTCAGACCGGTCTTGTGCTTTTCGCATCCACTGCGCTTGGAATACATTTTGTTATAAAAATTTGAAAATTTTGAGTATGAGGATAAGTCACGCTAATTTGGACTCTATGATAACTCTTATAAAAGTTGTGGCTATATTACCAGTATTATCACCATGTGTAAATTGATCAATGATCTTCTAGTCCCAAATGGGAATGCTCAAAGCTCGTACATCAAATTATTACAATAGTGTAGAATATGTTATTTTCCATATTATTCTATATGAATTAAAGTTCTGATGTACAAGTTGATGAAAAACTCACTATAATTTTTTTAAATGTAATAAATCTCATTAAATGAACGAATGAACCGGCTTATGATTCAAATATCCATTCATTTCTAAACTACACAATGACCCTATAGTTTATCTAGAGTTAGAGATTAGTTGTATTTTTATCATATCTACCTATGTATTATGTCAATCGTAGCTGTAATAAGCATAGTACAAGAGCCATAAATTGATAAAATACAAGCATGTAGAATTTATATTTTTACTTTTTTCTCTTATTACTGTATTCTCCAAGCTAAGTTAAAACTGGTAACAAATTAGTTGACATTCAGCTAAGGGATAAACAGTAAACTACTTTATTAGATTTCAAGTATTAATTTAGATGCACAATGTTATATATATACATAATGTTTACCTAAACAGAAAACCATAGAATAATAAGATAATAAGAATTTTACAAGGTATCCCATCTTTTAAAATAGCCACGGCAGACATTAAAATCCAGTTTGACACTGCAAATTCCGATTTTGCACATCGCACTACTAGATCAAGACAGCATCAAATCAAAATCATTGTTAGTTTTGTTTCAAGCTCATAGACGTTGTATTAGAGTTGATTTTAAAATACAGTTGTATTTTGAGTTACTGCTCTTTTGATCTGGCAGTGCGACATATTCAAATATAGAGAGTAATGTTAAACTTATAAACCTACCTTACTGTTCATATTTCAATGCATATTAACCTAAACATTCTCATTACAGTGCTATTTTCATAGCAACTCGCAAAATAGCCGTATCATAATAATTCGGAAGTTAAGTAGCACTAGCTCCAGCTGGAAAGAAAAATTGAAATAACCTAACCTAAATATACTTACTTCTTTCCTGTATTTTGCAAAGGTTTCACGGCCTCAACGTTAGTGGTTTCCACGTCGCTATCGCTAAAAATAGTATAAAAACGTTAACTTATTCAAAAATATCTAACTAAAGCAGGAATATATAACATACGCTAAAGAATTTACCCTTCCTCGGCGGCCTGAGCCTTCTTTCCCTTCTTAGCTTTACCCATTGCGTTGTTTAAACTATTATTAAGTCACAATGCCTTTTATATAGGGTTTTGATCGCCTGTATTTGTTAATTTCTATCATGTGAAACGTAATCGATGCACCAATTTAAAGTATCCGAATTAAACGACTTTGCCGTCGTACTCAGTATTTCAGTCAGAGACACAGACACACGTCCTCCATTCGAGTCAATTTTTGGTTTGACACACAGACACAGATTATAAGGGTATGGTTTGACATAAACCGGCAAAGGCGTTTTTTTCTGCACATTGAAATCGATTTTTTGTAATGTAGGTCAGTAATAAAGCGGCCCAATTACAATTTTGGATTGCAGTCCGACTGCCTGCAGTGCCGTCCGTCAGAACCAGAGGCACAAACTTATCTGAAAATCGAAGTTACATTAGCTTTATCCCTCGTCATTCCAGACTTAATCTTTAGAAAGGGATGGATCTAACGTAACTTCGAACTTCGATTTTCAAAGTAGGGCCTCAGCTGTAAGGCAAGCCATCAAAGTCCTTGAGGTTGGCAACGCATCTGTCTGTAGTTGCAACAAGTTTGTCACCGCGAGATTGCATTTCTTGAGTTTGCAAAATGTCTATGCTATGAGTTTCATAGATAGCCGTGCAATGGAGCTGTATAAAAACTATTATTTGTAAAAAAGTATTTTTGTAAAACTCAATTTGGTTGAAGTATTATTATAGAAAATCGTCGTCTGTAACATGCGTAGTTAACCTTCCTGATTTTTTGTCTTATTTCAAATGGCTTAAAGTAGACTCAAACAACATTATTGACACTTGCTCATTTTGAAATCAGCAATGTGACAGACAGAACAAAAATTGTATTAAAATTTTTAGTCAATTTATTTTTATTGTTATCAGAATGTATAAAGGATTCACACGAATCCTGGCTCTTTACTGCACCGAAAAATTGCAACCGCGCGTATCTCCATTTATCAGAACGAATGTTTTGTGCACTCGTAAGGGGAAACTTGGATGTATAGGTTATGTTTTTAAGAGGACGAAAAAACACGACCGCGGCGGTCCATCAGCTCTATTTGTACCCGTTCCAGTGAAGCCGAATCCTGATGACATGAATATAGGAGAAGAATTTACTGGGAGGTTGAAAAAGCAGGACTTATTGAAGATATTGAACAGATTTTATCAGAAGCCGGAAATTCGCGTTTTGGCTTCAGAAAATGGTTTGGACGACCAGTTATTGCATCAGGCATTTTTGTCATTTAGGAGGCACTGTTTAGAACACGATCTACCGCCAGATCTACATATTACAATAAGTGATATTATACAAGGTTAGTTCCAATATTACAAAATATTGGTTATGAATAATATGTTACTTACTGAATTATCAACAACTTTTTTCCAGTTGTAATTCTTTAGCTCTGACTAGCCCACTCTGGGATTACAGGCGAGAAGGTATGTATGTATGTTACTTAAATAGGTATATCGTCGGTGATACTGCAAAACCGCAAAACTAACAAATTTATGATAGAGCAAAATAAACTTTACTTTCTTATTCAAAAGGTCCATTTTTCTCCTTATTAAAAATTTTACTTACGCAGCTATGCAGTTTCACCGACGATATCCTCGGCATGCCCAAGCATTTTTTTTATTACTTCCGGTTTCTGCCCAATGTCCTCTATAAAGGACAATTTTACATATAAAATTTGATGTCCCGGGCAGAAACTACTAAATCGAATGTGTCCTTTATTAAGAACACTGGGCAGGATGAGGAACTTTCAGGGAGATGGTAATTAAATTTTCTTTTTCAGGCGCCGGTCATGTAGATGACTTGTTTCCCTATTTTCTACGTCATGCTAGATTAGCTTTCCCCCATTTAGACTGTTTAGATGATTTGAAAAAGATATCAGACTTAAGGACCCCAGCTAATTGGTAAGCCCAACTTTGTTTTATCATATTATTTGAGCAGTGGTGTGACTAATATTTTTATATTATTTTATTCTAAAGTATAGAAATTACTACACATTATTATAATTTTTGTAACCTATAACATTTCCGTTTTTTTTATATTTAACCCTACAGATTCTCCATTCTCGCATTGTTAGTATCATTATATGTGATGGTTTATTTACCTAATTCCAGGTACCCTCAGGCTCGAGGTATGAACAGAAAAATTGTCTTCCATGCTGGTCCTACTAACTCCGGCAAAACATACCATGCTATGGAGAGGTTTCTCCAAGCTAAGTCCGGTGTGTACTGTGGCCCTCTCAAGTTGCTAGCCACCGAAATTTACCACAAGTCTAATAAAAGGGTTAGAATTCTAACTTACGTTATATACTGCTTATAAATGATAATGACCAGCTGTCCACTCTGCTGATATATGAGGGTTAAGCATTTTTTATTCTTGTGACTGAAAACCATGTAATAATAAAATTAAAATCATATAATCTTAATATTTTCTAAAAAGGGGTAATATGAATTGAAGGTAGGTTCTCTGCCTTTTGGCAAAAATATGTTTAGCAAAATGTACTGTATCCCAACTGTTTCATTTGCCAACCCGCTTTCTTTTCTGTAACATTTTGCCAAATGATTTTTGGCCAAAAGGCAGGATACCTTGAAGCTGATTGTTAACATTTTTTCTTACCTGTGGTTTTCTCTGCAATTTAACGCTTTCCCTTCCCCTTTTCGGTGCCATCCATCCCCATTGTATGCATGCTTATTTAAAACTTGTACAGTTCATTGCGCCACCTCCTATTTTGTGTGACCACTCTGCAAGGTCTATTTGATGACATGTTACGCCTATCATTCGGGATGCTTATGACTGAAATGTCTAGCCCAGTTCCACTTCAGCTTAAGGCTTGACATCCGCTTTTGATTCTAGAAATCATAATTTCGTTTTCAGACTGTTGACTGTGACCTTATAACAGGAGAAGAAAGACGGCATGCCTCACAAAGCAGCAGTCTCATTGATGCAGAAATTGAACCTACCTCAGAAGGAAGTCTGATTGAAACAGAAATTGAACTAACCCCATCTAGTCATACAGCATGCACTGTTGAAATGACCTCGCTCAATAATACTTGTGAGTTGGTAATAAAAACTATGCATTTATATTTATGGCAATATTCCGATAGTCATTGTAGTAATGTAGTAATTCTTGGTATGTCACTGATCAAAATCATCACACTCGTAATGAAAAGTAGTAGAAACTAATATTTTTTAACCGGGAAGCATCAGGTTAGTTGCCAAGTATAGAGTTCTGATGTATAGCTGCGGAAAGTGAATGTTTGTCACTTTTGAACCTTAACACCATAAAATAGAGTCAAAAAGTTACAAACATATACTTTCCGTGACTGCGAAAGACGTTTGAATGCCCTTCCCGCCCAAGGCTTGCACCTTTATCTTAAACCTACACCTAATTAAATGTTAATATGGTTATGGCTGGACATAGGTTTAAGTTTACAGCAGCAGCAATCCTAAGCAGAAAGATGAATTCTATTTAGAACTCGTTAAATGTTGATTAATTTCGCTTGTTTCAGATGAAGTAGCAATAATAGATGAGATACAAATGATTGGAGACAGAGGACGAGGGTGGGCATGGACCAGGGCAATCTTAGGTATATGAAGCTTTTATGATGATGCAATTTCTTCTTCAAAACCCATGTCGGTACACTCAGCAGCATATAATATTTAATTGATAGGAGTAGATAATCATGAATTTCTCGACATTATCTGGGATTGGACAGTTTTTGAAGTGACAATTATTTTCAATGAGGTAGTATAGTCACTTTATTCAAAGTTTTACTTCTTAGGTACCTGACGGGTTATTTTATTACTTGATATGATAAAATAGGAGTTAAGATTTAGATGGAATAATACATAGATATAAAACAAATGTCGAGAATGATTATAAAATAATGTAAATATATTGGCATGATTTTTTATAACTACCATACCACCATACTAAAAAATGGGAGTTTTTTGTAACTGGGACTTTGAATCTACATCAAGGGAATAAAGTTTAATTGCGATTGTTCGAAAATGCCATTTTCAGTTTATGAATGAGGAAAATAAACCTTATGCTATTGCAACAGAGTTCAAAGTAAATTGCCTTGATTATGTACATCCTATTGCACACTGGGCCTTACGAGGTTAAAATACTCGAAATCGATAAAAAAAGTGTTTCTAAGGCGAAGGCTAGACTTACAATAAATATTGTTATCCATCAATATTTATCTCATATTGTGATATATATTGTTCGTCTAGTCTGCTATATTGATGGATGACAATATATGTCACAAAAATCTAGATTTTTGGATTCCGGTTTGCCAATTTCTGATAAATATTGAGATCCGTCAATATACTGAACTACACGTACAAAAAATATTGAGAAATGTCAGTACGCATCGCGACAGCAATGGAGACTGACGTGCCGCCGCCGACGCCGTCGCCGCCAGCTACAATGGCGAGTACGACTAGGCTTACAAATGAACAAACAATCCTTAAGGAGTTCATTTTAAATTTAGAAGCCTTGCCCGAATTGTGGAATTCGTCAACAAAAATTTATAAGGATGCAATTAAAAGAGGAGAGGCATACAGAAAATAATTTTTATACTCGTCGATTAAAATCTGTGTATTAAGATTTCATAGAGAATACTGCAACGTCACTCTTTTCATCGTTGTTACTTCCGAAACAATCGAAATAACTATTTCGATACGCTCTAGACAACCGAAAAAAATTTGAAAATAGAACTTTGGATTTCCATATATGTGTCCTTGTTTAAGGAGACTCGATCCGATACAAAATTGCCAATCTGTGGCGTTTCGGAACGTAGCAGCGTCGCGGCATCTGTCAAAAATCTACTTTTCAATTATCTTGTGTCAAAGAAGTCGGATAGTAACACTTACGATATTTAGTTTTCTTGTATACTCGTATTAATGACTTAAATTATTAATTTTAATGAACTCGTACAAAAAGTATTGTTCACAATAGTGTCATAATTAAGCTTTTTAATCTCGTACCTTACTTAGGCCACTCAGCAAGCTTCGTGGCCTAAACACGGTACTCGACTAAAAAGCTCTCTATTATAACACGATTGTGAAAAATACTATTTCGTAATCTTCTACGTCATTATTCAGTTTAATTTCAGCCAATAGATTCAAGTGTGTGTATTTTTTTTGTCGCAGCCAGTTTTTAGTCCACTGCTATCTTTTAATTCTTTTTTTTAAACTAAATGCTAAAATAATAGCGAGACAAGCTTTAGTTGTTGTCTCCATATCTACACACACGACTGAACTGCACGAAACGCGTTATAATACTGACGTCAAAAATATTGCACCTGTAGCCTTGGCACTCTGAATCCATGAACAGATTGTGATCCATCAGTATTTGCCAATTGACGGATAACAATATTTATTGTACGTCTAGCCTTCGCCTAACACTAGCCAAGTTGTGACAGTCTTTTGTTTTGCCGCGAAAATGTGTCGCGTCATAACGGTAGTCTACATTCTGACTATGAACTCCCGATAAACGAGTAACTCGGTGTAAAAGTATCGCTATTGTTAGCCCCGGCGGTATTTAACGTCCGAACTACACGGGTCTGTGTAATACCCGCGTTAAAGTACGTACACGGATACCCGTGCAGGCGTGGCTGAACGCATTAGGTACGTCAAATATACAAATTGTGTCACTCACACGCCAAGCAATGTTTGTTATGTTATGCAAATTAAAACTTAATTGATACAAAACGAAGTCTCTTCTAATCTCGGACTTGGGCGAGGGTAGCGTCAGTGGCGCGAATTTCAGTTGTCTGTATTGCCCGTCAGCGATAGTTTGAGGCGGGCACGGGCTGTTGTTAATAAGGGCCACTGTTGCAAAACCACTATTAAATTCCCAACTATATCATAAATTCATAGCCCTTATTTATTATATTTATATCAGATTGTAGAATACTGTTATATTACTTTTTTTGAATTATTATCTTACCAGTGGCTTGTAAGTTTTGTGTTAAACAGTTTTTTTTTAAATTTAGGATTGCAAGCAGATGAAATACATCTATGTGGGGAAGCTGGAGCTATTAATCTTATTGAAGAAATATGTAACACCACTGGAGAAGAGATAGAGGTAAATACGTTAGTTTGTTGTTCTTACAAATAAAAGTACGTTCTTACATTTTTAATCGGAGCATTTTTTACCCGAGTTTTCCTTTTGCATGCGGAAAAAGAAGGTTTCGTTGGATTGTCTTGAATGTGTGAAACTAAGAGTAAATGTAAAAAGTATGTTTTTTAATAATAAAAAAAAGATATTCCACATTAATCAAAATATATATTTCCTGATACGGAAAATTCACATCGCAGGTCCGCACATACAAGAGGCTTACAGAGCTCAAAGTGGAAGACAGCTGCCTCGGCTCCCTAGACAACGTCATGCCCGGAGACTGTATAGTGTGTTTCAATAAGAACGACATTTACAGTGTAAGTCGAGCCATTGAACAGAGGTCAGTCCTTGTCGAGGCAGGTATCCAATAGAGCGCTATGTAGTCGAAATGCGTCTGTATTTTGATGTGTGATTTACAAAGTTGTTAAGTATTATTTTGTTTGAGCAATCAGAATATAAATGTATAAATTGAAGATATTATAAATATTACAATGAAGGTCCACATGTCGTTAAAGAAGCTTTAAAACACCGGAATTTTAAATAGTAAAAACCGCTTTAAAATCGGCAAACCAGTTTTGACTGGAGTTACAAGTGTACAATCTGCGCTAGTTAATAAGTAATCAAACTTTTACTAGATATCACCACCTCCGGGGCTCTCAGCATTGAAATATACTCAGTCACTATATCGAAATCACATTTAATTTTGACATGGCTTAACCTTACCAGCTATCAATAAAACAACTCGACTTTTTCTAAAGTTTCTGTAAGTCCACATCAAATACACCTGTAATTTAAAAGTTTAACCGTATTACCGTAACGTATTGCTGCTGTTTTTTAGTTTTATCGTTTAATTTCAGGGGTCATGAAGTGGCAGTAATATACGGGAGTCTGCCTCCTGGCACTAAATTGGCCCAGGCCAACAAGTTCAATGACCCTGACAGCTCATGTAAGGTCATGGTGGCCACTGATGCCATAGGACTTGGTATCAACTTGTAAGTAGTCAATTAACTTATGAGATTTAGCATTGGAATATATTGCATTATGCTGAAAAAGTTTCATGTTTCCAGGAGTATACGAAGAATAATATTTTATTCTTTAATAAAGCCGGTAATCAATATAGATGGCGATAAGGAAATGGATGTTATTAGTATATCCCAAGCTTTGCAAATTGCAGGTGAGAAGAGTTTATAAATATTACAGAGGAAGACCCTTACTTTCCCGTAAGATCCAAATACTCAAATAGGGGTTTTATTTTGGACACACGTGTCACGTCAACCTTTGAAAAAACACGCCAAGTTGGCCCACTCGCATAATGGTACCTTTAGTACGATTCTCTGTTACAAGTCGTCGATTATATCTCTGTTGTGTTAAGTACTAAAGTCTAATTCTATGGAACTTGCTAACTATGTAAAAAAACCGCCATATTGAAATTGTCTCTGAATGATGAATTTATTAGTGATGGGCAATACTCCTTTACTTATGTCAAACCATATCGAATAATAAAATACCGAAAGTAAAAAACAAGTAGTTACTTATTTCTAATTTGTTTAATCACGATCTGAAGAAAAATCGGTACTTGAAGATGATATATCACCAGTATTTATTACAAAAGGTGCCGTTATATCATCTGTGAGTGTGATCAGCGTGAGTTAGGTAATGTGTAGGGGCCTTAATATATCGCCAACTTTAGCCACAACACTAACCATCATAGACAATGTAGAATTTAAAAGAAACAAAAACGTCATTCCATCAGGTCCTAATAACCTAACTTATGAAACCATTTAAACTTTTAATGGAATATCCAAGATCGAGTTATATATTTGGTGATTTTGTATTTTACAGTAACAACCGTTTCAATTGTTTATGGTTTCAATGGTGTTTGATGAGGTGGTGTGATAATTCAAGGAGAAACAGTGACAAAACAAAGTTAAGTCTTTTGTTTACATAGTTAGCAAGTTCCATAGAAATACACTATAGATAGCTTTGGGTCGATAAGTAGCTTCTTATGCCCGAAGGGTACATAACCCAGAAAAAGGAGTCCCGCACGAATTTGTACACAATGTGTACTACACATGTACTTACCAGTGAAGATATTTGACTTAAATATATTTGGATTGGGCTTTAACCTCTTACTTATAAACGTGGAATAAGCTTGGAATAGTTTATGCAATGGGTTGTCCCTATCTGAAATTGTGACATTTGCATCTGACAGAAAGTGACAAAGTATGGCATAAACTATTCCAAGCTTATAAGTAAGGGGTTAGAGTTTTAGTATGTGTCAAACTATATTTTTCTCAAAAGGACGCGCTGGCCGCTACGGTAGCGCGTGGGAGACCGGCTACGTGACGACCTACAAACCGGAAGATCTGCCCACGCTCAAGGACCTGATGAGTAAACCACCGGACCCCGTCAGCCAGGCGGGCCTGCACCCCACGTCGGAGCAAATGGAGCTGTATGCGTACCACCTGCCCCACGCTAGCCTTAGCAGCCTTATGGTGAGTTGCAACTTGATTTTCACTGTTTTTTTATGGATTTAATCTCAAATAAATGTTAAAACGCGTCGGGCGATGATTCAATATAAAATATTAGTGGGCAATCTCAGACAAAATTGACCTAGTCCCAAACTAAGCTCTAGGTTTGTACTATTTAGTTAAGCCAATGGTGATAGTGTTAGAAAAAAACATGCATACCCGCAAAGACACTTGGTGGGTAAGACATCGTTCGCGTAGAGTTTATTTATTGATAATCACGTAGGAAATATTTATATCTTTAGTAGAAATTCTCATCAATCGTTTGACAAATATCCACATACATGAACTGTCGGGTTTATATAATATTAGTTAATAGTATAATTTCGACATTAAAAAAAGTCTTACCTCCATAAATACTTGACGACGCGATAGCCAAGTTGGTAGGCAATCTGCCCACGAAGCTATCGGTCCCGGGTTTAATTCCCGGTATGGGCAAATATTTGTGTGGTGAGCACGAGTATTTATTTCTGAGTCTTGTATGTATTCTATGTATTTAAGTGTTTCGATAATTGCAAGGGTAATAGTCGTAAAAGCTACACGGAGACAAGTGGGTGTTAACCCGACTCCGACGCTTATCTAGATATAACAAAAGCTGTCGTCCATATGAACGCTAGAACATAAACATAAAAAGCATACCTATACACAAACATATAAATTTGGGTTTCGTGTGGTTGCCGGCTTAGAAAAGTGCCACTCCATGTCTTCCCGTGGATGTCGTAAGTGGCGACTAAGGGAATAAAGGCTTGTAGTACTGTTAGGCGATGGGCTTGCAACCTGCTGTCACTAATACGCTGGTAAACATCTTAGCCTAATTGTGCAAATTGTGGTTACAGAGTTGTCAACAAGTTTTTAAAGTTGTAGGTAATTCTGTAGCTCTGCCTACCCCACTCCGGGATTACAGGCGTGAAGGTATGTAGTAATCTTAATGATTACTAAGCAACCCAAATTTCTGCACGGTCAAATGTTCAGTTGATTCCGCAAGTTATTATTATTACCACTTGCCGTTTTAGGTTAAATCAAAATTTTAAATGACCGGCTTACCACAAAGCCTTACCGGCTTAAAGGTTTATCTGGTCCTATACCTACGCGTAAAGCATGAGATATACAGATGTAAACCACATCGTGTTTTGTCGGAAAAACTGGCAATTTATCTTGCTTTCTCAGTTAGTTTCAGTACCCGTCGCTAAGGTAATCTGAAAGAGCAAGATAAATATAATTTCCAAAAATACAATGTCGTGGGATTTTGATTACTCACAACGTCACATCTGTGCAGTCAGCATCAAAAGTAGCTAAGCAGATTAACATGCTCAAAATGGTCTACATAGAAACGACGTTATCTCTTGACAATAGAGTCGAGTGCAGATCATTTTGACCTCTTCGCTTGCGTAGCTTCTTCTGCTGCTGAATGTACGTCTATAATCGAACTTGCCGATAAGAACATTTTTTTTTAACAACGATATCTTATTGCCAAAATAATATTTTCCTTATCTAGCTACTCAAACAATTTATTTGTATTGGGTCAGAATGTCTAATGCTTTTGCATCACATTAGTTTATTATATCGTTATCTGAGGGCTCCCATGTAATACAGTGATGACCCTCAGATAACCATGTTCCACATGTCAATTTGTTAATAACACAAAAATGTGTAAATGGGTGGATCAACTTTTTGTTGTTGTTATTCTGTCCCGTAAGCGAGGAGACAACTTACAGTGATAGAGTTTCTTAGTAAAAAATATATGATATATTCTTCCAGCACACTCAGGAGAAAGGCTATAAAATAATGGGTGTGTAATTACCAATAAAACAGTTTTTTAGTGGACTTAGAGTGACCCAGGAGACGTCACCATGGCAACGAGCTACAAAGAAAAGTTGATTGACCCAAATATTGATGGTAGTTTTACACGTTAATTCGAGTCTTACTGAAATGTTGATTTAATCTTATCAAATTCATGTATTTAATAACGTTATGTTCACTTGACTTGCTAAAAGTCGCCCCGTTACCTCCAAAAACGTCACAAATCTTACAAATGGGTCAATCAACTTTTCTTTGTAGCTCGTTGCCATGGTGACGTCTCCTGGGTCACTCTTTAAAACTATGATTTCAAAGGATATAAGTCCACTAAAAAACTGTTATATTGGTAATTACACACCCATTCTTTTATGGCCTTTCTTCTGAGTGTGCTGGAAGTATATATTATAACATTTTTTCTAAGAAACTCTATCACTGTTGTCTCCTGGCTTACGGGACAGAATAACAACAACAAAAAGTTGATCCACCCAAATAACAACTTCAACCTCACCAAAAAAAATAACTTTTTGGCTCGCTCTTTCATTAGATGAGACTTCAAATCTAGTTTTGAATACACTTATAAAATGCTTTGGTTCTAATAATGGACGCATGCATGCGCACTTCTGTCGCATATGTGTTAGACAAATTGCATTTTGCAAGCGTTAACAACTGGAGAAACCAAATAAAGTAATACTGTTACACAGTAGTGGAATACCGCATAATGCATCTTGCTTAGCCATACTCTAAGGTTACTAGTAGGGTCCCAAGTAGCACACTGGGTGGGAAATAGCTCGTATATCATATCTATTTAGATACTTAAGTGAAATATATAGCCATGACTAAGTTCTATATAGGTGGAAAGAACCCTTAGGCAACCAATATAGAACCACGGGGAGAAAAATTGCAGCTTATTTTTGGTTCTATATTGAATCCATAAGAGATCTCACGATTACCTTAAGTGGCAATTAGAACTATGGGTGAAAGTTATGCGCAGTGAACGACGATTATTGAACGAATGAATAATAATATTTCAGTTCGGTCAATGAGTGATAAATGGGACGCCAAAGTTCCTTTGAGTGACGTGGCAACAATTAAGTCGGTAAGTTTTTTAAAGTGAATGTGATCTGCCATTTTAATTTTGGATTTATACATCTGTTTGGTCAATGATTAAAATTCACGTTCGGGCATTGAAATAAGCACGAAATTCTTGCGAATGCTTTTTTACCGTGAAACTATAGTATGGTTTCTTTGTAAATTTCGATGCGCCTTTGATTAGATCAGGAATATTTAAAAAGAGAGTGTTAAATCATATAAGGAATTGATACTGATAAGAACTAAAACTGTAAAAACCTGACCTAATGATTGTAGGTTACGTAGAATGTTAAAGTAACATCGTCACAACTATCAAAAGTCTATGATTATGCGTCAGTGTGATAAAATTCTGTTTAAAATAAATCATTTTCAAGGACTCCAATTTGTAAACATGGCGAAACAAAAAAGATCTTACAGTGTTTATTTTCACTTATTTGTTTTCTATTTGAAACTATCAGGTCTGAAAATCACTTATTTGTATCTTGCGAGTGGCACAGCAGTGAATGCTATGCCCTAGAGCTTTTGTGCTGTGACACTAGCGGCTTGCGTTAAAGCCTAAAACGGCACAGAGTTCGTGCTTCCTATAAATGCTATGGGAAACAGCCGGCCGTGGACGGAGTTCCGTTTTTGGTGTAATTAAAAACACCGGCCACAGCCGTAATGCCATATCACGAGGGTCTTAGTTTACGTCTCTCGACGTACTGTCCGTGAACGTGTTAACATTGTTTGACAACACTTATAGCTTTAAACACAACTCAAAATTGTATATGACTTCATCTTGTCACTTGTAGTTGCTTAGGAACGTTTTTTGTTTCCACTTTATTACATGGTTGGGTAAAGTCGATTTTGCTACTTAAAGTTGCATGCAGGTTTTAATTTTCACTGAATAAGAAGCAATAGTGCTATATAAGGCCCTAAAGTTACTTATAAGCAACTTTTACATATAAGTGGGAGCATACCCTTATTTGGATCTTTTAATTCCAAATGACTAGTATAATAGAGTAGTATATCACCAATAGTGGCTAAAGAGATAATTTTACGACCCTTCTAGGCCTTAAAGTTGCAATCACTTTAGTTTCCAAAAGGGCCGTAAACTCTATTATACTAGTCATTTGGAATTAAAAGTTCCAAATAAGGGTATGTTCCCACTTATATATAAAAGTGGCTTATAAGTTACTTTAGGGCCTTATATATCACTATTGCTTCTTATTCAGTGACAATTACAACCTGCATGCAACTTTAAGTAGCAAAATCGACTTTACCCAACTATAAGTAATAAAGTAGAAACAAAAAACGTTCCTAAGCAACTATAAGTGACAGGATGAACTCGTATACAAGTTTGAGTTGTGTTTAAAGCTATAAGTGTAGTCAAACACTGTTAAACCACTCATTTAGAACATAAAGCTATAAGATAAGCTGCAAAATTCACTAATGTGCTGCTTGGGGTACTATCTGTTCTCAATGTTCAAACCATGTAAACATATTTCAACGGTCATACTCCTAGGCTTAGACTACATTGTTCGTCAGTCAGTCAGTAACGGAACCGTTGTGTAAGTATAGTTTGTAGTTTTTTTTTTATTGATGATTGACTTAATAAACTACCCGTGTGGTTGCCGGGTTAGAATAGTGCCACTCCATGTCTTCCCGTGGATGTCGTAAGAGGCGACTAAGGGAATAAAGGCTTGTAGACCTTGTAGTACTGTTAGGCGATGGGCTTGCAACCTGTCACTAATACGCTGGTAAACATCTTAGCCTAATTGTGCAAAATGTGGTTACAGAATTATCAACAAGTTTTTAGAGTTGTTGGTAATTCTGTAGCTCTGCCTACCCCACTCTGGGAATGAAGGCGTGAAGGTATGTATGTATGTATGACTTAATTTTCAGGACATCTTCGTGCACCTCTGCACCGTAGACGACTCCCTGTACTTCATGTGCAACACGGAGGCGTTCAAGTTCCTCGCGGAGATGATCCAGCACGTGCCGCTGCCGCTGCGCGCGCGCTACGTGTTCTGCTGCGCGCCGATCAACAACAAGCTGCCGTTCGTGTGCGCAACCTTCCTTAAGGTTCGTATGTTGTTTTTCTCAAAAATTACCGGAAAAGTTGACATTACTAACTCTACTGAGACGCGAAGTACATAGTTTACAGACAGTTCCCAAATAAATAAAAAATACATTGCGTGCTCGCTACACAAGCCCGCAATGCTGCATACAAATTTCATTGTTATCTAGTTTGTAACTTTAAAAAAAGTGAAAACAACCATAATAAAATGAGGGCACAAGTCTTATACGGACTCGCAAGCTCGTCCGTTTAAACCAATACTCTGCCCGCAATTGACTGCTTCACTGCCTAGGCAATAATGTACTATTTGTGTGTATACGTCGTTTTAACAGCAGCGGACCTATTATGGTAAAACCACGTCACTTTCGGATAAATATGTTAGTGGGAGAGTGATGGAAGCTTTATCCACCACGATAAAGGCGACCATAATGGAATGGTTCTCCTATGGAGTCCCTAATCGTCATTTGTTCAAATGCATAGTCCGAATTTCCGAATTTGCGATTATCCTAAAGCCAATTCTGTGTGTGTTTTTAACACTTTTCAGTATTACTATACAACCGTAACCTAACCTTACAAAAAATGAAAAAGTTTTCTGACTGCTGTGCGTTAGGACAATTCGGGGCAGCCTTGTGAAACGACATTTAATAAAATAGGTAGTAACAATAACACTAATGAATGACATTCTACGGGCGTTCGTAAAATGTCCTTTCGTTCCATTTGAAACAAGTTCTTTCTCAAAAAATCCCATTTGAAAAACGCCCTTTCGCAAAAGTCCCATTATATATAAATAGTATCTATCTTAATTTAATTTTCATAAGTCTCTCTTTAAGAATATCATTTATCTTTTTTTAACAGATGGTCCGCCAATACAGTCGCACTGAGCCAATAACTAAGAACTGGATGTCGAACACCGTGGACTGGCCACTGCCGGCGCCCAAGACTATCATGGACCTGGTGCACCTGGAGTCGGTGTTCGACGTCCTCGAACTATACCTGTGGTTAAGGTACAATACAAATTCAGATTCGAATCATTTATTCAGTAAATTGGCCAAATCAGGGCTCTGCAACGTCGGTGAATATGGAGTGAGAAAAACGCAGCAAGAACTAGCTTAGTGGAGAGGTACTTTTTTAAATATCATTAATACTCGTACAGACTCCTGACAGAGCGCTCTAATTTATTGATCCAGGAAGCGGGGTATGAGTTAAACTATTCAAATACAAAAGACGTCACTCACGCACCAATAACAGCTTAAAACCAATGCTACCTCATAGACACGCAGGTCTAATTTGCGACAGAAAAATTAACTAGGCTGGCATTTATATGCTATGTTTTCTTACAGTTACAGATTCCCTGACATGTTCCCGGACGTGAAATTGGTACGAGAAATGGAAACTGAACTGGACGCTATCATACAGCAGGGAATATTCCAGATAACTAGGTTTGTAAAAAATATTTTTAGACAACTAATTCAATGAAATGTGAAAGTACTCGTAACTACCCCTGAAAGGGCACACGAGATTTACAGTTTATTTTATTTACAGGCTGCTAAGAAATTCAGAGCAAGTGTTGCATGAGAACACAGATCATCCTGAAACAGCCTCACGACACAGAAAGGGCTCAAAAGTATCACACTATGCAAGAAGCGAAGAACATAAAGGAAAACTTTCTGAAATATTAGTGTCTAAGGTAAGGTTTAGTAAAATGTACAAAAGTAGACTAGAGTGAGTGAGACGACTTTACAAAATAAAAAAATGGAATGTTGCTTCCTGATTAATATCAGCGGCTGGATTCTACTATCATTTTATCAACACCATCATGATACTTGGGAATCCACCACTCTACGTTTTACACCTTTTTGCCACCTTATCTTTGTGGAAGCAGCTGTCAGCGTCTGTATTTCCGAACCAATACGACTAAGGGCCTTAAAAAAACGAGAATACTCTTTTCTCAAAGACCGGCAGTACGCTTGCGATTCCTCTGGTGTTGCGGGATTTTATGGGTCGCGATGATCACTTACCATCAGGTGGCTCGCTTGCTCATCTGCCTTCTTTTTCACATAAAAAAATGAAATTATTATCATCTTCGTTAGGGTAGTTTTCAATATCATGCTTGCCAACGTGGAGCCTGCTGTATTTTTATTTAATGATGCAATAATAAAAAACTGACTGTCTGTTTGTTACGGTTTCACGGCTAAACCGCTGAACCGATTTCGAGGGAATTTGATATTAAGATAAGAGTACCAAGTCACTTTTTTTTTGTCGATTAGAAATTTTAATATCTTTGTATGCACGACTACTAAAAACTGTAAAATTATCTTTACAGGGATTAATAACACCACAGATGCTCAAGAAATTACAACAAGAATTGACGTCAGACAGCAAAGCAGAGAAGAGTAAAGTGAAGCCGAGCAGGAATAGAAGGAAATGAGTGTAAATCAGTTGTACATATTAGTTTGTTAATGAAAAGTTGAATGAATGTGTAATAAAGTGTTCAAGTGATGTTCATTATTTTTAAACAGTTTTTTCTAATTGTAACCCAACCTATGGTAGTATAATCATCTTTATTGCATTGGCCGAAAGACGCCAACTGCTGGAAATAGAGGATATTTCCCAAAGACACCTCCATGATCGGAAAAGTGCAAGGATTCAATTACGACCTTCACCTGGTCGTCTACTTTGGTACGTACGAGCATACCTGCCCACTACCGGCGCTTCTTTCGGTACGTGATCACCATTTGAGAAGTCTTTGGCCCCGTTGGCCATTCGTTTTACGAGCAATGTATGATTTTAGTATTGTAATGGCTATAATTTTTTTGCCACATATAATTTCTGCAGATTGACCCCCTCTTACAAAAAAGGTACATACGTTTTTTTTATAACAACCCTAGCGACCCGCACTCGATTCGCTTCGGCTTATGTGTAAAAATCAGAATTTATTATGCATAAAAACCTCCCGTGAAAATATGCCGTGAAATTTTCTGATTGTGAAAACCGCATTAAAATCATTTCGTCGGTAAAACTTCAAAACCGCGTAAGTAATATTTTAAATAAGGAGCAAAAGGCACCTTTTTAATGAGATTGTAAGGTTTATTTTGCTCTATCATAAATTTGTTACTTGCGCGGTTTTGCAGTTTCACCGACGATTTGCGTAGTTTGAAAGAGCTAAGCGTACACAACCTGCCTCAAACTAAACTGCCCATTAAAGACAGAAGTGAGAAAATGTAGAAAGAGATAAATATAGATAGAAGAGATAAGAATCTCATGTGCACGATAAAGACAGTTTCTCTCTGTTTATCTTCATTGGTCACTCAGCTGTGTGGGCGATTGTACATACAAAAGTTAGAGATTATTCTCGCTTGGTGGTGTAACACTTATTAATTTTTATTTTGCATCACGTTGTAAAGGTCAAGACCTTATATGTTTATAACATGTTTATATTTGCTTAAAGTTGTGTGACAGATAAAAAAAAATGTAATAATATTTGTGAGCCAAGCCCACTTCCATACGTTGCCTGCTAATAAGATGCAATGATAGATCTATAAATAAAACGAAGATTACATTTAAATACAAAAAAAAACTTTTATGAATATTTTAGAAAGTAAATGTTTGCTTCTAATTGTTCCATGAACGACAGACCCCTTAAAAGCAATCTCAAAACTAGTTTAAAACTATATAATAGGAAATATATGGTGGGGTTAGTGCGTCTACAGCACACACATAAGACGCATCGCTTTAGATAAGATAAAGATAAAGACATTTATTCAGTAAGTAGGCCGCACGGGCACTTTTACACGTCAATAATCTACCAGCGCTTCACAAGAGGAGACCACTGCTGAGAAGAAACGCCGCAAGAAACTCGGCAGTCAATCATTTTTTAAATATATTTAACGTTACAATGGTATACTTAGTCTAGCATTATATAAATCTATAAATATTAAATTAAAAAATATATGAAATAACCTGCGTAGTTTCAGCAGACTTCATGACACCCTATGCTTCATTCGATTATGCTAACTGAATCCATCTAAAGCCATGGTTGTATTCACATGCTCATCAGGTAATTTAATAATTTGCAGGACTATATCTACCGTTTATTATCCGATACTTTATTACGCGTTCCTGCTTGTTGTTTACATCGACTTTGATAGCATATTCTTATATTCTATGATAAAAATAATGTATCATCGAAGACCGTGATTGGTATCGTCATCCCATTAAGATAAAATGAGAGATGATCGTAAATAACGCTATATAAGTAGTATAAAAATATGATGTAACGTGAAATTCGCGCATGATCGTGACCTCTCCCAAATTAGCTTTACATGTGGTAATGATATTTTTATAATAAACAATTAAGATCACTTGAGTGGCGTCAGTAGTTGAGAAAGGACGTATTTTACATATTAATGTAAATTAATTAACTGATAAACATAGCAATTAGTTTATTTCAGTCTAACGACAGCAGTATTATTGTACATGATAATGGGAGATCATAAACATTTTATTTATTTATTTATACTTGTCGCTCCAGTAATATATGGTAAGTTTTTTGTGTTAATAGACGCTTTGCTCCTGTTTGTACTGTTATTACTTTAACACTATTCCGTTAAGAAATTTTAGATACAAAGAATAACGTCGTAACCGTCATTAACAAGTTTGGAGGTGGTTTTCTGCTTATTATATTAGGTGCATAAATCAATATTTTATAACGACTCTTAGCCTTCATATTTAAATGGCACAGCACAAGTCTACCTTTTCATAGTACACTGTTCCCACTCGGGTATCAAGTCCTTACCTAGGTATTTATTCAATGCAGTGCTCTTTTAATAGTTTGCTACCAAAGCTTCATTCGAGATGTAATGTTAAATGTTTTGATGTTTCTCTCATGAGACTTGGTCTCGTTAAGCAAGATATAAATAATTACTATCATCTGACCCGCTCGCTCGTTTCAGAGCCGATAAGTCTTTATTAACCCTACCGATGTTCATTCAACTTGACTAAACCACCACCAGAACATGCTTTCAAATAATAAAAACGCATTGAATCGGTTTACCCATTGAAAAATAGACGGACGGACAAGGCGGGGCGAGGAAAATAAGTCGTTCAATACCAACAGCAACTCAAGGCTCACTGGCTAAGGTTGATATTATAGTTAATTTAAATTACTGTCACTTTAATACGTTACTGCGATAAGGTACTTAAATGTACAGCTACTTCTGGGTTCGACTGTTAGTGTCACTATTGGTCTATTATGTCTTCCTTTAGCTTGAAGATTCAAGAGAGTACCTTCTATTTGAATTGTTGCGTTATATGACATGAGTAGTTTCATTGGCTCAGGAATCCATTCTGTTGGCTGTACTAGTTCTATTTCAGTCACATTTTGATTTGTGTCACATTCATGATCATAACTCATAAATATATACTACATCCAAAGGTTACAGAACAGTAAAGACGGAAAGAAGTGTCATAATATTTGCGAAAAAGGCGGAAATGGTGGACATAGTTTGCGAAAACGACGTTCCTCTAGCCCGCTGCGGATTCACACATCCGAATGGAACTAAGATACTGTAAGTGTTTAATTTTAATTGTAAAGTTTTCATCAGTTTTCAAAACAGGCGTAATTCCTACTAGTTATTCTGGATATCTTATTAGTTACGTACTTAGCTTTACTATAAAGCTTAGCTAACCCACTTGGATTATTCATGTTCGTATAATGGATACCTAGTTACATCATCATAAAATGTTGGAAATTAACAGTTTTTTATTAAATCCTTTGGAAGGACTAGTAATATCATGATATATTTTGCGATTTTTTTAATTAAGAATATTAACTCCCTAATTATTTCTATTTGGCAGCAACGAACTTACAGTACCCCCAGTTCCTTAATAGCGTTCAGCTGGCTATCTTTACTTTTCATCCGTCCTGCGCCTTTCTAGGCAGTAAAATCCAAATCATATTTGACCTATTATCGTATTGTCAACGTTTTGATAGCTCTTATTCCCTGGCAGTAATGGCGGCCGAGTTAAACACAATACCATAACAGGTGAAATACGAATACCGACCCTGTTGGGAAAGTACCTACGGATTTCCCTATATCATCATTAGCGGACTGAAAATTGCATTTCTACCCCTAGGGCGGAAAGTGATAAGAAATTCGTCAAATACTCAGCCATTTTTACCCGACTGCCTAAGGAGGAGGGTTATGTTTTTATCAGGCTATATACCTACATATGTATGTTTGTTCCTTTGTGGCGCTTTATCTATCTAAGACAAATATATTATGTCAATATATTTGTCTTAATCTTGTGAGTGTCACTAAGGATATGACAGTAATAAAAATTCAATATGACGAAAAACAGACGACATATTGTAAAAATGTCGTCTTTCTTATGAATTATTTTTTCATTTTATTGGATCATGTAGGATTTATAGCGATTTAAAGTTGGTTTGCAACAGTCGGGTTTTTAAAGCTTGCTTTTTGCTATTGAATCTTTCTGGTCCAAGGAAGAATGTTGTAGGTACTGCCATTACGAAATAACTTGGACTTTTAAAATAAACTCGTTTTTAAATTGTGTCAAAATGCTCATAGTTTTTGTACAACAATACATTAAGACAACGTTTGTGACAATAAAATACAACATTTTTGTTTACTCGGGTGAAATTAATAATTTTACCCTCAAAACTATATGCGCAATAGCTGGCGCTGTTCGTGCAGCACAAAATATTTCGACATCCAATTGATCACTTTCATCCCTAGGGTAACAATCTACTATTAATTTGTCAGTTTCACCAACGTCGTACCCGGTACGCCATCGTGCAAGTACACCACCGAAGCGGTTGGCCCAGACCTTGGAGCCTGGACCTGTCACTTCTGGCCACAAACTTCACCTCAACAAGAAACAATGAAAACAATAGAAGTCAGAGTAGCGCATAAATTTGCCGCACACGAAAGAGATGTTAAAATCAGAGAAGGACAGGAAGTAAGTTTGCTGTGTGCCAGTACTGAGATGATGGTACCGCTGAACTATTGTAACTTCATTACGCCACGAAATGAGAGGGTCGATATGGATGATGCGATTACTAGTAAATAGTAAGTTATATTTTCAATTAACCTTCTGTACAATCTGAAATAAAGTTCCCACCTTTGTGGCACATTATGACTGGTAGATCTTGACCTATACAATAGTTTTCCATGCAGTGTATCGTCGGTTAAATTAGCAAACCGTCAAACGGGGGAAAATGAGACGATTTTCAAATTCCCGGGCAAAAAAAACATAGTTCTAATAGGGTTAGAAATCTTTTTGCTGGTCTCAGCTTACAGTCTGTACTTATATTTTCTGTTTTGTACATAATATTAACAAATATATGAATAATTTTTTTTATATATTTTTTTTATGGCTGTCCCAAGTTAGACTGTAAGGTGGGGTAATTTAAGACATCAACTTCTTCGTGAGATTTATCGATGTTACACTGTGAATTAGACAATTTAGGACAATAATAACGTTTAAAAAAAATGTACTAGTAAAGGTGTGTTCACAAAGAACAAGTTTTATTTAAAAACAATAACAACATTTTAAAAAAAACATCATTTTAACCTTTAAACTTAATTTTACAATGGAGATCTACGTTTGATCAGTCTTTAATTACGTTTTTGCTTAGGAAATCACAATCTTAATCTAATAATTAAAAAATATATAAAAAATCAACATAATTACATATTCTAATAACAATTTACGAACAAGAATAATCAACTAAGAAATCACAATCTTAACCTATAAATCAACAATGCTAGGCATAGAATTACAAAAAAATATTTCAAAAATAATCAACAATACGAGGCATAGAATTACAGAAAAATATTTCAAAAATAATAACCAATTTACGAACACGATCCTTTATAAATTTCGGGAAGGTTTACGTAAGACATTTGTCTCAATTTTCCCCAATATGAACGCACCTTTACTTTTCTGTGTTTTTTTTCGCGATGGTTGGCATTACTGGAGTAATGTCAATTTCAAACGATCGGCGATAACAATGAGGTTAGACTACTAGGACTTTTATTGTGAAATATTTAATACGGAAGTCGCGGCAGACACTGTTTTACAGACCAAAAAAATCATCAGTTTGGAAGCACGTGCAAGATCGCATTTTTAGAGAATTTGTGATAGAAATAACAACTTTTTGCCTTATCTGTGTGAACGTGTTGATGTTGCCGTTGAGTTGACAGCAAACTGACGTGAATATCTCTAACGATGTTGCCATGACAAGTGATCAAAGGTTACCCTACATTTTGTCCTATTTAACACACCAGTCTTATTTTCCCCCGTTTGACGGAACCTCGTAAGTCCATTTTTTGCGAAAATCGTTTTTTTATTGAATCGTGTAGCCAATCACCAAACGCATCGATCTATATATTACATTCAAACGTCAAATAAACCGTTATTTAAAAAATCTACAAATAGAAAACCTCGTAAATTTAAGGCCCTGCGCGCACTAGGCAGCCTGGCTGCGCAGCCAGGCTGCGGGCAGCCATTAAAACATATGAACAGGCGCGTCGTATTGGCTGCCGCAGCCAGGAATTCGTGGCTGCCTAGTGCGCGGGCTCCCATACAACGTCATATGCTTTACTGGCTGCCCGCAGCCTGGCTGCGCAGCCAGGCTGCCTAGTGCGCGCGGCCTAAGCCGCCATGTGCCGTAATTTTGTTTTTTGTGTCTCCTGTAAACTTGAGTCAAATGGACTTACGAGGGTTGCGAATTTAACCGACGGTATGCATGTCAAATTATATGAACGCTTTTTGTCACGTAGAACTGCCGTTACTACGCTGTGCTGGATTTATGATAATATTTTACGTTAGATAGGTTCTATTGGGTACGCGAATCATTTGCTTAACAAAACAGGTCTTTTGATTGAATCTATAAATCTATAAAAATTTACGTCTAATCCTTCAAATGGTTTGCAAAAATGTCACATGTGAATTTACGGTTCTCTTCCTTTTGACACAAATATGTTTGGCAAAATGTTTCATTGCGAACCCGTTTTTTTCGGTAACTGTAAATATTTCAGGATTTTTATAAAATTCGCCTAACCTAACCTAACTATTTATTTATTTGCTACTCGCATTGTAAGATACATACTATTATTACATACATATATTTAAAACTAGTGCAACCGAAGGAGGTCCTACCCGATCTCAGCGCCACATACCGATCCCGATATCCAATTATGAATACTCATAAACCACCTCGGGACCCACTTAAATACACACAAAAAAAACATCAAAATCACTCGAGCCATTATGGAGTTCTAGCGAGACCAACGAACTGCAATTCATTTTTAGGGTTCCGTACCAAAATGGTAAAAAAGGAACCCTTATGGTGTCGATGTCAGTCTGTCTTTCTGTATGTCACAGCAGGTTTTCTCAGCAACTACAAATGCTATCAATTTGCTTGCCCGCATCTGATTTGGGTAAAAAAAAAGAAATTAATTTTATAAATAATTGAAAAGGGATCTAGAATGAGGGGTAGAAAAATTTAAGTGGTTTGATTATAGCAAATGACATGTCATATGAAAGGGCTCAATACGCACACTTCATTTTTTTTAAATTAATAAAAATAATGTACATTTGGATTTGTAGCCAAAAATGTACCAAAAATGACCGTTCCCCACTCTTATCTCCGAAGTTTACTACCAAAAACTGAAAAAATCGTGACGTATAGATAATTACTTATATTTTATGGGAAAAATAAAATGAAGTATTCATTATTTACAGTTTTTGAGAAATAACAAAAAAACTTTGAAAATCTATATTAAAATTTAGGCTATAGTTGAAATGGACCTTATTGCATAGAAAATAAAGTTCATAACAAAACGAGTATTTCCTTTTGCGGTTAACAAGCATATAATCTAAAATACGGAACCCTCGGTGCGCGAGTCTGACTCGCACTTGACCGGTTTTATTTATAAGAAAGAAGAGAAGATTTAAAAACCGAGATCTATTAGAAAGGCCTATTCCACAGAAAAAATGTACCTACATTAAAAAAAACGGTCTGTTCCTACTACTTCCATTGACATTTCCATTGATGGAACTAGTGGGATTAAAAAATCCCACTAGGTCCATTATTTAAAGAGCTCCAGATAATGGAACTAATGGGAATGATTTTTCCAAGTAGTTCCATTTTAGTAAAAAATAAAATAAAACGACGAATATTTTATTTTATTATTACGAATATTTTATATTATTTTATTATTGAATGACAATTTTTCATTAACGGTTTTAGTGGGTCTAAATTATTTTTCAATAAAATGGAACTACTGGAAAAAAAATATTCACACTATTTCCATTATCTGAAGTCCTTTAAATAATGGAACTGTCAATGGAACTAGTGGGAATAAACCAAAAACAGGTGTACCTATTCCAATTCCTGTATTTGCAACACAGTAGGTGCACAACTAGGTAAATATCAAAGTTAATGTACCACATTAAATTCCAGATGATATTGATGATCCTCTCAAAGTCAGCATAGAAGCATATGTTTGTGGTACCCTGGGATTTCTGCTGTTCTTCGCAGCTTTGGTCTACTGGAAGTATAGATACTACTCTACGTTCTACGGAAAGACCTGGGCCGATGGCATCAGCATTAGTAGCTGCGAAACTAACCAACGGATTGATGATACGCCTCTAGTCACCATTGACAATTATTTATTGAATACATGAAGGTTAAACACATTTTTAACACGGTTTTATTTATTTCATTAAATGGAACATCCTCGCCATGCCTCTTTATGCATAATGGCGTCACAAATCTGGGCTTTTCGGGAACTTAGATACTGAGTGGAGTGGATAAGCGAAACAAGTTTGTCAAGGTTGCATTTACAGTATAATTTTAATGGACAACTTTACAGCCATATAGTAGACCGGTGGTGCTGGTGTGTGCTGGTGTATTATGTTTCGTCAAATTTCATTTAGCAATCAACTTTGCGCTGAAGTTTTATTTGGCAAATCAATCCTTGGCATAATTTTACATCGTAATTTTTTTATTTTGCTACATTTTTATATTGCAATATTTTATTACGTCAAATTTTATGTGGTAAATAATTGTGTAGCAAATGATTTGCTAAGGCAAATAACATATTGTCAAATTTTATGTGGTAAATAATTGTGTTGTCTGAAACAAATATACTTAAATTGGATTAAAAACGAAACTGCTCCCAGAGATAGGTAGGTTAGGGTATTTTTTTTATGACCCTAAAAATGAAACTGCTCCCAGAGATAGGTAGGTTAGGGTTATTTTTTTTTATGAACCCAAGAACGAAACTGCTCTCAGATATAGATAGGTTATGGTTAATTTTTATGCCAATCAATACATTTGACGAAAACATAATTGACATCTTAAAAGAATCCCAGGTAATAATTTGTCTAACAATAATTTATCAAATCATTCGTTGGGAAATGATATCAGTGCGAAACGTTGAATTGGGAAATGAAAATTTGACCAAATGAAAATATGGAATACGTAGTTTGGGGAGTCAAGAAATTGCGAAATAATTTTCGGCGAAACAAGGGTAAACCATAAAGACCACGTTGGCTTAGTTGGTATATAGTGACCACGCCTACGCAGCTAGCGGTCCCGGGTTCGATTCCCAGTATGGACAAATATTAAAATTGAGTCTTTTGAATGTCGTCTTTGTGTTTAAGTATTTATTTCTCTATGCATACAAGTAGGTATTTAGAACGTTGTCTAGTACCAATAGTACATCAAGGGCATTAATATCTATACAACCATTGCGTCAAATATAATATGTATTCACGGACCATATTGCCAGCGGCATAAAGGTGTGCAGATATTTTTGACGTCTTCGGAACGTAAGTATATATAATTCTATTTATGCCCTTGACTGTACAAGGCAAGAGCTTAGTTTGGGACTAGGTCAATTTGTGTGAGATTGTCTCCTGATATTTATTTATAACTAAAGCTTGTCCCAGAAAAAAATGTCGCTCATTATTAGACGGGGTTGTATATCAGGATGAAATCTAAAGAGGTTTGAAAACTATGTTTCCCGTTAGGATGCTCTATAATGTATGAATAAAAAATAAAAAGAACGTTGTCAGTACTAGATGTTCAACGATGTCGTCGGTGCAAGAAAAGTTTCACGATTTTTTTTTTGTACAAATATGTTTAATATAAAGACATATCTGCGAAGAAAGTGGCATCGGAGCTGAAAACGTTTACAAGAACCGTTCAAAGGGTTTTAAAACGGTTCAGGGAGACAGGTGGTATACGGCGACGGCCTGGAAGTGGACGTAAACCAGGGTTTGTAAACCAGAATATCGAGAAGAAGATTATAACAGCTTTACAGAAAAAACCTACCCTCTCTGTACGAGACTTGGCCAAGAAGTTTAAAACGTCGAAATGTACCTACAGTGCAACGAGTAAGAAAAATTGTTCTATAAAAACGTTTAAACAAACTAAAGTGCCCAACAGAAATGCAAAACAGTCAAAAGAGTCTAAAACGAGATCTAGAAAGCTTTATTCAAAAATGACTAAGAAAAAATATTGTACAGTTATGGATGACGAAACTTACTGCAAACTTGAATTCAAATGACTTCCAGGATACCACTATTATTCTGGGACCGACAGAAAAGTAGTAAATGAAGAGTATAAGGTTATCAAAATGGATAAATTTGCATAGAAAGTTCTCGTGTGGCAGGCGATCTGTTCATGTGGCAAACGCAGTACACCATATTTTGCTAATGGAACCATAAATGGTGATGTATACCTGAATGAGTGCCTCAAAAAACGATTGTTGCCATTCATTAAGAGGCATACTTCACCTGTCCTGATTTGGCCTGATTTGGCCACGTGTCACTACACGAAGGAAGCAATACAGTGGTACAAAAAAACTCTCAATCCTCCCAACTGCCCGGAGTTACGATCCATTGAAAAATATTGGGCTCGTGTGAAACAGAAGCTTTTAAAACATAGAAGTAATGCCACTTCAGTTCAAGACTTCAACAGAAGTGGAATGAAGCTTCCAAACTGATCGCCGATGACGATGTACAAACTTTGATGGCAGGTGTCAAGGGAAAATTAAGAAGTTTCTGGATGAACTAATTCTAAACTGGTATTTATGGTTAAATAATAATATTTAAAGGAATATCAAATAAAACGGTATTAGAAAATTTGGTGAATTTTAATATCAAATACGGATTTTTTTTAATTTATAAGCGCCATTTTTTACTGGGATTAGCTTTAGCGGCTTCGCCCCGCTGCAAATTTCTCACTTTCCCCGTGGATTTTTCACTGCGGACGGACTGTCGGACGGACGGATGGACATAGCAAAACTATAAGGGTTCCTAGTTTAACTACGGAACCCTAAAAACATCACTTATAAAAGTGTTGTGGCTCGCTTTTCCTAAAAAAATAATTAGATAGTATATTCTGATTGCAAGTTAAAGTCACAACGATAGATTTGCGATCTGTTTCGAATTCTTGCTATCCACTCTTAGATGTCACTTTACACCAAATGCTATGAGAAAGAAAATACACGATTAAGAATACAATAACCCCCGTGGTTAGGTAGGTACCTCTATATCATTTCATTACGTGGGAATTAAATCAAAGTTCAAAGTTAATAAATAACTATAGCAGTAATAAATATTGTCGTCACAGCTATTCTCTCCGGTCACAGCATGCCAGATTAAACACTACTCTGCAGAAATATCCAAACATAATAATCGTCATTCCTTTCAAGTTGGATATACTCGTACCAGTCGTACCTACCTTTTTCTCGAATCGGTTATGTTCTACGGGTCTGCTGCTGCACGTTTAGTTTAAATAACGATTCTTACAAAGTAGCATACTGTCTTATCGACTATCAAACTATTATAATAATAACCTATAGATATGAGGTCACAAAGTACCTACATACAGAGAACGGTTCTGCCTACTCACAGTGAAAGCTATATAGATAATATACATAACATGGCCGGAGCACATTATTTAAGACAAAAAAGAAGAGGAAAAGTTAACTTGGTCATAACATAAGAGCAGACCTTGTCTTACTGCGTTAAAACATAACATACTCGTACCTGATAGCACCCACAGGTAGGTATATTATTAATTTATTATAAATGCACAATCTAAGCTTGTGCAGGTGCAGCCGGCGTGCCGGTGGCAGCGGCTTTCTGATGCGGTCCTTCTTGAGCGTGCCCATGAACGCAGCGTTGTCGGCGGGCGTCTGGAACCGACCATGACCGAACTTGGATTTGGTGTGCACGCGCAGATTTTCTCAGTGATGACTCGCTTCTTAGGTCCCATACAGCAACCCTTAGTCATGATGAAGTCATTGTTGACTTCTCCATAATGAGGGCCAGCCACCCATGGGGTTGATGGATTTTTCAGACAGATCATACTCAGTGCTGGCATTGTTTTTGATAACCTTGCCAATCTTGCCATCCTTGGTGTGGATTCCTTGTCCAATACGGTAAATCTTTTTGTTCAATTCAGTACCATGATAGTATCCCTTCTGACCAGCACGAGCAACAGTGAAGGAAACTCTTGAAGGATGCCATGCTCCAATACAAGCGATCTTCCTCAAACCTAACCCCACAGACCTACTACCGAAGCAAGTAAATTCATGTAATCAGCAGACAAACATGTTACCAACCACGTTCCCTATGAGACAAGCCGTCTGACCATCGGGCAGGTGGTCCAACGTGCCGAGTTTAGGTAGCCGGTCGGACGGAGCTAAACGCGTACCAAATATCGATGTTTTCTTCTTCTGACGACACAGAAGTGACACGTAGTGAACCAGTCTACGAAGCTAGCAGTACCGGGTTCTTATCTCAGTAAAGGCAGATATTTGTGTTATGAGTGCGAGTTTTTGTTTCAAATTCTAAGCCTGTATTTCTTTATATAAATTATTGTATCGTTGTCTAGTACCCATTAGTACAAGCCTAGAGCTTAGTTTGGGACGAGGTCAATTTGTGTGACATTGCCCCCTGATATTTATTGATTTATGACTGGTCAGTAACGAATAATATATTCACTACATATAGTTACACGAATTAATGATAGTATAAATAGGTACGTACACGTAGAATTTGCAAAAAGGATTACGTTTTAAGTAGGTACTTTGAACGCATATTCGGTCAAGTTAATTAAATTGTTTAAATTAAACATGCTTAATCTAATCATAGATACATTCCCGCATATACCTACCCACTTAATTATGTTTATTTGAACTCGTGCTGGCTTTTAAGCTACTTTTAGTGTGGGACATGATTATTGCTAAACTTTATCGCAGACAGACATTAGGCGCGTGTATCTCTACTTAGCCTGATACCCATCAGCGTTGTCAATATACAGTTTAATAAAAGAGGGTAGAACGTCCGGACGCTAATGTCACTCATAAATTAATAATGTGCATCACAAATCTAGTCGTCTCAATCGTCGCTATCACGTTTTTAAGTGAAAACCCCGTCGAAATTAACGGTAAGCATTTGTTTTATGTGATCGAATAAGTGCATGTCTGAGTTTCGTGTATTTTCCAATTATTTCGCAGCTTTTAGAGTGTTTGATGTGAATGGCGCGGTTACAATGCTAGCGCTCGAGAACGAGGCGATCAGCATAGAATGTAAACAAGACACCCCCATGGCTTACTGCGGATTTAAACATCCAAGTGGGAAAAGATTTTCGTAAGTACATTAAGTTTTAGTTTTCGTTGTTAATACCTTTTAATTTGGCCGTAAGTGATAAGATGATTATAAACAATGTTGGGTCTTCAATGTTTATTATCCTTGTGGGACAAAATAATTAGATGTTGATCATAGTAGATTTTGTAACGTTTCATTAAACATACTGTTTGGGAAACCTCTTTATTGAGTTTTTGAAGACTCCGAATCTTTTGTTGGGCAACAAACTGCAATTTGTTTAAAAACTTATGATTATTCATAACATAATTAATTTTCCCGCCCGTCTTAAGCTTAGACCATACAGTAGCTGGACTGGCCTTATAGGTCATTTCCCCTCTGCCGAAAAACTTGCACAATGTGCAAAAAGTTGTACAAAACCAATTTCATAATCGATTAATGGTCATTCACAAAATCGCCTCGCCAGAGAACACACTTATTGGAAAAATGCTCGCATGTGCTATAAGTTCGTGTAAAAAACGATCGCTTAGAAAAAGATGGCACAACATTTCATTTGTTAGTAATTTTATATATTTAATACCTGTAAAATATTATTTTTAAAATATTTTCATAGCACGTCAAATTTAACGATTCAAATCAATCGATTCAAATTCGTACTTGGATGAATGCGTACTCGGGTATTACTAAACCGCGATTAGAATACACTTCGGAAGTAACGTCAGCACGCTGTCATTGCATATAAATGACAATTACAAATGGCGGATATAATATGCAATGACAGCGTGCAAACGTTACTTCCGAAGTGTATTCTAATCGCGGTTTAGTAATAGCGAGACTCGGTTTTAATGCTTTGTAAGAAATAACTTAACAGTCTTTGAAATAAAGTCTATAATTGTTTGCATCAAAATGATGTCGTCAGCATACTCCTTAGCGAGACTCGGTTTAGTGATAAGGGTAGTGTCGATGAAATCAATATTTTTCGACAGTAAGGAATATTTACTAAGGACTTGAAAATTGCCTAGTGAACACTATTTATTTTAAGTGTATATTTTACACGTTTCCAAAAGACCCAGAATTGAACAAATATGGACCGCCTCATGCAGCAGACAAGCAAATTGGGTGCCTACGCGTACTAGTTCCATATGTTCGAAACATTTTGATGCAAGTCAGTATCGAACACTGCAAGAGGCGAAAGTTAATAGATTTTGCTGTTCCTACTTTATGTTTATATGAAAAAGTTAGTATATTTAGTATTTTAGTAAGTATTTACTTATACAAAGAAATACCAATGACCACGATATTTTAAAACTTTCATAACTTTGTCAAATAATATCTAATAAAAATACGGTCAATAAGGTTTCTTCTCATAAAACAATAATAAGAAAAATTGTGCTATAATCTCCATGATTGGTCAAGAGGGCAAACTTTGTAAAAATATATAAAAAACATCGTACTTTTCCGTTATTGTTAATTATAATTAACATGACTTAAACTATTTCATTGACCAATAATATCCTATTACGATGCTCGATAGATACTGATTTTTTTATGACAGAGAAGACGGCACATTAGCACTCGGGCCACCTGATGGTAAGTGGGAACTGAGACAATCTCAAGATTGCAATCCTAAGGGCCGTATTAATAAACTTTTCTTGACTGAGAGATGTCCGTCACAAGATACGTCAGAGTAAACGACAAGCCATAGAAAACTGTTATTTTGACGCATCTTGAGACTGGCATTAAAGTCGAGATAAGTTTATTAATACGGGCCTAAGACTTCAAAGGCGTTGCCAACTCTGAGTTCTACGATGGAATCTCTATGCTCGTAATTTCACCGGTTGTCTTATTCCAACACCGGAACACAACAATGCGAACACTGCTGCTAGGCGGCAGGGCAAAAATTGTATGCTCCTGCAAATGTCAGTTAAAATATCGATATGAGCTATCGACCTAATCCTCGCTCCGGCTGTTATGCCGACCACATTGACATTTACGTATTCTTATACCGCGTTTGTACAAAGTCTTTACATGTGTGATATGTTTGTTTGCGTCAAAATATATTATGTGTTACATTTCTGTCAAAATGTGCGTGTGTAATGATACAGATAGATTTTACATTTGTAAGTAATCTTTTGCATGTGTTATTTCTTCACCCCCCGCAAATCTCGGCAGACATGATTGTACCCGAATACAACGAGCCTTATGAGTTGGCATCTTGAGACCGCTCAAGACTCGTCAAATATATATTAGTATATTGTAGATCGTCAACGCATATAATACTGATATTTGTGACGCATCTTGAGAGGGGCGTGTCAGTCAAAATCATTTTATGGATGTAAATAGGATTACCTATTGAACATTTTATTACCTTGTCGCAATAACCTACCTATTAAAGTAAGAGTGCTTTTAATTGAGTAGGTACATATTATCAATAGTTGCGACAAGGAACGAAAACGTAGGTACATCTACTTAAAAAGTAAACTTAATTAATAAATAGCGCTTAGGCAATCCTTTCTATAGGCGCTTAGGCGGTGGATGCGAAAAGCACAAGACCGGTCTGAGTGGAGAGCCTTGGGGGAGGCTTATGTCCAGCAGTGGACGTCTTTCGGCTGACATGATGATGATGAATCCTTTAATATGTTTCAACGCTTTCAGTTTTTCAGGTAACGAGTTAATAGACGGCCACTGCGCCATCCGTATCAACGCAACACTCCGGGACACTGGAGAATGGAATTGTCACATCGGAAGAGAGTCCATAGGAGTGGAACTAATGCAGAGAATCCAGCTCAGAGTCGTGGATAGAGTGGCAGCCGTGGAGCAAAACATCTCAGCGGTGCATGGGAAGGATGTCACCATAGAGTGCGCGACTACCCAGGGGTTTCTGCCTCTTAGCTACTGCCGCTTCGAGCCCCCAAGTGAAATACCGTTCAGTATCGATTCCACGGTGAATTGGAGTAAGTGAGTAAATTACATGTATTTATACGTTACCACACCACACATGCGTTTTTTAATCCGACACTTTTCGAACTAGTTACCGAAATTTTTGACGTCGTTATGCTCACAGTATCTTCATACCTTGAAATAAAACTTTCTTAGTGTCCCACACTTCATGAAACTTACATCAAAAAATCTTTGTGATTTTGATTGATTAAAAAAAATAAGGTTAGCGCGCTTAGGTAATTACCTACATAATAAATACTAGCGATGCATCCGATACCGATACCGATACCGATATATCGGCGATACTTCGGGTTAGCCGATATATCGGTATCGACGATATTTTTATGACCGATTCAACGATACTTTTTAATTTAAAAATGTAGTGTAAACAGCAGCAGGTATTATTCAAACAGACTTGCGAAATCGCCTTTCTCCGAAAATTTTAAGATTACTTACTTTGTTTTTTAAACAAAAATGTTATCAATGTTAATTTTAATTACTAATTTTTTTAATTATCTAATATTAACCTATGTATCTACTTCTTATATTAATAAAAAGAAATCTGTCTTGTGATTTATTTATTATGCCTTCATTTTTGAATTCACAAAAAGCGTATCGGTATCGGTATCGGTATCGCCGATATTTTTATAAGAGTATCGGTATCGGTATCGTATCGGCGAAAAGGCGTATCGATGCATCCCTAATAAATACATAATTACAGATTAAGTATGACGCTTGCGATTTATCTAGAATCAAGCCCCAAAGGTCACTTTTAATGCATAGATAACGTCACAGGAATAGAAATAAAAATTAAAAACAAAGTTGTGTACATAAAAAAAAAACCTACACTTAAGGAATGAATCGGAGTGCGGCCGTTAACATCTTTCGCTCTTACTTAACCATAATTTTTCAGCCCCATCCTCGGCAGGTACTACTTCCCCCTCAACAAGAGCCTGGACCGAGGCGACTGCGCTGTGACTATACACAAGGTCAAGCAGGAAGACGTGGGGTTATGGACGTGCGGAGTTGGCATGAGCGACGGGAAGGAGTACACTGACGGGATCAAGCTTGTGGTAGAAGGTGAGCTCGTCAACGTGTGAGGAGTTCTTTGTGGCGTCTGGTTACCTATTTAATCCAGTAACTTTGTCGCCTGAAAGTATGGGCAGTATGCATCAAATCCGGTAGTACTGAATTTTTGCAGACTTATTTATGATGTTGGCCTAGTGAATAATCCAAGTTTGTGACCTCGAGCGCCGAACGCAACTTTGTCAAAAATCGAAAAAACCGCGAAAAAATAGTTTTTATTTCAAATTTTGGCGATTATAACCCTATAGGACTAGTTTTTGGAAAAACTATCATTAAAAGTTTTTGAAGAAGACTAATTTTGCTACAATATGATACTAAAATTGTCTCTGTGGACCCAATAGTTTCCGAGATTAAGTCTTGCAAAGTTTTTTTTTTTTTTCGAACTTCGCAATTTTTTACTATATTTTAGATGTCCTCGAATTTTCATTTCATTGAAAGGCATTACTCGCCACATGAGCAAATTTTTTTTTGATAATCACAATCGTCTAACCTAGGGCACATGGTCCACGCCGGCAAGAAAGCTATTAGCTATCGTCTATTTTCTCGCTTAAGAAACGAACAAAAGATATAGATCCCGTGTCAATAAAAGAGAAACATATATTAATCGTCCATCGCTGGTTCTACTCTATTCCCGCTCATCGCCGGAGTTGGAAAGTGCCTAACCTACGTAATTAATGTTTAACATATCCTGAAAAAATACATGGTTTCAGCAAAAAATAGCTTTGGATAAAATGAAATTCGATGATGATGGGTTACCGTGGCATCTATAATCTCAGTTATCCCGTATATTCATTTACAGTAAACCAGAGTATTAATAGTAGGTACTCGACGAATGTCTATAGTTTTCACTATCTCTCAGGGATAATAAATACATTAACAGATGCCAGAGAGAGAGTGTGACAGCGATAGGCAACCTAGTAGGTAAGTACTATTAACACTATGGTTTTACAGTACCTACTCAATACAGTATAACTTAAAAGCACACTTTAACCACTATCGTTGTAGGCCCGCGACCCATAGCGGCATAGCTGCCAACTTTATTATGTCAAAACCAAATTAACGATAAAATTATTACGTTAAAATTATTAATTAAAGTTCTGTGAAAATGATCACGATAGCTCAACAATTAGTCTGTGACCGCATTCTGACTAATAGATTCATATAATATAGCTGTAAAACTTAAGTAGTAAGCAGTAGTAGTAGTAGGTAGTACTGGTCTGGTAGTAGTTCTTGCATGTACCTAGTTGGGAAAAATAACTACTTAATACCGAATTTACGTCAAATTTTAAACATAGAATGTCGACGAGGTAATCAATTGAACTAATTGGGATTGTTCATATTTTCTAAATTACTCTAATTTGAAAGCCATTTCGAGGAATAGGGTTTTAAAACCGTTCTGCATAATTAAGTTTTTGAAATATTTATCTATTTCGGACATTTCGACAAAAGTATATTTGACCTTTGTTTGACTTTCGTTTTTGGCTTGAAGCCCTCTTAGGTGTATCTTAAGGATTAGGCGAAAACCGCTTGAAATAGTATGTTTTATACCACTATTAAGTGCAATCACTTTTTATCATTACATATCATTTCATTGTTGTAATTTATTAGAAAACGCCAGTCCAAATTTAAAATAATCATGTCATCCATAAAATATCTGCTAATTAAATAAAGATATTAAAACAAAACTATTGGATCACATACAAAATTAATGAAATTGGCCTCTTAAAATTACCTGTTCTTTCGAATTAGAATGTAAAAATCGTGAGTAATTTTCCTCGGTCTATCCCAATTGTTAAAATTCGAAAAAGGAATCGAAAATTTGACACTTTCCTTGAGATTTAATCATAAGTAAGGTTAGGATTTTGGTAGCAATTCGTACTTTTAGAATCCATGGAGCCGCTATTTCCTAGATATTATAAAACATGACACTTGGATTTTGACCCTCAGTATGGTCATATTTCAAAATGAACTAATTACTTTTTATTTTGGTTTTTCCGTCCCTACTTATATTTGTTTGTTTATAACGCTTTCACAGCAGAGATTGATATCCTCCATACCAAAATTAATTTCAATTGGTTAAGCGGTTTAATACTCAAATACTCGAAAGTTTATTGCATTCCACAATGTGTTGGCAGTTGACAGGCTAACTTAAGCTATTACAGTAATTAATATATAACTTAATTATGGACCCTGTTGGGCATAGCAACAAACATTAAGAGAGGTTTAATGAATAAATGAAGGTCAAAATCAAAGTGGTATGTATCACAATAAATAGGAAATAGCGACTCCATGGATTCTAGAACCACGATTTGCCACCAAAAGTCCTAACTCTAATCATAAGTTACGGTTTTTAACGATGAGTTAGTTTAACTACTGATCAAACAACAGGCCCTTAGTAAAAAAATCAATGGCCAGAAACAGAATGACATCTCCTAAAGTGGTTAATTATTTTAAGCATTGACCCAAGTTAAATAAAACCGTGTTTTCACTGCCTTCCTTTATACAGGCGTGTATACAATGTCGACAGCATCAGCCACCGGAGTAACGCTCATTGCCGTCGGGATCGGTGTCTTCGTCATTATCCTCGGCTACATCGGATGGAAAAAGCGCAGCTTCCTCGGGGCAGGACCCAGGGAGCCAACAGTTGAAGACAACGAGCTGGGAGAGATGGGACTGTCAAGAGACGTGCAACGCGCATCGCTGAGCCGTAGATCGTCGCCGAATAGGTCGCCGTCTGCCGGCAGGAGAACACCGCAGCCTAGGAGGTTGCAGACTTTAGAAGTTGGGGCAGCGTTGGAACCAAGCGCGTTGCCGCTCATGTAGATTATCAATACATAGAACTATTTGGCTAAGTTCTTTAAAATAACGTAACTTTGCGAGTTGTTACATAATTTGGGATTAATATAGGTACTTAATTAATTTACATTTAACCACTGTAACGTGTATGAAACTTATAAAAATATATGCCAAAATACGACTCAATCACGATTTTACTGTAGGTTCACTCACTTACTCAGTTCTGGAAATGAAAGTATTAAGTAAAGAAGACGATTTTTGAGGGAACGCCTTTGACCTTTTTTACTTATAAAATTATCTAGGTAGCACTGGAGTTCAAGTAGGTAACACGTTTCACCTGTAGATAGATATAAAGATTAAAAGTTTCATTATAAATTTTTACCATAAATATTTATATCTAAAAAAGGTTATTTTTCTAATCCCAAAATTCACTTGAAACTTATGCTGTAAGTAACAGAAGGCTGCAATTTAAATACAAGAATTATTAGTAGATACCTAACTGTAACCAGCGCCAATACAACAAAGTCAGACTGTCTGACAGTCTAGTTAATCGCTTTGATTCCAAGGACATGCGGCTTCGGCGATAAAAGTTGTGATCTTGGCCAGAGCTACGGTCCAATTATTTGAGCTGTCTTATACAGGGTGTTAAATATGTTATTTTATTAGGAGCATTGTCTTAAGCGGATAGCTCTACCATACAAAGAGTGTCTGGTCTCCGTGCAGCCGGTGTAGGTACCTACACACATTTCCATTAAAACAAACAAAAAAAACAGGTAAATAAGGAAGACAACATGTGAGAATCTCACATATAGCTAATTCAAAAGGATCTGATTCAATCAATATCAGGGGACATCATGGGTACCTACCTACTAGAAATCGATAAACATAGAGAAACCCAAACATCCAAGATTCCGCAACAAATACTTGCGCTCATTGCACAAATATTTACCCCAACCGAGGATTGAACCCGGGACCGCTTCTAGGCTAACCGCATCGTCATCAAAATCAAATCACTATAAAAACTCCCGAATGAATAGAAACAACTACTGATATGTCTTAAAACGGCCCAACCGTTTTCATGAACCCTAGCTGTGATCCAACCCTAAACTAGCTTCCTTTAAATAGAAACCGCGTCCGAATCCGTCCACAGACTAATGGCCCCTCTACATGTCAGCGGATGCGGTAAAGGACGGAGCAATACGTAAGAGTGATATGCAAGAATATGTTGCTCACTCTAAGATGTAAATGCGTCCCTTACGCACGCCCATGATCCGCTGACGTGTAGAGGGGCCTTAAAGTATACAGACACACACATACACAGGTACCTACGTTATTCTTATAACACCCCTCTTTTTAACCCGATTGCCACGAAGGGTTGTTTGTTTTGGTTTTGTCAGTTCTCTGTACACATTTAAACCTATTTTTTACTTCTCATGCTCTTAAGTCTGCACATCGGGACTGAAGCTCCTTATTAATCTCTAGAGACGAAAGTAATTTTTTAATTTACTTTGGTAACCCCTAAACAACCAATCACGGTGTTTGTGATTGGAGAATTATCGCCATTATCAGTGATTGTGTATTTGTTTGTGTTTTTTTTTATATTTTTGCCCGGTTGTTATTTTGAGGTTATTTAAATGCTCCCAAAATAAGCAATTTAATTTCGTGAAACACGATTAATGATTGCAAATATGAATCTTAAATATAATGAAGGATGAATTGATTTTATTATGCATGGTCTAATTAGTATTAAATATAGTTTTCAAGTGTGAATCTGTTGGCTAAGACTGACTGCACTATGACGGCATAGTACCTACAGTCAGCTGCAGAGAAAAGGATACCCCTCTCCTGGTAAGGATCGTTTTTTTTTCAAAAACCTGTTAAATTTTAAACCTGTTAAAGTTAAATTGATATGATTTTTCGGTTAATTGAAGATTTTACTATTGTCTACACATAAACTCAAAATCATTTAAATCTAACCACAGGTTTTGGAAAAAAAATTATCCTTAGCAGGAGGGGGGTATCCTTTTCTCTGCAGCTAACTGTACATTAAGTCGTGACATTTTAAATTTTGTCGCAAAATAAGGAAACGGTAAAATTATGTTTATATACAATACCAAATCAACTTTAGTTTATATACGAGGGGCGTTCAATAAATTTTCGGTATTGGTATCTTGCAAACCTTTTTAGTAAACTTCTTAATACTGGCCGCTAAGAGTCATTCATCGACAGTAAAAAAAAGTAAATTTGAAGCCCACACGTTCTTTTGTTTTTCTGCTACTGCTGAACAAACGTGACCACCATGAGCGATTTTACAATGATAATTAAATTGGAGCATCGAGCCGTGATAAAATTCTTGACTAAACAGGGTAAAAATCAAAAATGTATTAAAGAAGAAATGGATTTAGTTTACCGTGAGTCCGCTCCTTCATTATCTACTGTCCAAAAGTGGTCAGATTAATTTAAGCGAGGGAGGGAGAGCATAGAAGATGACCCTAGACCTGGTCGGCCTGTTGAAGCTACTTCACCAGAAAACATAAAAAAAGTGGAGAAAATTATACTGGAAGATGGTCGAGTGAAGGTTAGGTCTATATCACAAAAAACCAATATTTCTATGGGTACAATACATGATATTATCCACGATCATCTTAACATGTCCAAAGTTAGTGCGAGATGGGTTCCACGAATGTTGACACCGTTTCAGAAGTATACGCGTGTTGCTTGTTGTTCCGACTTCATTGAGCTGTGTGGTGAAAACCCTGATGGTTTGCTCCAAAAAATTGTTACCGGAGATGAAACTTGGGTTCATCATTATGACCCTGAGAGCAAACAAGAGTCGATGCAGTGGCACGTTAAAGGAACACCTCATCCCAAGAAATTCAAAGTCGTCCCTTCAGCTGGCAAGATCATGGCGACAATATTCTGGGATTGTGAAGGGATATTATTAATAGATTATAAAGAAAATGGTTTAAATATTACAGGAGAGTACTACGCTAACGTTTTACGCCAATTACGGGAAGCAATCAAAGAGAAGAGGAGGGGAAAATTTACCAGAGGAGTGCTGCTTCTTCATGACAACGCCCCTGTGCATACTGCTCATGTTGCCAAGGCTACTGTTCTTGAATCTGGGTTCGAAACAATTACTCACCCGCCGTGCAGTCCAGACTTAGCCCCCAGCGACTACTTTTTGTTTCCCAACCTTAAAAAGGATATTCGTGGACATCGATTTTCTAACGATGAAGCGTTGAAGGCAGCGGTGGTGGAGCATTTTGACAAAAAAGACAAAAAATATTTTTATGAAGGGTTAAAAAACTAATTGACAGATCTTATAAGTGTATAAGCATAGGGGGGGAATATATAGAAAAATAAAAATAAAACACTAATCGTATGCTTTTGTTTTCTATCGGTATGAACCGAGAATTTATTGAACGCCCCTCGTACAACCAAAATGCGATTTCTGAACACAAATACTTAATATAGTTATAAAAGCCGTGTCGCGCTTCCGAACGCTTCCGTCGCAACCACACTGCAGTTCCGTACGGTTGTGTTGTCGGTATGACTGCCGGCATTATGTTTCAGGTCTGAGCCGGTGAACCCAATTGCGTGCGTATCACGCAATAAGGGAAAATTGATCTAAAATGTTTTAGTCTTTCATTTATAGGTCATTGTTTAATTAATTTGACGTAAATAAATTAAATAATAACAGCAGATTATTGGGACGTAATTACGGTATATGTCTTTTATTTATTTTAAATCTTATACTTAATCAAGTCTGAAGTGAATACTTTTATGTCATAGGTATGAATTGATGGAGTCGACCATCAAAATTAAATTATTTATATTATATAAAATTTAAATTAAATACCTATTTATTTAGATGGTATGCATACTCGTATATTTGTTATATTTCATTCTAATCAATTTTTTTTTAGAAGAACAATAACCATATTTTCCTTGGCAAATAATAATAATAAATACGAAAAATCGTTTATTTGAGTCAAATAAAATATGTCTGATACTAATTTTAAATAATATAGCGTTTTAATGGTGAAATAATTATTCAAAGTGTAAATTGTGTGTGTGTAGTCTAGTAAGTATGTATAACAGTAAATATTTATTCTAAGTATGAAATTAATTTCAATCATTTTTGAATTTTCAGAAAAAAATTGCCTCCATTAAGTATACGCATGAAACCCTTCAGAAGGCGTTGATAGAAAAAAAATACTGCAGTATAGCTGCATACTTAGTTATCAGTAGCAGCTGTTTTCGTTTTTGTTGTAAAAGTTTTTTTCTTTTTAAATTATATCTAACTATTTGTTTTAAATTTGTATTTTTATTTTACCAAGAATAATTATGTATATCCATTTAAGTAAAAATATTCTTAAATGTAAGTACTTATATTATTTTTATTTTTTATTAAAAACGCATGCTTCGAACATATCACGGCGTATAACGCTTTCCGTAATTAAGGCAGGGGCCTGATTTTATAACGGAATTAGGGACAAAGTAGAGGTTCTGCAAAATAAAGATTATTTCTACAAATTAGAGGCGACGACGCAAAATAAGGTTCTACTTCCATCTTATAATAACAGCCTACGGAATAAAACAATTTCCTGTCCACCTTCCAAGTTTTTCTAAGAATCATCCCTAAAGTAGAAAATGCAACATTTACCTTAAATATGCAAGAATTTAAAGCGCTACTTTACATAAATAAACAACCGCGGAACAAATTTTAACTTTGTATACAACGTCGTTTTTTTTCCTCGCGTTCAAAGTGAAAAGTAGAGTGTTTCACGCCAGACTAAACAACCGCAATGACACTCGAACTATAGCCACCGTCGCTCAGCTCGCGTGGCTAAACATCTATAGTCGAGTCCGGAATTAGGCGAACTAACTTGACAGTTCATTGTACACTAATGTTGCCACAGTTTGGCCAGTGCTGTTAATATCGATACTTAAAAAGTCTAGTTTATCATTATTATTGTGTTTGGAATCTAACTAATAATTATAACCTAGCAACAATACTTATTAGCGTATAAAATTAATTAAAATCGAACAGAACGGATTTGGAATTATCATCGACGATATATAGCGTTTGTCTCTATCGGACTTTCATATTTGCCAGCAAGAAAGGAATGCATGCTATATGTATGGTACATGAAATGTACCGTACTAGCCCGACGGAAGCCCCCTAAAAGGATCACAATGGCCTGTTGTAATGTCAGCATTATTTTTGTATTTTATTCCTAATTTGAGGAGTAAGTATCGTAAATATCCGCTTTAAGCAGATATATTCAGATCATATTATATCGTAAACATTGCTGTAGTTTTTCCCTATTTGGCAAGTATGTATGAGTGTGAAAGTTTCGACGACAATTACTTGATAAAATATAAATATAATCAGATTTATAGAAGGCAAAAGGTTATATCGACATATTTGTGTCGACATAAACCTATCACTATTTATTTTTTCCTATGTCTGGCAACATTTTCGGCTGTCAAGTTAGTTCGCCTAATTCCGGACTCGACTTTAGTGTCATTGTGGCTTGTTTTGACACCCCATGTATTAAAATCGGTGTAATAGTTTAGTTTAGAAGCTAAATGGAACATACGATTTATGGTCGATCAGATACATCGATTGTTTACCTCATAACCCTTCTTTTCTCTTCGCGCAGTCGGGTAAAAGAGACACCGCAGTTTTGCCGCGTCTCGATATTACATCATATTACGTTACAATTTATTGTATCTGATATTGTTAAAGGTAATGGTAAAAGTTACAATAAGTAATAAAAATAAAGGTTAGTGTTATCGAAAATTAACCCATAATAGTAGATTGTTCAACAAGGGACTAAAACAAGCCATAATGACAAGAGATGTTTAGCCACGCGAGCGAGCTTGCGAGCGAGGGTGGCTGTAGTTCGAGTGTCATTCATTATGGTTGTTTAGTCTCGCGTTAAACACTCTACTTTTCACTTTGAATGCGAGGAAAAAAACGACGTTCTAAACAAAATTACAACATTTATTTAACAACGTACGTTCAATACAAGTTATGAACATCTATTCAAAATACAAATAGGAAAAAAAAGTTCCGCGGTTTTTTTGTAAAGTGATGTTTTAAATGCTTGCATATTTAGCCAACAGATTCAAACTTAGAACCATTTTAAAAGTAATTGGACCACGCATAATAAAAGAGTTCGGCCTTAATATGATTAAATATATGCATATTCGTAACAATTAATCGTGTTTCACGAAATTAAATCCTTTTTTTAAATATATTTGCACAGTTGTCATTTTGAGGTTATTTCGACACCCAAAAATATGGTCCATACACAGTCACTGAAAATGGCGATAATCCTCCATTCACAAACACCGTGATTGGTTGTTTAGGGGTTTCCAAAGTAAATTTAAAAAAAAAATACTTTAATCCCTAGAGATTAATAAGGAGCTTTAGTCCCGATTCGCAGAGATTTAAGTAGCATTTTAAGAGCATGAGAAGTGAAAAATAATATACTATTGACATCACAACGTTAACAAACAACAAATATTTGCAATGCGTGTGCACATACAAAGCTAGCTAAATAACCTACTATAGGTATAACGCAAAAATTGCTTTATTTTGATACGCATAATATGTCGTGAATATCATATGGCATCGTATTTTTTTTTATGGCATAGGAAGGCAAACGAGCACACAGGCCACCTGATGGTAAGTGGAAACTGTGACCCATAGACATTCGCATTCACAAGACTGCAAATGCACTGCCAACCCTGAGGACTAAGATGGAATGCCTCTATGCTAGTCATTTCACCGGCTGTCTTATCCCCAACCCGGAACACAACAATGCGAACACTGCTGCTTGGCGGTAGGTTAAGATGGTGGTACCAACCCGGACCGATTTGGGCCGAAAACTCGTGTATTTGGTAAGATAACTTGCTAACTCAGTCGGGTTCAGTTTAATCTCTTAAGAGCGGATCTCTATCGAACAGTCAATCGACTGATTGTGAGTGAAGTCTACAAGCAAGCTCACTCGGCGTGTAAAGCTACCTACCTACCCGTGTAATACTACCTAATTGAACAGGCCACGCCCTGAAATGTTGTTTATATGCATTGGCGGGACATCAAAAACTCGCCGGTTATAATTGGTACGTCGATTCGAATAGCGGGTTGTTTAAGAGAATAGCGGCGCTTTATTCAGTAAAAATCGGACTGCGGATCTGAGACTGCAGATAACCCGTCGTCGACCCGTCGTCCTCCTGTTTCAACTGCTCATCAGACTGTCCATGTACGAGTTTATTACGATCAAATCGTCGGTGATACTGCAAAATCGCGTAACTAACAAATTTATGATAGAGCAAAATAAACCTTACCTTGTTATTAAAAAGTTGCATTTGGCTCCTTATCAAAAATGTTACTTACGCGGTTTTGCAGTTTCACCGACGAAATGTGACCTCGTTTTGGACCGTGGTTAAATCTGTGATTCCTGCCGGCCTGTTCCACGTTTTTAGAGTTCCGTGCCCGAATGCAGCCGAACGGGACCCTATTTATTATGCCTCCCTCCGCCGTCCGTCCGCCCGTTAAACATCTTTTCGAACCGTTAGATTTACTACTACAAATATAAAAATAAAGAAAGTTACATAATAAGGGGGGTCCCCATACTTCCCTTCCAAGAAACGTTTTTAGTCAATATATTAGTCAACATAGTACACAAACTTTGTTTTTTTTTTATTAAATACACTATTTGCGCGTAATATTACTTTCCGGTTTGTGAGCATTCATGCATCTTCTAGTGGGGGGCAGCTGCCCCCCCTTGCCCGTACCTCGCTACGCCTTCGGGCGTATGGGTCCCTTTTCAGTCATTGCGTTGGCTATTGTGGTTGGTTTCAACCGAATTAATAATTTCGTTATTTTTTTGAAAAACATACAAACATATATCTACTTACCTTTTAACAGGCACGGATGTTCACGGAACAAACGAATATATTCAGCAATAGCTTCCATTTCGCGCTCTAAAGCGTTATGCTTTTTAGGGTTCCGTATTCAGCAAATAACCGTTTTAGTTTCTATGTCTGTCTGTCCGTCTGTCAGCGGTTTAACTCAGATCCTCTTTGTACTACAAAGCTGTAATTTGGCATAGTTAAACATTTAAATTAAGTAAAATATTTAAAAATAAAACGCGTACATACAACAACAACAAGTGAACAAACTAAAGTGAACAGACTAAAGTGTTTATACCTACTAAAATCATCTAAGACAGCACCAAATAACTTTAAATGGAGAATTAGTTCAAACTTGTTGTTTTTGAGATGGTTTTTGTGTAGTAACGCCTTCGGAACCCTACACTGAGCACGGTCAGATATGCTCTTGCCCGGTTTTTAATTAATCACTTGGCAAGTAAAACAATAGCGATAACTGTGACGAGTGGGACAAAGATAGGTATAGGACTACATACTATGTACTTACATCTTACTTACATACTACACCTCTTATAGATACTTACATCTTTTCTTTCCGTCGAGGTCAAATACCGCTAAGCTTCAGTTCCAGCGTTAAACCGTGTACAAAAATTTTCAGTTTAAATGACTCCATTGTTTCCAATAATCCTTGAAATTTTGCATAATAACATGCAAAAGTCAAAATGGAGACTTTGTAAGGATCCTAATTTAAATAATAAATAGGCCATTACTTTATCGCAGACGGATTTTAGACGTGGTGTGGCACTGGACTAAGATACATAGTGTTAAGAAGTCGCGTCCTCTCACTACACCTTATCAGTCTATCATTTATTGAAGAAGAGGGTAGGAGTGAGCGTTTTTACTATTGTGGTGTGAAAAATGGACAAAACATTCGAATTAGTGCTGGCGATTTTAACGTGTATCAGTGTAATAAAAGTTCAAATACATGGTATTTATTTTTTACAATTATTTTTAGTTGATTGTGAGTTGGGTGATATTTGTTTAATTTTATTTGGTAGCTTTTAGAGTGTTTGACTCGAAGGGTGCAGTTACTATTTTGGCTCTGAACAACGAGCCAATTAGTATACAATGCGAGCAGGACACCCCCATGACTTACTGCGGATTTCAGCATCCGAGTGGAAAAAGATTTTCGTAAGTAATTTAAACAAATATTAAAATTAGTATTTTAATAACTCACGAATAAGAAACTCCAACTGTAATATAGATAAATGATTTGCCTAGTAATAAATAAACTCCTCGTTACGTATTTTGTTTTTCAATACCTAATTATGTTTATTATTTACCCACTGTTGTTGGGCTCATTTTCTTGCAGAGTAATAGGTAATAAATTGGTTAGTTTGGTTGTGTTTAGGTACATCTTAGCCAATTTCAATTGGCACAAACTATACCTGTCTGTTTGTGTTTGATTTGGATGTACAGTCAGCGTCATACCTATATAAGGTAGCATTCAAAGTGCTCAAACAGTTCGGTACAGCATATTAATTGTATGGTGTATGTTTTTTTTTTAAATCAATTCTCGTTTGCATAAATATTGATATTATGTTTCAAACAGTACATTTGATTTGTTTACATCTTTTATCATTTCTATTGATCCCGACTTTAGATGAAAATATATTTCATAAATACAAAATCCGCTTAAATAATTAATTGACTTGTGTAAACTCCTATTCAAACATAGTTTTGTTGCACTCAGAGTCAGGTAATGACGATTCGTTTGAAAAAGGAACTTCCTAATTACAGATGTAGTGAATAGTCCTTTCCCATCGTTTTTCGTCGGATAAATTCGTATTTATCTTGCTTCTCAGCTGGCTTATTGATGGGTAATGAATGAAGCTAATAGAGAAAGCAAGATAAATACGAATATATCCGAAAAAAAGATGGAAAAGGGTCCACTACATCTGTAATTGTTTCTGAAAAGTGTAGCGGTTAATGTACGAGGGTGGATTGAAAAGTTCTGAGCCTGGTAAAAAAAAGTAACGGGCTCACTTTTTATAACAATTTTATTTTTCGACATATTCTCCATGAAGGTCAATGCACTTAGTCCACCTCGCCTCCGACTTCATTATCCCATCAAAAAAAAAATAATACTGAGGTCGTTAAAATATAAGTCTACTGCTTCTTGTACCTCCATATTTGTCGAAAATATTTGTCCTCCCAAGTGTTTTTTGAGGTTTGGGAAGAGATGATAATCGGGAGGAGCTAGATCCGGCGAGTAAGGGTCATGCGGCAGCACTACAAATCCACAATCATATATTTGTGCCATTGATTTCACCGAAGTGTGAACGCGAGCGTTGTCTTGGTGAAACAGTACTTTTTTCGACAGCATTCCAGGTCTCTTTATTTTAATTTCCTCACGCAGACGACGTAAAAGAGCACAATAGTAGTCGGAATTTATTGCTTTACCCTTTTCGAGATAGTCTATCATGATATTCATGATAACCCCCCTGCAATCCCAGAAAACTGAGGCCATTACCTTATTAGCTGACTAAATGACCTTGGCTTTTTTGGGTGGTGGTGAACCTGGTCTTTTCCATTGCCTGGATGGTTCTTTCGATTCTGGTGTACTGTGGTGGACCCATGTCTCGTCCATAGTTATAAAACGATTGAAAAAATCGTCGGAGTCACGTTGAAACATACATAAACAATCTTGGGAAATTGTAACACGTACTCGTTTGTTCTCGACTGAAAGCAGTCTAGGCACCTACCTGGTTGACACCTTAGAAAATCCAAGAACATCGGTGATGATGGTCTGTGCCCGCTCATAAGAAATACCCATTGCTTCCGCTATCTCCACAATCTTCAATCGCCTATCCTTTATTATCGCATCTAATATATTATTGACATTTTCGTCCGTAGTAGCCGTCAACGGCCGCCCACTCCTAGGCTCGTCTTGAACAGTCTCCCGGCCACGTTTGAAACCAGCTACCCATCTTTTTATGGTAGCATACGATGGAGCAGATTGCCCTTATGTTTGATTCATATCTTCAAATATTTGTTTTGGTGTTAACCCCTTCTTTTGCAAACATTTTATGACAGAACGGTGCTCAATTTTATCCATTACTTGAAAAATCAGTGACCTTATGTAGCAGTTCGAGCATAAAATGCAAAATTGTGACAGGAAAAAAACAAAAGATAGTGCATAATGGCGACTAAATATGGCACTTTGACCTGCCAGTATTTATTTGTTTTTTATTTATTATATTCAACCTTAGGCTCAGAACTTTTCAATGCACCCTCGTATGTAGGCCCGAGAGCCCACTAACTATATGTCCTGCATACTGGTTTGCCTCTCTAGGGCATAAACAATATAAAACTTTAAGCTGATTATGACGACGGCCTCAGATTTTCAGGTAACGAGCTGAACGATGGTCACTGCGCCATCCGCATCAACGCAACACTTAACGACACTGGGGAATGGAGATGTCACATAGGAAAAAAGACCATAGGAGTGGAAATGATGCAGAAAATCCAATTAAGAGTCGTGGATAAAGTAGCGGCATTAGAGCAAAACATCTCAGCGGTACATGGGAAGGATGTCACAGTCGAATGTGCGACTACCCAGGGGTACTTGCCACTGAGCTACTGTCGATTTGAACCCCCGAGCGCCGTGCCATTCAGCATCGATTCAGCTGTGAACGAAACCTAGTGAGTAATTAATCTAATAAAAAATCTATACCTTTGCTTATTAGTTTTGTGACAATTCTGAGTTTTGACACATTTTCCTGCTCAACTACGCATGAATATATTAATTTTTGGTGTTATGTGAGATTCATTGTTTTATATAATGCTAGGTTAAGTTTATTATTGTATAATATACTTAATTAGAAATATTTAAAAAACGACTTACTGTTGAGTTTCTTGCGGCGTTTCTTCTCAGCAGTGGTCTCTTGCGAAGCGCCGCTGGTAGATTTTTGACGTGTAAAAGTGCCCGTGCGGCCTACTTACTGAATAAACATCTTTTATCTTTTTATCTTTTTACCAAAAAGACTCAGTAAGCCAAAACATCCTTTGTAGCCTAAGAAAATTAGCAAAATCAACAGAAATACATTTTCAAGTTTTGAAATAGGTACCTACAGTTATTCCTTGAGATGTTCTGATAAACTAACTAATCACCCTCAAGGGTGGGGGTGACCTGTTGGGTTAAAAAGTTCCCATTTTCAGTTTCCTACTGCAATTACTTTTACAAATATAAATTAAGTATATTAAATTTACCATTAAGTACGAGTAGGACATATTAACTTTTAGTATAGGACCAATACTTTAATATTGATCGTCATCTTTTTCATACAATTAGGTGGGGTAACCGTTGGTACATGCTTCTTCACAGCCAGGAAGACTGCATTTAAAAGGTACTTCTCGGTATCCACATTTTTCAGCACAACCTAAGCACCGAATTACGAGTCAAGAGAAATAAAATGTTTGACAGTGTTCGATACGACCTTCCTTCTCTCCCATCTACTAAAGGATCAGCTACCAACTGTCCCTTTAAATGTCGGGTCGGGAACGAGGAGCTGATGATAACCTTGAGTCAATCACCGCCTAGGACCCGGCTCCCGACACCGTCTAAAATTCAATTTTTTTGCCGATGCATTACTAGTTGTGGTGGAAAATGTGAATTCTGAAAGTAAATAGGTATTAGATGCAGTCTTCTTTACAAGAACTGTCGAGGATGTATACCAACGGTGTCCCACCACCTATTTGGATGGAAAAGATGACGGTGACAATGATAAATGAGGCGACACCAATCAAAATAAATAAGACTGACTAAGAAATTCTAAAACCAGTATCTTCTAAACCATTGGCCCTATAGTAAAAGTAAATAGGACCTAATTACGATTAATTTAATGTTGTTGATTTTTTTAACTAATTGTAGTTGTATACTGTATGACTGTTTGTGTTCCAAATAAATAAATAAATAAATAAATACCTAAACGTTTTCGAGATTATGGTGAAAAAACGGAAAAAGGGGCCTTGTACCTACCCCCTCCTCCTAAGCCACAGCTCACCTTCGGGTATTTTTTGTATGTTAATCAAAACATCACAAGGAGTAACTTTAAGTACCACATGTAAAAAATACACGAATCATTACGACTGGTTGCCCAAATAGGTGCTAATTTTCTTGGGCTATTAGGAAATTAGCTAAGATTCCCCTAAAACTCTACGCCACTTTAAAAGTTCCGTGATTTTCTAAAGGAAGAGTCATTAAGTCGCAGACATCATATCACTGCAACGTGACTGAACAATTAGCTTTGTTATTATTGCCTTGGCATTATCTTAATTTGTAGGCCTAAAGGTCAGCCAGCCTGATTGCATCTGAGCAGCAACAGTAAATTCATTTTAAAACATTGTGGTATTGAATGTCGAATGTCGTAAAAAGTGTAAAGATTGTTTTGTTTATACAATCATAACAATTTAGTTTGATTTAGTTTAATTCAGTTAAGGCTGGTTTTGAAGTCAGCATTTGTTAATGATAACAATGATTAAAAGCGATTCGAATACCTAACTCTGAAAACAGCTGTCAAAATCATCTGATTCTTATCTTTATATGCTATCCGGCTGTTTGACCCTTATTTATATGAAATTAGCTATGTTTTTGTCTATAGGCACACGTATCAACTTAATGGACAAACTATTAAGCGACGAGTTTTTATAAGTTGTCCCGTTGGAGCGTACAAACAAAGCTTTAGGGCGTGCAATATAAATCAGGTATCTAGCCAAAACTACAAGAATAAATCTCAAAATCTCAATTATCTTATATTAAAGAACATACCACGAACTTAAAACGAACACTATCACGACTACTAAGTATTAGACTTGATTGCTAAAGTGTTTATACGACTATAACTCATCTAAGACAGCACCAAATAACTTTAAATAATAATAAAAAACAAATAGGTATGTTGCTTTTTGTTTTTTTTTTGTGTTTGAAGTAGCTAACGGCTTCGGAACTCTACACAGAGCATGGTCTGGTCGGACGCTCGAGCCCGGTTTTTTTTATAATTGTTGGTTTTTTGTTTGTTCAGTAAAGTGCATCCATCCAACTTTGTTTCAACTCGCTCACCAGTACCGGCGTTAGGGTAGGGCGCGGTTGGGCGACCGCCCAGGGGCGCCGGACTTTAAGGGGCGCCGTGAAGCGGCGCCCCTTTATATTCCCATCTCTGTAAGTGAAAAAAAAAAACGATGTGTTGGCAACACTAGAATGGAACGCAGTGCTCAATCCGTTAAAACTGGGAATCCCCGACCACAGAGAAACACATTATCTATCTCTTTTTAACATTTTAGTTCAGAAGAGTTGACGTTATTTTTGATGGAGCGGAACACAGCTCATTCTTATTCATTCAATCGGTGCACGCACTTAAAAACAGTTATCGTAATTACATATTTTAAAACAAACAGACGCAGTAATCAGGCGGTCCACGCTAAGTTACGAAGTGCATGTTTTTTACTTTTTGTCGCCGACTACAGAGTGACATAGGTTTTATCCAAAAAGTTGAAATTCAAATAGTGTTTAAGTAGGTATTTGCTTCATGACGGATTATTTCACTAATTAGGTAAGTAGAATTTTATTTTAACTATCTTTACTTATTATACTAAAGAGGTAACATTTGTTTGTTTGTTATGTTTGGAGTGGGGTAATCTATTTAAAGTAAATTATCCATACTAATATTATAAATGGAAAAGTGTGTTTGTTTGTTTGTTCGTTTGTCTTCCCTTCACGCCTAAACCACTAAACCGATTGTGATGAAATTTGACATATGTATAGTTGGAACTCATGAGACTGCTATAGGCTACTTTTTAACCGATTGCGATGCGACAAAAAAGGGTTATAGGTTTAAATAGGGATACCACGCGAATTTATAGAAATGATCGGACTTACGCAGATTTAATTTGTTGCAGATTTGATTAGTACAAAATGTCTGAACACGTTGATCCTTTCAAAAGAAAACCATCTGGATCAAAATATAGAAAGCGAAAAGCAGAAAAAGAGAAGGAATTTGAAAAAACAAAAAAGTTTATGAATATAGGCAAATATATCACAACAAAAAATCAAGACCTTAATGTGGCATCTACATCTGAAATACAAGCGAATGCATCGGTAGTGGAGTCTCTGTCTGACAAGTCAGATCAGTTAGCTGTTGAAGAGATTGTGGACGAAGTTTCCCGAAGTGAGGAGACAAGTTGTGTTACAATTACAGATGCTGCTCAGGATGACACTATTGGTGATGTACAACAAATACAAATTCTAGATGACATTAGTTCTCTTGCTCCAAATATATCGGATCCAGCCACTTGGCCACTCACTCGAAATAGCAAAGTTATTGATCATATAATAACTAATGGCCCAGTGCAAACTCACATTGATAATTATCCAAAAAATGATACAGGGCGACATTTCTCAAATTCTCATTTTACAAAAAAACTTGCAAACAATGAAATAATTCAGCGTCGTTGGTTAATATACTCAGTTTCTAAAAATCGAGTTTACTGTTTTTGTTGCCGGCTATTTGATAGCAGCTCAACGTCGAATTTAGCATCTGAAGGATATAACGACTGGAAACACTTATCAGAAATGTTAAAAGTTCATGAAAGTAGCACTTTTCATAAGAAGTTTTACCTCTCATGGATTGAGGCTGAACTAAGATTAAAAACGGGAAAAACAATAGATTGTCAAGAGCAACATTTGATTAGAAAGGAAACTACAAGGTGGAATAATATTTTGTCTAGATTAATGCATATTACACTGTATTTAGCTGAAAACAATATGGCGTTTAGAGGTACTTCCGACAAACTATATACGCCAAATAATGGAAAGTTCTTGGGTTTAGTACAACTACTAGCCAAATTTGATCCAGTTATGGAGGAGCACTTGCGTTTAGCTGTAAAGGGTGATGTTTCTGACCACTACTGCGGAAAAGACATTCAAAATGAATTAATAGAGCTGATGGGTGAAAAAGTGAAGTCAGAAATCATATCACGTGCAAAGAAATCGAAATATTATTCTATTATAGCTGACTGTACTCCGGACATTAGTCATATAGAACAGCTTTCACTGACAATACGATTTGTTGATTTATCATCAGATGTCGATAAAATATCAGTAAAAGAGCATTTCATAGAATTTATACCTGTTAATGAGTCGACTGGTGAAAGGCTGACTGAAGTTATTATTGATATTTTAAATAAATACGGACTGGAATTGAACGATTGTAGAGGTCAGGGCTATGACAACGGAGCAAACATGAAAGGAAAAAATATTGGAGTTCAAAGAAGAATTCTGGACATAAATCCTTTAGCTGTATATGTGCCGTGTGGCTGTCATAGCTACAATCTCGTACTATGCGATGCCGCTAAGTCATCTGTAAAATCTGTCACTTTGTTTGGAGTACTTCAGAGGTTGTTTACGTTGTTTTCAGCTTCTGTTCATCGATGGAAAATTCTGACCGATCACTTGGGATTGTACACTATAAAAAAACTCAGTGGCACGCGTTGGGAAGCAAGAATAGGCAGTGTTAAAGCAGTCCGTTATCAAATTAGCGCCGTCCATGACGCTTTAATCACTTTGGCTATCGAAACTCAGCAAACTGATGTTCAAGTCTCTCATGAGGCTACTACTCTAGCCGAACAACTAAAAGATTTCGGCTTCATAGTTTCATTGGTTGTCTGGTATGACATACTTTTTCAAATTAATGTCGTTAGTAAATCTCTACAATCAACAGACATGGATCTCGGTAAATGCACAGACATGCTGAAAAAATGCTGCAATTTCTTGGAAGAATATAGAAATACAGGCTTTAAAAGCGCCATTCTAACTGCGAAGGAATTGGCTGAAGAGTTAGAAATAGAACCTGTGTTTAGAGCGACAACAAGAATTCGACGTGTTAAGCGCCAAGCTGGTGAAATTGCCCAAGATGAGCCTATAACTTCTCCAGAAAAAAAATTTGAGGTTGAATTTTTCAACTGTCTTTTGGACACGACGTTAACTTCACTCAACGAAAGATTTGAACAGTTATGTGAGTACTCGGAATCTTGGTCTTTTTTGTACAATTTAAAACAGATTCCAGAAAAACACGACCTTATCAAACTCTGTAGTGATCTTCAATTGAAATTAAATGTAAATTCCAAATCAGATATAGATGGATGTATGTTGTGCGATGAACTCATAAGTCTGAAATCGTTTTTGCCTGATCAGAAAGTGGTTACTCCTGTTTTTGTTTTAAATTTTATTAAAGACCGCAACTTAAAAGAACTATATCCAAATGTTTGGATAGCATTACGAATATTATTAACTATTCCCGTAACGGTTGCTAGTGGAGAGAGGAGTTTTTCTAAGCTTAAGCTAATAAAAACCTATCTGCGATCGACGATATCACAATGTAGATTGACAAACTTGGCAACTTTGTCGATCGAAAATGAAATAGCTGAAAACATCGACTTTGATAACTTAATAAAAGAGTTCGCCGATAAAAAGGCTAGAAAAGTAAAATTTTATTAGTTTTTTTAATAAATGTTTATTTCTTTTCATAAATGGTTATTTCATTATTATCCTTCGCCTTTTTTCGTATGGGTTTGAATTGCAATTAGGGGGCGCCGTAGAAATCTCGCCCAGGGCGCTGTTAGTACTAAAACCGGCACTGTCGCTCACCATACCTTTGTCGTAACTATTCTTTCATCCATCCTTTTTAAATGACCAAACCATGTCTGCGTACCCGTTTCGACTTTCACCTGTTTTCTCAGCCCAATCCTTGGCAGATACTACTTCCCCCCGAACAAGAGCTTGGACCGGGGGGACTGCGCAGTCGTAATACGTAAAATAAAGTACGAGGACGTAGGGCTGTGGACCTGCGGGGCCGGCATGAGCGACGGCAAGGAGTACACTGACAGCGTCAAGATTGTGGTGCAAGGTAAACAAACCTTATAGGTACGGTTAACAACTTTAATTGTTGACCGTACCTATAGAACCTTGTCGTAGAAAGACAGTCATTAATTTTGACGTAATTAATTTCTGTAGACTTGACGCTGTGATTATGACAGGGTTCTAAAGGTGCTCGACAATTAAAGTTCTTGGCTACGTACAGTCAACAGTATAAATAAGTGATCATTTATGTACCTTGTCGCTTTAAATTGTTTCACAATTTTGTATAGTATTTCAAACACAACGTTAAAGTGACAAGGTATATAAATGATCATTTATTTATGCTGTTGACTGTACCTACGTACACACATCAAAAATGTGCAAAGGTAAAAAATGACAAAATAATGTAGAGATATTTTTGGTCCTTAGAAATGTTTGATGTGTGTATATTAGGGATATATGTATATTGTCCTTCGTTCAACACTTCCGCCGAAAGCCCAGGGACCGTAGCCAAGGTGCAACTGACGTTTTTCTATTTTATCACTAAAAAATGTATGGGCTGACAGTTGAGCACGTGGTTTATCGCAACACTCGAGAATCATCCCATACAAAAACGAAAACGTAGGTACTGACCTTATTTTTTCATAAAACCTAACTATAAACTTCATAGGTAGGTACATCGTGAAAATCGGACTTGATTTTGGAGGGGTGAGTCCCGTCCTAGCTAGGAGCTAAATGACTGTGGTTTTTTTTTGACAGCTACGCGATCTAAGCGTCGTTTTGCAATCCTCAGCTCGTAACTAATTATGCAAAGTTGCAACTAGTTGCATTGCACCCTAGGGCAAGGGCCTGGCCACATCACCACGGAACGGTCTATTCCGACTAGTTACATTGTTAGTTCCATTGATGTAACTAGATGGACTTTTTTTTCCTAGTAGTTACATTCAACGAAGATGGATTCCGTAATGGAACAACATGGACTTTTTTTTCCAAATAGTTACATTAATAATACTTATAATAGATTTATATAAAACGAATGCAATCTTATAGAAGGTACTTATTTTCAATTTCTTTGCCTATACCTATTAAAAAAATGCTTTTTTAAAGCGAGTCGAGTCCCTTATGGCGGGAAATAAAAAAACCGGCCAAGTGCGAGTCGGACTCGCGCACGTAGGGTTCCGTACAACTATACATCTAAATAAATGTTTTTCTTTATTCTTTATTATATTGGAGTTGATTGAATGAAAGGTAAAATGCGGTTTACGATTTATAACGTATTAAAAAAAAACTAATTATTAGATCTCGTTCAAACCAATTTTCGGTGGAAGTTTGCATGGTAATGTACATCATATATTATTTTTACATTTATCATTCCCTTATTTTAGAAGTTACGGGGGGGGGGACACACATTTTTCCACTTTGGAAGCGTCTCTCGCGCAAACTATTCAGTTTAGAAAAAAATTATAATAGAAACCTCAATATCATTTTTGAATACCTATCCATAGATACCCCACACGTATGAGTTTGATGAAAAAAAAATTTTTGAGTTTCAGTTCTAAGTATGGGGAACCCCAAAAATTTATTGTTTTTTTTCTATTTTTGTATGAAAATCTTAATGCGGTTCACCGAATACATCTACTTACCAAGTTTCCACAGTATAGCTCTTATAGTTACGGAATAAAGTGGCTGTGACATACGGACGGACAGACGGACAGACATGACGAATCTATAAGGGTTCCGTTTTTTGCCATTTGGCTACGGAACCCTAAAAAACGCAGTTAAATAATGATCGTTTGATCTAATAATATTTATTATTAATGTAATAATATTTATTATTTAAGTATTATTAATGTAACTACTTGGAAAAAAAAGTCCATGTAGTTCCATTACGGAATCCATCTTCGTTGAATGTAACTACTAGGAAAAAAAAGTCCATCTAGTTCCATCAATGGAACTAACAATGTAACTAGTCGGAATAGACCCACCAAACGGCGTCGTTAACATGGGCGCGGCGCCGTAGAAAGGCGTGCACGGCGGGGCAGCGTGCCTTTCTAGGTCCTAAATAATTAAACTAGTAATACCTCCTTTTGTAAGGGAACCTACAGTGCGTGCAAGGGGTCTTAACCAGTCTTTCGGGTTAGGGAAAAGTCTGTAAGATTCGTAAAGCGTTTAATATTTTATTTTATAAGAGCGAATACCACCCTTAGGGCCGTTTTGAGGGCTATCAATCACACTTTACTTATTATCTAAACGGTGTTCTCATTATATATTTTTCTTTACTCAGGCCTATACACAATGTCAACGGCATCAGCCACCGGAGTAACGTTTGGTGCCCTCGGTATCGGTGGCCTGCTCATACTTCTGGGCTACTTTGGATGGAAGAGGCGCAGGTTTCTAGGAACAGGTGCCAGAGAGCCAGCAGTCAATGAAGGACATGAGTTAGGGGAGATGGAGATGCCTGAGGACGTGCCAAGGACGCCGCAGAGCCGAAGGGCGTCGGCTAGCAGGCGGTCACCTCCAGTCGGTAGGAGATCCCCCCAGACTAGTCGGGTCCCAAGTTTAATTATACAATCGCCATCAGAGCCTGGGTCGTCCCCGCTCATGTCGTAGGTAACACCAAACCATAGCATTTTTGACTTCGTCGTTTTTCTTTGATACTGTCTATACCTGATAAGTACACTATCGAAGTCCCGTCTTGTGTTTTGGAGAAACATTCTGTGATTTGAATTTGATTGAAGCTTACAAATAATTTTAGACACCAAAAAGAGTTTTATTTACTTTCACGTTCAGTTATTTGATTTATTTGTCACAGCTTTTATAAAGCGAAGCGACCATATCATAACCATATCATATACATAATTAAGTTTCTTTATATGAAGATGTAACTAGATATTCAAAATTTTGGTGCTGATGACGTCAAAACGTCGAAATTTTACACATGTAAGGTAAGTACCAGGTATCAACTGGTACAAATAAATATAATTGGCATCAAAATTCGACCCCTGATCAGTAGTACTCAATAAAATACAATATTTGATTTATGTAGCTCATTTATTAAACATAAAAAAAAAACCTTTTTGTTAGATGTAAAAAATTAGGATTGATAAAATAAAAAATAAATTATCAGATATTTTTGTTATAAAAATAATGTTATTGTTATATGAATAATTTATTATTTCCACTGTGCGGTAATTTTTCCAGAATTGTTAATAAATAAATAATTGAAAAAATGCTTATTACCTATTTCTAGGCCTTACACTTACACAATAAATAATAAAAATGGTTTATTCTGTAGGTACCTAAATAGAAATTACATAGTAGGTAGGTGACTACGTAAATGTATGCATACCTACACTATAAATAACCCGCGACTTCACGCGTGTAAAATTAGTTTTCCGCTACTAGGCTAATGAGTAGACATCGGTATCAACGTTCAAATTTCATGGCAATGTATGGTCGGCAGAAAAACAAATACAAACAAATACACTTAGTATTTTAAACCTTTATTTTGTATAAGTAAAAAAGAACTATAAATGTAAATAAATCGCATGCTTAGTAATAAACGGGCTTAACTCAAAAATCGTGAATTGTGGTAAATCGAGTTTAAAGTTTCGTAATTGGCACTTTTTGTTTCCATTGAATTATTTGGTATCATGCCATCTCTTTTTAATACGCGATTTTGGCTGGTTTAAGAAAGAGAGCCGAAAGTGCTGTCAGTTATATATAAGCCGTTTTAATACAATAACTAATTTAATGCCAATTTTGAGTTAGGCCCGTTTATTACTAAGCATACGAAATATAAAATCAGGATATTGTGTTGAGTCCATTATCTCAGTCTAACACGGAGTTTGATTGGGCATTTGTCATTAAAGCTAATTTTCAGTTATGAAACTTATGAATTATGAATGTTTCGATAAATTATTATTTGACTTTACAGATTATTTTGCATGACAGTTAAATTGACATTCGTTGGGAAACTTAACATATTGTTTTATTTTTCGAATGCGAAATGAGTATTGAGGTTTTATGACGTATTTAGAATATCAACCTCTTTTAGTATATTTACAGTTTACCGCAGTGTATGAGTGTAAAAACAAAAAAATAATTAAACGTTATTATTGAAATATTCAAATGTATTTATTTATTTTACTACCCTTACCGAGTGCCATGAAATTTGAACGTTGATACCGATGTATACTAATGAGTTTCCAAAAATCCCTTCTTTCCCCCCCTACGATATCCAAGGAATGTTCTCTCCAAATTTCAAGACCCTAGTTCCCCGGTTTCGGCTGTGCGTCGATCGATCAGTCTGCCAGTCAGTTCGGTCAGTGGCCTAGAGGCTTAGGGGGTCGACTCGTGAGAAAGATTCACGTAAATACTTCATCGTAATTCAAAAATAAACCTGTATCGGAAGTCGCAACAAGAGCGGACGCAGACATGGCGGACGGAGAAAATAAAAATAAGGAGAAACCTGTCTTCACACCGTCACATTCGCTACCAATACCGCCATGTAACGCCATCCACGCAACAAATATGCCGCTTGCGTGGGAAAACTTTGAAGTATCCCTCAGGATTTTCCTTTTAGCGAACGACCTCGACAACGTCGAAGATCTAACAAAGGTAGCAATTCCTTTAAACTGCATCGGACCAGGAGCTCTCCAGATTTTCAACTAATTCGACATAGCCATCTCTAAATTTACATATAAAGAATTTACAACCAGATTCGAGAAATATTTCCTCTCAAGAGTGAACGTGACCATTGAAAGGCACAAAATATCTAATAGGAAACAAGGAGGATGGAATAGAATTATATGCCACAGACCTGAAAAACAAGTTTGCAATGCGAATTCGGAACCCATGTTGACAGCCTTTTAAAAGATATATTTCATGGAATCTCAATAAATCCTGTCACCACATCAAAGAAAAAACACTAATGAATAAACCAGATAGTTTTGACGAGTTAGCAAAACTACTTATTAGGAACATGATATAAGACGCCAAAGCCATTGGTCACTCTAACACATTGGAAGTTAATGCAATAAGCAAGACTCAATTCAAGACTGTTTTATTTTCGGGTATAAATCATAGAGAACGAGCCATAGACAGGTTAACAATCTCTTTTGTACACGCAGGAGCAGGCGTATTTAAAGCTGGGCATTCACGGACGCACCGTGTCTCGGCGACAGATGAAGTGTATACAACTGGATGGGCGTAATATTTTGACCACATTCACTGGCGCGTCACGCCACGCCTCAACGGTGCGACATCACGGAGCAGAATGATTAGAAAATGCCAGCCAGAGAACGCATTCACGACTACGCCATTTGGCTTGGCGTGAAGGCGTGGCGTGTTTCAACGTCGAATTCGATTCGATTCTACATTCAAGATAGTTCCAATCCGATTGCGCGTTGGCGCATCACGCTGGCTTTCTGCCCATTTGGAAATTCAACGGCCCGCGCCAAGTACTTTTAAACGACGGTTTTGACAATCATGGATCGATTTTGACGCTGCTCTATTCAGCTGGTAGGAGCGGTTGTGACCAATTGGTTGGTGAGCATAGCTGGGCATTAAATCGTTAATCCGTTAATCGTTAATTAACGAAGTTAACATTTTGATTAACTGATTAACTTTTAAGTTAACTTTTTAATATGTTAACGGACACATACAATATGCAGAAGTCCGTTAATCGTTAATCCAATGCCTACTATTTACCGAACGGCACCGCGGCGCGGCCAGAAAAACAGGTTCAGACAAGTATGAAACGACAAGTGCCGGGCGGCGCGTAGCAGCGAGTGTGTAGTGTGAGAAACAACGATGATGACAAGGAAGACTTTTTCAATTCTGTCACTCAGTCTATAGAAAAACCAAAGAGCTCCAACTCTTTAAGAGTAAAGCGCAAACTCTCGTTAAAATGTGGCTGGACATGAAATCAAAAGACTCGTTCAAAGATGCTGCATTCCTCAGGGAACAGATATTCATAAATCTATTCATTAAATACAATACTGCTATACCCTCAAACGCTGCAATTAAACGTCTGTTTTCCACGGGTAAAGACATTTTAACTCCAAAACGAGCCTCGCTTTCAGACGAGAACTTCAACATGTTAATGTTCATGAAAGGGAATATGCACCTTATGCCCTTCTGTATTTTGTTTTGTTCCTATCCTGTTAACTTCCAGAACCTAAACCAACAGGTTTTATAAGTTCACAAGATTAACGATTAACGTTAACTTGCGTTAATTCTTCCGAAATGTAACGCTTTAACGTTTAACGAAGCTAACTTTTTTTGTAGCGGATTAACGATTAACGAAGTTAACTATTTGATTAACGGTGCCCAGCTATGTTGGTGAGTACCAATGAGTTTTCTAACTTAAGTACATTACCTGATGCTCTTACGGTGAAGGACAAGCATTGTGAGGTTACGTGCACATTCGAACAGCTGGGCGTGTAAGAGGGTAACTACACATAAGATGCTAAAGGGGTCTTATTGTATCCGAAAGGGCTCATCTGTAAGATAAGATAGGATAAGATGGGTCTATGTAAAGATGTAATAGCCAACCTTTTTATTTGATAAATTCTTCCGTTATAGCGAATCACATTGAAGAGTGCAGTAGCCAATGCAACAACTACTCTTGATATCTTAATATTCAGACATACATTAAATCACGCCTGTTTCCCAGAGCGGTAGTCAGAGTACTTCTTTCCACCTGCTACGATCCTGACAAATCTTTTTCGAAATTCAATTTTACACAAATATACAAATGCATATCCCTATTGATTTGACTAAGGAGACCCGAGATTATTGTAATTGTGTGTAATTTTTCTGATATTCAGTGCAAATAGCCCCACATAACACTTTTCTGAATCTGGGACACCCTGTAAGTAAAATACAATAACCCAATAGTTACAATAAGACCACGTCATGATGCCTCAAGACAACCAAGTCTCTATCTATAGAGTTATAATAACCTAAGATGGTACAACCTACTACTCCATATAAAACTTACTAGGTATAACGCGAAAATGCTTATATTCAGTTTAATCGCGATAAACTTAATAACTAGGGTGATTCAACATCATTGCCAACCTCTCCATGTTAACGGCGTAGACAGAATTACTAGCTATCACATTTTTGTTTGTGAGTAGTGTATTGTAGAACTCGTCGATTGTCAGCTTCTCATCATTAGGCTTCGTGTTAGGCGCACTGATAAAGAAATTGAAGTAAAATTACACAAATGATGATAATATTAGAAGAGCTTTAAAATATCTGTTTATGTATGATTTCTTGTCTATAGCAAAAATATATAATTTAGAAAAGGATGCAAGAAATATGTGTTTATACACAAAACCAAACTACGATTAAGTCAGAATGACCTTTATACTCAATAATGTTTTGTCAAATATGGTCAATGGCGCGCCTCTGGGAAGTAAGGTCTTTTTGAGAGTTGATAATACGTAAAAAAATATAAAGTGAAATAATTTTGTAAGTACCTAAATATTTGAAATGTGTATATTTCAAGTGAAAAAGTAAATTGTCACTAGTTGGGTCTTCTTCTAGGCATATATTTTAACATCAACTGTCAAAAGGACCTCACTTCACAGGCGTCATCTTGTGAAAAAACGGATGCGCGGAAACCCCCATTTTAATGAAAAGGTGAGTAAAAATAATCAAGGTCAATGTTGAGAGGACATAATAAACAGAAACTGACCTGCATGCAATCTCAAAAGCTGCAGCATGTTCAACCTCATCTATTGTTGGTGGGCAACGAGGTCCCAGTGCTTCCGGAGAATCATCAACATCAACCCTACCATCATTTTGAGGATCATACAGCTTAGCAGAGTTTCGTAACCACATATTGGGCATGTCTGCACCTACATCATACATGAATTTTCGGTTGTGGATTTTGTAGGATTTCCGTTGTGACACCACTGCAGCAATTATGTTCTTCAGGAAATTCTGAACAGCTACCACAATGATATCTGCTGCTTCATCATCAGCCCCTTCTAAGCCGAGTTCCCATGCCGCAAGCATGAATCGTCCAACCACTAATGCATGGTCTGGTAGGAATATTTCCTGAAATTGAAAAGGAATGAATTAACTTACATATACAGCACACTTTTAGTTAAACAATAGAATTTTACAAATGTGAAATTTATTGATTGCCGTTTGTTAATGGTGTAGTTTACTATGTAGTCGGAAATTAGTAAATTGAAAGTAAGATCGTGAAGGGAGATCAAATTCAGTGATTAATTTGTCTATTTCCTTGGATTTGGGATGTTACATTGCCTATTATCTGTTTTTTAACGTATTGAAAAGGCGAAAAAAATAGTTTAAGGTAGGAAGTAAGCAATAAAAGATGTGCTTAGGATGTGGAGGGAGTTATGGAGCTTTACTAAAAAATACTCAAAACCCGGTGACCTGTGTGGTCACCGGGTTAGAATAGTGCCACTCCATGTCTTCTCGTGGATGTCGTAAGAGGCGACTAAGGGAATAATAAAGGCTTCTAGTACTCTTAGGCGATGGGCTTGCAACCTGTCACTAATACACTGGTAAACATCTTAGCCTGATTGTGCAAAACGTGGTTACAGAATTATCAACAACTTATTTAAGAGTGCTTGGTTATTCTGTAGCTCTGCCTACCCCACTCTGGGAATGAAGGCGTGAGTTTATGTATGTATGTGTGTACGCAAAACTACTTTATTGCGACATATTTTGTGTTTTACCTAGTTTTGAGTGATGAAACTCCTATCATCAACAACTTAATTTCTAATTCAGTAGTAAAGCCTCAGTCTTGTCACGATACTCGCGTTGAGCGCACGTATCGGCCGGTTATCGGGATAAGAGTGTTTCGTTTACGACGCGCAGAACTGGCAATGCGAGACATCAGTCTCGGTTGACTTACTGGCTGCAATGGATAGTGCGGTTAACTTAGAGTTAGTGGATATAGATGAAGATCAGGAAGTTCTGGAGTCCGTACCCTCTTGGAACGAAGACAGTAACTTACAGCAGCAGGGAGTACAGTCGGATGGCAGTAGCACGAGGATAAATTTGACGACACCAACGCAAAGAGTGTACGAAAACAATGAGGATAGACCAGTGAAACGGGAGAGAGAGAATGACGAGGAGTGGAATGTCGCGGGGGAGAAGAAAAAGAAGGTGAAAAATATGAGAACAGAGGTTACCATTACAGCCAGAGAACAACTACCGAAACAGTTTGCCATCGCAAAGTTGTTATCATCCACAGGATTAAGCGAGATAAAGAGAGTAAAATACATTAACCCCTACAAATTAAGGCTGGAGGTACCAGATGATGAGTACGCGACCAAGGTCATTGAATGCGAGGAATTTAAAAAAGGGAGTGGAAAGTCCATCGGGCCATGGATGTGAATGTTTCGTACGGAGTAATTAAAGGTGTAGACCCGGAGTTGACAGAAGAAGAAATTATGAGTCAGATAGGGGGCCCCATAGAAACTAAAATTGTAGGTGTAAAGCGCCTGCAAAGGCGAAACGACAAAGGTGAGTGGGAACCCAGCGAGGTGGCCAGGGTAGCTTTCTCGGGCTCATACCTGCCACCACGAGTAATGATTGACCATTTAAGTATTAAGGTAGACCCTTATATTTTTCCTGCTACCCAGTGTTCAAGATGCTGGAAATTCGGACACACGAAAACTAAATGTTCCTCCAAAAAAGTTGTTTGCCCTAAGTGTGGAGATTATCATGAAAACTGCGAGGTGACCACATTTAAATGCGTCAATTGTGACGGGGGTCACATGGCTTTAAACAGAACATGTCCAGTGTACCTTAAGGAACGACGTCTTCGGGAGCTGATGGCTGAATTTAACTGCACTTACCGAGTCGCCCATAACATGTATGTACAGCCAGCAACTAATTTTAAGCCGCCGTGTCATAATTCAGGGCAAGTTAAAAATACGGCCTACATAACTACTTCTAATAGATATGCCGACTTGGAAGAGGAGGGACCAACAACAAGTAATCACAAGTACACGCCAAATATTTTGCTGTTCTCACAACTATTTACGTCACCTAGACGTCCTCAGTCCCAAAATGCTAAGAAAAATAAATCATCTGTTTACGCGCGCAGCAACACTGGTGCATCGGAGCGGGAATCTAGCGAGCCGCCGCCGCAACAGTCGTCAGACCGCATTCCAGAGCCATCAGCTGATAACGCCGACGGAGTAAACAACTCGCATGGGATGCGATTTATTGATCTATTGATGCGATTAAAAGATGTCATATTTATGAGTAACCTAACTTGTCACGAAAAGTTTCAAAGTGTCATTAGAACATGTATTGAATGGATATTTTTAGTCGTGGTAGATAAAATCTCGGATTGGTCGTATTTTAGTAATATTTTAGAAATTATTAGTAGTATTATTAATAATAGCTCATAAAAATAATGAAATTAAGCTAAAGTTACTGCAGTGGAATGCGCAAAGTCTGAGACCTAAAATAATTGCTTTAGAAAACCTTTTATTGGTAGAAAAAATACACATATGTGTCATTTCCGAGACCTGGCTCGCACCGAACAGCGGTTTAAAGATAGGAAACTACAACATTCATCGACGGGATAGGGCCGATTCATATGGAGGCGTGGCAATCATAACACACAAATCTATAAAAGCACAAATTACTAACATTAGTCTACTCAACCAAAATATTGAAGTCTTATGTGTTAAAATTTTAAATTGCAGTTACTTGGACAATGTTGTCGCGGTTTATTGCCCTTCTAATATTCAAACTACAGGGGAAGATTGGAAAAATATATTTTCCAAATGGTCAAATAAATCTCTTATATGTGGCGATTTTAATGGGCATCATACAAATTGGTCATGTAAATTGAATGTAAGAGGCTCACAAATATATGATGCCGCGTTTAGTTATAATTACGTTTCAATTAATACCGGTGAAACCACGTGGTGTAGAATGGCACTGAATAGCTGGCAGAAAAGTTCTCCCGATGTCACATTTGCCACTTCTGACATAGCATTGCGGTTCACATGGAGCGTTCTTAATGAGACTTTAGGCAGTGATCATCTCTTAATATGTGTTTCTTCAAACATGAAGACAACTAAAAAAACATTTCGAAGACGTAATTATAAAAAAGCAGACTGGCAAATTTATAAAAAATATATTATTGAAAAAATGCAAGGCATCTGCTTTCCAAGTGGTGCTCAGGACATGTATGACCTCTTGATAGAAATTATTGACCAGGCGGCTGAAGGAGCAATCCCATTTATTACAACTTGCGATGACCCTACAAGTAAATTTGTCCCCAAACCATATTGGTCCCAAGAATTATCCCGGGTGGTGGCAAGACGTAGGCAGGCACTGGCGCAGCTACGGAGGAACCCTATACCCGCAAATCTTTTAACGTATCAGCAATGGGTAGCTAAGGCTCAACGGTTAATTCGGAAGGCCGCGGGAGATTCTTTTCGTACATTTTGTACCAGTATCGGGGAAACAGTATCTAGCAGCGAGATGTGGAAAAAAATGCAATGGCTGAAAGGTTATAGGGGTACTAAAAACTGTTTAGACTGGAATAAAGCTGATGAGTTCTTAAGGCAGTTGACACCCGAATATGTTTTGCCACAACCCCCGATCTTTAAGTCAAGGAACACACAGTTAGAGGCTCCAATTTCTGTTCAGGAAATTGAGAATACTTTAAAAAAAAAGGATACAGCACCCGGGTCCGACGGTGTTTCATACTCTATGTTACACCAGTTTCCAAATAAAGCAATCTTAGTCGATTTGTTTAACAAATGTTTATCTCAGGGTGCTGTACCCCAACAGTGGAGGAACGTAAAAGTGATCCCAATACCGAAACCGGGAAGGGATCTTTCTAGCGCTTCAGCATTAAGGCCGATTTCACTAATATCTTGTTTATGTAAGGTTTTACACAATATCTTAACAAGACGGCTAGAATGGTATTTCGAGAGTAAAGGTTTATTTTCTAGTCATACAATAGGTTTTCGAAGAACACAGTCATGCTTAGATAATTTGGTGAGGCTAGTAATGCAAATACAAATAGGTTTTACACATAAACATCAAACACTAGGGTGTTTCGTTGATATTGATAACGCGTATAACAATGTTAACATAACCAAAGTACTCTTTAAGTTAGATGAGTCGGGAGTTGGGGCCTCGCTGTGTAAATATATCTGGGAGTATCTTCATGAAAGACATATTATTATCATGGATTCAGGAAGTGATAACTCGATGACTAGATGGACATCGACCGGCTTAGCGCAGGGGGACCCCATGTCTCCTATATTATTTAATATTGCGACCAGCGACATCTGTAAAAAGGTGGAAGGAGTATACATAACTCAATACGCAGACGATTTCGTTCTCTACGTGTCCGGACAGAATTTGAGATTTATGACAACAAGTCTGCAAGGCGCGTTAGACAGTTTGGTGGCACTGTTAAATGACTTAGGTCTCGAACTATCCCCTACCAAAAGCAAATTGTGCTTGTTTTCTAGAGGAAGAATGCAGCAACATGTTGGTGTTAGTATTAAAGAAGTATTTTTGGAAAATGTGTTGACCGTTAAATACTTAGGATTATGGTTGGACCACTCATTAAGATGGGGAAAACAAATTAATGAAATTTGTGAAAAGTCTAAAAGATTTTTAAACGTGTTTAATGTTTTAGCAGGCCCGTCTTGGGGGGTTCATCCTCTCCATCTGAGAAGATTGTACATTGCCATTATTCGGAGTAGAATGGAGTTTGCCTGTTTTTTGATTGACAATTGTGCTAAGACTCATACCCAAAAATTGGATAAAATACAAAACCAGGCAATGAGAGTGGTGGGGGGCTTTATAAAGAGTAGTCCAATACATGTAATGGAATCCGAATTGTGCCTACCCCCACTCTTTCTACGACGTAAATATCTTGCCACCAAATTTTGGTTGAAAGCTAAAGCAGTGGACGGTGGCGAGACCATCTCTACTATCTCCGAACTAGCGGCCATCTGTGATCGCCCGTATTGGAACCGAAAAAAGATACCACTGCTGGTTTTAGTTCACTACAAATTACGCAATCAAGCACTACGCAGTTCTCAGAGGGTGGAGATGTTTTCGCTATCAACATGGATGTCCAACATTGACCTCAAATCACATTTAAACTTAAACATTAATGATGTTAAGGGACCCAAAAGGTCTTATGGTTCTTCAATATTGTTAGGAAAAACCATACAAACCATTGAACAAAAATATATCGGATATTACCAGATTTACACTGATGGATCCATGGTCGGAGACAAAATTGGAGCAGGCTTTTATGATCCACACGCTAAAGTATCAGCCAGTTTCAAGTTGAGCGGGAAATCATCCATAATGGGCGCTGAACTGTATGCAATTTCGGAATGTTTGGCGTACATAAGGTCATGTGAGGCAATCAACTTTATTGTACTTAGTGACTCAAAAAGTGCTCTTCAACATTTAGCTCAATGTACCTCGGGTAAACGAGGTCTTCCTGTAGCTTATGGTATTTTAGAGTTATTTTTACTACTAGAAAAAAGTGGTAAAAACATAAAATTCCAATGGATTCCGTCACATGTAAACCTGGTAGGTAATGAACAAGCGGATAAATTGGCAAGTATAGGCATTGACGAAGGAATGGTCTTGAACCATATACCTTTCTTTACGGAATTACTTAGTGAAGCAAAAACAAATTGTTTCCAATTATGGAGCGAATATTTTGATAAGAGATCTAAAGAGAAGGGTATATGGTACAAGACATTCACGAGCGAGCCACCTAAGATTCCATGGTTCTCGGGGGTCAAATTAAGTAGAAAAATTCTGGTTACCAGTTTGCGCTTGCGCTCCGGGCACATACCCTTGAATGTATTTGGACATATGATGAAGATCGAAGACTCCCCCAATTGTACAACTTGTAATAAACGAGAGGATGTCTTCCACGCCTTGGTGGAGTGTGCCCGGATCGAGACGGAACGCAGAGCTATGGAATCTGAGGCTGGTGTTAAGTTAAGTCATGTTGGAATGTGCAACATTATATTGTCCAACCCAACTTCTAAATTAGCGATTAAATTATATAGTATGATTCTTAAATTAATTAAGTATAGAAATAGACAGTAATTTTTTGTAATGATACGAGGCTGGCATAGTCGCTACGCGACCAAAGCCTCTTTTTCTTAATAAAGATTAAAAAAAAAAAAAAAAAAAGTAGTAAAGCCTCGTTAGGCCCATGTCAAATGTTGCTAGTTCCAAAATGTATCTTTACATATGTATGTCCGACATAAAGGCCCGTTGGGCCTTCGTGGACTAGCTTTCAATGTTGTGCCTTTACAATGACTGTGGCATCCTTTAATTGCTATAAACTTTATATACCTACTGTAAAAAACACACATATGCAAGTCAGGAGCAGCCATATGTTTTGCCAACAGTGAATGCTGTCAGTTTTATATATAAAACAAGCAACCCACCCTTCCTTAGTTTAACTTTTTTTTTTTTTTGCCCCCGCGGCGACTTGGACAGCTACTACCGCAGGGATAATGGCGTTTCCACGTGAAGTGATTTCGCCAGTGTCAAGGTTTATATGAGTATAAAACAATATAGCAATAAAACACAATCCAATCTTCTCTAGGAAGATTGGGGGCAACGTTGTACGGTGATTTGTAGGTCAGAGGTCAAGATAGTTTTAACCTCTGCACCACTGCGAGTCCACTTGAAACGAGAAGAAAGATGCCAGATACACGAAATAAGTCCAAGTCTTCAATCACTGTGCGACACAAAGGCATAAAAAGTACAAATCACTATCAGAAAAGAACTTTGAACACCTAATTACCCAAAAATTAAAGTCTAAAACAAATTACACGTCCACCATCTTTTAACGTTGCAAATGGCCTCCTAGTTTAACTTTATATGAGTTTTCTGTAATACCCGACTGTTCATAAACCAGACTTTGTTTATTATACATAAAAACCTTCTGTGAAAAATTATCTAACTGATGGTGAAAACGACATACAAAAAAACTGTTCAGTACTTCTTGAGATTATCGTAAACATACAGACAGATAGCTGTGACAGATTTGGTCTTATGTAGGGATAGTTTGGTACAAACTTAGAAAATGTAAAGTGAATTAAACACAAAATACCTTTACACTAGATAATAGTTTGTGAAAATACTGAACCTGTGCTGCGTATTTGACGCCGTCGCTGCCAGCCCCTGGCGGCGAATTTGTTGGCAAATATTCCAGTAAGTCAGCCGCTTCGAAATTTGATTTTTCAGACGTTCGGGAACTCCTTTTAGGCCGCCTACTATTCCTGTGCGAACTTGCTTTCTCCTGTGCTATGTTTATCGAAGCCTCAGCCAATCCTTCTACTTTGTTAAGTAATGCCAGCAAAAACTCATTATGAAAATGTACTTGATCAGAATTAAGTAGAGCACGAGCTTCAGCGTCAAATTCCTCCTTCGTCAGTTTCATACGAAACCATTGTTTCATGTGATGGAAATATTTTGTAGATTTCTCACCTAATACTTCGTTCAGTTTTCGACGAGCTAAATTTAAGGCATCAGAACTCATGGTTTTAAATTTTAGATGAAATTTTTACTGAAATATTATATTAATGATGTAATCGGAGTTAAAGTCGGCTTACGAACTTATTATTTGTTTAAATAGTGATAAGTTGATTACAGTAACATGACCGCACCAAACAATAGCTTGACAAGTTGACATTGACAGCTGTTGCTGTTGACACAATAATTGATTTTGATTTGATTGTCAATTTAATTTGACATTGACAGAGGCCCTACTTTGAAAATCGAGGAAAACGGATGGAGCTAACGTAATTTCGAATTTCGATTGTAGAAGTAGGGCTTGAACTCACTTACCAGAAAAAAATGAGATTGAATTTGAAAATCGAAGTTTGAAGTTACGTTAGCTCCATCCCTTTCCCTCGAAGCAGTGTCGAATGACGAGTGACAGGGACGGAGCTAACGTAACTTCGAACATTCAAAATAATACAATCATGTTACATTATAATCAGAGACCGCACAAATTTGCGACATTGTTCGCAATAGTGTGGACATGACATCAAAATTAATTAAAATATTATTCAGTTAATTAATTTCTTACTTGACATATATTTCATTGCTAGTCAGTAAGTACAACATTTTTTTAAAGTATATTTATTAAGGCAAACGGTCAGTATTTTTTTCTACATTTTCGGCAGACAGTCGTTTTGTCTTTCTTTTACGTTCGTGTTTAAAATAAGTATAAGTATCAAGTTTACGATGGCTGTGGGAAGACCTTGCTGAAGAGAATTTGAAAAAAATATTTTTGTTTACTAGTGATTCGGTAAGCTATATGTTAAATGCTGGACTCAAAATTAAAACCAAATATCCACAAATTTTGCATATAACGTGTTTGGTACACGGGATCCATAGACTCTGTGAAGAAGTGAGAAAAAACTTTGAAGACGTAAACACATTGATCAACTATGTTAAAAAAACTTTCTCCAAAGCTCCATCCAGGATAACCACGTTTAAACAAATTAATCCAAACATTCCCTTGCCACCTCAACCCGTAATTACACGATGAGGTACTTGGATCCAAGCGGCATGCTACTACAATGATAATTTTGCAGCAGTAAAGAGAGTTATAGAAACATTTCCCAATCGTGATAGTGTATATGTCCGCAAATGTAAACAGATTATGCAGTCGGATGATGTCGTTAACAATTTACGCTTCATTTCACAACATTTTCAATACATTTTGGATTTTGGCTGTAATAAATAACTTACAGTCTTCTTCAAATACTGTCGAACATACTTTAAGTAAAATAACAACTATACTAAATAATCTGGACAGTATACCAGGAGCAGTAGGTAACCGTTTGCAAGCTAAAATGAAAGCCGTACTTAACAGAAATCCCGATTTTGAGGTTATTGCCCAGAACTTACAACAGAAAGTAAACTCTGAATTATGCTGGAATGATAATATTCCTATAAAACTACTTAAATTTGCCCCATTAACATCAGTGGATTGCGAGCGGAGTTTCTCAGCACTTAAGTATGTTTTCGAAGTAAAAAGAAATAGACTGACAGCAGAAAATTTGGAAAAAATACTGACCATTTTTTTAAATAAACCTATACTTTAACAAACTTTTGTATTTATTGACTAGGAATCAAATTATATGTCAAGTAAGAAATTAATTAACTGAATAATATTTTAATTAATTTTGAAGTCATGTCCACACTATTGCGAACAATGTCGCAAATTTGTGCGGTCTCTGTATAATTTACAGATATATGTACCAATATTCAACTACATATACAGGATGTACAATCCAAATGGGTCAGTATGGAGAAGTCGGAAACTATGAGAGATAGCGAGATCTGTTCTTAGGAACCATGACGTCGATTTTAGATTTAATAATAATTACATTCAAACTTTTTTATTAACTCTCATACATAACCGGGAATCGAACCTGGTCAATATTTTTGTAACCGCGTTAAGTAAAAAGGACCAAATTTGGCTATGAAATGAAATGCGTTCTAATTTTAAATAAACGCTATTTGAAGTTAATTCCAAAAACAGTATTCCATTTTCAAATTTTAAATGAATTGGTACGCCCGCTGAACAAATGCGTTCTAATTTTAAATAAACGCTATTTGTAATGCATAATACCGATGCAGATAAGATATGCATAAGTGGTCTCTTCAGATAATTGATGATCGATTCATATTCATATTATTCACGACTTTTTGCAAATTAATAAAACTGTGGGCATTTTAGTCTAATTTATTGTCAGTTGTGTTTACACAAGATTTCATAGCCAAATTTGGTCCTTTTTACTTAACGCGGTTACAAAAATATTGACCAGGTTCGATTCCCAGTTATGTATGAGAGTTAATAAAAAAGTTTGAATGTAATTATTATTAAATCTAAAATCGACGTCATGGTTCCTAAGAACAGATCTCGCTATCTTTCGTAGTTTCCGACTTCACCATACCACAGATTAAGTAAGAGTTACTACCATACTGACCCATTTGGATTGTACACCCTGTATAGTTATTCTGCAATTCTACGCTTTTAAAGGCAAATACACTGCAGGAATAACTAAATAATAACAAATCCCGACTTGCCTGTGAAAGCTAATGTATTCAGATGCATTAATATGTCCATAAGTTGATATATTTTAAAATATGACCCCGGTTTGATAAGTCGATTTAAGCTGAAATGCGATGCTAGATACTACGTTGTCAATCAATTATCAATCTGCGTTAAAATGTATGCGATGGATATACTTTTCAAGTATGCTTCTCTTTAAGTTCCTTCTATGAGAATCCTATTTCTGTTGGTTAGCTCCACGCGCTTCTGTCAAGTCCGAAAATTTTGGTTTGTTTCACGTACTTACTTATAACCAAGTGCCAAAAATAATTAAAATTGACAGATTAAAGAGGAATTTGCGTATTCCTATTTTGCTTTAAACCTTGCAAAAAAATCTACAAAGCGCTTTTTTTTTTTTTTTTTTAAATACAGTTTCCATTACCGGAACAAGGTAAAATAACAAAACATGTTATTGTGAATAAAATTCAAGGCAAAATAGTTACCATGACAATTGTAGTTATTGTGTATAAAAAATATGTAGAATCAATATATTTTTGCAGAATTAAACAAATTTCCCCACGGAAATGAAAATAAAAAAATATTTACTATTTTTTTGAATTGTACTTTAAGCAAAAATATTTACAGTGATTTTTGAACATAAAATTATTTAAATTAATATATTACAACGCTATGAGGCCAAACTTAAACAAATTGTATTAACGCCAATTAATTCTAATATTTTCTTTTAATACCGGTTTAGGCAAAATTGTTACCGAGTTAAATTTAGTTAAACTTTCATTTCTAGGCTTTATATTACTTATTTACCAGAAAATGAAACACATTAATGCAAATCGTTTGTTTTAATATATTAAACTATTAAACAACCTCCTATCTGTTTAATTCTGAGAAATTTCGGTTTGGGTTTAAATATTTTCCATTGTTCAACAACTATCAGTTCTGTTACATTTTTGCCTGAATCACAATTTGTGATTTTTTGATACCTCTGAAATGCAAAGTCACATCAGTTTAATTTTCTTTACATTAGTTAAATATATGAAATTAAGTCCCCTCAGCATTTTTTTCCCGGATAAAATTTTAGCTTGAAGTAAAAAGTGAAATCATAAGATTTTTCAAAAATAAAACGTTGGCCGGACGACAAATTTTTAATTTACTGAACTACTGGTAATACTTAATTTCTTCTACAAATTCTCTTTACAAATTACCCTGTTGATATTTATTTCTATCAAGTAAAATTGATAAACATAATTTCTTTGAAAAAAACGCATGCGCGGGGGTGAACTTTTCGCAGTATATAACTTATTACACTCCCATGTCTGTACTTTACACATTTAATGAAAAAAAAAAGCTGTTTTTAATTCATGCAATGTTGGCATATTTTTTTCTCAAACATGCTATGTAATGTCGGCGTTATGTTAGTTATTTTAGGCTTCAAAGTGCCACGTTCCCGACGGAACAACTCGAGAGAACTGTAAAGGAATTTCATACAAAATTGAAGGCCTAGGCCGGGAAGTAATTTTTTTTAAATTTTAATATGGCCATGACAGCTGGTTTTATGGACAGGCTGAATAGCTGAAAATCGTTTTTTTTTGTATCTGTGTGGTTCGGACCAAAAATATCCGCGTTAATGCCTATTACACAAATGTTTTTTGAGTGATGTTTTATTTTTATTTCATTGCATATGTTTGAGAAAAACACTATACATACCTCGCCGTGAAAAGGGGTTGCCAGCCTCGTAACTATCCGACCTCGCTTCGCTCGGCCGTCTAAATGAACTCGGCCTGCAACCACCTACTTCCCGGCGTCTGTAGTAATGTACTATTATCTAATTACCCCGGCCTATATTGTGTTTTCTAGTAAACTAAAGTAATGCCTTGAAATCGAAGGATGTCTTTTGGTTGTTCATGTACAAACGAATACACAATTTGTAAAGTATACTCGTATGACATCATAACTTAACACAAGAGTGACCAACTCAATATACATCAGTTAGTTCAGGGATAAAAAATTCAAATTCAAATTCAAAATTCAAAATATTTATTCAGTAAATTGGCCACATGAGGGCTCTTTTACACGTCGGTAACATGGAGTGAATCTACTAGCGCTTCGGACAAGACCATCATTGCGGAGAAGAAGCGCCGCAAGAAACTCCAGCAGAAGGTAATTTTTTTCAATTATTAAATACAATAATACTTAAAAGTATCTAAATTACATTACAAGGTAATAAAGTAATAAATAATTATTTTTAAAACTAACACAAATAAAATCATTACAAATGTAAGGTCAATAAAATACCTAATGTCTAGGAGAACAACATTACGAGGTCTCTACGTCAGGAACGATAACGATAAAAGGGTCTACAGTAGGAATAGGAGCTAAGAACTGCATATTTGAGGGGGTGTGTTATGTGCCAATCAAAGACCTTTATATAACTAACGTAATAGACGAACAGACTCCCTTTTTCCCGCGTTACCAAAACGGAAATGTCAACGTGTGCGTGATTTTACAAGTGTGTGAGTAATTTTAGTGATGTCCGTACGTTATATCGAAAAAATATCGATGAAAAAGACTCGCTTATATAAGACTTGTTTGGAACTTAAAACTAGCATTCTTCACTAATAAAACACAAGATTCTTTCATTATCTATAATAATACTCTTGTCACGGTAATTACCACACACATATCATACAATCAATTTTTAATGTAAATAATTAATAAATTTCAGTCTTACACAAATTCTAGGCTTTTAATATGGGCACTAGGCAACAATAAAGTTACTTATATAGAGAAACTAGCGACCCGCCCTCGCTTCGCTTCGGTTAATATAAATAACAAATAACCCAAGTTCATCTGGAATAATATACTTTTCAAACGGTGGAAGTATTCACTTTATTTGGCCACAACTAAGTTCTTGTGGAACATAAAAAAAAAATTGAAGTCCTGTCGTAGGGTGACGGCACCAATGATGGACACTTTTAGCTGACAGGCACCAGTAATGGACACTTCACTCTTAATTCAAATTTCATACGGTCCTAAATTGATTGTTGCAAAACAAATGAATAACCCTTATCCTCTATAAAATAAGAATCAAGTGTCCATTAGTGGTGCCTCGTCCATTACTGGTTCCATCACCCTAGCCTGGACCACTGCATTTAATGATAAATAATAAACTGCGATCAATTTACCTAGCTGCGTTTTATAATCGCTCGGAATAATGTTTAAATAATTATGAGAAGGAATGAAGAAATATCGACATATTGATAACTTATCGATAGATGAGTGTGATTCAAACATTCAATCACTACCTAAAAAATGGAAATTTTCACGGACACAATCTTTTCATTTTACATATAAAAATTAAAAATATGCATAAAACACAAAACTACATGATATATCGTACTTATTAGACCACTAACCGTATTCCTTGGACCTAGGAATCCTTGAAAATATGAGTTCAAAAATGACTATGTGTGGATCATAATTACCTGTGAAATGACTCATTGTTTGGATTATTCCTATGATTGACTTCGCAATCAGGTACTGCACAGCCCACCATTGTTGTTTTTAACGGTTTTGACACCACGTTTATACAATTATCCTGAATATTTTAATAAAAACTAAAAGACGCTGTCGCCAGGGGGCTACCGTGGGCTACCATTAGCTTTCAAAATGGTTACAACGTCAAGGTCTTTCGCTGTCACTGTCGCACTCGTATTCGTGCATAAAGAGGCTGCACTCTCGCTTCCACAGACTGTTCGTCTATTATGAAGGTCTTTGGTGCCAATGCACGGTGATTCCGCTCCCATACAAAGGCGGTCATAAATACCTCAACTCAGAAATAAGTTATTTCTTTGATTTTAAAGTATTAATTACTGTTTTAGGAATATTAAATTTACAATAAATTATATTTGTATATATATATAACACAAATACATAAATATTTATGGTAATAAAAATGTCTCGCATTACAATACAATACAATACAAATACTCTTTATTGAACACCAAAAGAAAACAAAACACGGAACAGTACATTTTAACTATAGGTATACAACAGGCGGTCTTACCGCTAAATAGCGATGAAAAAAAAAAAAAATCATACTTACTGCGGTTTTAATAGAAAAAAATAAGTAGGTACGAGTAAATAAATGAAAATACCATCCACTATCCTCAATGGTAAGTATTTAATAAATAAAATGGGAACAAAATATTTAATTTCATTATCAATTTACATTCAAGCTTAGCTATTAATTACAATTTTTACAACTAGGTACTATTATTTAACACATAACAAATCAAGCACAGACTTAGACAATGCAGTTTTCTTTTTAACTGGTAATCTTCTTAAACCTGATATAAGAGGATCTGAGTGAAAAAGAAGCCGGTTGATTAAATCTGTATTGGTCAAAACGCGATTCATTTTTCGTGTATTATTTTGTCTAAACGATTTGATAAATTTGTTGGTGGCTTCAGCTGCTTCTTCAGACAAATGGCGGATAACACTGTTTTTTAGCTTTTATAATACTTTGGTACGATGGTAAAATGTTTTTGGATATCTTGTCTATTAAATTCTTAACTAACAAATATTGGTGCCGAGTTAACTTAGCTTCTGCAATGAGCGACAAAACATCATTTACGTCGATTGTTGAAGAAGTTAAGCTGGTATCAGCGGAAGCATTGAGCAACGTATTTACAGTAGAGCTATCTACATTAGTTAGCTCGGCCAATCTCCTCCTTTTTGTACGTTTACTAGATTCATTAAAGTCTTTCCTTGGACGGCCTTGCCTACGCGAAGTAGAAGGAGAGGGATCGACAACTTCGTCAATCTGCTGTTGAGAAATACAACTGCTCTATACTTCGCTTTACGTCAATATGTTCTATTACACCTAACCAATCTGAATATTTTTCTAATAATTTAGCCTTGGTACGATGTACTTTTGTCCAGTAAGATGAAATTCGTTTACATAAATTCCTTATTCTAACACTTAATGTCTCTAATTTAATATTTTCGATGTTATCCGAAAGTTGTGCAGTTTCAATCAAAGTATCAAGAACTTGATGAAATTTTTCAGTTTCATTTCCCTCTTTAGAATTCCAAATATCGAAAATAATACGTCTCGAAAAGGAAAACTTGAAAAAATTATCTAAAACAAAGAAATAAAAATGTTACAAAAATTCCTATTTTTTGGGCTATATGGACATGAATACTTTGGCATCTCCATAACCTAAAAAGATGCAACAAGATGCAGATGAAAGTCACAGAACTAGTTTTATTTATCCCCCTCTTTATATTGATATAATTATGTCTCAGGGTCGGCATAGGTCGGCGAAAAGTTATAGCTCTATGTGAATCCATACTTCAGGAAAAATCAAGGGAAACAATAGACCTCTAGTAAAAAAATCATATAAAATACAAACAAAAATATTGTTACGTGAATATTATTAATAACTAAAGTACATACCTTGAACTTGCACTTCCATATTATTACCACGTGGAAAGACGCGATTAATAATAATAACACACAATAACAAAGTGATTAAGTTGGGGCGACACAAACGTACTGCTAATTAGTGTGGAGATGCGGTCACTTTCAATGCACAAAACTGAATGATAATTACATTTAATGACTTTGCTATAATATAGTATTTAGTAGGTTGGGTATTAGTGACTCATTTTAGTAAACAATCAGACCGGGATACGCTCATGACTTTTTTGGATTTATGGCCTACGGGGGAATCACCGTGCAATGACGCAGTGTTGCCTTGGTATCATAAAAAACCTCAGTAAAAAACAAAGAAATAACATACTCGTAGCTGTCTAGTATTAGGAAAAAAATCTGTTCAACAGGAATACTTACTCGTATAACGTCTCGTACTGTCTCTATTAAATTCTTAATACTTATTATAACAGTTTTTCATTACCGCTCCACACTAATACCGATTCACAAATTACGTTTATAACAGTATTATTATTCGTATGGCTGTACAATCTGTTCACAGTCTTATGTCTAATTTTGATAGCCAATCTCTTGCATCCGGCGTAAGCGCGCACAATTCGCCAATTCCCCCTGCAAAGCGTCTCCTAGGGCACTCCTCTACGATGTGAGCGATCGTCTGCTCCGGGGCTCCGCAGTCGCAGCCTGCCGACTCTCTATACCCCCATTTGTGCAGATTAAAATTACATCGGCCGACACCAGTCCGTATTCGGTTAAGAGTGACCCAGATCCTCCGGTGCTCGTTGAAACCTGGTAGAACTTTAGTCAGGTCGACGGCACAATTTTTGGCGGTTATTCCCTGGTCGTTCCATTGTTTGGTCCATTCGTCGAGGGCACGAAAAGGCTCGGTGCCTTGGATACGGTTGTCAGCCCAGATAGGTCTCCGCGAATGAAGGCGCATATAAGGAAGGTTTTCCAGCGTTTTTCTTATAGGGAGTGTTGGGTTTCTCGCCTTATTCCACTCCCGGGAAGCGGCTTGGGCTCTTCTAAGCTCTGGCGGTGCAATATGTGACAGCACCGGCAGCCACTGAGTAGGTGTCGGGAGCAGGCTACCAGAGATAGTACGCATTGCTCGATTAATCTGGACGTCTACCTTGTCCGTGTGAGCGCTTCTGTACCACACTGGGGCGCAGTATTCTGCCGACGAGTACACGAGGGCTAAGGCAGAGGTGCGCAAGACATTTCCCTGGGCTCCCCACGTAGTGCCTGCGAGTTTTGTAATGAGGTTCACTCTTGATTTAGTTACATGCACTGTGTACAAGCACCATTAGACCTAGTAATAATTGCAAATAGCAGTCAATATGTGTCAGGGAATGGGATCGATCTTTCGCTATGTAATGTAGGTATGTCGTTCAGATTTTTTAATGAACGGAACATAATGATGAGTTTACTAATCGTCAAGCTAGGTATATACCATGTGCAGTAGACTGACACATGAAGGTTAATATAATTAACTTTCATGACAATGAATTTAAATGCGCGAATGAACGTAGGTACGATGTTTGTCGTTAAAAATTAATGAGTCAGATTCTTTTTTAATTACGTATACCTAGTTAATGACTGAGCAGGTTAAACGCGCTGAGGGATTTAAAATGTAAACATTGATTGCAACGAGTTTTTGGTGTAGCTACTTACTTAGCTTTTCAGTCGCTATTCATTCATTTACAATTGTAAATTTTATAATGCCGTATTTTATATCAAACACATTAAAACTGATAAAAATTAGTTTGAGCTATGTTCATTGATTATTGTTTTAGCGATCGAATTGATAAGTAATAGTGGGTCTATCTATATCAGTCATTGTCAGTGTTATCGGTCATATTTACTTATTGTAAATTTTATTACTCAAACCTAATCTAACCTAGCTTTATATAACGTTAGATATTTAAAAAAATCTGAAAGTTTACGGTTCCAGCGATATATAAATTATTTTATATATATATATGACTGTCAATAACTATAGCAACAATGACAAAAATTATGGTAAACAATGTGCTCCCGATAATACGCGTACTCAGTACTTATCAAAATTTATTTAGAAAGACAAGAGATTCCTATATTTCCGACTTTGCCAGCTTCATACGGAATGAACCCTAGACAGTGTTTTTGCAATCAACCTTGCTTGTAACGTGCGGTTCTTGCGTAATCAGATCTTATAAGTTGAGTTGTTTACTCGTTCACCTTAATCTGAGATAACCCTGACATACGTATTGAATAAACTTTTTCAAAAAACAGGTGACCTTTTTCTTAATGAGTCATAACTGTCATAAGTCATAATGATTAACTTAATATTATTATTTTTAAAACGAAGGTATACAAAATATTTACTTAAGAGCAATATCTAGTTGTTTAGTTATCTTTTATAATTGTGCTACTATTTAAGTTTTATTTCCCACGGTCGGATGTAGGAACCGTTATAGTTTCGCTGTCGCCGCCGTTGTCTTTCTATGTGATCCTTCCCTTTTTACCAGAAACTATCAAACTCACTTACAAAGCTGTAATTTTGTACACATATAAATATTTGACTGAATATTTATTTAATAAACACTAGTAACTATATGAAGCGAGTGCATTATTTAATTTAAATTTGGTCCTGCTACTCGTCATCACTTGAGGTCGGCGCAGCCCGTCTTTTTCTTAAAAACCTTCCTATCCAGCCTATATAGCCAGCTATCAGCTACATAGCCGTATATATAGGTAGTAGTCGCGTCTACCATGCTTACCTGTCCAAACTCATGAGAGAACTAGATTTTTTATAAAATAACCATGCTTTTAGGTTTTTGATATCAGTTTATTACTATATTTATAATCACATTTCAGGTTTTAATTTCGGGGGAACATTTTGACGTGAACTCCATTTTTAGATCTTAGTATGAGGTCGCCGCATGGTTCCGGCTCCTCTTTCCCGGGCAATAGTAGAAAACTTCTCACGATAGCTGCTAAAGTTACCTTCATTTCCATCATGGCAAACTTTTGTCCTGAAATGAAATGTAATTTTTATGCCGTAAGACTTCCGTACTAGTTTCCTTGGGGTTCCAGTTATATGCTTACCAAATTTGATCAAAATCGGTTAAGCGGTTTAGCCGTGAAAGCGTAACAAAACTTACTTTTATGTAAGTTAATAATATTAGTTGGATGGATTTAGTATACTTATACAGGGTGGCATGTAAATCACGCTGGCATTTAATCATTTTTTAAATATTAATCTATTATTTAATTTTTGGAGGGTTTTAGGCTAAACAAAAATCCAATTAAGTAATGGCCATTTTCACTTTTACTATTTCAAGAACCATGACAGCTATTTTTGTTAAAGTATGTTTAAAGGCCTTTTCAAATTCTTACACAATTTCTCAGATTGTTCCAAAAGTCAGGTGCAGTTAAACCTGGCGACCGGGGCGGCCAGTTAATTGCAGATCTAAGATAAACTATTTCCTAGGGGCACGATGAGTCTGATGTCCTAACATTATTCTCAACAGTTTAATCGTGCCTCTAGCGGTATTTCGCCCATGTTTCAGCCCATGTCGGCACCTACTATTCGCAATTTCTAGGCGTATTAAATTTTCAAGCATATTCCTTTATCTTTTACAGTTAATCTAATCGCAGCGCCGTTCTTATACAGAAAAATAATTAGGCCCTAGAGAGGGAGCTCATCACTGTAAAAGGAAATATTGCCATTATTCAAAAGAGATTATATTTAAAACTTAGGTTTGACAAATAATGAAACTAAGCTTTAAACAAAGTTTTAAAAAGTATTATTTAAAATACATACTTAAAAAAAGTGTAAATCCTAGCGGAACTTATGGGCCACCTTATACAAATATTCAAATCTATTAAAACAATTCGGCTATTCCCAGTTGTCTGGGCTGGGGCATATTGTTTGGGCTAACCCAAGTTATCCGCACCCCTTTGTCCATACTGCGGACAATTGAGATTTTTTTTCGCAGTTGTCCGCATCTAGTAAGGATTTTTTTTTCCCAGTTGTCCGCACCTAAATTCGTTTCTATTCTGAGTCCGCAGTGTGAACAATGGGGTGCGGAAAACTAAAAATATTCCAAACAAATTGATGATCGATGCAATTTTATACATGTATAATTGAAGAAGGTACATTTATGAAAGAACATTAAACAAATAACATCTATTGTTTTGATTTATCTTACCTATGCAGTTTCTAGGGCCTGCACTGAAAGGTATCCAAGCAAAGGGATTCTTGGGACTATTTGACGCCTCGAATCGCTCAGGGCGGAACTCCAAAGGATCTTCAAAGACCGCAGGGTTACGATGCATAGCGTAAATATTGATCAATACAGTCGAATTTTTCAAAAATCGTATTCCTGACATTTCTGCAAAAACAAATTATAATAACAAAAACAATACGTACACAGATATTTTTTGTGTAAAGCAGACGAGGATTATTTAGTGTGTGCCGCGTTAAATGATTTACACTACCGTAAAATGTGTCTCTTTCGTTTGTTACTTATTATTATTAGTCTTAGAATCGATGTATGTACATCCAGCCGCGCAGTGAATTAAAGCAATAGAATGATTTACAATACAGATAATCTCAATATACCAATGGAGCATAATGGAGCATTACCCGTGGGGGAGCTAAGTAGGTGCATTTTACGGTACTCAATCGAAACCGGTTATAATAACTCAATTATGTTTATAACTTTAATAATGATGTATATTCATTAAAACATTTAAGTCTTTAAATAAACATTATTAACTGATCGCGCGTCACTTTAATTTCTAAAGCAATTAGATTTATTGATTCCCATTTCGTCAAAACAACTTTAAAGTTCAGTAACACACATAGGTTAAAGAAACGATGACTTAATTTCGTAGCAACTCTTTGGCAAGTCATAATAATGTTACCTATATCCTGGGTAATAAGTCTTTGTATAAATGGGACTGAAGGATATAGCCGCAGGGTTTCTTTGATAACACTTTCGAGATACTTCATTTGTTGAAGGTCACTGCGAAGTAAAAAATTTTTTTTAAGTTAGCAAGTTAAAGTTGTCATCCAATTGCCGCAAGGGAATTTTAAAATAAAGAACGGACAACTCGGTCTTGAATCTTTAACTAAACATACTGCACGTAGTTGTACTTACTTATAAGTTGGTTTTCGTTCGATATTGTTACCTAAAATAGCAATTTGCTCCTCTAAAATCTTTTCTTGTACTTTAGGATATTTAGCTATGCAATATAAGTTGTACACTATTCCTGATGATGTAGTATCGTGACCCTGCAAAAAAGGAAAATAAAAGTAAATTAAGGGTTAAAAAGATTTTTTCTATTTGTTCTTCTTGACGTTGCAATATAGTTTTACGCACCTCAAACATAAAAGTTTCAACCTCATCCCTTACGCATTGGTCGTTCAAACTTTTGCCCTCCACTTTGGCCAGTAATAGTAAGTCCAAGAAAGCATGTTTATTTTTCATACCTAAAAAATAGGGAACGTAAGTATTTTGCAAGTTTACAGAAAGATTATTATTAATCTGATAAAATTTGACATGATTACCAATTTCAAAATCATCATTTAAATTCTCGGCGTTAGTTTGTCGCAGTTCACGCCGCCTTCTTTCTATCACTTCATTAGTATGTGTATGCAAAACGGCTAAGTCATTGTCTTGTCTCTTTTTGAAAGGTGTCAAGGAAAATAATGCGTCGTTCCCTAAAAACAAATTTCTCATCCTTGCCGACATGATTTGACTCAAACTGAAAAATATAATGAAGACCGCATCATTAAAATAAAACAAAAGTAGGTAACTTTGCTATAGTTCGTAGAGCAGTTTTTGTTTTGGTGTAATTCATGAGATTTTCATAGCTTTAATAAAAGCACCTAATAAATAGTTAAGAATAAATTAAAAAAATAGATGTAAAAATAACCAAGATATAAGCCAACAAATATTTGATCCTATCTCATTCTAGCAAAACAGAATTGAACATGGAGTTTATATGGCCGACATGATCATTATTTCACTGTGCATATCGGATCTCTCGCTCTAATCGCTGCCTATTCAGCAGTTTAAAATGCTTTTGTATCATTCATATTTTCCGATTTTAATTTTAATTTCACTGTTGAGAAATGCGAAATCCATGCACGTTCCTTATTATCATTTGTTTGGGGAAGGGTTAGGTCCGGCAGTGGACATGTTTAGATTGACACACAGATTACAAAAGTATATCGATTGACATGATGATTGGCGTAGTCATCATAACTGACATTAGCATGAAATCTAATGACCCTGCTATTGTATGATAATCTTTCATCTAATAACAGTTGATTTGATAGAAACAAACAATGACCGTTGGTTTTAATTATTAAATTAAATATGAATTGAGATAAAAAAAATGTCTCGTCAAGTAAATAGGTCGCACTTGAGCCCACTTAGTGTATAAACAATCGTATTAAACACAAATAGAAATATATGTATATGACATGATGGATGACCTTAAAAAAAATACTTACTCGTCAATGGCCTTAACATAGGTTGATTCACGATCTTTTTGAGCATTAAAAGAAACCCCCATTATTGATTCTATAAAAATAAACTTTAAAAAAATTGTACTCAGGAACAATCATCTAGGTACAATTACTACGTTGGGTTTTAAATTTTTTGGATAAAATGACATTAAAATTTAACGTTTAGCCATTAGTAGGGACACACATAAAACGAGTAAAAAATATTTACTAAAATAAAAAACTCTAGTATCCCTTAAAAGTCTACTGTGGCATGATATTCTAAGCTACGAGTACATTAAAGGCCTTGTAACTTTAAATGAAACCCAAAGGATCAAGAGCTTAAATACCTATTACTTTTCTGCTCAAATTAAGTATATTACTTTTCTGCTCAAATTAAGAAAGCCAAGTTATAGGTAGATTACTGACCGGTTATGTTGTCCAAAGCGGCCAAGGCTATTGTTGGGAAGAGATTGATCGAAATCCCATCAGCACGTTCCTTAAGTAAGTCACTCAAAATCTTCTCGTTCTTTAAGAACACCGCTATAAAACTTTGGAGTATGTTGTAGTGAAAAGCCGGTGTCAGAAATTTTCGGTGATTTTTCCATTTATGGCCTTGAATAATAAATGTGTTTATTTATGGACCGATTAGGGGAATGCCCTATTATCTTTAGTTGAATCTTCAGGAGTGTTATCATCGACGAGTTATAATACCAAACATAGCGACGATATTAGTTCGACTACTATTTAGGTACACGGAACTGGTACAAATTAAACAATTTCTCTACTTTAATTATGTGCGATTTTTGAGTACGTTTCAGTTTAAATACATTTGTTTTTAAATAATTCATTTATTTTATTATTCTTAATCATTGCAATTATTTAATGCATTTTTTAATGAAAATAAACAAATAGTTTCAAACTATGTCAAAAATCGAAAAAATAGTATTTGTTTATGTTTACTTAATTTATATTTAACTGGCTTTTACCAGCGACTTCGTCCACGTACAACTCGTTTATCGTAGTTAAGTACAGAAATATTTAAAAATGAGAAATACCTACCTATTCAAAATTCTTTGACAAACCTGTTGAAGTAAGAAGGCCGTCTCCTAACCATGGTCCTAAGTAATTGTAAGATTGTCCTTTAGTTATAGTTTCTGTGCTCGACATTATTTCCTGAAATAGACATGATTTAGAAAATAATCAATACACTTCAGATGAGATGAAGACTCAAATTCAGTTATTATGGTTAACTTAACGGGTTAAATTATTAAATCTTCGGCAATTTTTCTTTATTATTACGCTTTAATATAACGCAGATAGACAACCGAGCATTTTAAGCAATACCTAAAGCTGTTTTACTATTCCTAGTTTTAAAGTTCTGAAAGATAAGAGTTGTAAGTCTGTATTATAATTATTAAATATTTTTTACTGCAAAAATTGCATGCTACGAGTTTTAGAGCTCTTTTCTCATTGTTGTTGTTCTCATCAACCTTAATGATGTAACAGAACACCTTACCTTGAAAACTTCAATTAAAGCGGTCGCTTACCTCAATATATTTTGGATGCGATAACACAATAAATCTCTGAGACATAATATAAATACGATACGCATCGCCAAACTTTGTTGCCAAATCGGAAAATACATGCAAGAGTTCTGCAAAAAATAAAAATAATAATTTTAATGTCTTTCCAAAAAGTCGAATAATATTTGGTCATTGGAGCCGAAATGTTATGCTAGTGGGCTTTAAAAAAAAATGTATTGATAAATACATGCTCCTTCATCATTGTATTTTTGTTTAAGTTTGGGTTAGCCTTTATAAAAAACAAACGGTTGTTTAATAAATACTTTTCTGCTCCTTAAATCTAGGTATAAATAAATTGTCATTCAAGATTAACAGATTAAGAGATTCCTCAAGGTCAACCACATTTGACGTTTGTTTGATTAATATTCTTATTTAAGATTTGCTGATTTTTCCATATCTTACGTACCCATAGGAGGGGTCACCTACCCATAGCTACCTTATTAATTTTATTTTGTTTAGGTCAGTATATCTCACCTAAAAGTAAAATATTCAAATGCATAACAAACTTAAGATTCTAATTATTTATAACAGACACGAGCCATATTTTAATTTGTATACAATTTTGAGTATTGCGAGTTAGTATAGAAAACGCTTACTGCTTGAATCGACGAGAAATATATTTCCGTTTCCTATAACTGGTAGTGGTGTAGGACCAGGCACATTCAAACTTTTTGAATCACGTAGTAAACAAACCCAAGATCTAATCACAAACAGCACGAAAACGCACAATAATATAAACAAAATCATTTTAAATCAATAAATGAACCGTGGTGCGTGCAGGACTGTTCATACGCTACTAGCGACTCACTAGTAGTGAGCCACTGGGTAGGTGTATTTTTTTAATTGATTCTGATAGCGTACCTATAGACGTTCTGTTTGAGCCGGAATTTTTTTCTTGTTAAAGTTTTCCATTGTGATTGTTTTTTTTATTAATGCATATATAACCCGGATGGACCGGTTTGGTTGGGTTAGGTTAGTCCGATAGTCGGATAGCAATAATTTTCATATTGTGTGATTGCTATCAGGGGTTCAATATCTGACTAAGTGTGATACTGATTAGATACATACATACACTCACTCCTTCTCCATACTAATACTGATTAAATGTTAATATTGAAACTTACCTACTTTGAAATTCGTTACCCTAGGCTAGACCGTGGAACCTACGTGTTATGCGTTAAAAGTGGTGGAAAAAGTAGGTACGTATCGTACCTATTTATATATTAAGTACTTTATTTTTTTAAGAAATTATAAATGTGAGGCAAATTGCATTATTTTGTGCACTGCAGCACTGGTGACTTTTGGTCGTGTCTACCTATGAAATTGCCGTTTTATATGGAGAATTTTATGAAAACGGTGGTTTTCATACATTTAATTTTGCGGATTATTTAGTAACGTCAAATGCAAACCAAACAAAATTCTGTCAGGAATATTGGACACTTCTAAGCTATATTATACATATCTTAATTACTTAAAAAGTAGTTAGCTTCATAAAACTATGCGTAATTGAAACACTTGAACTTGCAGCATATAAAAAGAGTTAAGTTCACACTTTAATTTTAAACATTAAGTAAGAAGTTGAACCATATTATTTGTATCTAAAACCTTTTTTGCATAGTGTATTAATGAAATTTATAAAGAATTTGGAAGTTAAAATTGAAATGAATAAATTCCGTACGAAATAAAACACGTAAAAAAAACACCAATTTCATAGGTAAGGACCCAATATTAGGTTTTAAGCGCGTATATAGATACTTATTACGTGTGTTAGATTAAGCATTTTGTCCCTTCAACTTTTATTTTTTCCGTGTGGTTGCCGGGATAGAATAGTGCCACTCCATGTCTTCCCGTGGATGTCGTAAGAGGCGACTAAGGAAATAAAGGGTTGTAGTACTGTTAGGCGATGGGCTTGCCACCTGTCACTAATACACTGGGAAACATCTTAGGCTACTTGTGCAAAATGTGGTTACAGAATTATCAAGAAGTTTTAAGACTTGTTGGTAATTCTTTAGCTCTGCCTACCCCACTCTGGGAATGAAGGTGTGAGTTTATGTATGTATGTAACTTTCATTTTACCTTATATTAATTTGGTTAACCGTTTTCTTACTTATAAATAATATTAAGAAAATTACAAGTATTAGGCATAGGTACAATTAACGGTCAATTGAAGATAGTAATCGTTGTTAGAGTCATGTGGGGCAAGTGTGCGCAATTTTTTTTCAAGCTAGTATCAAAATCAAATTATAAGCATGAAAGAAAAATGAAAATAAGTATCAAGCACAGTATTTATTGGTAATGATTTAATCAAGAAATTATCAATAAAACTTTGCCACTTCGAAGAAAAATCACCTTAATTCAACCAGCTCAAAATGCGCACACTTACCCCATACTGCGGGTATGGTTTTTTTAATATTCTTAGCAGGCTGATTTTGATCAAACTTACCTCATTTTATTGAGACATAATATAGCTTCAAATGATATGCAAAATAAAAGGCTTAAATACTTTTTTAACAGATATAAAGATCATTTACTCGTGTCAATTTTCGCCATGACAGCAAATTTTACCTTTACAGCTTCGGATTCTGAATATTTTCATTTTCAAGTGAACTACAACTTTTCAAGTGACACCATCTGGGTTTTTCTCGCATAAACTAATTCTCTACCAACATAACTTTAATTCGTCGATACATACCACAAACTTCTCCCTCCCCATTCCTAAACAAAGGGGTTGCGCACACTTACCCCCTGCGCACAGTTACCCCACATGACTCTATGCTACTAATGAAAAGATATTGTCTTTATATGTTTTTAATGATATCTTATCTGTATAGCGTTCCCGGATGGGTTTTTTCATCTAATTAATTACGTAATTCTGTGTAGCCATAGCTTGGCATAAAAAAGTTCAGTAAATTAAAAATGAGGGCGCGCTGTTCGAAGTAAAACAGCCAAAGCAGGCATTTCATCCTTGCTTGCTGATAACAATGTTTATCCTCTGTTACTTGATGTGGTGATTGTCACTTGGAAATATAGTAGTTCCTCCTGTCACCACGTCCTTTTCTTGCCAAGCTGTAAATTTGGCAAAGCTCTGAGGTCGTGTGATGTTGCAACTTTCGCGTTGTGCGTGCGCACCTTACGTTTCACATAATACGTGAGTATAACCAGCCATGCAATAATGGCGCATTTCAATAATATGTATAAGTAGATTTTTCTCCTCAGTTTAGTTCTATAAGAATTTAAATTTTACGTTTTGTTGATTCGAGATAAAAAAAAATAAGGTTCGTTACGGTGCCCAAGGTACCTACATCGGGACACGAAATCCATCGGAACACCGAACACCGTCTCGTAATTTTTTAATCATCATAGGTGGCTGGGACATGTCCCTTTGTCCCAGAACGTTACGGTGTTTTTACACGGTGCATGTAGCTGGAGCAAGTAAAGGCAATTTGCGCGAGCAGTCTGTATTAAAAAAAAAGAATGTAAGTGGGAGCAAGATAAAAAACAGACCAATTCTGAGTCGGACTCGCACACGAAGGGTTCCGTAACACACTGAAAATAATTAGGTTTCTTGTATGGGGGCACACTTTTAATTTTAACTTTATTTCATTTTATTATTTTTTATTGTAGAGTTATTATGTGTGGTCATACATACGTACGTATAAATGCATGTATCTCATCTGGTAGTCTTATCAAACTACGAGTAGGATTAGTGTCGTGGGCTCTTAAAAAAGTTTTGGTGGAGAATGGTGGATTTTATGCAACAAAATGTACTATTATGTATGTACAAGTACGTAATCTTTTGTTAGAAAAATCCATATCTACTGCAACGCACGCTAATCAGCATTGTTACATAATCGGTACTCGAATAGTACTTAAACAAGGGCGATAGTACGAATAATATGCCCTGCCTTGAGAGAAGTAGGTTAATGTAGGTGTGTCTCGTTGTCTGTCTTGGTGAAAGCAAAGGTTGGGAAATACCTCTTATTTTTTGATGCCACCCGCATCTTTGTTTTAATCAATCAATAACTACATAAATATGCTTTCTTCTTCAATAACTAGGTACTACTAGTACTAGTATTCAGTATAATCTAAACTTTCAACCCCCCGCCTCCCTTTTGGTGTTATAAAATAGGTATACTAATAGAAAATGAAAACAAATCAGAAAAAAATACGGTAAGTTGTGTCCTTTATATTTATTAGTTATTCAAATACGTAGTACGTATCCTGATTCTTGATTAAATTATATTGATATTCAAGTAACTCAACCCACAGTAGAAGGAGATTTTAAATTAAATTATCAATTTTCAATACCGTCACATAGTCGGGCTACTAATAAAATACAAACTGCTCGAATTAATAAACGCGAGTTAAAATAAAACCTTTCCATAACTGCTTCCAAACCACAGCGCTGACGCCCTTCTTTGAAAATGGGAGGTCGAAATTACGTTAGCTCGCCTTCTCCTTTCGCATTTCTCTCAAAAATTAAGTCGGCACCCAAAGTTTCAAATTTAGTGACTCGTGGTAACTATCCTATTCGCTTTTGGTGTGTTACTTGGCAACCCTAAATGTCGCTTCGACTTCGCTCCGGTCACATTCCTCTGAACAGTTTTGCTTACATGATGCGAAAGGTAGACTCGCCCAACTGTAGTCAGTGTGGAATTGTAGAAGATGTGTTCCATGTTACAATGGAGTGTGACCGTGGCGAAGTGAAGCGACGTCAATTACACTTAAGAAATTATGATGTGGGTAGGGTTAACAGTGTCTTGGCAACACCAACTTCCCAAGAGGCTGATAAATTAATGACAGGCCAGACAAAGTTTTAAACACTTTCTCTCGATCTAGTGTCGATTAACGAGTGACACCACTTAATTCGAAATGACCGTTCCAGTGCCTGTGACTTGTCACTCGAATCGAGACAAAGGGATGGATGGAGCTAATGTAACTACGAACTTCGATTTTCAAAGTAGGGCCTCAGGTATATCAGGCATAATCTGTGGGCTGGTTGTCAATGTCACTTTATGGCATATAACCTAAAAATAATATTACAAATATTAGTATTGATTTAATAATAATAACTGTATAAGTGAATTATATTACTGTCTACCGGATATAAGGTTTTTATACTAAGATTTCCAAAATGGTTTTAAACTCCCTGTTCACTAAAGCTAAGCTCCCTAGTGTGATAATCGGTAGGACACTTCAAATAACTTATAACCTGTATAATTAGTTTCTTGGTTGTTAGTAGCTTTTTAAGCTTAATTTAATTCAAATTTCTGTGGTTTTTGCAGAATCCGTGAGACACGCGAGTAAAAAAACCGGTGGCAGTACAAAGAATACAAACTGCAAAGTCAGGCCGAAGCACAGAGGATGGAAGGTCCAGGATGGGCATTCGGTTCAGGCTGGCAACATACTGGTGACGCAACGCACTCCCAGGTTCCATCCTGGACTTAACGTGAGTTGAAACACTTGTTGAATTCATTGAATTCACCCTTGGAACATGTCCAACCAAATATATCTGAATATGAAACCAAGATCACTCAAAAGGATCCCACAATTATTGATTTCTTATTTATTGCACCAGGTTAATTTATATGATTTGAGTTGTGAAGGAAAGGATGAGGCAAAATGTAAATTTCAATTCTCATCTCGCCTTCTTGTCTCGCCTCCCTGGTGGAAAAGCACCTTATCAAAGAGTAGTATTTAATAGTCCAGCTTTATAAACTTTTATAGTCTTATAAGCTTTATAAGCTTACGAAATAAATTAAGGATTTGCAGTTAAAAACATATTTTTTAATATATGATGTTGCAGGTTGGCTTTGGACGCAATGGTACTCTTTTTGCCATGGAACCAGGCAAGGTAGTGGTCACCTGTGAAAAGTTTGACCCCTACTGGGAGCACTCATGGGTCCAGAGATGCTACGGGGGGCGTGAAGAGCAAACAATTTACAAGAAGTATTTCAATGTCATACCCAAACCACAGCATCAGAGATTCAAACTAGTTGATGAAGTTTAAATATAAAATATGTAAATACTTAGTCATTTAGTCAAAATAAATTTATAGTATCACTAAGTTTTTGTGTTGTTACGTTTTATTAGACAGCGCCATCTTTTAAAACCATGTTGAACTAACTACATTCATAATGCAGTTAGGCTTGGCAAACTTACATTTTGGCGTAGTTTCTAATGTTTCCGCTAGATGCACCTAGTAAATATATGGAGTCAGATCCCCGCCTCAGGGGTACCGTACCAAGGAATTCCTTGGTGAATATGAAAACGAATTAAGTAGTTCCGCAGCAATTACGTAACTTATCCGATTTGTTAGTTGTATTTTCTGATATTTTTATTTACTCGTATAAAAAAATCCGAACGCCTTCTTTCCCTATAAAAATATTTTCTGATATTTTTATATTCTTGTATAAGAAATACCTGACTACGTGTTAAAATTCCATTCCCACTACGATAGGTACTGCGTTAACGAATAGGTTTCGAGTAAGTATCAGTTAAGTTTCACTATAACCATGTGATAACTAGATAAGATCCGCCCCCTATCCGACAAAACTTTACAAGTTTACAATTTGGCAAACTTAACTATGGTTTGCCTTAGAAAAAGTTAACAATATCTTCTAATATATAAAATTTCCATGTCACAATATTAGTTACCGTACTCCTCCGAAACGGCTTGACCGATTCTTATGAAATTTTATATGCATATTCAGTAGATCTGAGAATCGGCTACTATCTATTTTTCATAAGGTTTGTATAAAACCGGGCGGCGCCGGGCGCGGACAGCTAGTATAATATATATTAAAGACTTGTACACTTGGATAATTTCGTGCGATGGGGACATAGAGTAGGTAAGTACTTTTTACAGTCGACGTCAAAGATATGTCAATATTTTTTCACCTTATTCCTTTGCAATAAGGTCCAAAGATACATATCTTTGACGTCGACTGTACATGTCCTAAACTGAACCCAATAAACTGACGTTTCAGGAATATTAGCCCCGTTTCTTTCCTACCAATTAATTGAGACAGAGGTGAGAGTAAAAGGGAAAACCCTACGAACTTTCGATTTGGTTTCGGAGAAGGCCCCAAGTTGGAGACGTACGTTTGTTCAATTCACAGCTCTTTTGCCTCACGGCAATACAAATATTTGCGAAGGATACACGTCTGTTTGTCTTTGGTAAGGGTGTTTAGAATTTGCTGGCTGATTGTTCTGGTAACTGGGAAACTAGGTCGCCGAATGTTTCGGACAGCAATGTAAGCTTGCACATCGATATTTAGTTAATGGCGGGGTGTTAACGATAAGTAAGTGATCAATTGTGTACCTTGTCGCTAGCATCAGGGTTGAACTGCTGCAGGAAATCGTCGAACGAATGAAAGCGATGACTTACGAAAGTGATCATCTACATATGTAAAATCTCACAGAAATTGAATTGAACAAGTCCCATTCACCACCTACCTACTAGGCTAATCGCGTCGTCATTTTCTTATGATTTATGAACTTTGTGATCAGTATACAAGAATGTAGGTGGAACGACAAGGCAAGGGCGGATCCAGGATTCAGCCCGGGGGTGGATCACAGGTTTCCAAAATGCAGACTGTAATACTTGATTATCATACAGATTTTATTAGTAGTTTATTCAACTGTGAACACTACTGTTTGGCGGTATGTTAATGGATGAGATGGTAGTACCTATTATTTTATAAATAAATAAAACATAAGAAAGTGCGCTGATATGAATTAAGCGGAGCGGAGGAGGGGGGGTATAATAATATCCGTCTATGTGGTACATACAGTCGAGTTCATAAATATGTGTACACTTTAGTACCTTGTCTATTTAATGGCATGTTTATACTGCCAGTCTAATAAATTGTCACATATGCAGTGATTAAAGTGACACGGTACAAAAGTGTACACGTATTTATGAAATCCACTGTACATTTCACTAGTAGACATGTAACATACAGTGAACTAATATGAGTATCATTAGTCTAGTGAGTTTCGAGAAATTGGCCCCAGGGCGGCGATTAACCTTTTGGTTAACTGAGAAGTACTCGTATTGTCCCTGTAACGTGTTAGATATAACTACGCTACAGTTCGATAGCTCCTACGACTCATCCACGTGCTTGGTGTCTGCCACAAACACTGCGGGACGCAACTATATGTTAAAATGAGCACGATGTATTTGTATCTCACTCTAACGTACAATTGCGTCCTGCTGTTTATGGCCAAAAAATCAGGCTTGTGAATGCGGATTTAGAAGGTGCTTCGGGTTTGTAGGTACTTGTCTCTCACTCGCTCTCATACGCTCTTATAAGGGCGAGTGAAAGGGAAGTACAAACCCAAAGGACCTTTTAAGTGCTCACAGACTACTTTTTGCTACAACCCGTTGAAAACATCTGAAACATTCTAGCACACGGTACGGCACAAAAATCACAGGTAGTGAGGAGATTGGCGATTTTCCGGCGTTAAAATGACGTCCGGCTGGTCCGGATGTTGACCCGGCCGGCCCGGACCGGCTTGACGCAGGACCGGAGTTGATGCGCAATCAGAGACTTGATTTAGAACTCGACACATTTTAAAAGCTAACGGCCGGACTCAGAGTCAGTTAATGACGGTTGTTGTTGTTTGATCAGGAGTTAAGAATATTTGACACATTTCCTTGAGATTTAACCATTACTTACGGTTTTTAACGATTAGTTAATTGAACTATTTAATTGATCAAACAACAGGCCCCTAGAGTCCAGTTTTCATATGAATGTACGACAAAATGTCCCCAATAAGTCAAGGTATGTAAACTAAATATTATATAATACATTTAGTTTACATAATTCCTATTCTAGTTCTTACCTGCGTCTCCGTCTGCACGGATTTATTTTATCGCTATTCCCTTGGGCACTGTTCGATTTTCTAACGGTCTCTTAGAGAGAGTTCATAAAATTTTCTTTTGACCGCACCGGTCAAGTCAGTGGTCAAGTGCGAGTCGGACTCGCGCACCGAGCGTTCCGTATTTGAGATGATATACTTGGTAGCCGCAAAAGAAAATTCTTATTTTGTTAATAACTTTATTATCTATGCAATAATTTCAAATTATTTGATTTATAAACTTCGGAGATAAGGTAATTATTTGTAAATTTTTGGCTATTAATCAAAAAGTACATTACAGAAAAAATATTGAAATATGCAGACTCTGCCCTTTCATATGACACCCATTTGCTGTAACCAAAACGCTGCCATTTTTCAACCCCCATTCTAGAACCCTTTTCAATTAATCAAAAATTTAATTTCATATTTTTTTAATAAATAAAAACAGACGCAGCCAAACCAATTCTACAACTATGCCAAATTTCAAGTTGATAGTATTTGTAGTTGCTGTGACATACAGACATACATAAAAACAGACAGAGAGAAAACAAAGTCTCACCATAAGGGTTCCTTTCTAACCAGTTTGGTACGGAACCCTAAAAACAATGAATATTGCTTGAGTTTGATAAATAATGAAATTGGTATTAGTACAACAAAAATGTATACGCGCTATATAGCATTAAATACATAAGAATAATATTGCGCTCAAGATCCTGTAAATACAGGATGATATTAAAACAATATCTCTTTCGCGAAAAGCGCCCGGAAACAAATGCGTTTGATAAAATGTTACTTTCACCGAAAGCTGGCACGCAAGAATAATTCGTCGCCTTTCATATTAGCCGAATGATCGCGGAGGGAAAACTTTGCCGCGGGGCGGGTGATAGTTTAGCGAGAACGAAGCGCGCAGGGTGTCTCGCACACCGAGGGTTTCTCAAATAATATATTTTGCTGTTTACGTACCGGTAGACAATATGCTTACCTACATTATATTGGGTTTATTAAAAATCGTAAGTGTTAAAGTGATTTTAGGTTTTTTATACATACATACATACATTAAATTACGCCTGTTTCCCAGAGGGGTAGGTAGAGACCACTTCTTTCCACTTGCTACGATCTTGACAAATTTCTTTCGCTTCTTCAACATTCATACATCGAGTCATGCACGCACGTCGGTTTCGGTATTCGGCCCTTTTTCAGTATTTCTCTATTTATTTTTCTATTTAGGTTTTTTATTTAATTCATAAATTCTAGTTTTTTTATATTTTTAAGTATTTTGATTTGTTTGAATTTCTATCTCTTGTAACCCTGCTTACACAGATTAGTGCAACACTAGACTGAAAATTGTTACAAAGGAACATTTTATTTAAATCTGAAAAAAAACATGTATCGAAAATGCAGTTTTGATAACACCGTAACACGCTAGCGTAGGTACTAAAAAGCCAACACAGAAATTAGCACATCATAAACCATAACCTTCCATAAAAATAGAGTAAAAACATATACTTAAAACTTTAGCACGTACCCCACGCCACCCCTTCGCCGAAGGGCGCAGATTTCTCTCGTAATTTCTCTCTCGACCATATTGTAGCCCGCCCAGTGCCCCGACACCCGTTGTTCGGTATATTTCAACAGCTAAATTAAACTTTTTGCCAGGGAACTAAAGTTATCATGTGCAACTGGCTTTTATGGATTACAGTCGGCAAGGCTGACTTTGACATGACGGCGAGGGAAAAGAGAATTACTTTTAGACTTAGATAAAAAGTAGGTTTGGGTTTTATGTTAAAAAAATATATAATTTAAATGATATACCTAACTACTTACTTATATTCGTGAACATAATTATAAGTTATAACGAACTCCTCGATTCGTAAGTGAGAAGTATTTAAATGAGTCGTTCTAAAATTGATTTTAAAAGTAGCACATAACTTGAAATTAAATCTTATGCTAACACAAATAGATCTTGATGTTCATAAATAACATACGGTTCAAATTATGTAACCACTGATTAAAATCTAAAAAAATATGACATATGTATGATAACTTTACAACTAAGGAGGCTGCACAATTATCCCTCATGCACTTACGCGCGCGGAGTGGGGAAGTCTAACGTTTCATTTCTCGCTCCCATTCCCTTTTTAAAAGCGCTTCGAGCCTCACTCCAAGGCGTTTTGAAAAGCAAAACTTTTTGTGCACCAAACATCCTATACAACACTGAATCATACTTGTTTACAATAGGGTTGGGAATCCAATAGCGGTTTATTGCAGACGTTGCGTTCCAATTACGGTATCTCAGCGCTACCGGTGTTTTTCTAATGAAAGTCCCTGACTGGCGGACTTATTGTCTGAGTCGAGTGACATCCTAGCGGTAGGAACACGAGGAATCGTCAGGTTTGATGACCTATAAACGTAAAGTATTAATCGTTGAAACAAATGTTAGCATCTATAAATAGTTCTAATGTTATTTAATAATGTTCTCTAATTTTATTGTGTCTCTAATAGTTATTTTGAGTAATGATTGAAATACATACATACATACCTTCACGCCTGTAATCCCAGAGTGGGGTAGGCAGAGCTACAGAATTACAACTTCAAAAAGTTATTGACAATTCAGTAACCACGATTTGCACAAATAGGCTAAGATGTTTACCAGCGTATTAGTGACAGGTTGCAAGCCCATCGCCTAACAGTACTACAAGCCTATAGTCCCTTAGTCGCCTCTTACGACATCCACGGGAAGACATGGGGTGGCACTATTCTAACCCGGCAACCACACGGGGTAAATTAAACAATATATAAAATTAATGAAGATCCGGAAACGGAAGATACACTGTGATAACGCGCGCTGTCTTACGATTGGCTGATGGATACGAGATTGAAAAAACACTGGATATATAAAGTTCAAGGCAGCACGCGTTCAGGACTTCTTGGTGATCATTAATGTCGGGTTCCTATATTCAATCCGAGGATAGATAAGGCTTACCTCGGGTTAAAATTTGACATGTGCCCATACAAAATGTGTCAAATTTTAATCCGAAGTAAGCCTATCTGTCCGCGGATTGAATATAGGAACCGGACGTAAAAGAGTACGGTTAACTGATGTCATTTTGATGTGATGTACAAATAAATCTAGTCGCATAAACGCTGTTATTTTGATTTTTCGACCGTCCTCACACAAACATTTGTTAAAACTGTCGCTATTCTCGGAACAGATGTTTTGATAAACGACAATGTCTAGATTACGAGGAGGAACCGCTGGTCATAAGTGGTTTTTAACTCTTTATGTCCATTAGAAATACCCACATTTTATTTGCTTAGCACAAACTCTAGTCCCATCGTAATGTTTAAAAGGCAACCGGATCTCACTAAGGGTTATATTATTATCACGAGACAAAACCAATTCAATTTAAAAAAAAACCAGATGAGCGAATTATTTAAAGCCAGCCGGAAAATGCCATCTCGTTTCCCTAAACACGTCCGCTGCCGAACGCCCTTTTTTAATCCAACCGAACACGTTTACGATCGTCAACTTTTTCGTATAAAAAGTTCCAACACCAACCTGTCGGGCAATAAACATCACCCTGTACGTGCGTACTTTCTAAATTTTTATGGAGCAAGTTATTGTTTTAATCTTTTAAGCTGTCTTTGCACTTATTAACGAACGACGCTATGAGAAAATGTGCCATCGCTTTTGTTTAAATATGGCTTAACTTCGAGTTTTGAATAAAATGTTAGTATTATTTGAATTATGTATGTTCCCTTTTTTATCGAGGTCGTAAACACAATAAAAAGGAGTAATGCCTCTGGTACCAAAGGAGTTAATTGTTGCACTACTATTATACGCCTACCTATGCCATACGATAAATGGATCAATGAGCCTAACAAAGAACTAGTGATGGTTTTACATTTAAATGAAAATAAAGAAATATCAAAGGGTTGATGATAATAAATATAGAACAGTAAGTATACACATTAAGTTCCTCGTAGTTTGACAGCCACGTTGTAAATGACCATGGTATGCTTTGTCAAACAGCGTAGGATATCTCCTCGCAGCTTGCCTTTGATTGGTCTCGTCCATCACCCAGCAACCGTATCTAGTACGGTCACGTGATCTCATTGCACATTGGTAATTCTGATTAAGGTGTAATTTAAGACAAAGTTGAATGAAAAATCATCATTATAATCAATTGCAGGCTTGGGATAGATCGGAAGTACCGGAACTTAGAGGTGTACGATATAAAAAACGTTACAAGGAAATACATGTGAAATATATTTTCCAGCAAATTCGTGAATAAGTGTAACCTTCGCCAACATCTACCCACCCATGCAAGAACTTTAGTAAGGTGCCATCATCTTCATCACTCATTATTTTCATATAAATGCATTATAAACATATATTATTATGTTTTTAGTATCAAGTAGGTATTTAACTAAGGTTTCAACACTGTTTAGATCTCTCATTGCACCGGTCAACCGTGTTGACCGTTGACTGTTAGAGAATGCATTTAGGCAATAGTGCGCCATTTGTACTTTTTACATTTTGTATAGTGCAAAAATGTTTAAATAAATAAATATCTTTTACGTTTCATTTCTTGTTACACAGATATAAAATGCGCCCTCATTAAAGGTATTTTTTTATTGTTTTGGTTAGCCTGAACTCGAAATTTTGTCCATGATCCATTTAACGGTAGGAATTAATTCCACTTATGTCTGTTTTTGCATTGGCATACCACTCTTGGGAGTCTTCAGTAAAGAAGATCTCTAAGCTATAATAATGTGGAACTCAACGCAATTATGGTTTTTAATTGCCGTCAAAGTCAAAGAAAATTGGCTATGTTGTAAAAAAATATTGGAAAAGCATTTTATTCAGCATTGGTACTATCCAAAATCCAATGCACTCAAACTGCCAGTGAAAAAGTCTCAAATAAAAAGCCGGGGTCACACGTCGCGCTAAAAGATTAAATGGAACGCACCGATTCTTCTGCATCCGTATTTATACTCTACGTATTAGGGCAGTATCGAACGGCCCGACGTTAGGTGATTTACATCGCTGCCTTCGTAATTCGTTGCCTGACGGACGCTCAGTATAAATCAACGTTGGACCCCCACTAACCGGACATTTATCTCGGCTCTACGATAAAAAACCCAACCCAAGGATTGAAAACATTGCACGCCTAAGCGAATGCATCGATGTGATTATTTACGTCTGCCGATACCTACCTTCTTATTGAAGAATCCCGGTTTTGTTTTGATTCCACGTCATGATTGAACAATCTTACATGGGCTCACTTTCTACTACCATCTCTCAAAATAGTCTCTTCATCTTTTAAAATAGTGCACACGAAGGTACTTTTTATGCCAATGACATTTTAAAAAGTAGCCAACGTTACGGAGTGTATTTTAATGGATTTACTGTGTGTTGGTAAATTATGGAGCCAAAACCTTAACTGGTTGCATCTGGTTGCTGCCTTTTCACTGCTCAAAACGCTGCGGGCGAATATGTAGGTATTTTAATTTCCGAAGTGATCATCATCGAAGTGAACAGTGCAGTCAAGGGTTTAAATAAATAAGCAAACAAGGGGGTGGTGCCCTTGAAACCTAACCACTCCCCAAAGTCTTTAAAAATTGCCAACGCGTCTTAATTGTCTTGAAAGCACTCGAGTTCAGAGCGCGTAGGTCAATAGAATTTTAGGAAACAATTTTTTGGTGCTAATCAAAAATATTTAGACCACTCATATAATATGTTCCTTGTTGTTAGCAGTTGTTAGATATTTTCGTATGGAATTTTAAACCTGACATTAAAGCGTAGAGATAAAATAGCGATACTTACTTTTCCCACAATCAACTTAAGATTATGATTAATTGTGAATATTTTTCATAGCCCAGGCTCGATTTAAATAACGCAAAAAGATTGCAAGATCGAGTATAATATTCATGGAAAGGCATAATTTAATTCTGGAGACAGACCGGGCGGGCCGCTGGAGATTAGACGCTTGTCTCGGAAAATATAATAAAGGGAAAATACCTAAATGGGAAATTATGGAATAAGGGAAGCATTTACGTCAATATATTTCTACCAGGTATTATTGAGTCTGTAAAACAAAAACTTAACGGCTGTTGATGTATTAATAAAGTATTCATTAATGAATCGAATAACTAGCATTCGTAGCAACGTTTGATGGCAGCTGAGTAAACCTCATTTGAAGTAAAAAGGTATCTCACCATGTTCGAACATCAGTAGGCAAACTACAGCAAAAAAACTTACAAAAATAATAATATTAAGACTTTTTTTAGAAAAATACTCAATTTTATTTAGTATGAGCATCAAATAAATAATAACCCTGTTTAGACTTCGAAATATTTAACATAGTATATATGATAGAATAGTGTTTTCAATCCATGGTGGTGCGACTCGCCGTTCGAATTGGAGTGTAAAATTAAGTAGTGGGACGCACCGTCGCGGGCTGAAAACACTGCTGCTGGTGCTTATGTTACCTTTACGAGTGTACCTGTCAGGATCAGTTTCCAGAAGGGTTATTCCGTTCATTAATTGAGAAACCGCTTATGATTAGTAAAGAACATCAACGTCGAACACTTTCATTAATAATCAGTCAGTCAGTCAAATCGAGAAGGGTCGGCACTGACATGACATCTACTGTTTAACTCAATTAAACCGTTTGTTAGTCTTCGCTTGATCGGTAAACTTTCTTATTGGAACGTCCATTTTGAGCGGTTTTGACTTAGTGAAGTTGAAGTCTTTATTATTTGCTTTGGTAAAGTAAAACAGAAAGTTTGGAAGTCCCTTGGAGCGGATAAGAGTTGTGGGGCAATCTTTGTCTCGGCCATTGACTTTGTAGTCAATTGTGAGGTAAGTACCTGTCAAAAAAGTTTTAAAAGGCATTCAGTGGGCCGTAAAAGGAAGCAGGAAAAGAAAATATAAACAGCATTTAAAACTGTAACGTTTACAACCGTTGCAATCGATGGAATGCATGTGTCTATTTGGTTAGATTGATCGCCTTTCTGTGGTACTAATTTATTTTTCTATGCGTGCCCCAAATTCTGTCGTAATAATAAATAAATAAATAATGAATGATTGTTTTATTTAAGTAACAAAGAACAGCAGGGTACATTAAAATACACAAGGTGAAAAAGTTTGTATAAAAAAGTAGGTACATAGTACCTAAATGCGGTAAAATGTATATGAGACTCAGCAACACCGCTAATGTTCAGTCTCCAACCAGAAATTACAAGTAAAACTTAAACTAATCATTTACAATACCTTTTTTCAAACGAGATTGAGACAACACGATTTCTCTTCATCCAATTGATCGTAGTGGCGTCTGCCGAACACGAATATTACATTTCCCGGTAATAATTTAAAATTTCCGTGTTTTCCTCCTTCTGCGTTTTATCCGGATTTATCGCATTACTATCAGACGTTCGTTTATTTAATTTATATATTTTATAGCTCCAGGCGCTTTGAAGTACGGATGGCGCTTTACTTCTGTACTATCGAGATTTTCAGGTGAAATAAAACTATGAATTTGGCGAAGAGAATTTATGATCAGCCTCTGTGCAATCGAGTCACGTAACGCCTTTTGAGTTCAGTTTAAACAAGAGTTTTATCGTTGCAATAGTACCTAAGTTGAATATTACAAAATACTTGCTTGAATATAATGATCATTTTTCTAATTTGTCAATTTGTTTCGCGCAAAAACACTTGCACTCTGCTAATAAATGAAAAAGTAGTTTTCTAAAATCATTAATACATTCAGTCATCTCATCAAAGTTGCAATCTGAATTTAATAATAAAATTTAGTTGTCATTACAAAAACGCTTTCAGCTTGTAATGCTGTTTTAATCGGTCTCGTGTTAATCTTGTATCACTCATCTATCAAACTCTCACAAATAAACATATTGGATAGGTACGTCATCCTGTTGAACCATTACATGATTTACTATCTATATATAATATAAGTATCACTAATCTGTTTAAAACATGGGCTTCTCGCTACATCCGGCGAACCTTAACACCTTAGCGTCGTTTATCAGCAATTTCCACAATATTGAAGTGATAAATTAAAAGGTGGCAACACAATAGCTCAAGGTGCTTCACGTGCAATATTGTGTTGTTACATTGTTTATCGCCAGCGCATTCAATTATATTTAACCAACTACTTTAGCAAACTATACTACCACTAAATCACCGTCTTAAGCTATGGACTGTATTGTAAATATAATCAAGGTTGTATTTGCAACACCACGTTCCAGTTAAATAAGAGATTTGCAAAGTGAACAAAACTCCAAGCGCCGTACCGGGACGGTTTTAATTTTCCGCCATCCTTACAATTTATGCGTTTCGAATGGAGTCTATTTTTATGGGTTTTAATTTTGGCGGCGTTTGACCGCCGGCTATTTGGTGATTTGCTGAGTCTGACGGAAAATTGTCGTCGTTTACTTTTTGGACGTGAAAATGCTTTGTTAATAAAATTTTACTTGTTTTTTTATTATTTACGACCATATAATAGTAATAATAATAATGAATTGCAAAGTAAAGTGTATTTTTACCCGACTGCCCAATGAAGGAGTCCTAGGAGTACCTACATAAACGGCTACATGGATTCGAAATAAATTGGGATAGCATATTGGTCACGCAAAAACAAACAGGTTACAGGGGGAATAAGGTCAACAAATTCTACGTGGATGAAGTTGTGGACTAAAGCTAGGAATATTATATAAAGGTAGTCCACGTGCTGAATGAAAATATAGAGTTATTTTAATCTCGAGAAACATGATTGTTTCCGACACAAATATGATCGCGGACGAAGGTGCGGCCAAACTCGATCTGGTTCTAAACACATTCCAAAATAATATGTGCTTTATTTTCTTGAGTCAACATAAAGTATCCAAACAGTGAGCCCAAATAAATAAAATCTGGATAATTCCCAAAAGTACACTCAATGTTTATTCAACGCCCGTTCGATACCGTGGCTGTTCCCCGGATTGCGCGGGAATATATTTTTAAATTTGGAACAATATGGTGGACAGCGGGTTGCCATAAATCTGAAGATGCCGTAATGCGAGGATACATGCCGGGAATTATTTATGAAGGGTTGCCAGTTTTAAGTTCAGAACGGTAAGAGAAAATTGTAAAACAAATTGTATTGCTTTTTAACTTTACAAATTCGTGGAAATCTTGTAGACTAGTTCTATTTAAACAGATTTGTTAAATCAACGTGCAGAGCTGTGTCTAGTTTGATACACTTAAAAATGGGGATTAACTAAGCTAAATTGTAAATATTACTATCATAGTCTGCGGAAAATTCAAACATCGTTTCTGAATAGGTGATTTTACGCATTTTGAAGGGTAACCCATCATTTTATAGAGTTTAACTTCAACGATTGTATCATAAATTTCATCGAATTTCATTTCAAAGAAGTTTTTAGAAGTTTTCATGATGTTTTCAGAATATCTTACACATTAATTACGTAAGTTAGGTAAGGTTATAATTTTATTGTGACTGCCAAATAAAAAAACTCATGCGGCAAGGAATGTTTTTAGATAAAATCAAAATTCTGTCAAAATCCAAATCATAAAAATACGTTCGTTGAAACGTTTTTCGATAAAACAATAGGTACCTACCCGTTTTGAAGCGTTAATGAAAAAGAAACGGTTTTACTGTAAATTTATTTAAAGTCCTCTGTTACAAAATCTTCTCTCTCAATACTATTTTACAAAATACCTTAATTGGTATTGGAAAATTTTCAAGTCCTGTATATGGCTAGCAGCAGACAGCATCCATTGTGAGCGCCGTCGGCTATCTAGGCGGGTCGGTGCTATCGAGACATTTAAAATATAACCTTTTAGTAGATTGCATTGTGCAGAAGGAGAGAGATGACGTTTTACTTTGTCACTAAATTTTATTGCTCCAGATTTGAAATTTCATAAAATAGCAGAATTTTACTAAGGCGAAAATTTTAAACCACAACCACCTGGTTTTTCCCTAATACAGCATGGTTAAGAAGAAGCCAGTGGGAAAATGTCAGCACACATTTATGATTAGAACAGGTCTAACGAGTTTTTGGTAAACTGTTATTTAGTTATTGCTGTTAATATTAAAAAATACATACATACATACATACATTAAATCACGCCTGTTTCCCAGAGGGGTAGGCAGAGACCACTTCTTTCCACTTGCTACGATCTTGACAAATTTCTTTCGCTTCTTCAACATTCATACATCGAGTCATGCACGCACGTCGGTTTCGGGTACTTAAGATTCGGCCCTTTTCCAGTATTTCTCCGATTTGATTCGAAAAAGTACGCCTAGGGCGGCCCCTTCCGACCCTTCCACTCACTTTCGATCTGTATATCTCTTTCGTCAATCTTCTTTCATCCATCCTTTCCAAATGACCGAACCATCGAAGCATGCCCTTTTCAATCTTAGTCACTACATCTTCTTTCATTCCACATTTCTCTCTGATTTTTTCATTTCTAACTCTATCAATCAGTTTCACACCACACATACTACGCAAAGAACGCATTTCAACTGCATTTACACGACTAACATGCTTGTCCTGCCACACCCAACATTCACTACCATACATCAGGGTAGGGGCTAGCACTCCATTGTGAACAGCCAGCCGGGCTTTTTGTGAAACGCCCTGTCTGCTCACAAAGGAGTGCAGGGCCCCATTAATTTGATTCCCCGCATTCACCCTCCTCTCGATATCCTTCTCACACTTACCATCTCTTGTAAACATACTTCCCAGGTACACAAATTCGCTCACTTGTTCTACTAATTCACCATTTATATTTATCACGCACTCAGTCATCTCCTCATCCTTCTCTATCACCATGACCTTGGTCTTGGCAACATTTACTTTCATCCCCTTTTTCTTAAATCCCTCATTCATTACTGTCACCATCTCTTGCAACTCAAGTACCGATGGGGCAAGTATAACTTGATCATCGGCATATAAGAGGCATTTGATTAGCAACTCTTGCATACGCAAACCCTTATCATACTCTTTCAAATCCCACATACAACTGTCCATGAATAGATTGAACAGCCATGGTGAGGCAACACAGCCCTGTCTAACACCTTTAGAGATATTAAACCAGGCCGAGTATGCCCCATTGATCCTGACACAGGCTCTGGAGCCCTCATAAAGGGACCTCAAAGCCTGCACCAGGTTGCTGCTCACTCCATACATAGACAGCACCGTCCACAACTCCTTTCTATCTACCCTATCATAGGCCTTTTCCAGGTCCACAAAAGCACAGAAAACCTTTTGGTTCACAGCCAAGAACTTTTCTGTGATGGACCGTAGTGAAAAGACCTGATCCGTACATCCCATTCCCTTTCGAAATCCCGCTTGTACATCCCAGATTTTGTCATTCGTAACATTCAATACTCTTTCTATTAAAATCTTCGCATATACTTTGCCGACAACACTAAGGAGGCTGATACCGCGGTAGTTTTTGCAGTCTTGCTGTGACCCCTTTCCTTTATACAGAGGGACGATAACGGCCTTGACCCAATCTTCTGGGACTCGGCCGCTACTCCAACATGCATTGAAAAGACGGTACAACAGACTACCCACCAGGCCATCTCCTCTCCTCAGCATTTCTATCGACACTCTATCACAACCTGCTGACTTTCCCGCTTTCATACTTTTTAAAGCTTTCATGATTTCACTCATACTAATCACCCTTTCATCTTTGCTACTTGCCTCTTTACTCATGCTTTCTGGCTCACGACAAATATCTTCGCATTCAAACAAGCCTTCAAAATAAGTTTTCCATCTATCAAGCATTTTTTCTTCCTCACATATTAAGTCTCCAGACTCATCCCTCACCGCGCTTAATTTAGTTTTCTCTGATTTCCCCCGAGCCGATTTAATCAAGCTCCAAAAGAGTTTAATATTCGACCGGAAGTTGTCAGAGAAACTCCTATCATACTTTTCATTCAGTAAATCTTTCTTTCTAGCCACAACTTCTTTCACTCTTTTCTTTGATCTATTATACTCTTTTTTCTTTCTGTCGCTTAGATCTTGTCCTGGATCTACAGCTACAAAATCCAACCAACACTTTTTCTTCTCTTTCACTACATCATCTACCTCTCTATCCCACCATTCCGGACGTTCATTCTTACTTTTTCTTCTTTTTACTACACCGCATACTTCAGTGGCCGATTTGACCATGCCATTCTTCATAATCTCCCATACATTATTTACATTATTTTCGACTTCACTGTCATTCATTTTATTAACACATTCAAAACAACTTTTCAGCTTTCTTACGTATTCATCTTGTATAACTTCGTCATTCAGTTTCTCTACTTTTATCCTCTCTAACGCAGTTGTCGGTACGGGAACACGATGGCGCCAACGTGTGAACAGACCCCTTACTCGTGTTACCACCAAGTAGTGATCTGAACCTACGCTAACTCCTCGAAATGCTCTGGTATCTACAACTTTGTTACGCTACCGTTCATCCACAATCATCAAGTCTATCATAGACTTCTCATTCTGACGTCTCCACGTATACTGATGAATCTCTTTGTGATCAAACAAAGTGTTTGTCACGCAGAGATTCTTAGCCAAACATACATTGAGAAGGCATTTGCCATTCTCGTTCACTCGCTCATCACCATACTTACCCAGTACCGATTCATAACCATCCCTTTGCACGCCTGTCCAACCATTAAAATCGCCTAGCAAAATAATCCTTTCATTCTCCTTGCATTTTGTTGAAACCTCATGCAAACTTTCCCAAAACTCCTCCCTTTCTTTTTTCGATTTATTCGTATCTGGGGCATAAGCCCCAATTACGAATAAACGGGTGAGACCTACCTTGAGTCTCACCCAGAGAAGTCTTGGGCTCACACATTCATGCTCTTGCATACATTCAGCCATTCGCTCTGTGAGTACGATACCGACTCCCTGACGACCGTGCTCGGATACCGGAACTCCGGACCACAATGCCGTCAAGGTTCCGTGTGTGGACGTACTCACCCCTTTTTTCTTCGTCTCAGTCACACATAGAACATCCAGCTTTCTCTCTTTCATCATCATACATACCTCATCTAATTTATGTTCCATCCCTCCACAAACATTCATCGTAGCAAGGCGGCTTTCAGCGGCCCGCTTTTTGCCAACCCCCCTGCGAACACAGCGTGACGCGTGGCAAACGGCATCGCCACCGTTCCGATCCCCGGAGGGATCCGAACATACGCGCACTATTTTGCCCCCCCCAGAGTACGAAGGGCTGCCCAGGCTAGGCCTGGGGAGGGATTCTCTGGCATTGCCAGTACCCTCCTGGGGTATAAACTTTTTAAATGGTGCTCGCATGGTCCATTAAGCAGGATCGGGTTTTAATTTGGAGTTTTCCTTCTCCTAGATAGGTAGCAGCCCAATGCTAACGACGCCTATCCCGCCGGGTTTGACTTCGGAGTTTTCCTTCTCCTAGATAGGTAGCAGCCCAATGCTAACGACGCCTATCTCGCCCGGAGGAGATCTTTCCTATGTAAAAATCCCTTAATCGCCTTCTACGATACCCACGGGAGGATATGGGGTGGTGCTATTCTACTGTACCGGCACCATAATAAGAGTTAAATAAGCATTATTGCTTCAGAATGGCAATAGTAAATAAACAGTAAAACTATATTCTAAATTGAATGTAAACCTGAATAAAAAAAATCAGCTCGTCTTTAATTGAATAAAAAATCACGAAGATCCACATGAAACCTTTAGGAAATATAAGGACGGAACAAGGTATTTTAATACATCAACACTTATTTTCCCAAACAAACATGCAATACCATGAATAAAGTTGTCTTAACCTATATCTATTGATATTTTTTAGCCCAATCACAAATAACGGTTCTTATTACCGTCAGTAAAAAGGAAGTAGGTACGTGTATTAAGTCCTTAACTTTATCGCCATTTTGTTTTGGACTGCAGTGTTGGACTCCCTGCCAGTGACACGAGCAACAATGCAAACGCATTAGTGCATCATTAACGGAATCGTTTAAGACGACATGGGCCCTGGATAATATTAGAACAAAGACTATAACGTTTCTATTTTATTGATTATTTTGTCCCTTTGTTGGTGGCTAACGGGCCTAGTATGGCTGCGTCTGGTATCCTGCCCTTTGACCAAAACTCATTTGGCAAAATTACACTTGACAAACAACGTTTTGCAAATAAATGTTAAGTCAATTGATAATTTTACTACTATAGTCATTTTATAAATGACTTACTTTTCCAAATGATCAACAGTTAAATTAACATTTTACGACGAAGACGAATCAGGGCATAACCGACTCGGATAGGTTAGGCTAGAGGTTTGGCCTTCGAGGTTGTTTTTTTTTCTGCCCAGAAATGCCTTTTGTCAAATGTCTCGTTTGCCAAATGATCATTTGGTGAAACGTTGTTTGTCAAATGACCATTTGTCAATATTTTTTTGGTCAAACATTAGTGAACCGCTCCGTCTATATCGCGTATCAAATTTTAGGTGTCAGGAGGTGACGGATGCCTTATCCAAACTTTGCCACACGTTAAATGCAGCCAGGACGTCATAGCAAAAGCACATCATACTCTAAATAAAGGTAACTTATTTTACTGACGAGATAATGTGTAACTTTCCTAACTTTCTTTTATACAAATCTTCTTAATTTTTGATTAGAATTTCTTTCCATTATTATTGCTTTTCAAATGATTTCGAGAATGTTTTAAAACTTTGGCATTGCTATTTTGATGCTGCTGTTTGAAACGAAAAAAAGTATGTGAAACGAAAAAAAATGCCTTCTAAGCTCTAGTAAAGTTATTTTCGTTGCAGCTTATTCTTTTGTTTAATTGTTGATTTTTTAGAGTTTGCTTTAATAACATGATTTAAAATAATTCACGTGTGTTAATATTTGAATATGTTTAGATACAAAATATTTTTACCCACTTCTATATAGACGTCGGATTGACTACTAATTATGGTACAAAAATGTATAGTATAATCTAATTAAGCCATTAATAACCGCTAATAGTTCCCGTAAGTAGCCAGTGACGGAGCGATGGGCCGCCGGCACTTCAAGTCAAGTGGAATCGGGCCTTTGATCTCTCAAATGGATGATTTGACTGCTTAGTAATCCTATTACCTACATACCTGTGTACATACCTGTGCTTATGTGGATACTAATTGATAGGGGGCTTTGGTGGGGAATGGAGATTAAATAGCGAGCCCTGTTTACGAGGAGTAAAAAACATTGTGTTGTTTTCTGTTGTTTTCCAGCCCCCCTGATTCTCGAGCCAATAGAGATGAAGGATCATTCGAGAGGAAATATCACATTCATTTTTTTTTTTGAAGTATCTCGTGTTCTAGTAAATCTTGCTTAGCAGGAGAGTCGAGGGGCAAGTGGTGGTGATGAAAGTGATCTTGTGTTACGGGTATGATGTATACTGGTTCCAAAGCATGCTATGCTGCGATCTCTTCTTAACCATTAACTCATAATTTACTTAACGTCTCTTTTCTTTGACGCTTAGATTGTTATACATATATTTCAGATGTAACCTGATGGGCGAAATTCAGAGTTAGTGACGATTTTTCAAACATAACTTTAAAATGGAACGAGTACATTATTTCAAAAATGTCTATGTATATGAGTAGATACGTGTAAGAATGTCTTGATCGAAGTGTTGGCCTAATTATCGCTTATATTATGTTTATCGACAATCCCAAATTAATGATAAAATTCGAATATAATCAGGTATTTTTCATTTTATCTAAAATATTAAAGTTCTGTTTCAAAAAAAAAACCTTACTTCTCAAATGTACGTACCTACTAGAACTCCTTAGGGATTATTGACAACAATCAGATCGACCTCTCAGATTAAGGTACGCCGGGAGGCTACATAATTGAGTCCATATCTTAAGCCTCCGCCATATAAATTGTCAAGGTTCGATAGCTTCCTGCCCTTTGCTCTGTGCGTTTATACTAAGATACCTCGCTGACGGAGGCGTGGAAGGTTTGGTTTTGAATCTTGTAATGCTGACCAAAGTGTTCTGTTGTGTTTTTATTGGTAAAGTAAAGACAATCTGGTTCGTGACTTCTGGCTAGTTTACAATTAAAATATTTTTAGGTAATTTTTATACCTACCTAGAAATTAATTTTTAATTAATACACTAACAAAATTCATTATCAGTGTTTGCCATGTTTATGTATTAATTAATGTCTAACATGAGTTTTTTTATCTGAACTCTATTTTCAATTAAATAAAAATACGTTGAAATCCGGGCTTCTTCATGGGTAAAAATAACGCTTAATTTTGTAGAAACAATGGCCAAGAAGCCGGCAATAGCCGATGCAAAGTCAATGATGTTTGCACGCAGCCGAGGGGAGCCTCCAGAAAATTGCAAACATAAAGTTTCTAATCGACGGATCTTTTATTCCCTAGCTCGGAAGATACAGCCCATTAGCTTCGTAATGGGGATGTTCAAAATTTATTTTATCATCTCTTGGCACGTAATGTCTTTGTTAGGAAAAAAAACAACTCTGGAGCTGTCTTATAGTAATTACAAACTTATGTCTTTTCTAATAAAAATATAAGTGTTTGAAGTAAAGTAGAAAATAGTAAAAAACATTGTAAAATAAGTTTTTAGTAGCCTGATGTTACATCATTACCCTCACCGTAAATCTTTGAAAGCGTCTGGTTCTTCCCTAAGCAAGTTTAAGTATCGTTGACTTTGTATTCAGATTTCAATGCTTCCTCGCAGACATAACCGTATCCGCAAACGTATTCTCAAACGTTTTTAAACCCGTAAAAATTCAAACCGTCCATATTCCATCCGAGAATCGCGGCTGCTCCGTATCCGCGTCGCGATGCATCCGTATGCAATTTATATGTCTCCCACAGCGGGGGCGCTATACGTTACAGGCATTAGAACAACCGCGATAGCCGACTGAAATCGTGTGTGTTAATTTAGTGCTATTCGGAATTCATTGGCGTGAACTTAGAGTTTTTAGAAAATAGTGCTCTCTAAGATGGCGGCGAGGTGGCGACGTCTTGGCCGGTATTGGTGGTTTAGAATAGATGGATATATAAAAGAATGAATGTACCGGATACTGGCGACATGTAATAGCTAAACTACATACATACCTTCACGCCTTCATTCCCAGAGTGGGGTAGGCAGAGCTACAGAATTACCAACAAATCTAAAAACTTGTTGATAACTCTGTAACCACAATTTGCACAATTAGGCTAAGATGTTTAACAGTGTAGGCTAAACTAAATATTAATAAATGTAACTTAAGTGAAGGTATATTTTGCAGTCCACATGAAGGGTAAGTATCTAATGTATGTACTTATATCATTATCATCATTTTAGCCGAAAGACGTCCGCTGCTGGAAATAGGCCTCCCCCAAGGTTTTGATGAACCAACATGAACCGGTCCTGCACCGCTTGACTCTATTGGCTTCAATTGATGGCACTAGAGTTAGGTACTTAAGCACCGCACAAACACGCTTTTGTAGACCTTAAATTCTGCGTGAGGCCCAGTTGTGAACGTGATAATCTGTTCCAATTCCTTTCTAAATGGTTGTTGTTCTTAGAATAAACTAGGAAATCGAATGGTTATTTTATATATTCTTACTTAATCGTATTTACTATTTACCGCAGGAAAACTAAATGCTACAAGCAAGTATTGAATCGTATGTTAATGTTATAAAAACTGAGAACATAAACGTAGCTCATAATAACTCTCTTCCATTTAACAAATTGTCACTTTTTTCCTCTCATTAATAATCTACATAAAGTCATTATTTATTATGCCAAAAGCCGTCGAGGATACAATAATTCTGCCATGCGTTTTGACAGCTTAATCCCGCTTTCGCGCGTTATTTGCGCAGATTTAACTCGGTCTGTTTTGTTTACCGTTGATTTCAAGTGTAAACACGGCCTAAGCATAAACAAGCCGAGGTTTTGGGAAATTAAAGCGACTACAAAAGTAGTGAAGTTGTGCCATAAATCCTCTATCGTATGCTTCTACAACTTGAAATGTACAAAACAGTGCTTAGCCAGCTTTAAATAAGAGCTATATGGAACGTAAAATTATGTTAGTTAGCGGGTAGAAGCCCAAGGGAAAGTGTTGTCAAGGAACAAAGATAAGTCGGGATTGTCGCGCATTTCGTCTGCGAGGAAATTACAACTACCACAAAGAGGCTTTCTTTACGTTTTTATTTAAATGTTGCAGAGAAATTGTGGTCTCGAGACGTTAATTGAAAATGTTTGTCTGGGGCTTTTTTTATTATTAGATTAAAGTAGGTACAATGTTGCGCATTATTTTAGAAAGGAACCTACTTAGAACATTTTATTAGAGTTCGGGTTATTTACGTTATTTATAATTTCTACAAAGTTTAATACTGAAGTAATTGGTTATATCCACTCACCGTAATTGTCTGCACTCTTTTGATAATTGCGACTTTTAGTATGATGATTATTAAAAGGTTACATTCATTACATACATTAATAAGAATATCAGCCAGCACATGCTGTATTGAACATTCGCTCTAGGGCAAGTTACGTATGTACAAGCAGCCACACACTTAACTGACCATTAAAGACAGAAGTGATAAAATGTAGAAAGGGATGAATATAGATTTTACATAAGAATCTCATGTGGACGACAGAGACAGTTTCTCTCTGTTTATCTTCATTGGTCACTCAGCTGTGTGGGTGATTGTACAGTCAGCTGCAGTGAAAAGGATACCCCCCTCCTGGTAAGGATTGTTTTTTTTCCAAAACCTGTGGTTAGATTTAAATGATTTTGAGTTTATTTGTAGACAATAGGTAGTAAAATCTTCAATTCACCGAAAAATCATATAACTTTAACCACAGGTTTTTGAAAAAAATCGATCCTTACCTGGAGGGGGGGTATCCTTTTCTCTGCAGCTGACTGTACTAAATATTTTGAGTAAATAAATAAGTCACGTGAAAATACGGTAACACTTCATGCGTGTTTTCATAAATCAACAAACGAGTGCCGATGAACAACAGTATTGATTTTAGGTGGGTTAGGTTTACAAAAGCAAATATCATAAAAAAATATGTATATACGTAACTGTGTTATACTAAAAACGTAAACTCTATCCATAAATTGTTATTATTTTACTATTGGCATTATTCACAAGGATTTACGGACAGTTTCGGACACGAATGGAATGGAAGATAGTAAAATACATCGTTGGGTGTCTGTCCGATCGGGAAGCACTTTGGAGCTCGATTTCCTTGTTTTGTAGCGGGAGTAGTCGAGCGAGGATTACTAGTCGAATACAGTTAACATAGAGGTATGAGAGGTATCTTCTATTTGATGTTGCCTTAGTAATCTTATCATGATATTATATGTACATTTAGCGTAATTGAGCAGGTAGATAATGTTACATTTAAACATATGGATACCATTCGCTTCACGCTTCGTTTTTAGGGCTCCGTTGGTCCCGTATACGAAATTTTCCTGTTATTTTACATTGCTAAGCTAATTAAGGGCTGATTATTTAATGACCAGAAAACATCATCTGACAGATACGTTTAAGCTTTATTATTTTCTTTTATATGACAGAGAAAAGGATACTTTAACCGACTGATAATTTGTCTAGAATTGGATATTTAAGTTACTCAAATTTTTATACATTGTATTTTTTATCTATGTAAAAGAAGTGTCTACAATAAACATTCTGTATCTGCCTATATTTTTAAATCCTTGGCTTAAACTGTTTCCAACGATGTTCTTTAAAGTGCACACGCATTTGTTATTAAGAACACGTAGCTTAAACCAACCCCTACACAAGTAAATACCTGTCAAGCACCCCTTCTTAATTTAGAATCCGAGTACCGAAGAAAGCGAATAACGGGCGTTTAATTCCCTCATGAACAACCCTACACAAAGGCTACCTCGTAAGTAGCTACTTAAGGCGTTAAAATTGAAACGTTGTCGGTTTCACATTAACAAGACTAACATTAAGACACTTACGGCCGCACTCAGAGTCAATCAATGACGATTTAGTCGTTCCTTAGTGACGACTTTTAATATACAGGTTTGAAGAAGGAACGAAATAATTATGCCCAAAATGCTCCGGTGAACGGCGTTTAATTAATTTAATACCAACTTAATAATAGTACCTAGTTTATGCAACTGATGCATAATGAGAGGCCTTAAAATACGAGTGTGGTGGTTCATAATAGGATCACACGAGTATATAAAGGCTTAATTATGTACAGTTGCATACACTACTTCATCAACACACATTTCATAAGTTTAGAATTATCCTACTCTCGTAACAGCGAAACACCAACTAAATAATGACAACAATAATGGCGGCAAATCGACGTCAAGATGTTTTTTTTTTAAATCATAGACAAACGAATGAAGTCCCTATTCTCAAGTCACTCGAGATCAAATGTCATGCAGTTTAAATCAAAAAAACATACTGAATTAACGTTTCAAGTCGATAACTGCTTTAATATCTATGAATACTAGAATAGAGACCCTCCTGAGTTTTGACAGCTGTTCCAAAATGTAAACTCAAAACTTTACAAAAATTTATACTGTAATAATTATTGCCTAGGCAGTGAAGCAGGCAATTGCCGTTCCTGCCAAGGCATATATGCTTTTCTCAAAAATCGCAAGATACAAATCGCATATAAACAGAAACTTCACGTGAAATAACATCACTCTTTACCGCCTTTATGTTTATGACAAGGAGAAAGGCAAGCTTTTTTTAGAAAAAAAAACTCAAGCTATTCAAGACACAGATTAAAAAGTTACGTTTCGAATAAAATATGGATGTATAAGACTTGTGCCCTCATTTTACTATGGCCGTTTTCACTTTTTAAAAAGTTACAAACTAGATAACAATGAAATTTGTATACAACATTGCGGGCTTGTGTAGCGAGCACGCAATGTAATTTTTTTTAATTTGGGAACTGTCTGTAAACTATGTACTTCGCGTCTCAGTATGGAGTTAGTAATGTAAACTTTTCCGGTCATTTTTGAGAAAAATAACATTACAGTACAGATTTTACCTACTACCACAGACAAGAAAGTTCTCATAGTAAAATTGGTTGTAATAATGCTGGTCATTTCCTACGGGTTCTGAACGCATAATAGAGGATTTATGATAATGTGTAGTAAAAGTATTATGAATTTTCTCGCTTTGTTGAATGTTCAATTGTATTCCACTACAAAATATTCCGTAAAAAAAACTAGGTTAATTATTATCATTTTAATAAGCGAAATTTAAAAAACGACTGACAGTCTTGCGTTTCTTCTCAGCAGACTCAGCAGAGTGGTCTTCTCTTTGGAAGCGCTGGTAGATTTACGACGTGTAAAAATGCCCTTGCGGCCAAAAGTACTTACTGAAAAAAGATCTTTTATCTTGTTTTTTGGTTAACAAATACAGTTTTTATAACATAATTTGTTAGTAAGTGCCGTTTCAAAAACAATTTATGTGTATTAAAATACTGCTATACAAGTATACATACATACGTACCTTCACGCCTGTAATCCCAGAGTGGGGTAGGCAGAGCTACAGAATTACGTACAACTTTAAATACTGCTATAGATATGTCAAAATTATTTCGTAAAGAGTGGAACTCTGTTTTAGCCTTTTTTTGATTTTTATTTTCAGCTTGGATAAAAAGTTATGTACATAATTAGCTCTCACGGTACTCGTATCTGTTGTTCGCCACTCGAATCGTAAGAAGCTATATTATCTGGCAGTTGCCTAAATATCTATTAAATGATTGAGTGTGTTCAAAAACAGGAAACCTCCAAATAAGGAACACACTTTTAAAATAATAACAATACGATGGCTGGATATATTTAAAAAATCACAATTTACTGCAAATGTTGTATACATATAATATCTGCGAAGAGGTTGTAAAATGTGAAATTTTTCTCTCTTATTTATATTAATATAAATTATTATTCTCACTCACAATCTAGTAAAACGTGCCTCTTTTATGAGCTCAATAAAAACATCAACACAAAACTGAATAGAAATATGATTTATGATATTAAGAGTGCCCTGAAAATTGGCAGCAAAAACAGGGTGATTTCATTTTTATTTTTCACGCTGAAGATTATAACGATTACCATTGTGCCGGGAACGTTTCAAATAAAATTAACCCCGCCTGAAAAGCCTCACAAGAATTGAAAAGACGTTGATCCTTTTGTTCCAGGTTTATGTTTAATTTATTTCCAGCGAACGTTGTATCTGTGTTTTGATTAGAATATTTCAAACGCGTATTTGAAATTTGTTTTTCCAATTTAATCCCCAATGCAAATGTTTCTGGGCTGTAAGATGCGTAAGTCTGTTTGGCTTGTCTCTTGTATTGTACACTCTCGGTCGAATAATACGGGTCAGAGTGCGTTTTTCATACAAACGAGGCTATTTCGAAGCCTTGGTTCCTGGCCAGGGGTTGTTTTGGGTGAGGTTTAATGGTGGATACTCCGAGGTTCAATCGAGGAAGTCAAAAGTGCTTAAGATACCTAACTGATCGCACAGTCAGTTAACACCACAGCGAGAGAGTTTGGGTCAGCATTCGGATTTTCTTACATTTTATTGCCATTTTAGATGTTTTTCTGAACATGCACAAATCCGTCGTTAGCCGCAGATTCAATCAGTTGGGTATCCTAGGCACTCTGAAGGTCCTGAATCGATGCTCAGGGTGTCCAACATCAGATTTTACTAAAAGCATCCCCTGGCGAGGAACCAAGGCTTCGAAATAGCCTCTTTAGTATGAACAACGCACTCTGTCTGACCCGTATTATTTGACCGCGAGTGTATTATATTGTACGCTGCAAACGGTTCTTCAGTGGTAATTGTTTATTTAATATTTATTGAAATTTAGAGCCCTTATCTTTTAATCAGAGATCAAGCTCCGCTGTCTGTAATCCGATTTCATTCACCGAGTAATGAGCCTCATTAAACATCCAAATTACAATTCCACAAGACATGAAACGCAATCTAAACAACATTGAAATCTGGATCGTCGCCCACAACTGATAAAGTTCACAATTTGCAAACAGAGCCGTAGATATAGTGCTCTGAATCGAGTTAGCTTTTAATAATGCGCAAGCAAATTTAACCCTTGACTAAAAGTCAATGAAGTTTCTATTGCTTTGCACAAATTCACTTATGAACAATTCATTTTAGACCTGAAAAGATATGCCGAACCCTTGTGCAGACGAAATATGAGGATTAAATTCCTGTACTGCACTTAACAAGACTAATTTATGAGGGATGCTTGCAGCGCATGCTTCGAGGTACGTGAGTGCTTGAATTAACTAACCTAATTGAGAGGTAATGGTCGGAGTTTCGTAGCAATACGTTCTGTAGGTAAATTGAGTTGTTGAGATGCGCATTTAATCAAAAGTCAGTGGTAGACCGCGACGTGTTCGTGTAAACACGTTTTGCAGAACACCCTGTTGGTAAATCGCGTTTCGTCTACATTGGTGTGGTTAGACAATTTATTGAACCCTTACTGGGACCGCTTCTGTATAGACTAATTCAAAATCAATCTAGAAAGCTTGTGGCGATGCGGGATGGTAGAAATTGGTCCAAACTAGGGTTCTATTCTACTTAGTAAAACCATATTGCTCTTATTACTTGTAAGTAATGGCGGCCGAGTAAAAACAGAACGATAACATCAAAAGCAACATGTTTTATAGGGCGATCAATAAATAGAGTGTATCCGTATAACGCAATGACGGTACCTAATGTACAGTAGTTTAAGGATGTTGTATTCTAATAATATCAATATATGATTACTCTCAATTTTACTTATTCCAGCTGAGAGACATCGAGGAAAGTGTTAAAAAACAAACTTAGCCTAACTACTAACCTAACCTAACCATTTAAAGATCTCACGCAGTAGGTATGTATATTTTTATTAAATTTTAATGAAACTTGTTGCCATAGGACTTAATTAGACGCCTTTGGGTTTGTACTGCTTTGCCAGTCTTTCTTGTGTTCTCGAGATTCCAAGATTCCCATCGATTTTGATATTCTAAGGTCTTTTAATCTTTATAAACTGATTATTATCCATTTTCTGAAAAAAGATAAAAACAAGTCAGAAAAGTAAGCCTACATAATGACAGTATTAGACGGTAGTTAATTAACCAAAATCCACCAAATAAACTTCGAACCCCGCCATTATCATCCGAGCATCACATAATACGGGAGCATTGCTTGGATAAAGTAATAGGTGACATTTTTCAACGTCGCGTTGCCATATTTGCGTGTCGCGAACGAATTACTCGAAAGGCCTACTACGACGGGCGTGAAATTGCCCTGCTGAGCGCTCACCTCATCTCGCGACGGTTTGAATTTCAAAATTGGAACACATTTTAAATCTCAATTTAACGGTGTGAGAGTGTAACCTGAAAATTTGGAAAGACCAGCTTATTAGATTCTAACCAAAAACCTAGAAAAGTAGAACTAATTTCAATGGCGTTTATTAAAAAGGTTTTATTTAAAAACTGGTGTGTCAGGGATTCTAGAGTGGCAATAGCAGGAGGATAACATAGTCTAGCTGGTTAAAACATCTTCAATGAATTGAAAGTCAACTGTTTTAGAGCACCTAGCCAGATGTCTGATGAGATTAATATCAGCTTTCTTCTGTCTGGTCATGCCGAAACTAGGTTCGGTGTATTTTGAGCCTAAAAAATGCATCACTTTCTAAGCGTGAGTTTCGCAGCGTACTTAAAGTCAACCACCGCCACCATAACCATCACCGTGCCACCATGGAACCCTGTCGAGATCCCAGGATTGGCAGGCAAGGTACATACAGTACAGCGACTACCACCTAACCACAGTGATAATAATTACCTGAATATTTTTTTAAATTTCAGAATGTCAATCTGTGCATGTGTTTTTTCCTTTACCATAAAAGCATCAGCACATATACCAGTTAAAAACATATATTTAAAAGACCCATTAGTAAAAGTAATAAAACCTTGCCTTCGTAATCCCTTCAAAATACTCTCTCCAAAATACTCGAATGTCAATAAAATGACTAAATATCGGTGCGAAAATTGTAAACGGCAACAATAAATATTTCGAGCTTTGCGGTTTTATTGTAAAAGTCCAAAGAGGCTGTAAAAGCTCTCGGCAAGTCTTCACTGAAAGCCGATTACGTATTCCGGAGCACTTTTAAATGGCAAATATTAACAATAGGTAAAATATTAACGCTAAGTAACTACTTTTCGTCTTTGCAAGTGCCTAATGGAGAATACTTATGTTTTTTTAGCTTCCATTTTGAGTTAAAATCTCGTGAGTGTTTTTTCCACATGTCTCTGAACTTGTCAAGCAATCGCATGAGACTTATTTTATTGAGCAGAATTTAGATTATATTTTTTTTACTGGCGTTTATTTTTACGTTGATGGGCGAATCTCCTCAAAACAATATTCTTGACGAAAAAAAACAAGATTTTGTAAACCTCGCGACAGAGATTATTTAAGGCCAGTTTTACGTATATATCAAAAATATACTATTTCGTGATAAAGGCACCAAAACCAGTACATTAGATTCGGAAATTTTTCAAAATTATTAAAAAAGGGTGTTGCTGCTAATGACGTTTTGGGAGAATAATGACATTATTGCAGAAAATAATGACACATTGTTACCGACAATGATGAATTTCTAATTATATAATAACATATGTTATTTTAGATATTTTTTGTTATGATTTTATGACAGGAACGACGAAAATAAAATGCGTTTATATAGAAATCAGTTTATTTTTAAATTTACCGTTATTGTAATCTAGAATAACATCAAAAATTTTCGATTCTTTGGTCTCCTGATTGGATACTCTAATGATAATAGACTTTTAACAGAAACAAAAAGCAAAACTTAAGCTATAAGCAAACATTTTCGTAAAATACTAGCCTTAGATAGACTTTACATTTATATAATACGATTTTATGTCATTAAACTAAACCCTGATATCTTAACCGCTATTTTCATTTTAACAGTTTTATAAAAATACAACAACCTTTAAACTAATCAGACTTTAAAAAGGTAAAGTTCACACTATGTCTATTGGTGTCTATTACTAAGACGTAATATGTCAGCTTCATGTTTCGGCTAAAATGATAATACATTTTTTTTTAAGGTTAGACAAAAAAAATATATACATACCTATAAAAAATCTCGACACAAAGCTCCCATAGAAACAAACACTCAGATAGAAACAAGCACTCGCAAACAGACAAAGACTTCCAACTTACATACAACGTGTGGGTAACTTAAATAAACAAAAATATATACCTACAACAAAAATCTCGACACAAAGCTCAAAGTACAGACACTTCAACACTTCGATATATCGGTAGTCAACTTGGCACCGCTGGAGAGACTGCAGCACAGCCCATGTCTCGATCGAATCAAAAGCTTTCTCGTAGTCCACAAATGCAAGGCAAAGGGGGAGGTTATACTCTTCGGTCTTCTGTATAACCTGCCGCAACGCATGTATGTGGTCTACGGTACTATAGCCTTTTCGGAAACCGGCTTGTTCGGGAGGCTGGAAATCGTCAAACCTGCGCGCGAGACGATTTGTGATGACCCTCGAAAACAGCTTGTAAACATGGCTCAGAAGTGAGATGGGTCTATAGTTCTTCAACAAAGATTTGTCACCTTTCTTGAAGAAGAGAACCACCACACCTCTGTTCCATGCTCTCGGCGTTCTCCCTTCGTGGAGGACGGAGCTGAACAGCGTCTGAAGGACCCTAAGGATGGGTTTACCACCCACCTTCAGGAATTCGGCTGTAATTCCATCCTCACCTGGGGCTTTGCCATTCTTAAGCTGTTTGAGGGCCATACTAATCTCGTACAGGCTGACGTCGGGGAGATCTTCGGTATAGTGTCGGGTTAATCTAGCCCTCGGATCTTTAGCTAGATTTTCGACGGGTGTTCGGGTTGTCGTGTACAGCTGTCCATAAAACTTCTCAACTTCCGCCAATAGCTCAGGTTTGGATGAAATGACTCTGCCGTCGTCGGTCTTCAGCTTGATCAATTGGCTTTGGCCAACAGACAGATCCCTGGCAAACACCTTAGAGCCTCTGGTGCGCTCAATAGCCTCTTCAATACTTTTAGTATTGAATCGGCGTATATCATGCTTCAGAGACTTCGAGATCTGTCTGTTGAGCTGCCGATAGCGACTAGCGTCATCAGAGGACTGCAGAATCATCTCGCGCCTCACCTCCATGAGCCTAAGGATGGAGTCCGAGAGCTTCCTGGTTTTTGTACGGCGGATCTTGAAGAACTTAGACCCGACCGTTTAAACAGCTTCCACAAACCCGTCGTTGTAATCGTCCACGTCGCTACCAAGGCACTCGAAACGGTTTTGAAGTTCGAGCTGAAAGCTCTCGGGGTTTTGGAGCTGAGCGGGTGCCGGGCGGAGCGTAGACTTCATCAGTCGAGACCTTTTAAGCTTGAACTGAATATTCAATGAGCCTCGTACCATACGGTGATCACTCCCGGTTTTAACCGCACTGATCACGGAGACATCATTGAATATGTGCTTTTTCGTCGACATGATAAAGTCTATCTCATTCCTCGTTACACCATCAGGGCTCATTCAGGTCCACTTCCTGTGCTCACGTTTTCTGAAGAAGGAGTTCATCATATAGAGTCCCTCCTTCTCCATAAAACTGGCCAGTAGGTGGCCCCGGTGATTCCTATGCCCCACTCCAAACTTCCCCACTCTCTGCTCTTCACCGTCTCGTTTGCCCAGCTTTGCGTTGAAGTCCCCCATAACAACCGTGAAGTGAGTTTTGGAGCTATGCATAGCTCTGGAAATATCCTCATACATAGCCTCCACCTCATCATCGGAGTGTGTCGAGGTCGGAGCATATACCTGTATGACCTTCAACGAATATCGTTGGGTCATTCTGAGTACAAGGCACGCTACCCTGCTCGACACGCTCTCAATCTTCACCACGTTGTTCACGAGGGACTTGTGGACGATAAGCCCGACACCTCCCTGGGACTGGTGGTCGCCCTCCCGGAAATAGAGCAAGTTACCGGACTTCAGGGTTATCATGTCCTCTCCCTCTCTACGGACTTCTGACAACCCTATGATTCCCCATCGTAACCTGCTCAATTCCTCCTCCAGTTCCAGCAACTTTTCGTCGGTCCGCAATGTTCGGCAGTTGTATGTTGCCAGGGCCAAAGGTCGTCGTTTCTGGTAGCCGGGTCTCTGCCGGAGATTACCTGAAGCACCCCCTGCCCTGCCGTTACCATGGCCGCTACCGGAGCCAGGAATAGCGGGGCCGCCGGGGACTAGGGGTCTGGGCTGTTGTTGTACATTCATGTTGGTTTGATCTAGAACCGTTGGGGGGAAACATGCCGTAGTCGCCACGCTTGGCAGGCGAGTTGGCGACCGCAGTTATACCATGTAGTCCGCGGAGGACGCTGCTGCCCATCCTCCGGTTTATCCCTTAGTCGCCTCTTACGACACCCACGGGAAGAGATGAGGTGGTGCTATTCTCGGCCGGCACCCACGCGGAGTGTAGAAGAATAACTCAACTAAAAAGACATAAAAATCATTGTTGGTAACAATCGTCATTGTTATACTAAACACATTATCATTGTCAGCAACACATGTCTTTGTCGTCTCCTGCTAGGTTGCTCCAAATGATGTTGCCACTAATGACCAATTCTAGAAAGATCGCCATTTACAAAAGAGTTAGGTACATCAAGCGAGAAAAAGTGCACTAATAGTATTAGTTTCACGCAGTCTTCGACGTTGTTACATAAAAACACTTAACTGAGAATGAATAATTGAGATATAGTCAAAAATAACAATGACGATTGTTATGACACATTTTGGAGAATCAAATTCAAACACTTACCGCTCGAATCGTGCGACGTCCGTTACCTCCAAAGCGTGCCGGCCGACTGAGGGTCGGGGTGACGCGTCGCTTAAACGTCACTTGACACTTCTGTTGCGTTTGGTTTTACGTAAAAAATGTACATTTAACACTGTTGCCGCAAAAGACCGGTATTTTTTGAAAATTGTTTGATAGCATTTTAGAGTAACTTCTAATCAACTTTTCTAACATTATTATAATGAAAAACGTTCTTCATTTACCCAAGTTCTATATTTATCCACACAGATTAACATATTCATTAGAGTGATTTTTTTATTTCACGAAATGTTGACAACTATGCCCGGGCGACACGCCAAATATTGACGATTTTTACAGTAAATCCGCTGAAACTAAATTATGTGTGATTAAAGCTCAAAATGGCTCCGATTGCATCTTCCTTATTTATTTACGCAGTGGAATAAAAAAAATTGGCTTTGAAATCGTTCAGCATTTATGAGCATTATAGCGAGACATACATTTTGGCGCTCTGAAATATTCACCCTGATGTTAGACAATTATAGTCTTTAAAAAATCCAATATCTGATTGCCTTGGCCTGATGCTGCTAGAAAGGTTTTCCCACTGACCTTGAATCAATGCTTTATGAGTTTGATCCTCACTAATATTATAAATGTGAAAGTAATTTTATCTGTTTGTCACGTGCTTTCATGGCTAAACCGCTGAAAAAATCTAGATGAAACTTCATACGGAGATAACTTGAACCCCGAGGAAGAACATTACGGTATATTTTACAGCGAGTAGCTATTTAAAAAAAAAAAGGGAGACAAAATGATGTTTGGACGAACATTAATTTAGTTGAGATAAAACTTTGTCATGACTATAGAGAATATAATAGGTACGTCTATGATAAAATGTAAGGAGAATTCGCTGAAGCGGCCGAGAGAAGTTTCTGTTAAGTAAACATTAATTTAACTGTAACTTCGTTACCGACAGTTTCGAGCACATAATGAATTCTGCGTAACCAGCCAATCATGTGGTAAAGCACACTCGTTCATTATTAATGTTTCATGCAATAACAGAGGTAAATTAAATAATATAACATGTGTAAGCGTTTGCATTTGTAAAACAAGTACTCCTATATTTCACACTAGCTTCTGCCCGCGACTTCGTCCGCGTAGACTCCGATTATTTTTATTCCCTCGGAAAGTTTTAAATTATCCGAGATGAAAAGCAGCGTATGTGTTAATCCAGGATATAGGTACGATATGGTAATGGAGTAACAAACAAGCACACAAACTTTCGCATTTATAACATTAGTAGGATCAACATCGACATGTGGTAAACGGTTCGTTTCTACATCATCATATTTATTTTCTCCCTAGTTTTAGAAGTAAAACAAAACTTAGTTATAGCCGATCGGTTACAATTTATCTTAGATAATGTCTTATAGGTCTTGCCTGAGGTATCTCTTGTAATTTATTTCTCGCAATTTACATCTATACACTGATAATTTAATAACTTAAAATGAATTTAATAACTTAAGCAAGAAAAGCTGTTTACCTTCAAAATGCCTTAAATTTAAGTTGTTGTGAAATTTAGGAATTTAATCTTCAAGCAATAAGGCTTGTTAGAATCTCGTTATGAAACTACATTAATAAACTCAGGAACTCCCAGTAGGGATTAGATTTTAAAAGGTATGCCTTTGAGCCAGAGAACAGAAAAAAGGTTATTCAAACAATGCCTGCCCTTTTGCTCGCAAAGTTGAAATTGAGTACAAGGCGCTAACAGCCAGTAGAAACCTCAAAAAATCTTAATTCACTCAATTTTACCTATTTTTTTTTGTTTAAAAAGTAAAGTTACGTTCCACAACTCAGAACAGGTTTTTTTTGTAGTTACACTCAGGGACAAAAAAAAACGGGTCAGAGTGCGTTTTTCATACAAACGAGGCTATTTCGAAGCCTTGGTTCCTTGCCAGGGGTGATTTTGAGTGAGGTTTAATGGCGGATACTCCGAGGTGCAATAGAGGAGGTCAAATGTTCTTAAGATACATAACTTATCGCACAATCAGTTAACACCACAGCGAGAGAGTTTGGGTCAGCATTCGGATTTCCTTACATTTTATTGGCATTTTACATGTTTTTCTGAATATGATCAATTCCGGCGTTAGCCGCAGATTAAATCAGTTGGGTATCCTAGGCACTCTGGAAGTCCTGTATCGATGCTCGGTGTATCCATCATCAGATTTCACTAAAAGCATCTCCTGGCGAGGATCCAAGGCTTCGAAATAGCCTCTTTTGTATGAAAAACGCACTCTGACCCGTTTTTTTTGTCCCTGAGTGTATTTTATAAAACAATAAATCAAAAGTATGACGCTGGCAAAGATTTGATTGGCGCAGGCGGTAGGTTTGTAAGTTCTAGACTTGTTTTACAATAGAAAGAAACCCTTCGGTTCGGAGGAAATACAGAATACAGTCAAATATTTAGTTCACGAGTACCCGAGACTAGCTACTTACTACTCTGACTACAACTACTGCTACTAGCACGGGTTAAATTCATGCCTGTGCCTGTAAATTGTTGCAGATAGCAAGAATCAATGATGCTTGCCATTCAATATCAAATTATTAATATTGCATTCATTTCAGACCGTTTTCATTTCGCAGCGAGTCCGTTAGCCGGACCTTTATTGTGTTCAGTGATAAAGGGATTGGAGTTTTCAATCAGTTTCAGTGGCTTATTGTATTATTTATAATTTTAAAGAAATAGCACGAGGAAGTTAGACTTCTATTTTATGACAGAGCGGCACCACAGGGAGCGTCGCCCCGGTGCGTTGCGTCGTCGTAACGCAGTGATTTCAACATAGATTTACTTGTGGGAGGACCTTGTGCAGGGTCCGTCCGGGTTGGTACCACCATCTTATCCATTAAAATACCGCCAAGCAGCAGTGTTTGCATTGTTGTGTTCCGGTTTGGGGATAAGACAGCCCGTGAAATGACTAGCATAGAGGCATTCCATCTTAGTCCTCAGGGTTGGCAGTGCATTTGCAGTCTTGTGAATGCTAATGTCTATGGGTCACAGTTTCCACTTACCATCAGGTGGCCTGTGTGCTCGCTTGCCTTCCTACGCCATAAAAAAAATAAAATAAAATAGAGCGACGCAAATTTATCAACCCATCGTGTAGCATGTCGTTCTTATTTATGTGTAGAACAACGCAGCGGCGACGACGCAACGCACAGGCAACGCTCGTGCGACATCCCTCTTAGATTTGTTTACCGCTAGGTATTTGTTAAGATTTAAGTGCGTATAATGTCCCTAGGTTCAACTTGAAAGTGTGTTTATTGAAATAGATAAAAACGATGACGATAGTTGCGCAAAATAAGTAAGTAATTGGAGACACACGAACATATTAAACAAAATAAACTAAATTTAAGATAAAGGACAAAAATGTCTACTAAACCGTTATAGAACCAAAGTAAAATAAAATTTAATTGTTTTAGAAATCTACTATATTGTCCAGAAATAGTATTTGATGTACCTATTTATATCCCCACCTCAACGCCCACTCACAAAGAGATCTTCAATTTTTATTACCTGCATCACTGTATCGTATTTTATAAATATTAATTTCAGCTTCCAGACTTCACTACTGGCAGCCATACCATACCTTCTATTTTTATAAACCAACGATACAGGAAGAACCAATCGAAACATTTTCATTTCGATGCCTGAATGCACGAAGCCGTAGATCTATGCATCGGGGAGATATCGGACAAAGCTTCCCTGACAACTGTTCCCGTTTCCCCATTGTCGGGGACGCCACAACAATGGCGGGAGCGCGATGCGGTGACCCATTTGAATCCACGTTGAAAAATATCAAAGTAAAGTCGAGAGTCATTGTCCTCGTTTTGATTAACGGTCTCGTTACCGAGCTAAGGACGGGTGCTCCGATGCACTCGATGTAATGACTGACTGCATATCGATCTGTGTTCAAGAGCCAAGCGACGTTGTACTAAAATACATCACAAAGTGACTTGTTTTTTGTTTGCCAGTGAATTGTTAACGAAGAACATGAAATTAGGCATCCGCCCATAGTAACTAGTGACACGTGCGTGCGTAACACTAGATTAATTTGAATTTAGAAAAAGGTATGGACAGGTTGAAATTAATTTTGACCCACTGCTTTCATTCTTGTATAAAGATACCTAACGAGTATAGTTAAAACATTGAGGGCCTGTTTCACAATCGACGAATACATTTATATGCCATTTAAAGTTGGCTCTCTCCTTGTCTATTTACAAGTGTAAGAAAGAGAAAAGGCTAATTTTATCTGTCAAAAATGCTTTACTTGGCGATTGTGAAACAGGCGGTAAGTGATTACTTTTATCCCTTGTCACTTTAATGCCTGGATTGAACTGACTGTATCTCGACACAAGAAACTGCGTTCGGACAAGTTTGAAGAAAAATACGAGCGACACTGCGGTGTTTAGATATATTTATATTTAAATTCCCTTGAAATAACTTGTAATAAACTTAACAAGGAACAAAAATTATCAGCCACTTTATGACGTTGACTACCTACATCACTACAAAGATTTTGTAAATGGTCACACTCCCGTTAAAAAAAGTTCAAATATTAGTTAAAATGCTTTAAAGAATTAATACCTATTGAAAATGTTCATCGTTCCCAAATCCATCCGCGATGTTCTTTACCAACATTGCGGCCAAAACTAACACCACGTTTAATATTTCCAAGCGGTAAATTTTAAAGAAAAATGTTTAGCCGAGAGTTGTAGCGGCGTCTACACACTTTGCTCCACTCAATAATAAACTAGGAACTAAAACAAACTTCTCTATTACCAGCAGAACTAAACTTACCTTGAATAAACTCCAGGCATCCCGAGTCTAGAATGTTTGATAACTATACAAACATAAAGCTTTATCTGGATGTGTGCGGAGTGGAGTAATTAGTTCCAAGCCGCGTGAGATTTGCATGACAGTAACATTTACATGGGCTCGCTTACCTATTAGGATAACCACGTTCACGAAAAAAAGAAGGCGTTCACAAAAAATTGCTTTTTTAGCTCTTTTTTGTGCGTCATTACTTTAACTGACTACTTACTGAAACGTAAGGCCTTATTACTTATTTATTAGCAATATCATCTACTTATTCTTTAACGTTATTAAAGCTAGCGAAAAAGGTACATAAAATACATTTTATAGTAATAAAATCATGACACGCATTGCGTGTGCCACTTTGTTAATGACAATAATTTTGAATGATTTAGTTACATACATACATACATACATACATACCTTCACGCCTGTAATCCCGGAGTGGGGTAGGCAGAGCTACAGAATTACCTACAACTTTAAAAACTTGTTGATAATTCTGTAACCACATTCTGCACAAATAGGCTAAGATGTTTACCATATGATTTAGTTAATGACAATAATTTTGAATTTGTCACATTTGGACTTTTCACACATTTGCCAGTAACATACTTGAAGACGATGAGCGGGAAGCGAGTAGAGCCAGCGAGCAACAATTAATATGTGCATCTCTTTTATTGACACGGGGTCTATATCTTTTATTTCGACAAACTAGTGGAAAGCGTTCTCGCCAGCAGTGTGAACAGCCAGCGATCAATTATTAATATATGACTCTTTTATTGATACGATATATATATATATATCTTTTGTTCGTTTCTTGAGCGAGAAGATAGTCGATAGCTTAATACCTTCCTCGCCAGCAGTGGGACAAGTGCATTTTAAGTCAATTATTCATTGTGAAATATTAATTTCATTTAGATCTCTTTAAAAAGTATTAAGATTACTTAAATAGACCTATTTTTACCCGACTGCCCGAAGGACTGCCCTTTTTCCAACTGTAAAAAAAATATCTAAAAAGACTATGTCCTGGGAAAGACTAGAAGATACAGTTACCCGAGTCTTAGGCGACTTTCATTATTTTTGACTAGAAGCATTTAGATGCACCCTCGGGCTATAAAGATAACTTCAAGACTGTTCCGCAGACAGCCGTTTAAGTAAGTGTTGATGAATATTCAGGTTGCACACTGCCGGCGACGACGATTCACGTGCTGTTGGCTTTTTAACGCCCCTTTATGTTACTAAATACCGTTAGGCTCTGACAAGTTATATTCGAGTATTTAGCTTGTCTCTAAAACCAACACCAAAAAAGGACTGGTAGGACAGCTCATAATTTTTATCAGGCCATATATTTGTAAAGAAAATACTGTTTTTCAAGATATTATCTATCACGTATTAAATTAGAAATATAAAAACCTTTTTATTTATCACCATTCAGACCTTTTATGCTAAGTCGAAATTCAGATAAGTAGCATCAGATATTGAGAAGAAAATTCCGTTTATAAATCGAGATAAATTTCACAAATGAACGTAAAATTAACAACATTTCAACATTAACATAATGTTATTCAAACGATACGGCGATACACATATTAATTTCCTGAAATAATATTAAAAATGGTTAATTCTGCATCGTGCCGCAAAGTAAATGCAAAATAACAAATTATACAAATGATTACATAAATATAACGTCTTTATTTTTTGCTATTAAGAAATAATTAGTTAATTACGGATACCGACGGATTCTACTTGCATTTATAAACTACATATAAACAACAGAGGAAAGCTTAAATCAAAATCAAAGGCCAAATTAGACCGTCCCATAACGATATCCGAAACAATATTAAGCACTGTTATCTCTGCCGTTCAAAATATTGTTCCGAAATTAATTAATTCAAAACATAAACGAAAAACAAAAATGTGCGTAAATTTAAAACAACATTCTACTGAGCGCGTGTGTCGATAACGGCGAGATATCGCGGCGGAATTTCAAATTTCATTGTTTATCCGACAAAAATTGGGTCATAAAGGAAAGTTATTACTCCCTAAACCCCAATCACAATTTCTGCTGAAGGATATCTACATATTTCACTGGCGAGCCCTCTTTCGTTTTTTTGGGTTCAGTCGGAAGTGTCCAATCATACGTGACGAGTGGGGCGGTGCAGCGTGTCTCGTCTAGTTACGAGTAGTTTAGGATCCTGAACAACATTCGTAATGCTAACAATCTCAAATATAAGGGAGGATGTAGGTAAAGTTTAGGCTGATGGCCGATGGGGTCAGAAGGTTCTTGAGTGGCGTCCGCGGACCGGGACACGAGCTGTGGGTAGGCCTCCAACAAGATGGAGTGACGACCTTGTAAGGATCGCGGGAAAGCGGTGGATGCGAAAAGCACAAGACCGGTCTGAGTGAAGAGCCTTGGGGGAGGCGTATGTCCTGCAGTGGACGTCTTTTGGCTGACGTGATGAGGTAAAGTTTAGGATCTATGACCTTTTTTCCAAAAATAATTTTTATATACATAGTTAAAGTTCTACAGCACACTCTTATACTAAATCATACATCTTTATCGTATCTGTAAAGTTCGTGAACGTTTGATTAACTTGAAGAAAAAGATGCCGTTCGCCAGCCAGATCGTGGCTGGTATATCCGCTAAAAGAAACCGGCGAAAAAGTTTTTTCATTTGAAGTCAGAAAGAACAATGGTCATTATGTATATAAACCCAGTATTACCCGTATTACCTGCCTTAGATTACCTGCACTGTACCAATCATATCAAAAATATGAAAATGTACTTCCTGAGTCCTATTACTTACGAGGACATACTTTTTCAGTAAGTACATACTTAAATTGTAATATTTTTAGTAAGCAAACACACTTATTTACTAAGCGAGCCTTTTTTAATACCATGGAGAAGGTAGTTAAATGAGCTCGCTTGCCATACAAAGCAATCTAAAAACTACAATTCTGCAAAAGCGCGGCTTACCCCACGCGCGTGATATGTAGACAGTTTATAAAGGGATTCATAATAATATCTATTAGTAAATTTATTATTTTGCTGAAATTTATATATACTGAACCCAGATGGATAGGCCATTCGGACTTTTAAAATATTCGCAACATTGTGGTTAAAAGGAAAGTCATAAATCGAGCAAACGTGTCCGTGACGCTTGCCATACCAGCATTATGCCCGACTGGGTTTAACATACATAAGCGACACAAGCGGATTCGATTGTTTATGTTAGGAGTATTGCATGACGCGATACAATAATACAATACAACATGTACAAATGGATATGTTTGGCAGATCACAACGCTTGGCAGTTTAAGAGTGCTTGCAAGAATAGCGGCTTTTACACGGCACAGTTTGGACTGTGCATCTGGGACTGCGTTGCGAACCGCAGATAAAACCGTCGGTCCGTCCGCTGGTTTCGACAGCGCACCAAACTGTCAAGACTTTATTACGATCGAAAGTGACCACGGTTTGAACCGCGGTTAAATCTGTGATTTCTGTCGGCCCGCGGTTCGAACTGTCCGTGGAAACGATATTCGAGAGTTTGGAGCGCGGTTAGACTGGCGCTTGGAATGTGATCACTGCACAAAAGTTTTTCATTCAGACGTAACAAAAATGGATCCCCGTTTAGTCATTGCGTTGGCTGGATTCGTAGTTGGTTTAAACCGAAAACGAAGGAAAATGTGGGTAAAACCGTTAAGTGAATTACGAGAGGATTATCCAGTAGATTTCAAGAATTACCTACGAATGGATAGTGTCAATTTTGAGTCTTTACTAGAAATGGTACGTATGGATGCTCACGGAACAAACGAATAAATTATGTAATTGCTTCCGCGCTCCAAACAGCCATGCTCTTTTACACGTCTACACGAGATGCGCGCTCCGAACTCCAGCGATATGCGCTCGCGCTCCTGTCAAAGATAGAACTGCCAACCGCCACGCGCCACGTTGCATTTACACGTACGGTTCGGAACGAAGATTGGAACGGTGCGTGGCGTTTCCCGCGGTCCGAACTTTACGTGTACCTTAATTGGTGTGATATTGGTCGAGGTGTCAATAAGAGTACTGGGTTCAAATCCCGGTAAGGGCAGATATATTTTGTGTGATGAACGCGAATATTTGTTACAGAGTCATGGATGTTTACTATTTATGTACATATTTAAGTATATATTTCTCTATATAAGTATTTCTATCGTTGTATAGTACCCATAGAACAAGCCTAGAGCTTAATTTGGGACTAGGTCAATTGATGTGACACTGTCCCCCGATATTTATTTATTTATACATTTATTTATATATTCCTGATCCTTACTGCGAGATGACACGCCGATTGAAACCACTCGAACACAGTGGCGTCAAATTTGATATAAGTAATTTATGCAGACATACAGGCATTGACAGTGATATCCCGTTGTAAATTAGCCAATGTCGATTCGAGCCTCAAATTCCCAACACACGTTGGTCACCTCGGTCAGCAGTAACATAGATCACCGTTTGTTTGATCAAACTACCTATCAAAAGATAAAAGCATTTAAAAATGTTGTTGATAAAATCACGGAAAAAGTTCGCCAAAACGTCCAAGGCTAATCAAATGCAAATCGTGGAAGCATTTTTCAAAGTAGGTCAATAATTTCGTGTTCTAGAAACATTAGCGTGTGCGAGAGGTCGATGTTTTTCTCAAAATGTCTCCAGGTCGCATGTAATAGATAATCCAAAAATATTTGATGACATCGACTGCAACTAGAATAAACGATCTGAAAATCAAATGAAAATATTTGATAGTCAATCATGCACATAATTAGGGTAGCTGCTTATTAAACAAGGACAGTGCGGTGCTATTAACTTAATTACAAATTATTAAGCTTATTCATGGAAGGGCATTGTTTAGGGTCCGTCCGGATCCTTACCACCATCTCACCCTTTCAGCTCCGGCCTAACAGTAGTTTTCGCATCGTAGTCTTTCGGGCTAAGAGAACCGGAGAAATGAGAAGCATGCTGGAATGCATCCAAGTTCCCAGGGTTGGGAACGTATTTGCAGTCTTGAGATTGTCATTGTAAGTTTGCAATTGGGGTCAGAAGGTTCTTGAGTGGCGTCCGTGGACCGGAGACGAGCTGTAGGTAGGCCTCCAACAAGATGGAGTGACGACCTTGTGAAGATCGCGGGAACGCGGTGGATGCGAAAAGCACAAGACCGGTCTGAGTGGAGAGCCTCGGGGGAGGCCTATGTCCAGCAGTGGACGTCTTTCGGCTGACATGATGATCACTATTATCACTATTTATATGTCTAAACTTATTTATGGGTTCAGAGTCCACTCACCATCGGGGGCTCTATTCAACACGGTACAACAATATTGCTTTTGGTGAGATATCATATTGTTTTTAACTCAGCCGCTATTATTGTCAAGTACTTCAATATTTAAGAGCTATCGTTGACTTTGACGATACGATAAAAGGTGGCATGTGTGCTCGTTTGCTTTCTCCATGCCTTTGAAAGGTTTAGCACGCAAACCAACAAATGCAAATGCAAAACTGACAGAACATCTATGTAGTTTTTAACTTATTAAACGAACCCTTGCTTGTATTTAATAACGGCCAAATGCGAACTTACATATTTTTCACTTAATTTTTACGAAAATTCGAGAAGAATAGCTTTTTATTTTTTCCTAGCCCTTACCGCGACTTCACCTAGTAGTTTTCGATTATCGTTGCTTCGGGAACTCTTGAATTTTTCGGGATAAAGCCTATGTGTTAATCCATTGTATAAGCTATCTTCATTCTAAATCCTTCCAGCCGTTGCAACGTAAAGGAGTAAAAAACGGACATACAACACAGACTTTCGCATTATCAACGTGTACAAAGTAGTGTCTTAAAATCTCGGACGGCAGTCAGTGGTTCTTTTTGTAGAAAAACTGCAAGTGACGTTTAAAAACCGTGTTTGATAAACTTACCAAGATGTAATTTCGCTATTAATAGCTCTGTAGCAATACTTACATAAGAGTAGTATACGCAATAAAAAGCAGCTAAACGATGGAGGTTTTTCTAAGTATTCTGATAAACTCAATAATTTGTCATCAATGACGGACAATTGAAACATTAATTCCCATTAGGATAAACTGAAAACTAAAAAAATATGCGACAGTGTTAAACCAATTCTAAACTTGATTTGTACATTTACAGGCAGTGCCTTTCACAGTCCATGATACATTTGGAACGGATTCAGTCGGCTTACTTTGGTGATTAACGGGCTTACTGCTGTATTTGCTAGCGATATGAATTCGGGAGAGAATAAATAAAAGTCTAATCTGACGGCTGACTTTTGGCATTTTCACAAGCAATCAATTTTGAATGACGGCGAACGAGTTAGGGTAGGAATAAAATAAATTCCCATCAATTTCCATCGATCATCGAGGGTCCTTGGCGGGACAAAGCGATATCGCTGACACGGGAAACATGGCTAATTGATTTTAGAATGGAGCGGAGCCTTAGCTTATTTTGTCGGATGTTTTCTCAGCTGTTTATTTTGCAGGATTCTGGTGTTTTGACGAGGAATTACGCCGTAACGATGAAATGTGGAGTTGATGAGTTTGCGTTCCGCATGCTAATAAAAGCTTGTTGTTAAAGTTGAATAAAATACTAAGTTATCGAAGTTTTGTATTGTATGGATCTTTACCTATATTAAGACACGATTTGATAGTAGCAGCTATTAGTCTGCGAGTTGATTAATCGATCCGTCCCTTTGTTTGTCCAACAATAGCGCATTGTCCGCATGTGGGCCAATCTTACCAGGATTCTATTATCTACGCAGCAAAGGTGAGTTCTCTCGATCAAAACTGCCTAAAGAATAAAAAACACCATAGAATTACTTAATTAAGGCTTATTGGGATCTGCGACCCATAGACATTTGCATTCTCAAGACTAAGATCTAAATACTAAAATCCTAAGACCGAAAATGCGTTGCCAACCCTGAGGACAGATTTTGATTGAGCAAATTCTTCTTTTCATTGTACTAGTTCCTTAATAAGTAGCTATCGGTAATCTCTGTGTTTCTGTTAGACACGAGTGACAAATATACTATCGATTGGGAGTGTAAGTGTGATAGCTATAGCCCGCTGATATTAAGACTGGAATTACTGTAAAACTGTAAAGAATACCACCGCTGTATTTTCGCTTAGCCTAAAGGTGGGTCCACACTATGGGACTCCATCAGATTCAGATCGGACTGCGCCGCAAATCTACAACTCGGGATTTGGCACATCGCAACAGTACGTCGTAACATGACAAATACCGACCACATTACCGGTATTGACACGATCAAGAAAACATATTATGATAAAATGACACAAATGTGGACCCACCTTAAGTCATCTGGCTTATCTAGGCGTATTGGCCTGCAGTCTAGAGATCTTGTTTATCCTTTATTGGATCTCGATTTCCTTGACCACCTATTGTCGTAGCTGGGAATATGAGCCTTAAACATAACTTTGGCAAAATATACGTAGGGCCAGTGCCTAGTCTTACAAAGTTATAAATTGTAGTGTGTGGAGCATAGATCTGGAGTCTTATTCTACATCGTCTGTACACGTTTATTATCGCATCGTTTTTAAACTTGGCTGCTATTACTGTCAAGTAAATAAGATGCGTTGACATAATGGTAACAATAGCCGTTAAGTCAATGTACAATAAGGCCCTTGCGCTATAACACAACGGGTGGTTAATAGACAGATAAGTAACAATATGCTGGTCTACAAACTAATTGCAACACAATATCAACTGCACTAGCATCAGTTTCGAGCATATGAAAGCAATACTGAGTTACACTGATAATGAGATACGTGCTAGGTTTTAATCTAAACGTTACAATAATTACAGACAGCCACAGCATGCTATAGGTTGCTTCAGAGAAAACTCATCAACCTGGTACGTGATTATCTCGATGCAAGTTGAAGGTATTTGCGTATAACAACCTGTGTGATCTTCTTAACTTATATGTAGGTATGTATAAAATTCTCGTGTCACGGTGTTTGTAATTAAACTCCTCCGAAATGGCTCGACCGATTTTCGGGAAATTTTGTGTACATATCGGTTAGGTCTGCGAATCGGACATCAT